>OY754311.1:79542243-80742243 GCA_963573325.1 Astragalus glycyphyllos
AAGTATTCCTCAAGAAGATGAAAGAGAGAGAGGGGAAGAGGAGGAGGAGGAGGAGGAGGGAGGGAGGAGGAAAAGGAAGATGTAAAGGAGCAGGAAGAGGAGCATGAGGAGGAGAGCTTGATAAGTGGTTTGTATCATGAAGGTGGAGATTACTCTAATCAATCCTCATCATGGAGTTTCAGAGACAATGAAACTAGTGATGAATTTGATAGAGTTGCTTCTACATCTTCACAGCCATATCAATCTCAGTCTATCTATCATGAAAGTTGGCGAAATTCTTCATCTACTAATCATCATTCAATTGTGAGTTTTAAGTTTCTGTTTAGTATTATTACTTTGAGGTAGGCTTAGTACAAGGTTTTCAAATCTCTTATTAAACATAAATTGGTTGTGCTTACAGGAAATGGAACTGATATATGATTTGAGAGGCCATATGGAACACCTTTATCATGAGATGTCTGAGCTAAGGAAATCAATAAAGAGTTGCATGGATATGCAGATGCAGATGCAGCAATCCATGCATCAAGGGGCTCAAACAGGTTTGTATTCATATCTATAGATTTTAACTAAGTCATACTGCAAAATTGTCAATGCATCATGAAGAATTTAATTATGTATAGAAAAGTTGAATATCCAACATGATTATTACTATGTTGGTTGAAATTCAGTAGTCCTGCAAGTTCAGAATAGAAGATTTTACTTAAATCAAAAGGAAAATAAATTTTTCTTGTACAAGTTTCCTCTTTTGGTCACTTCTAACTCAAGCAAATACCTTTAAATGTAAACCACTTATAAATTTACTTCATTCACTTTATTATCCTTTTCTTTTTCAATAACGTTAATCATGAGTTGTATTATACAAAATACTATTTCAGCTAAAAAGGAAGAAAGGAAGTCCCGTAACAAGACTCCTAAGAAAGGCAACTGCTGCATTTGCTATCAGACAAAAGTTGACTCGCTTTTATACAGGTATATATATATATATATATGCATCTAAAAGAACCTAGTTTGAAACTACTCCCTCTCGTCTCATATATAAGAGAAAAATGCAGTTTTACATTCACTGACTATAGATACCTCAGTTATTCAGTGAACCTAAAACTGCATTTTTCTTTTATATATGGGACTAGAGGGAGTACTTATTTCCATCTTTAAAAGAAGACTAGAAGAGTAGGACTCACTTTCTCATCAACTTGCTTGCAGGTGTGGACACATGTGTACATGTTTGAAGTGTGCTAATGAGTTACAATGGAACAGTGGAAAGTGCCCAATATGTCGAGCTAAAATAATAGATGTTGTTCGAGTTTATGTTGATGCTTAGCCTGTTTTGGTGGACAAGTCTTACTCTAGAGGACCCTTCTTAGTCCTGAAATATAGTGAACTTCTATTACAATTTTAACAGGATACTTGATTTTCTCCTTTTCAGATATACTTTTTAAGTATATGATTTTTTTGAGGAGAAATTCATTTGATAATATTCATTGTACATTTGATAGTTTTAATCTAACTTTTTTTGTCATGCTGATATGCGTTTATATCCCAAGGATTTAAACCACAAATACACAAACACATTCAGGGTAACTATATGATACACTTCGCGAGCAGTAGAATATATTACTCAACGCACTAACTCAACTCAATGGATCCAATCACAACATAAAACCCTCCCACCATGCTTCCAGTAAATTTCAGGGCCTTTCTGGTTTATTTATAATAACATAGAGGACCATGAGTGAAATAATTTTCACTCGCTCAGTCACTCTTAAAAATTGAATCATCTCATAAGCTGGATCGTACCTCGTGGTTACCAAGCTTGCCGTAGTTATCTCATGTGAAAATTCACTCTACTTAACCCTACCCAAGATACAGAGAAATATTAAAACACCAATTTTTTTAACTGATCTACTTAATTTAACAGATTAGATCATCTATATGCAAGAGCTCAAATGGTTACAATTACACCTCGGCAGAATACGTCCAAATGGTTACATTTAATTCACACACAGCGAATAGACTTTTTAGTGAATGAGAAATGAAAAATAAGAAATACAATAACAAAAGATATGTAATCCTACATATCTTCCAAAGCAAACAATTAAAAATTAAAACGGGAAAACATACTAAGTGAGGTGATAAAGACCTCTCCAATCATTATAGAAGTCTAGAGCAGAAAGTAAACTCCAGAAGTGCAGAACATCCTTATCGGTTCAACAATGCTTAAGCAACTGACCTAGAACTAGCCAAATTACCACCTACTGCAGCATATTCAAACTTATGACAACACATAAAAGAAACAGATAACAATCTACATTTACGTGGAGCTGAAGCTACCAGTTGTAGCTTCTGTGTTGAACTCACGATGGATCCGAATTCAATGTGAAGCAAACAGGCTACACCAAAAGAAGCAAAACTTACTTTTAAAGGAATAATAACAAGATGCAAGAGTCGCACTGGGGTTTTGCACCAATGACATCAAATCTTTCAATCATTGAAAGGCATAATAGCAGAATCTATCGTTTTAATCCTTTCCATCTTGCCCTTCTATTTCCCTCCTAATTTATTTACTTGGTAGGAATCTACACACATACAATTAAATGATCCTCATCGACCCAATACTGGTAACATAAATACTCCAAAGAAAATAGTCAAAGAAGGTCACAGAAGCTTGACACATGGTGATCCCAACTGTCAAAATCAGTTTGAATAAACTTTTCAAGAAATATATCTAGAAAAAGAGAAGTTGAAATGATTTACATTTACTAATAACTGGAACTCCGGTTGTTGCAAGTAAAGGCAGAAGATGCTTGTTTAGTAGGAGTTCCAGCATCTTCTGCCTTTACTTGCAACAAACGTGAACTCTCTATACATTAAATTTCTACATCCTATAGCCGTGCCAGTTTTTAATCCTCATTTCCACAACCTTTGCAAAATAAAATAGCAAATAATGAAACGAGAGCACTGAATCATTGATCAAGAGGAAAGAGTAAATTGTTTTATAACATGTCAATTCTAAAGCTGTAAAATAATAAAAATTCATTAGCTTCCATTCCAGTGTCATAACATGTCAGTTCTATTTGATGATCTAATATACAACTTGTTGACCAGTCTATATGAAATCTGGGTCATTGCAGATTGGTGTTTTAAAGCAGATAGCATTTCATAAAACCAGCTAGATTTGTTTTCAAAATTCATTCTATGCTCTTACAATTAAATATTCGATTTAACCCATCAGAGACATTATTTCCGGATTTACACCTAAAATTACATGCTAAAACTTATGAAAGCCACAATTGTAGTTATAGTTTTAAAAGAAGGAACTACCTGACGGGATACGACGACAATATCGAGCATGCTGCACAAACTCTGGCCCCAAATGAAATTGGCTACTGTTCCTGCCACACCCTATCAGCATATAATCACTTGTGCAACACCTGGCAGGTATTATTAGTGTACGTAAATCAGTTTTGATAACAATACAGAAAGTCGGGCTCATTACAGCAAACCTTATGATCCTGTAAGAAAGGAAATTATGTCTAAAACAAGACAAATGCTCATAAATTAACTCTTAGCACACATGATGAACTGTGTTGTATATCAAAACACAAAGTTCTCGTGTTACAAGATAGAAAAAGAAAAAACACAGAAACTATATTGAGCTAATATTAACACTAATTATTACAAAACAATGGCACAATTAACATTGATGAATCTATAATATGGTGTGAAGAAGAAGATCACATAGGCAATAGAAAAGAGGCTGCATTTGCAACCTTATAATTATGCAATTAACCGTGTACAGAAAGGTGGAGGAACTCAAAACAAAACCCCACAAAAAAATAAATAATAATAACAATAAGGAGGAAAACCAATTCATCTCTTTATACCATTAAATACAATCCTATACAGCAAAGAAGATAACCAAACAACTGATGGGAACCATAAACACCAGCAGCATCAGAGCGCACATCTTCGCGAAACCCCGGCGGGGAAGAAAGGTGTGACGGCTGGGCATCAAATCCTGGCGAATTCTCCGGCGAAAAAGCATCATCCTCAGGTGGAGGAGCAGCACCTTCCACAGGCTTCGTTGCAGACACAATTGGATTCTTCCCGAAAATCTCTCTCGGTAGTAAAACCTTCGAAACACCAAAAATAACAATAGGATTCTGATCAAAGACAGTCTGAGTAACAACGGAGTCCTGAACGATGCCAGTGTTAATGGCAACTGAGCCGTTAAACCTCGTAATATTGAGTGTAAAGCTTCCTGCGCCCATAGATTCAGTTGCGAGAGTTGGCTGCACGGGATTCACAATGGATTGAAGCGAACCGAGAGGATAATAAGCACGGAGAACGTGAAATTTGAGCACCACAGCTTTCTTATCGGCGGGAAGTGACTGAAGCGAAACGGAGGGAGGTAGATCGGCGAATGCATCATCCACGGGAACGAACATGGTGATTCCGGCACCACCTTCGTTAGCCTCGAATTCCTGAACGACGCCGGAGGCGGAGAGCATGGAAGCAGCGACGTTGAAGTTGTGACCGTCGATTAAGGTCTTCGTGATGTTGAGAACGATGCTAGGTCGAGTTTCCGAAGCCATGAGATCGAAACCATAGGGAATTAAGAGTGAATTAACGGAGAAAATTGTGACGTTGTAAGGTAGGGTTTTAACGAGTGAGATAACGGTAGCGTTGGAAGAGGAATAAGGAGCAGGGGAACGGATCGAAACAACGCCGGTTTTGATATCGCGTGTGATGTTGACGGAGCCGAAGTTACCGGAGGCGCGGCCGGTGGTTTGGAAAAGAGTGGTGATAAGTTTACCGGAGGGAGGGAGGGAATGGAGGTCGGACCATGAGAGAAATTGAAGAAGGACATGGTAACGGAGTACGTCGGCGAGGGCGGAGGGAGAGAGTTGGTGGCTGGAGAGGTGGTCGTCGGAGGAGAGGTAGGAGTTGGGGACAGCGAGGAGAGAGAGGGAAGTACGGTTTGAGAGATCAACGGCGAGGGGAGTTGCGGCGGAGATGAGGGCAGTGAATTGTGATAGTTCGGGAAAGTTAGAGAGAAGGGCGGTGATGTTGAGGGAGAGTGATGGCTCAGGGGATAAGATTAGCAAATAGAGAACAACAGTGAGGGTAATTTGGGGAAGTAAAATGCAAGAATGAGAATGGGAAGAAGTCATTGTAAACCGCTCTTTCTATTATTATCAATGCTGGTAGATTTGGATTTAGATTTGGGTGGCGTTGTTCTTCTCTTCTGTTCAGTTCTCTTCCCTCTCCTCAGAGGAGTGAAGTGAAGGAGAGAGAATGAGTGGGGTGGTGGTGTGATCTGTAAAATGATGAGGTGAGAAGAGTACCATTGTGATGCAATGATGATGTTGATGTTTCTTATTTCACATATTATTCTTTTTTTTTAATCTTTATATTGTTCTGTGCCCTCCTCCTTTCAGAATAATAATATGTGATCTGCAATACTTCTTGTCCTTGCTTTGTATTTTTTGTATTGTATAATTAAATAATAATAATAATAATCTATACTTATATATATATATATATATATATATATATATATATATATATTATCTATACCTATATATAAAGGGAATTCATTTTTTTGATGTCAGATTTTTCTGACCAAAATACCCTTATAACTACCCACTAACACTATTTCATTATATTATTATTTATTATTTATCCATCAACTCACCAACACATGAAAGACGGGCCCGAAGGCCCGTCTTTCCCCCTAGTATATATAAAGGGGATAAAGGGGATTCATTTTGTAACTGATTTTTTGGTGTCAGATTTTTCTGACCAAAATACCCTTATGTAACTCCCCACTAACACTATTTCACTATATTATTATTTACTATTTATATATTATTTATCTATTACTTCTATAACTACACCACTAACACACCAACACAGGAGGGCCCGTCTTTCCCCTTAGTAATAATAATATCTCGTTCATGCCTTTTGCTTTCCACGGAATATGTAATATTTTTCCGAGAAGGAATATTTATTTTAGGGAACGTAGAGCGAAGTGACAAAAACTCATTATTCATTTAAAATTGGGTTATCTTATTTTATCAACTTAATCTCTCTATCATCTCTCTTTTTAAATCCTAGCCTGGTTTTCCGGAGACGAAGCGGCTAACAAATTATCCATGCATCCATTTCACGTTGGTTTTCATTACTTCAGGCGGAATTATTTTATCCATGCATGCCTCTACGTGACTTTTACAATAATTTCCCACCTCTATATACCTTGTTTATGTTAAAATATGGAATTCTATTAATTATGCAGGCCTTTACAGTGTTTTCAGCAGATTTTAGCAGATATATACCTCTTACCATTTATGAAATGGGCCACTCAATACCCACATTACTTGGTTTACCATTACTTTTGTTGCAGAATTCTACCCCTCCGCCGTATAACTGTGAGATACATAAAGTAATGTACAATTGCAATACCAATAAGTCAACAAATACTGAAGTGGAAGTATGATATTGCAGATAAATTGCTTCCATTCTTTCTGATACTTCTCACTTATCGCATATCACCTATACAAACCCTCACCTAAATTTTTAATGCAAAGTGTACTCCTTAATTACACTATAACTTTGGACAGAACAAAATCTAACAAAATCGACATTGAGATATCGCTACAAACCTTTTTGAAACACTCTCATCCTCTCAATCAACATTCATTTTGAAAGACAGCATAAGCAGACATAGTTGGAAACACTTGGAAACTCCTTTAACTCCTCCAACCAAACTAAAATTTGTCTCTCCTAATTTAGATGAAATCGTACAATAGTTTTTAACAACAAATCTGATTTTAGTTTTAGATTACATTCTTGCTTCTTCATTACATAAATAACGCACCTACCATGTCCAATATTGGTGATAACTTTAAAGATCTAGGGACTTCTCATAATAGCATTCAGCCTATCCCAATAAAATTTTCAACAATTCATGACCTTATCTCAAATTTCAAATCCAACAAGGTAACTTGAAATCTATTTTACATCGTATGTTGTTGTTAAACATGAATAAGTTACCTTTGAACGATACGTTGTCACTCTTTTCTCGTTATTTTATCTCAATGATCGAACCTCTTATGGCGTCACTTCCACATGCAGGATTGTGGTCTTCCTGCTCCAGAGAATGATGTCATGAATTCCTCTTCTTTTCCAGAAACATTGTTTTTGGAACTATGTCCTAACGAGGTAACTTATTTCTTAAACGACTAACATTACCAACAACTATTTTGGATAAACTAATAAGCGCTGCCATATATTTTTATGTTATACTTCAATAGGAAATGAAAGTCCTACCAACCAGCTTTTATATCAAATTTGCTTCAACGTTACCCCACCACGTAACGATGACTGACCCAACTTCGAATGTCATCTCCATTCGTGTCCTCCGGTGTGGTTCATGTAGTTATTTAAGTGACGGCTGGAAGAACTTCGTTGATTTTTACCGATTGTATGGTGGTACTTGGGTGAGGGAGACTGTGATTTAATATAACTGTAATTGTTGAATGTGCATGGAATTCTTTGTTTGCCATTATCCCCTTCATAGTAAAAAAATAATAATTAAAACATCAAGAACCTCTCAAAGACATGGAAAGGGTTTAAGAAAGCTATTTGACTAATCATCAATTCTTAACATCCTTGTGTTTCACAATTATACATTAAAATTGTTATCCAATGCAAATATAAATCAAAAGTAAATGAGGTATACAATAAAATATGAACCAGTATACATATAGTATAATCCAGTAGTAACTATCTGTAAACTAAGTTGAGATACAGCTTCGACCAATAAAATATGAACCCGTATCCAATATATACGTCAAATTTGTATGAATAAGCTATTAAAAGGAATATTAGAAACATCACAGAGATCAGATTCACTTCCAAGATTCTCTCTTTCGATGTACTACTATTTAACTTCTTCCGCGGAAATTTTCCCAGCAATATCATCCAATTTAGCCCCTTCAATGTAACTTTACTTAACTTTTACGAAGGAAATTTTGCCAACACTATCATGCAATCTAGGCCCTTCAATGTAAATTCCCCTTTTTCCACTATACTGTTTGTATCACACACGATTTTCTCATTAACACAAATTTTTCTTCTTTAACTGGAAAAAATTGAAACATTTCACAGATCAACGACTAGCAACAACATGCATAGCAAACATTAACCAAAACATGCGAATACAATAAAACCCAACCATCTTTACACCAGCAGGGTATCCCCAAATATTTCATCGGATACTATAGTAGCAGACTAATAAATATAAACCATTAACCAAAACATGCAAAGTTAATAAAAACATTATTTGTTGAGATTGAACGAAAATATTAGCAGATAACGGTAGATGAAATGAAATCTTACCTTAGGTTTTTGCAGAGGAAGGAAAAACGCGGCACCCTCAAATCTTTTTGGTAAAGTAAATAAGCTTACCATACACGATTCAGTTACTAAGAAGTTTTACGGTACTTGGTTTTTGTTGTAAAAACAATTGAGGCCCAAAGTTAAATTCTATGCATTAATAGAACACCACTATTTGCACCCCAAATTCATTTGTATAATATCAGGAGTTTTTTTTTTTAATATCACAAAAAAATAATAATAATACAAATAAGCCACGAACGTAAAACTATTTCCCTAAATGCCACACTTTTTAAAATAGTTAGAATATTACATATTAAAAATGCGATAGCCTAACATAACAATTCATAATTTTTTTATTATTTTTTTTATAGTTTTACTTAGGCTATCGCACATTAGAAGTGCAATAGCCCTTAGTTAATTTTTTTTCTTATTATAAAGTTTTTCTTCTTATTTTAATGTTATTTGGTGTGTTTTGAGGTACCTTAGTATCCGGAAAAAAATTTATATGTTTAAATACGCGAAGTTCTTTTCTCAAAAACATGCATGGTGAAGAAAAAAAATTAATTTTGTGACGAAATACGAAAAGTGTCATGCTAAGCAGTGCGTTTTGGGATACTTTTGGATTCAGAAAAAAAATTTAACTGTTCAACTACGAGAACTTGGATTCATAATTACCGGTTTGGAGAAAAAATAAATAAATTTCGTGACAAAATTTGTAAACAATGATGCTAAGCAGTGGGTTTTGGGATACTTTAAAGTGTGGAAAAATTGGAAAAAAAAGTCATAGTTTTTTATGATTTTTTCAACAATAAAATTACAACTGTTGTTAAGAAATGCCGATGTCAGCCTTGTTTGGACAGTTTTTTCTGATGTGACCCTCTTCCCGACATAAGCCACATCTTTTTCTTTGCCCGGTTTCCCTAATATCCATGTCAGTGCGAATGCGGCTAGATTGACACTTTTCATATTTCGTCACAAAATTAATTTTTTTTCTTCACCATGCATGTTTTTGAGAAAAGAACTTCGCGCATTTAAACATCTAAATTTTTTTCCGGATACTAACGTACCTCAAAACACACCAAATAACATTAAAATAAGAAGAAAAACTTTATAATAAGAAAAAAAATTAACTAAGGGCTATTGCACTTCTAATGAGCGATAGCCTAAGTAAAACTTTAAAAAAATAATAAAAAAATTATGAATTGTTATAGGTTATCGCATTTTTAATATGTAATATCCTAACTATTTTAAAAAGTGTGGCATTTAGGGAAATAGTTTTACGTTTGTGGCATATTTGTATTTTTGTGATATTAAAAATAAAACTCTAATATCAGTGTTTGCACCACACAAATATTACTTTATACCACACAAAATATTATTTTATAACATATTATTTATAAACTATATTGTCTTTTCAACATACAGTTACTACCAATTTGTAAACACTTTTTTGAAATTTAGATTCATAGATTAATAAGTGAATTCGAAATGACTTTAACACCAATTAGCAGTAACATAGTACACTTTAATCGATCATATTAGTACCCACCATAATAATCTTATTATGCAACCATACTATATTTTTTTAGTCCACCAATCATTTATGCATATCGCTTATGCATCATATTAGCGGCCACCCTAACCCGTGCATACACGGGTAAGCGCCCTAGTTTTAAGAAATTATTAAGAGCTCTGAATATTTCACATGTATCAAATAGAGAGGCAATGTAGTATAGGTTGACAAGGACATTCATTTTGCATCAAAATTTTGCATCAAATGAGGAGTGTTAAGAGTCTCCACATTGATGTGATATGGCATGAAAAAAACTTTATAAGTGAGAGAAATTTCTCACATTACAAACCGGTTTGTAGAATTGAGTTAGGCTCAACCCAAATTTCAAGAGGTATTTTCTTTGAGTAGATGGTATTATCAAAGCTAACTTAGCTCTTTTGGAAGGTAAAGAGGAAGGAGATGCAGGAGAATGGTTGTATTGGGTTTAAGGAAATATAACCATGGAAGGCTGGGGACTATTATATGCAAGGTTTCCATGGTTTCCACACACACACACATATATATATATATCATGAACGCTTGATGTGGATGTGGTGTTATGATATACTATTATATGCATGGTTTCCATAACTAAATTGTTCTCGAATGATATTTGTTATCTTCAAAATTAATTAAAGGTATTGTTCTTAGATCCACTTGGTTTCAACAATACAAACTATATATGAGAATAATTTAGTTCTAATGCTCTATCTAAGTGGGTAGGTTCAATATCAATATTTCGTGGAGCAAAAACGAAAAATATGAATTGGAAGCAAAAGGAATCATAGTCAATGGCGGATCTTGACTAAATTTTCTGAGGGGGCCAAATACTTATGATATATATATATATATATTAAACATTTCGGAATAGTTGAAGAAAAAATTTGTGGTGTACTCGTAATAAGCAATTTAATTGCAAGGAGGATTTGAGTTTAAACTATATCACTGTCATTTTCAAGAAATAATTGAGAATTTTTGCTTATTAAAAAAGAAAACGCTAAAAAATCAATGGCATGAATCAAACTTTGTTCCTTCCACAACTTCTCCCCTTAATTAGCCAATTCACTAAAGAGAACCATCTAGGCTTTTGGTGTTCCGAAAAATATATATTTAATTTTTACGTAGAAAATAAAATATATAACTATATGTATTAAAAAAAATTGAAGGGGTCGTGGCCTCCACCGGCCCTCCAGAAGATCTGCCACTGCTCTTAGTGATGAAGCCACTATTTTGGTTACTATCATATGGTCTTATGGACATTGAATAGTATTGTGCTCATGATACAAAGAAAAGCGAAACATTCATCTAGCCTTTGACAAAGTCTGAGATGAAGATTACCTTTGGTAAAGAATAATTATGGTCTCGGCATGCATCCAGTGTGCTTTCCTTTTGATGTCTTTAACAACTCAACGGTATACTAAATGTCAACTAAAGACAGAAGCTATTGCACAATGAAACAAAAAAGGACAAGGAATAAATGATCAATGAAATAGTGCCAAAACCAATATTATTATTGTATATCGGCCAAAAACGATATTATTTATTTATTAGAAAGCAGATTGTTGTATATCTAAACCTTTCATTTTCCAATATATGGTGAGGAGTGTGCTAAAGTAGTGGTTCTCCAATATATGGCGATTGGCGCGACATCATCGTACAACATTATCATGGGTAGGTCGGCCCTTAATGCCCCGATGTTGTTGGTGGCATACCCTCACCTATGCATCAAGTATCTCTTCCAAAATGGAAGAATTGGTGTTGTTAGAGGAGATTAAATTGTTTTCCCCGAAGATGTTACATAGAAAGTTTAAAGGTGAAGACAGTGCAGTAGAAGAAGGAGGAGAAAACTCACAATTACAGTTTCTTATATTTGGATTCAAGATTTTATGATCTAGGGAAGGAAGGGATACAACCAAAGCCTATTGATGACCTGAAAGAGATAGTGAACCTCCCCGCCAATCGAACACCAAAAAACCAAGATCAGGGTCAGACTAATTTCAAACATGGAAGAGCTACTAATCAATTTCATGACCGACAATGTTGATGTGTTCGCATGGTCTTCACAAGACATGACATATATCAATCCCAAATTTATCAGTCATCGTTTATTGCTATGTCTTGTTAAACCCTTGGCACACGGAAAAAGAAAACAAGGAGAAGAGAAGACCAAAACAATAAAAGAAGAAACTGAAAAACTCATGAAGGCCTAGTTCATCCGAGAGGTCAAATACCCAACTTGGATAGCAAACCCTATGATGGTAAAGAAGTCCAACGGCAAGTGGAGAATGTGTGTAAACTACACAAATCTAAACAAAGCTTTCCCAAAAGACACTACAACAGATTTGGGGATGGACAGCATTTTTTTTTAGCCATGGGCAGCGTTTCTGGGCGCTGCTAAATTTGGCGCTGGTGATTCCTCCCCAAAAATGGGCAGCGTTTGAGAAGCGCTACTCATTAATAGCCATAGGCAGCGTTTGAAGGGAGAAGCGCTACTCATTCACCTAGCGCGTTTAGAAATGGGCAGCGTTTGGTAAGGGGAAGCGCTGCCCATTTCTAAACGCGCAAGGTGAATGAGCAGCGCTTGGTGGGAGAAGCGCTGCCCATTCACCTAGCGCGTATAGCAATGGGCAGCGCTTGGTAAAGGAAAGCGCTGCCCATTGCTGGTGAATGAGCAGCGCTTCCCCCACCAAGCGCTGCTCATTCATCTAGCACATTTAGCAATGGGCAGCGCTTCCCTTCACCAAGCGCTGCCCATTGCTATACGCGCTAGGTGAATGGGCAGCGCTTCTCCCACCAAACGCTGCCCATTGTTTAATTTTTTTTTCTCCTTTTTTTCTTGTTTTTTTGTACTTTCCTTTTTATATTTGATAATTTCCTGGTCATATACAGCCAATTAATACCAATCCAATCCATTATATACTAACAACATATATATATATAAACTAGTTATATATCCCAATGCACCAATATGATCACAAACCAAAACAAACTAGCTAACAAGTTATTATATGTATCCAAAACTTAGCAACTTACAATATTAACAAATTAATATGTATCCAAATCAAACTCTCTACCAATATGTATCCAAAACTAGCCAGATACTTACAATATGTATCTAAATTAAAACAAGTTAGCAGCTAACATATGCATGAACTAATTCATATGCATGTATCCAAAACTAGCAAGCTACTTACAATATGTATCTAAATTAAAACAAGTTAGCAACTTACATATGCATGAACCAATTCATATGCATGTATCCAAATAAAACTCTAACAATTTACAAGATTACAATCTATCTAAAATCAAAAGAATTGCGAGACATAACGGCACCACTCTCCTCTAAGCTCATCAATCTGTGCAGTAGAGTATGTCTTCCACCGACAATCGGGAAAATACTGAAATTATATAATTAAATAAAATTAGAATTGAAATATATGGTTAAACCAAAATAAAAAAGAGTTCTGTAAAGATACCTGTCTGGGGATAACCATTTGATTGTGGGTAATAATTTCCTTCATAAATCTCATTACGTAATACCCACAATCATTGTTATTTGGTTGTTTCGGACACTACAAAACAAAAGATTAGTTAATTGTTAAATTTAATTTCATACATTTTTTTGACAACAATAATGTAAATAAATATATGAGAAGATTGATTACAAACTTACCACTATTGGCACCCATTTTGTCTGTGATTGTTCCAATCCCCAATATTCCTTCAAACAACTGAACACAATTGGATATAACTATATTATTAAAAATACATATAGTTAACAACTAAAACAAAGAAATATGCAGAGTGATCGAAATACACACACCTATTAAATATGACAACCAAGTCTGGGTGGGTGTTGAAATGACCATGCACAGAATCAATGTAGTACACCGTATCTGTCTTAGGATTTATTGCAAGCAAAATCCAATGATCCCTACAAAATAAAACTTTGAATAAGTAATTGACTAGTATTTAAAAAATGCATGTTATATAAGAATAGATTAAATCTCTCACCCTACGAGACACGGTGCCAAAAACATGGTATCGACGCCTCTATGTTGAGCATCCGATAAGCGTCGAGTGATATAATTTGTAACATCTGTCTTGTTTTGTTTTTTGACCGTCATTCCACGAGGAGCCTGCCTTCTGATATACTTTTCAACCTCACACTGATGATCGCTGTCATGATCACTGTGATGATCACTATGATCCGCCATCTAACCTGCAATAAAACATAATCATTGTTATTGTTATATTTATCTATCCAAAATAAATAAATAGACAAGAAGATGAAAACTATGTAAAATAACTACTTGGAAATAGATAAAAAGCATATGATGTAAGTCTAAATTACCTTTTCCTTTTCTTGGATATAATTGTATTTGCAATTCGCGTCTTAGTATTTTTTTTTGACGAATCGTAATCCCATCACTATGATCGTTTCTAACATACACAAAATCCTCTATAGGAGTACTTTCCCCTACAATTGGTAGTGATGTCCCAAAGAAAGGGTCGTCCTCAATACCATCATCATCGGTTGCTTGATCCTCAATGTCATTCACCAATTTTTTATTTGTCAATAAAACAATGGACCAATTTGTATCAACTGGATCAGTGACATAAAACACTTGTTGAGCTTGGGATGCCAAAATAAAAGGCTCATCTTTATATCCTAACTTATTGAAATTCACCCGCATGAACCCCGACTCATCAATCTGTAAACCACTATTATTGTCAACCCACTTACATTGGAACACAGGCTCCCGAAACATGTTGTAATCCAATTCCCATATGTGTTCAATGACCCCGAAGTATGACATATTCGCATATATGGGATTTCTGTCTTTGGCACTTGATGTATGCAAAGCTTGAGCTACAAGAGTCACCCCACTATTTTGCATTTTACTTTGATCATCATGGTTTTTTGTATAGAACGTGTACCCGTTCATTAGATAGCTGGTGTAAGAGAAAATTTGCATATTTGGGCCTTTTGCTAACCATCTCAATCTTTCTGAAATCGAGGAAGGATTCATAGCAAATTCGAAATCAATGTGCTCTTTTAGCCACACTATGAAACTCCGATTATGTTCTTTTGTTAACCAAACTTGAGTCTTATATGGGTGATCACTCTTAAGTATGTCCATGTGCTTGGAAACATATGAATCAACCTCAGTATCATTGTGCAAAACATATAAGTGTGCTTCATCTAGTTCTTTCCTTGATACCATCACTATTTTTGTTCCTGACATCCCTTTACTAATGCTTCCTAAGTGACGAGACCTTGGCAGTCCCACAGAATATTCAAGACTAGATAGATAGCCGGTACAGAACTCAATAGCTTCTTCAACTATGTAGCGCTCAACAATACAACCCTCGGGTCGTGATCGGTTTTTCACATAACCTTTTAATATCTTCATGTAACGCTCAAACGGATACATCCATCTCATGTAACATGGGCCACACAATTGTGTCTCCCTAATCAAATGAACTATTAGATGAATCATTATGTCAAAAAACGAAGGTGGGAAATACATCTCAAGCTCACACAAAGTGACAGTAATTTCTCTTTGCAATGATGGCAACTTTCCAGGGTCAATCACTCTACTACAAATCGCCTTAAAGAAGAAACTAAGTTTGGTTAGGGTCTTGCGTACTTTCTTAGGCAAAATGGAACGTATACCAATGGGTAGCAAATTTTCCATTAGTACATGGCAATCATGAGACTTTAAAGACTTTAACTTGAGGTCTTTCATCGATACAAGGTTCATAACATTTAAAGAGTAACCCTCTGGTACTTTAACTCCATGAAGAAACTTACAAAACACGGTCTTCTCCTTTTTAGATAAAGTATGAGCTGCCGGAGGTAGATATGTACGTGTACCCTTCTTTAACGGACCCAATTCTGGTCTCAACCCCATACTAAGCAAGTCCAACCTCGAGTTGATGGTATCTTTAGTCTTTCCTGGCATATTGAGCAAGGTACCGATGACACTTTCAAAGACATTTTTTTCAACATGCATCACATCAATGAAGTGCCTTACATATAATGACTTCCAGTATGGCAACTCAAAGAAAATTGACTTTTTCTTCCACCCCCGTTTGGCAAGCTCTCCTGCAAAAGGCTTCCCAAATTTAATGTTCAAACCTCTCACCTTTTCAAATAGTTGTTCACCCGTCAAAGCCATGGGAGCTTTACGGGTTTCGATATTCCCATTGAATGCCTTTTTCAACAGTCGATACGAATGAGTAGATGGCAAAAACCTACGATGACCACAGTAGATATTCTTCCTACCATGTTCCAACCACATCCAATCAGTGTTATCTTCACATATAGGGCACGCACACTGACCTTTGTTACTGTACCCAGATAGATTGCCGTATGCTGGAAAGTCATTAATTGTGCCAAAAATCATAGCCCTCAGGGTGAAAGTTTCTTCTCTGAACCCATCATACACCTCTACTCCAATCTCCCACATTAGCTTCAAGTCTTCAATTAACGGAGCCAAGTATACATCAATATCATTTCCCGGTTGCTTGGGCCCAGAAATTAACAAAGACAACATCATATATTTGCGTTTCATGCAAAGCCATGGAGGTAAGTTATAGATCGCCAAAATCACGGGCCATGTACTGTGGGAGCTACTCTGAATGCCGTGCGGATTAAATCCATCAGCAGACAATGCAAGTCGTAGGTTTCTTGGATCCAACCCGAAATCAGGATAATCAATATCAATTTTCTTCCATTGCGGAGAATCTGCCGGGTGTCGTAGCATGCCATCTTTAATCCTTTCATCATCATGCCATGTCAAGTGTTTTGCATCTTCTGAACTATGGTACATGCGCCTAAATCGAGGAATTATGGGAAAATACCACAACACCTTTTCTGGAGCAGATTCTTTCTTTTTATATCGCGATGCATTACATTTAGGACACGACTTTAACGAGGCATGTTCATTCCGAAATAAAATGCAATCATTGGGACAAGCATGTATCTTCTCATAGTTCAACCCAATGGACCCTAACATTCGTTTTGCATCATACGTCCGAGAAGGGAGCACATTGTCCTTCGGCAACATTTCTTTCAACAGTGCGAGTAATTCCGTAAAGCTCTTATCCGTCCATCCGTGGCAAGTTTTCAAGTTATACAACTTTATCACAGCCAATAGTTTTGTGAATTCAGTACAACCTGAATACAACGGTGTCTCTGCATCCGTTATCAATTTCTCAAACATTTGAGGACAATCATTAAGATCGTCTTCAACAGCCTTTGCCATCTCTTCAAATTCGCCCCCTTCAAATGTAGGTCTTTCGGTGTCAACCGGTGCACATCTCTCAGTACTATTACCCATATTTGAAGATTCACTTCTTTCCTCACCATGCATTGTCCAACAAGTGTAACTTTGATCTATTCCGTAACCCTTTAAATGTCCTTCAAACTCCTCTGCATTAACTGATTTTACATAACAACAACTCAAACAAGGACACTTCATGTTACTAGAAGTCCCTAAACGTTCAACAGCACACTTCACAAAATAATCCACTCCAGCAGCATATTCCTTGGACAGACGATTGGCAGACATCCACTCTCTATCCATAATTTCTCAGTATTTATTTATAATAAAATCCTGATAAGAGAACTTAAAAACCTATTATAGGTGACAAACAACAAACAATTCGCATATTTAGGCATATTTGATTTTACTTTGCTAGTTTCATTCACCACACATATACAAGTTTACATAACTTATATTCTTGTTCAAGTATAAATCATCATGGTTCAATCAAAACAGTTATTAGCAATTGATTTTTAGAATCATTGTTGTTGCCAAGACTAAGTTAGGTATCAATCTTTCATTTCAAGCACAACTAAAAGAAAAGGAACACATAAAATAAATAAGAGAGGCAATTTCAGTTTTAAATAAATAAATAGTCACTCTAGTTTTAAACAACAAAAGTACCTGAACAAGTGGAAGCAACAATGAACTCCAACCTAGGCGAACCACGCACTAGCAAATGAACCGAACTCTCGAACAGCGAATGCAAAGCTCCAACAAAACGAACTCGCAAAACCTAACAACAATTCACATATTCAGCAACAATCCTCAATTTCTCATGTTTAGAAATACATCACAAGTATCCCTTAACCTAGAACAACATTCAATTAACATGCATTTCACTAAATATCTCAAATTTATAAATACAACACAAGAATACCTTAACCTAGAGCAACATTAAATTAACAAGCATTTCATTTGGACATTTCAACAAACACTACACCTACATTTCCCCTCAAGTTTAGAAACACTTCACCCTTTCAAAGAACCAATCAACAAGCATCAAGTTTGAATCATCTAACTTAAGGTTTCAATGCCATTAAAATAACTAGAACAACAAGCAATCCTAAATATCTCAAATTTATAAAATCCCTTAACCTAGAGCAACATTAAACTAAAAAGCATTTCATTTGGACATTTCAACAAACACTACACCTACATTTTCCCTCATATTTAGAAACACCATTTCAAAGAACCAATTATCAAGCATTAAATTTCAATCATCTAACCTAAGTTACCAATGCCATTAAAATAATTAGAACAACATGTAATAATACTAACCTTAGTGAAAGAGAAACGAAAATGGGGAAGAAATGAGCTTCCAAGTACGAACCGAAATCCTTTGCAAAAATGGAGAAGTATGGAAGAGAAACGAAAATGGGAAGAAATGAGCTTTGGAGAAACGAAAATGAGAGCAGCCACGAGGGAGGGTGAGAACGAAAATGAGTGTGAGAACGAAAATGAGAGTGAGCACGAAAATGAGGGTGAGAACAAAAATGGTGAGCTAGAGTGTGAGAGTGAGCGCGAGAGAGAAGAGAGCAAGAGACTGTGCGTGATACCCGTTGAGAAGAGAGGAAAATAACGAAATAAAAACAAGAGCAATGGGCAGCGTTTTAGCAAGAAGCGCTACCCATTGCCTAGCGCTTTTTAACAATAGCCAGCGCTTCCAATACAGGCGCTGCCTATTGGCCTTGCGCGTTTAAGCAATAGCCAGCGCTTCATATAAGCGCTACCTTTGGCCTTGCGCTTTTTTGCAATAGCCAGCGCTTCCAATACAGGCGCTACCTATTGGCCTTGCGCGTTTAAGCAATAGCCAGCGCTTCAGTATAAGCGCTACCTTTGGCCTTGCGCTTTTTTGCAATAGCCAGCGCTTCCAAATATAGGCGCTACCTATTGGCTTGCGCTTTTAAGCAATACCCAGCGCTTTCAATATAAACGCTGCCTATCCCTTTGACCGTTTCCCCTTACCTAGCGCTTTTTAATAAACGCTGCTTAAGGTAGCGCCTATTTTTCCTAATTCTGGCGTAGTGAGATTCTTATCCTCTCCCTAGCATTCATAGCCTGGTGGATGGAGCATCCGGTTACCGATTATTGAGTTTCATGGACGCTTATTCGAGTTACAACCAAATCCGAATGAGTCCCGTGGACGACGAGAAAACGACTTTCATGATTGGGCGTTCAAATTTCTGCTAAAAAAATGCTGGTGCAGTATACCAACGGCTAATGGACAAGATCCTTGAAGAGATTATCGGCTAATCAATTGACGTGTATGTTTATGATAGGTTGTAAAGTCAACAACTGATGATGGACATTTGGAAAATCCGGCAAGGGTTTTCCATTTTGTAGAAAAAGCACGACCTTGAATAAATCCGGACAAGGTTTTCCATCTTAGTGCTAGAACCACTTTTCACTTCGTGATCGTTGTTCAAAGGACAACCCTCCCCATTCTTTTGTCAGAGGGCTCATCCGTAACGACAAACAAATATTTATTAGAATCCCTTAGGATTATCCCTGATGTCTTGTAACAGCCGCAACAACCATATTTTGCAATGATTTCCATTAATTACGATGTCTGTATTTATATACTGCCCTGAGAGGCTAATGAAGAGATTTCAAATTTTTCACTCACATAATCCTATTATCTTGTGTTCGGTCTTTACTTATCCAACTACTAGATCAGAACAGTCGCCATGGCTCCTTCCCCTTCCCTGTGTTTATGATGTTGCAACATGTAGCAACCCTCTGTTTGTAGGTTAGAAAAAAAGAGATTGTTGAGTTTAGTTACATGTTTTTTTGGGCCTATATATACAGTTCTGAGTTCAAACTCTTTTTGGACCTTAGAGTTAGTAGATACCGAAATTGATTTTTGGTGATGGATGAAATGGAATCAAACAACCATTTAGTTAATAAGTTAAGATAAACAAAATAAAATATTTGATACTGAATTGATATCACAAATTAATCAAATTCATAAACAAGATTTTTTGTTAATGCTTTTGGATTCATTCTTTTCAATTTGCAATTTTTGTTTATAAACCTTGAATTGGCTATTTGAAAATGTGAAAGTTTTCACTTTGAATGGTGTGAATTCATCTCATCGTTTTCAATTTTAATAAAATAATAAGTCTATTATTATTATCATTATCATTATTATTATTATTATTATTAGATTTTGTATATTTATTCACTATAATATTTCTAATAATAAGCGTTATTTAATATTGTATTACACTTTGAATTATAGTTTTTGCTTATAATTTTAATTTAGATACTTTATATTTAGTATTTTTGTTATCTATTTTTTAAAATTTTGGCTCCGTTTGAGGTGGTTCTGAGTTTTTCGTTTTTTGGTTTTGAAAATCAAAATCGAAAATAAAACATCGGTAAGTTGAATTCGTACTTTAATTAATTATAAGTTAGGAACTTATGACCAATTTTGGTAATTTCACACTAAAGAATAATTTTCATACAATCTATCCAAACAAAACGAATTTCTAGAAATCACTTTTTATATGAATGTATTTAATCGAAAGTCGAGTTGCGCACATGTTTTTAACAAAAAGGGATAATTACACTAGAGCTCCTTTAAGTTATTTAATTGTAACACGTTGGTCCTTTAAGTTTTTTTCGTACCACTCAGGTCCTTTAAGTTATTTGATTGTAACAAGTTTATCCTTTAAGTTTTTTCCGTACCACTTAGGTCCTTTAAGTTATTCAATTGTAACAAGTTGGTCCTTTAAGTTATTTAATTGTAACCTTTAAAGGCCAAATAACTTACATTTTTCAGCCCCAAATTGTTACAATTAAATAATTTAGAGGACCTAAGTGGTACAAAAAATTTAAAGGACCAACTTGTTACAATAAAATAACTTAAAGGACCTAAGTGGTACGAAAAAACTTAAAGGACCAACTTGTTACAATTAAATAACTTAAAGGACCTCTGGTATAATTTAGCCTAACAAAAATCAATTGACACTTGAGGTGCTAGCTCAGTTGTAGGAGTTTAGCCTTGTATCCTCAAAATGCTGAGCACGATGAGACAAGTTTTTTAAAGTATATGAAAAAATAAGTAATTCTTAGAGTTTGTGACATCTGTCAATTCACTTCATAAAGTTTTTTAAGTAGTCAGGGATTCATATTATTAAAATATTCATCAATGTTTTGTTAGTTTTAAAATATTAATCAATTACAAAGTTATTATGCATAGTTAAAGTTAAATTAAAATTATTAATAATTATTCATCTATAACATATTCATGTATTAATCATTATCAATGATGGTCTAAGTAATAAAGAAACAAAATAAGACGACTTATATGAAGAATGACAGAATGACAGCTTTGTCAAGCTGAGAAGATGCTTGGGAGTATGCTCCTTAGATGAAGTAGGCCTAAATGTAAATAAACTGCAAGCTAATTGAAGCTTCAGTTTAAGGGAGAAAATGTTATTGGCCTTTGTTTGTAATTGCTAGTAATTGGGCCCTGTTTTTTGTTAGGAAAGGCCCAATCCATTTAAGTATCTGTTATTGTTAGTTAAACAATTACTCAATTGTAATAAATACAGAACTGTTGTAAGTATTGGAAAGGTGACAAAACTTAGGCTGCAAACAGAAGACCTTGGTTCTACTACTCTGTATTTGAGTAAATGAGTATACATGGTATGGTAGTATTGTTAACAAGTGCCACAAATATTCGTAACTATCAAAATCTATAAGATAAGGAACAAGATAATATACTATTGAAACAAAATACTTGTTGCTTATTGCCAAAAGTCATAACATTATAACATAGTCAACAAGATTTATTTCTAACATAACCAACGATGTACTCTATTTTATTAAATAGAGGTTGATAGTTCATCAGTTCATCTCACAATTTAAGAGAACGGTTCTGTAACTGGGAACATGTTTGCATTATTTCTTCACTTTGTAGTTCAGTTAAACTCTTTTACAACATTAAGAATATATGAATAAATGAATAGACTGTTGACAAAAATTTCTAGCAAATACATATTTACTGGATACTTGTGGCGTATCAAATAGCAAAAATGAGAAAATCAATAACCTCAAGAGAATTTGATAGGCTGATAGTTATAGACAACAAATTTTAGAGCTAATGTGAAGATGGAGCGAATGTTAACTATTTCAACTCAACCGTTTGCTCAGTTTCATGTACAAGCCCTGCAAAAACAAAATCCTATTAGGTCACAGCAAACTTTACTAGTTAGATGTAGGTGAAATGAAGTTTTCCTTAGTTTAAGTATGTCAAAATCAGGATAATAAAGTGAGAACATTAGAAGATTTTCGTCCATATGTGAAAAATTAAAGAAAATTGGTGCAAGTTGATAACCGAGACCAAACAAGGAAATTATGGAAAACACATTACATTTGTTGTGTGTATTGTTGCTCCTGTAGTCACGCTAATATTCTGATAAGGGACCAACTCAAAGTTCATGTGCTGCAGAAAGATTGCAAGACCAATTGTAGCTTCCAATAAAGCATGGATGGAATGAATCTGCAACATGTTTTGATTCATCTAAATCTGAGTAGACAATGATATTCAAACAAAAATACTCCATAGAATTGGGAATAATCTGAGTAGACAATGATATATATTCAGCAAAAATAAAGTGCTCAGCAATTAAATGAAGAGGAATGTATTGGCTTATTTCATATATCACATGAAAAGTTCAACTTCCACCATAGAAATGGAAGGAAAGTACATTCAATAGGGACTAGATTGAGTATTCAGAGAGAGGGGGAGAGAGTACATAAGAGTCTTCCCCAAATACAACTCAATACCTCACTACAATGCCACTCTCTCTTTTATAGCTACTTTGTTGTACCGTTGGACCCATCACACAATGATCCAAATTCATCTTCTCAAAGTTCACTTTCTTGTTCTTAGAAACATGATGAAGAAGATCACATACTTTTCGTGATGATGGCCTCTCTTGTGGCACAGCTTTAGTACACTGTATGGCTATTTCAAGCACTTGAAATGCAGCAAATTCTTCAATAGTTAAAAGGGGTTTAAGTTCAGAATCTAACAGTTCCTCGTGCTCAGTTCCTTGCATCTCAAGCTTCATCTCCACCCATCTCACCATGTTCATATCTGATCTAAAAGTTGCATCTGTTGGCATTTTACCACTAACAATTTCCATAAACACAATTCCCATACCGTAAATATCACTCTTTTCTGCTGCTTTCATTGAGGATGCATATTCTGAAAATAATAAACAAATGTGAAACATGTGTTAATAGTAAAACTAAAAAAAATGTGGAGAACAAGAAAAATTCAAATCAAAGACATGATTAAGATTAGTACTTGGGGCTATGTAACCATAAGATCCAGCAAAACAAGAATTTGACTCAGTATTAGAGTCAAGATTCTAAAAAATTTCTTTAGCCAATCCAAAATCTCCCAAGTGTGCCACAATTTTAGAATCCAGCAACACATTGCTGGATTTATTGTCCCTATGGATGATCTTTGGTACACAATCATGATGAAGGTACTCCATTGCTTGGGCCAATCCCATACACTTCAATTCTCCATGTACTCTTATAAAGCTTTGATTTAAATATATTCATCTTTCCGCGAAATCTTCTTTGCCGCAACGATCTCTCCATTAGGATCTTATATTGAGACAACTTCTTATCCAATAAACCTTGAAAATTATTGTAAGAGATATCAAACTCATCCAAGCTCGCTATTTCACCAATGATGGATAAAGAAACTTCTTCGGAAATTTGATTGTGAGATAGATTAAGAGCTTCTAACTTTGACAACATACTAAGTGCAGGTGGAATATGACCAGAAAGTTAATTGAAAATGAGATCTAAAATGACTTGAAGATTTGGCAGATTTCCAATCTCAACTGGTATGTCCCCATCAAATCTATTTTTCGAGAGACGAAGCTCATAAAGATTTCTCAGTTTCGCTATTGCAGGAGGGATAGATCCAGAGAGATTATTGTTATCAAGTCTGAGTACATTAAGTGATTCAAGATCACCAATGTTACTTGGTAAACTTCCATTGAGAGAATTACTATCTAAGGAAAGAATTAACAATTTTGGTAGTTTGAAAAGGCCAAGTGAAAGAGACCCAGAAAAATGATTAAAAGAGATCTTTAGTTCACCCAACATAGTTAAATTTGCAAGCCATGAAGGTAAGTGGCAAGATAGAAGATTACTGTGTAAATCAATGTAGGACAATTTAGTACACAAAGGTAGTTCATCTGGATCTGGTATTGGTCCTGTAAGTGAATTTCCTGATAAGTCTAAGAATGACAAATCAATGGCTTTTCCCAATGTTTTTGGAATTCCCCCAGAAAATCTGCTGTTACCTAAACTTAGTCTCTTAAGTGATGGAGAGTTTCCCAATTGAAAGGGAATTTCACCATCAAATTCATTATATGTGACATCAAAAGAAATCAAGAACCTAGAGCTACATAATGGAGCCAAACTTCCATTAAGTTTGTTCATCGAAAGATTAACAAGAGTTAAGTTTGATAAATTTACCAATTGATGAGGAAGACTACCTTGAAGAGAGTTATTGTAAAGAAAAGATGCTGCAAGGTTTTAAGGAGCCCAAATGTTGAAGGAATGCCGAGTGAGGGTGATATTGAGCCAGTGAGTAACGAGTTAGACAGGTTGAGTCCGATAACCACTTGAACCGAGTCAATTTTTAATCCACATGAAAGCCCTTTCCAGGTGCAATAATCTGTGTTATTGTTTGACCAATCACGTAGAACACTTTGAGGATATTGTAAAATAGACGATTTCACCTCCAAAAGCACTCTCATAGTGCTTTCAGTTTCAGTATCTGCAAGTTGTAAGAGAAAGGAGGAATATTAGAGTAGAAGAAAAACTGAAGAGAAACAGGAGTGATATTTAGGTTTGTTTGTGTGTTAAGAACTGAAGACTCAAACGTAGGAAAACTGACAAGTTAAAACACAACACAACACTTTCGTTGCATGGAAATATACTACAACTAATTGTGCTGCGTGAAGAAATTAAAGAAAATGAAATGGAGATTAATGGAGGTGTCGGTGGCGGTGGCGGTGGTTGCCAGCTGGTTGGATTGTGAAAGTTTTGTCCTGTAGCAAAAATGATGGATGCATCCATAGGGAAAGCCTGAGATGCCCTATATCCTTTTTTATCAAAGATGCCAACTTTTTCCCTAGTGCCATCAATTTTTGCAGCTTTGTTATTTTTCGCAACCCTAAACCCTCGGGGTTTCAACAAGAGTAATTGCACTGACAATGGGAGTATCTGGGATATTAGGATTCACTACTTACTGGGCATGCAGTTGGTTTGATCTCGAGGCTTGTATCTGATTAACTATAGAGGTTAACTGTCTAAATATTGTCTCCAATTTCTTAAGTGTGAAATCTGTTCTTTGTAGTAATTGGAGATTTTGAATAGGCATCTACCTCACAAGGTC
This sequence comes from Astragalus glycyphyllos, assembly GCA_963573325.1. Lineage (NCBI taxonomy): Eukaryota > Viridiplantae > Streptophyta > Magnoliopsida > Fabales > Fabaceae > Astragalus > Astragalus glycyphyllos. Next base: position 79,567,976 of record OY754311.1, read on the forward strand.
TTCTAGTGAAGGTCTTTGTTGAAATATTCTACTAGTACTAGTTGTGTTGCTTGAAGAAATTAAAGAAATTGAAATGGAGATTAATGGAGGTGTGGTTGGATTGTGAGAGTTTTGTTTTGTAGCAGAAATGATGGATGCATCCATAGGGAGAACCGGAGTTGCCATATATCCTTCTTTATCAAAGACGCCAACTTTTTCACTAGTGCCATCAATTTTTGCAGCTTTGTTATTTTTCGCAACCCTAAACCCTCGGGGTTTCAACAAGAGTAATTGCACTGACAATGGGAGTATCTGGGATATTAGGATTCACTACTTACTGGGCATGCGGTTGGTTTGATCTCGGGGCTTGTATCTGATTAACTGTAGAGGTTAACTGTCTAAATATTGTCTCCAATTTCTTAAGTGTGAAATCTGTTCTTTGTTGGAATTGGAGATTTTGAATAGCCATCTACCTCACAAGGTCTTCTAGTGAAGGCCTTTGTAGAAATATTCTAGTAGTACTAGTTATGTTGCGTGAAGAAGTTAAAGAAATTGAAATGGAGATTAATGGAGGTCTTGGTGGTTGCCAGCTGGTTGGATTGTGAGAGTTTTGTTTTGTAGCAGAAATGATGGATGCATCCATAGGGAGAGCCGGAGATGCCATATATCCTTTTTTATCAAAGACGCAAACTTTTTCACTAGCGCTATCAATTTTTGCAGCTTTGTTGTTTTTCGCAACCCTAAACCCTCGGGGTTTCAACAAGAGTAATTGCACTGTCAATGGGAGTATCTGTGATATTAGGATTCACTGCTTACTGGGCATGCAGTTGGTTTGATCACGGGGCTTGTATCTGATTAACTGTAGAGGTTAACTGTCTAAATATTGTCTCCAATTTCATAAGTGTGAAATCTGTTCTTTGTTGGAATTGGAGATTTTGAATAGGCATCTACCTCACAAGGTCTTCTTGTGAAGGTCTTTGTTGAAATATTCTACTAGTACTAGTTGTGTTGCTTGAAGAAATTAAAGAAAATAAAATGGAGATTAATGGAGGTGTGGTTGGATTGTGAGAGTTTTGTTTTGTAGCAGAAATGATGGATGCATCCATAGGGAGAGCCGGAGATTCCATACATCCCTTTTTATCAAAGACGCCAACTTTTTCACTAGTGGCATCAATATTTGCAGCTTTGTTATTGTTCGAAACGCTAAACCCTCGGGGTTTCAACAAGAGTAATTGAACTGACAATGGGAGTATCTGGGATATTAGGATTCACTACTTACTGGGCATGCAGTTGGTTTGATCTCGGGGCTTGTATCTGATTAACTGTAGAGGTTAACTGTCTAAACATTGTCTCCAATTTCTTAAGTGTGAAATCTGTTCTTTGTTGGAATTGGCGATTTTGAATAGCATCTACCTCACAAGGTCTTCTAGTGAAGGTCTTTGTTGAAATATTTTAGCAGTACTAGTTGTGTTGCGTGAAGAAAATAAAGAAAATGAAATGGAGAATAATGGAGGTGTCGGTGGTGGTGGTTGCCAGCTGGTTGGATTGTGAGAGTTTTGTTTTGTAGAAGAAATGATGGATGCATCCATAGGGAGAGCCGGAGATGCCATATATCCTTTTTTTATCAAAGATGCCAACTTTTTCTCTATTGCTATCAATTTGTGCAGCTTTGTTATTTCTCGCAACACTAAACCCTCGGGGTTTCAACAAGAGTAATTGCACTGACAAAGGAGTATCTGGGATATTAGGATTCACAACTTAGTGGGCATGCAGTTGGTTTGATCTTGGCGCTTGTATTTGATTAACTGTAGAGCATAACTGTCTAAATGTTGTCTCCAATTTTTTAAGTGTGAAATCCGTTCTTTGTTGGAATTGGAGATTTTGAATAGCCATCTACCTCACAAGGTCTTCTAGTGAAGGCCTTTGTAGAAATATTCTAGTAGTAATAGTTATGTTGCGTGAAGAAGTTAAAGAAATTGAAATGGAGATTAATGGAGGTGTTGGTGGTTGCCAGCTGGTTGGATTGTGAGAGTTTTGTTTTGTAACAGAAATGATGGATGCATCCATAGGGAGAGCCGGAGATGCCATATATCATTTTTTATCAAAGACGCAAACTTTTTCACTAGTGCTATCAATTTTTGCAGCTTTGTTATTTTTCGCAACCCTAAACCCTCGGGGTTTCAACAAGAGTAATTGCACTGACAATGGGAGTATCTTGGATATTAGGATTCACTACTTGCTGGGCATGCAGTTGGTTTGGTCTCGGGGCTTGTATCTTATTAACTGTAGAGGTTAACTGTCTAAATATTGTCTCCAATTTCTTAAGTGTGAAATTTGTTCTTTGTTGGAATTGGAGATTTTGAATAGGCATCTACCTCACAAGGTCTTCTAGTGAAGGTCTTTGTTGAAATATTCTACTAGTACTAGTTGTGTTGCTTGAAGAAATTAAAGAAATTGAAATGGAGATGAATGGAGGTGTGGTTGGATTGTGAGAGTTTTGTTTTGTAGCAGAAATGATGGATGCATCCATAGGGAGAGCCGGAGATGCCATATATCCTTTTTTATCAAAGACGCCAACTTTTTCATTAGTACCATCAATTTTTGCAGCTTTGTTATTTTTCGCAACCCTAAACCCTCGGGGTTTCAACAAGAGTAATTGCACTGACAATGGGAGTATCTGGGATATTAGGATTCACTACTTACTGGGCATGCAGTTGGTTTGATAACGGGGCTTGTATCTGATTAACTGTAGAGGTTAACTGTCTAAATATTGTCTCCAATTTGTTAAGTGTGAAATCTATTCTTTGTTGGAATTGGAGATTTTGAATAGCCATCTACCTCACAAGGTCTTCTAGTGAAGGCCTTTGTAGAAATATTCTAGTAGTACTAGTTATGTTGCGTGAAGAAGTTAAAGAAATTGAAATGGAGATTAATGGAGGTGTTGGTGGTTGCCAGCTGGTTGGATTGTGAGAATTTTGTTTTGTAGCAGAAATGATGGATGCATCCATAGGGAGAGCCGGAGATGCCATATATCCTTTTTTATCAAAGACGCAAACTTTTTCACTAGTGCTATCAATTTTTGCAGCTTTGTTATTTTTCGCAACCCTAAACCCTCGGGGTTTCAACAAGAGTAATTGCACTGCCATATAACCTTTTTTATCAAAGACGCAAACTTTTTCACTAGTGCTATCAATTTTTGCAACTTTGTTATTTTTCGCAACCCTAAACCCTCGGGGTTTCAACAAGAGTAATTGCACTGACAATGAGAGTATCTGGGATATTAGCATTCACTACTTACTGGGCATGCAGTTGGTTTGATACAGAGAGATTATTGTTATCAAGTCTGAGTACATTAAGTGATTCATGATCACCAGTGTTACTTGGTAAACTTCCATTGAGAGAATTACTATCTAAGGAAAGAAGCAACAATTTTGGAAGTTTGAAAAGGCCAAGTGAAAGAGACCCAGAAAAATGATTAAAAGAGATCTTTAGTTCACCCAACATAGTTAATTTTCCTAGCCATGAAGGTAAGTGGCTAAATAGAAGATTACTATGTAAATCAATGTAGGACAATTTAGTACACAAAGATAGTTCATCTGGATCTGGTATTGGTCCTGTGAGTGAATTTCCTGATAAGTCGAAGAATGACAAATCAATGGCTTATCCCATTGTTTTTGGAATTCCCCCAGAAAATCTGTTGTTACCTAAACTTAGTCTCTTAAGTGATGGAGAGTTTCCAAATTGAAAGGGAATTTCACCATGAAATTCATTATATGTGACATCAAATGAAATCAAGAACCTAGAGCTACATAATGGAGCCAAACTTCCATTAAGTTTGTTCATCTAAAGATTAACAAGAGTTAAGTTTGATAAATTTACCAATTGATGAGGAAGACTACCTTGAAGAGAGTTATTGTAAAGAAAAAGATGCTGCAAGGTTTTAAGGAGCCCAAATGTTGAAGGAATGTCGAGTGAGGGTGATATTGAGCCAGTGAGTAACGAGTTAGACAGGTTGACTCCGATAACCACTTTAACGGAGTCTCTTTTTAATCCACATGAGAGCCCTTTCCAGGTACAATAATCTGTGTTATTTTTTGACCAATCACTTAGAACACTTTGAGGATCGTGTAAAATAGATGATTTCACCTCCAAAAGCACTCTCATAGTGCTTTCAGTTTCAGTATCTGCAAGTTGTAAGAGAAAGGAGGAATATTAGAGTAGAAGAAAAACTGAAGAGAAACAGAAGGAGTGATATTTAGGTTTGTCTGTGTGTTAAGATCAGAAGACTCAAACTTAGGAAAACCGACAAGTTAAAACACAACACAACACAACACTTTCGTTGCAAGGAAATATACTAGTACTAGTTGTGTTGCGTGAAGAAGTTAAAGAAAATGAAATGAAGATTAATGGAGGTGTCGGTGGTGGTGGTTGCCAGCTTGTTGGATTGTGAATTTTTTTTTTTGTAGCAGAAATGATGGATGCATCCATAGGGAGAGCCGGAGATGCCATATATCATTTTTTATCAAAGACGCAAACTTTTTCACTTGTGCTATCAATTTTTGCAGCTTTGTTATTTTTCGCAACCCTAAACCCTCGGGGTTTCAACAAGAGTAATTGCACTGACAATGGGAGTATCTGGGATATTAGGATTCACTACTTGTTGGGCATGCAGTTGGTTTGATCTCGGGGCTTGTATCTGATTAACTGTAGAAGTTAACTGTCTAAATATTGTCTCCAATTTCTTAAGTGTGAAATCTGTTCTTTGTTGGAATTGGAGATTTTGAATAGGCATCTACCTCACAAGGTCTTCTAGTGAAGGTCTTTGTTGAAATATTCTACTAGTACTAGTTGTGTTGCTTGAAGAAATTAAAGAAATTGAAATGGAGATTAATGGAGGTGTGGTTGGATTGTGAGAGTTTTGTTTTGTAGCAGAAATGATGGATGCATCCATAGGGAGAGCCGGAGATGCCATATATCCTTTTTTATCAAAGACGCCAACTTTTTCACTAGTGCCATCAATTTTTGCAGCTTTGTTATTTTTCGCAACCCTAAACCCTCGGGGTTTCAACAAGAGTAATTGCAATGACAATGGGAGTATCTGGGATATTAGGATTCACTACTTACTGGGCATGCAGTTGGTTTGATAACGGGGCTTGTATCTGAATAACTGTAGAGGTTAACTGTCTAAATATTGTCTCCAATTTCTTAAGTGTGAAATCTGTTCTTTGTTGGAATTGGCGATTTTGAATAGCCATCTACCTCACAAGGTCTTCTATTGAAGATCTTTGTTGAAATATTTTAGTAGTACTAGTTGTGTTGCGTGAAGAAAATAAAGAAAATGAAATGGAGATTAATGGAGGTGTTGGTGGTTGCCAGCTGGTTGGATTGTGAGAGTTTTGTTTTGTAGAAGAAATGATGGATGCATCCATAGGGAGAGCCGGAGATGCCATATATCATTTTTTTTATCAAAGATGCCAACTTTTTCTCTATTGCTATCAATTTGTGCAGCTTTGTTATTTTTCGCAACCCTAAACCCTCGGGGTTTCAACAAGAGTAATTGCACTGACAATGGGAGTATCTGGGATATTAGGATTCACTACTTAGTGGGCATGCAGTTGGTTTGATCTTGGAGCTTGTATCTGATTAACTGTAGAGGTTAACTGTCTAAATATTGTCTCCAATTTCTTAAGTGTGAAATCTGTTCTTTGTTGGAATTGGAGATTTTGAATAGCCATCTACCTCACAAGGTCTTCTAGTGAAGGCCTTTGTAGAAATATTCTAGTAGTACTAGTTATGTTGCATGAAGAAGTTAAAGAAATTGAAATGGAGATTAATGGAGGTGTTGGTGGTTGCCAGCTGGTTGGATTGTGAGAGTTTTGTTTTGTAGCAGATATGATGGATGCATCCATAGGGAGAGCCGGAGATGCCATATATCCTTTTTTATCAAAGAGGCAAACTTTTTCACTAGTGCTATCAATTTTTGCAGCTTTGTTATTTTTCGCAACCCTAAACCCTCGGGGTTTCAACAAGAGTAATTGCACTGCCATATATCCTTTTTTTATCAAAGACGCAAACTTTTTCACTAGTGCTATCAATTTTTGCAGCTTTGTTATTTTTTGCAACCCTAAACCCTCGGGGTTTCAACAAGAGTAATTGCACTAACAATGATAGTATCTGGGATATTAGGATTCACTACTTACTGGGCATGCAGTTGGTTTGATACAGAGAGATTATTGTTATCAAGTCTGAGTACATTAAGTGATTCAAGATCACCAGTGTTACTTGGTAAACTTCCATTGAGAGAATTACTATCTAAGGAAAGAAGCAACAATTTTGGAAGTTTGAAAAGGCCAAGTGAAAGAGACCCAGAAAAATGATTAAAAGAGATCTTTAGTTCACCCAACATATTTTCCAAGCCATGAAGGTAAGTGGCTAGATAGAAGATTACTATGTAAATCAATGTAGGACAATTTAGTACACAAAGATAGTTCATCTGGATCTGGTATTGGTCCTGTGAGTGAATTTCCTGATAAGTCGAAGAATGATAAATCAATGGCTTTTCCCATTGTTTTTGGAATTCCCCCAGAAAATCTGTTGTTACCTAAACTTAGTCTCTTAAGTGATGGAGAGTTTCCCAATTGAAAGGGAATTTCACCATCAAATTCATTATATGAGACATCAAATGAAATCAAGAACCTAGAGCTACATAATGGAGCCAAACTTCCATTAAGTTTGTTCATCTAAAGATTAACAGGAGTTAAGTTTGATAAATTTACCAATTGATGAGGAAGACTACCTTGAAGAGAGTTATTGTAAAGAAAAAACTGTTGCAAGGTTTTAAGGAGCCCAAATGTTGAAGGAATGCAGAGTGAGGGTGATATTGAGCCAGTGAGTAACGAGTTAGACAGGTTGAGTCCGATAACCACTTGAACCGAGTCAATTTTTAATCCACATGAAAGCCCTTTCCAGGTACAATAATCTGTGTTATTGTTTGACCAATCACTTAGAACACTTTGAGGATCTTGTAAAATAGATGATTTCACCTCCAAAAGCACTCTCATAGTGCTTTCAGTTTCAGTATCTGCAAGTTACACGAGAAAGGAGGAATATTAGATTAAAGAAAAATTGAAGCGAAAGAGAAGGAGTGATATTTAGGTTTGTTTGTGTGTTAAGAACTGAAGACTCAAACTTAGGAAAACTGACAAGTTAAAACACAACACAACACAAAACTTTGGTTGCATGGAAATATACTAGTACTAGTTGTGGTGCATGAAGAAATTAAAGAAAATGAAATGGAGATTAATGGAGGTGTCGGTGGTTGTGGTTGCCTGCTGGTTGGATTGTGAAAGTTTTGTCTTGTAGCAGAAATGTTGGATGCATCCATAGGGAGCGCCGGAGATGCCATATATCATTTTTTTTATCAAAGATGCCAACTTTTCAACTAGTGCCATCAATTTTTGCAGCTTTGTTAATTGTCGCAACCCTAAACCCTCGGGGTTTAAATAAGAGTAATTGCACTGACAATGGGAGTATCTGGGATATTAGGATTCACTACTTACTAGCATGCAGTTGGTTTGATCAGATTAACTGTAGAGGTTAACTGTCTAAATATTGTCTCCAATTTCTTAAGTGTGAAATCTGTTCTTTGTTGGAATTGGAGATTTTGAATAGCCATCTACCTCACAAGGTCTTCTAGTGAAGGTCTTTGTTAAAATATTCTACTAGTACTAGTTGTGTTGCTTGAAGAAATTAAAGAAATTGAAATGGAGATGAATGGAGGTGTTGGTGGTGGTGGTTGCCAGCTGGTTGGATTGTGAGAGTTTTGTTTTGTAGCAGAAATGATGGAAGCACCCATAGGGAGAGTTGGAGATGCCATATATCCTTTTTTATGAAAGACGCCAACTTTTTAACTAGTGCCATCAATTTTTGCATCTTTGTTATTTTTCGCAACCCTAAACCCTCGGAGTTTCAACAAGAATAATTGCACTGACAATGGGAGTATCTGGGATATTAGGATTCACTACTTACTGGGCATGCTGTTGGTTTGATCCAGAGAGATTATTGTTATCCAATCTGAGTACATTAAGTGATTCAAGATCACCAATGTTACTTGGTAAACTTCCAATGAGAGACTTACTATCTAAGGAAAGGATGAACAATTTTGGTTGTTTGAAAAGGCCAAGTGAAAGAGACCCAGAAAAATAATTAAAAGAGATCTTTAGTTCACCCAACATAGTTAAATTTCCAAGCCATGAAGGTAAGTGGCAAGATAGAAGATTACTGTGTAAATCAATATAGGACAATTTAGTACACAAAGGTAGTTCATCTGGATCTGGTATTGGTCGTGTGAGTGAATTTCCTGATAAGTCTAAGAATGACAAATCAATGGCTTTTCCCAATGTTTTTGGAATTCCCCCAGAAAATCTGTTGTTACCTAAACTTAGTCTCTTAGGTCATGGAGAGTTTCCCAATAGAAAGGGAATTTCACCATCAAATTCATTATATGTGACATCAAAAGAAATCAAGAACCTAGAGCTACATAATGGAGCCAAACTTCCATTAAGTTTGTTCATCGAAAAATTAACAAGAGTTAAGTTTGATAAATTTACCAATTGATGAGGAAGACTACCTTGAAGAGAGTTACTGTAAAGAAAAAGATGCTGCAAGGTTTTAAGGAGCCCAAATGATGAAGGAATGCTGAGTGAGGGTAATATTGATCCAGTGAGTAATGAGTTAGACAGGTTGAGTCCGATAACCACTTGAACCGAGTCTTTTTTTAATCCACATAAAAGCCCTTTTCAGGTACAATAATCTGTGTTATTGTTTGACCAATCACTTAGAACACTTTGAGGATCTTGTAAAATAGACAATTTCACCTCCAAAAGCACTCTCATAGTGCTTTCAGTTTCAGTATCTGCAAGTTGTATGAGAAAGGAGGAATATTAGAGTAGAAGAAAAATTGAAGAGAAAGAGAATGAGTGATATTTGGGTTTGCTTGTGTGTTAAGAACTGAAGACTGAAACTTAGGAAAACTGACAAGTTAAAACACAACACAACACAAAACTTTGGTTGCATGGAAATATACTAGTACTAGTTGTGTTGCATGAAGAAATTAAAGAAAATGAAATGGAGATTACTGGAGGTGTCAGTGGTGTTGGTTTGCCAGCTGGTTGGATTGTGAAATTTTGTCTTGTAGCAGAAATGATGGATGCATCCATAGGGAGAGCCGGAGATGCCATATATCCTTTTTTTATCAAAGATGCCAACTTTTTCACTAGTGCCATCAATTTTTGCAGCTTTGTTATTTTTCGCAACCCTAAACGCTCGGGGTTTCAACAAGAGTAATTGCACTAACAATGGGAGTAACTGGGATATTAGAATCACTACTTACTGGGCATGCAGTTGATTTGATCTCGGGGCTTGTATCTGATTAACTGTATTGGTTAACTGTCTAAATATTGTCTCCAATTTCTTAAGTGTTGTTGCACCCCGAAAAATCCTTTGGAGGGATTTCTCTTCGTACAACGTGAATTGGAGTCGCCACCAATATTTTTTTAGAGGTAAAACATTGAAAAAAACCTTTCTTGAAAGACAGTGGTCCTTGGAACCACGAGATTTGAGTTCGGGGGTCGGTTATGCATGGGGAAGGTACGAGCACCCCACACATCCTTTCTACTGAAAGGGAACCTCGATTTGACGTGTGATTTAAAAGGTTGATTTAAGAAATTCTTTGTTTTTATCTCTCTTTATCTCTCCTTACTTTATAAAAACTTAAGGAAAATTTAATCTTTTGCGCTTGACGGGAGGGCACCGTGCCTACGTATCCTGGGGAGGGAATCAAAGCAACGTAGTTCTTGTTTTCGAAAATTGTTTTGTTTTTAGAAATTGCCTTGTTTTGGAAAAGGGTTTGTTTTTTTGAAAAGAAAATGGTTTTTATTTGTCGTGCTTGACGGGAATGTGACCCGCTCCTACGTATCTCCCAGTGCGATGGAGAATTCAAAGCTTACGTAGTTCTCGGTTGTCGAGAAAAGGTTTTTATTTTTAGTTGTTTAATTGCGAAAATTGAATGTTCACAGTGATCAAACAACAAAGGTTTCGAGTGATCACCACTAGCATCCCATTATTGACGATCGTGCAAGCAAAGGCTTCGCATTATCCTCAACAAAGTTTTTAATTTGTGAAATGAGAGTTCTTTTGAAAAATGAGTGTTCATGATAATCAATTGAGCAAAGACTCCAAGTGATCACCACTAGCACCCCATTGTTGACAATCGTGCAAGCAAAGGCTTCGCATTATCCTCAACAAAGTTTTTAATTTGTGAAATGAGAGTTCTTTTGAAAAATGAGTGTTCATGATAATCAATTGAGCAAAGACTCCAAGTGATCACCACTAGCACCCCATTGTTGACAATCGTGCAAGCAAAGGCTTCGCATTATCCTCAACAAAGTTTGATTTGTGAAAAATAGTTTGAAATTGTTTTGAGAAGAAGTGAAGTTGTTTATCAATGATTATGTAAATGCAAAAAAAATGTTTTGAAGTTGGAACGTTACTAACGAGTAACAAGTTGTTCTTTGTATGCAACATGGTTTTGAAGTTTTGGAGAGTTACTAACGAGTAACAATTGGTGGAAATCAAAACAAGCAAATTGTGAACACCAATTCAACATTTTAATGCACCACAATAATTTAATGCATCAAGGCTCTAAGTGGCCTATCCTTTGCCAAAACTTCACAAGCTTCAAACAACAATTTACATTAAACTCAAAGAGCAAAGAAAGCATGATTAAACTTGAGGATGCATCAAGGTCATTGGAGACCAATCATGTGCGCAAATTCAATTTGTTTATAGACCCCTTTTTGCTCACATTTCACAAGCACATCAAATGGGAATTGAATTTTTTAAATGCTTACAAGCATAGGCATCAAGGTTGAAGTAACCTATCTCTTGCCAACTTAGCATAACCCAAGATCATTTGTGGACCATAAATGAACCAAAATCCAAATTCATTTTCTCAAATCACAAATTAATCATCAATTTATTTCAACAAGTCAACCAAATCAAGCAAGCAAATGACACTAGCAAGACTTAGGAACATTTATTCACAAGATCCAAGCGATCAAACACCAAAATCAACAACTATTCATATTTTTTTGATTTTTGTGAAAGTAAGAAGGCATGAAAAATGAATATTTGCAAAATCAAACAACATGTTTGGACATGGGAACTTCAAAATCAAGCCCCAATAACAAGATTGCATAAAGAAATGCATCAAAACTCGATTAAACCTATTTTATACTAAAGGTGCGAAACATTCATAGCTTCCTAACACAATTTTATTTCACAAAATGCAACAAGCAAAATGATAACAACACAAATCACAATTTATTCAAGGGTGAGAAGCAATCTCAAACACCCAAGCCTCCCTAAGTGCTTGTCAAAATGTTTGAGACACCTCTCACCAACAACAATCAACAAATCAACAATATAACAACACTAAAATGCATGAATATGGTAGGATGAAAAATTAGAAACATGATATCTACATTTTGATGCAAAAAAGTTGAAGATGATGCTAGGTTTTAAGAAGTTTACCTCAAATCCAAGCTAAGGAATGACTAATATGAAGAACAAGACCACAAATCAACTTGAATCTTCACCAAACTTCAATGAAACCCACGAAATGCTTGCTTAAAAATGCCCTTTGATGGTGAAAGCTTGAATTAAATTAGGAGAGAAGGAAGATATATGAAGTAGGAATGGAAATGAGGTGAGAAAATGGTGATTTGGTGAAGGAGAAGTGAAAAATTGATGGAGGAAGAGGGTGATATGATTTCGGCCAAGAGAGGGAATTAGGAGAGGGAGTTGTGTGCTAGGGTAGTGTGAGTGAAAATGAAGCCAAGAGCTTTCTCCTTTTCTTTGAGGTGAGGTTAATAGGGTATATATAGAAAGCAATTAGGTTTAAGGGTAGTTAGGTCATTGTGCACTAGTTGTGCTCTAGGATTTGATTTTAATTTTGAACCAAAGGCTAGGATTGAGGCTCACATGGATTGAGGACATTGAGAAAACACAAAATGAGAGAATAGAGAGGGGGTAGGCGACATTGGGGGTGTGGCCTTGGTCACCAAGTTTTGCTAGTTGTCATCTTGTACTATTGTACTATTATATGACCATTCCATTATCCCTTCATTTTTGATTATTCTTCTTAGGATAATTGTACAAAAATACACCCAATTTAGGCCACATACTAGGAATCTTAGGAATATGCCATTTTATGTGATCACCATGACCAAAAATGTCATAAAAATCACATCTTGGAACTTTTTGTAGAATATTCCTTTTTGATGCCTTTTTTGAATTTGAATTTTGTGCACAATGTATGCATGCATGCGCATACATACATACATGACCAAAAATGCTTTGCCTCAAATAAATTTCTCTAAAATTGCACAATGATTCTTGATGAGAAATTATCTTATTTTTGACAATGACCAAAATACCCTTTTGCCCTAAAAACCTTGTTTTTTAACAACAAATGCATTTCCACTCTAACAATGAATTTAAAAGCCCTAGAATGACTTTTAAAACCCAAAAATGCATGCACAATGCTCTTCACTCTTCAAAATAAAACCACACTTCTCAATTTATTTATTTTTGCGGAAAATAGGGTTTTAAACCTAGGTGGACAAAATTAGGGTATGACAGCTGCCCCTCTTTATTTGGATTTTACCAAGGAATATGAATTGGCCGAAACATATTCCGAGGCAAAATAGAAATAAAGAATTCAGAAATAATACTAATTTTGTCTACTTAGAGAAACCCGAATTTTCCTTTTCTTTTTTCTCTTTTTTTTTGTTTCCTTTCTTTGATCTCTCTTCTTTTGAGAGAGAGAGAGTCAACACTTGTCGCGTCGACGAGAAAGCAGTAAATTGCGTAAAGCAGTAAATGAAAGCAGTAAATTGCGTAAAGCAGTAAATGAAAGCAGTAAATGGGAAGTGCCGTAAATTGGGGATTCGGAGGTTGCCTAAAACCTTTTGACGGACTCTCGTCGAGTCCGAGCTCTGGGGGTGGCCTTTTCGAGCGGCCGATCAATATCAGGTCCGGAACTGATATGATCAATGGATCTACACTATGCCTTAGGTTGACACAATTAATCCGATGGACTTAACGAAGTCTGTAGGATCTACCGCGCGCTCGTACGCGACGTTGTGATCTGTGGAAGGAGTTCACTAACTCTGTGGGTGCTTACTAACTCTGTGCTGATGGAGTTCACTAACTCGGTGCCATGATGATTTTCTGAAAATGAGATTTCGGGGACCCATTGGTCCAAAGTAACTGACTTTTTTTTTGAAAATTTTGGGGACTAACGAGTCCAAAGCAACTGAGTTTCTTTTTGAAAATTGGGAAGTTTTGAATGATGCATGGGATGCAGGCTTTTGATGCTGGGATGCACATGGATGCAATGATTGATTTGGTGAGATGTTTTTTCTGTTTGATTTTCCTTTTTCTTCTTCTTTTCTTCTGTTTCTTTTTCTTCTGTTTCTTTTTCGCCCTTCTGGGATGCGAATATGAAAGTATAATGCTCTACTGTTTGATGACATGGATGATATAGGAATGATGAATGATATGAAAATGTTTTTTTTTTTTTTTTTTGCTGGTTAAATCAATCCGCGGGACTTGTGGCACTTGACACGAAGACCGTTCCAGGATGGTGATAACGCAAGGGTTGCGCGCTGGTTTGCAATGATCTTGTTATTTTTAAGGTGGCAGTGCATGTGACTGTTTTTTTTTTTTTTTTTTTGCAGCTTTACCCATTTTAGGAAACCATTTTTCCTTTTGTGATTTTCAAAGATTTCGTAATAACCTGTAATGCTCTGAATGTATGCACATGTTTTGCAATTCAATTTCATCAATCATAAAATCATTATTTTGAAAGAAATTGAATAAATGAGAGTAAAGACACGAAAAGCACACATATGAAAGAAAAGCTGGACTTTTGCTGATATGGAAACTGGTCGTGCAGAAAGTCACGCCAGTTGAAAGTACAATTGTAATCTTTATTCTAAACTGATAAAATACAAGAAAAAGGAACAGATCCTGTGATTCTATCCTTGAAGTAACGGTGCCCACCGTTCATACTTGTGACCTTGATCAACCCCTTATCCAAATCTTCGGGAGTGCTGTATGCCCTTGTTTATTTTCATGCCTAAGTTTTCTGACCCTAATTTTTGCCTGGATCGCCCTTTGCGGGTTTTCAATCCACCGGGTCGCTCTGATTTTGCCTAGGCCGCCCTTTCGGGTTTTCAACCTAGCGAGCTAATTCTTACTTGGCTTATCTTTCTCTTTTTCTGTCTATTTCTTTAGGCATAGTACTTCTTTACCACATCTGAGTTCACTGGGTTTGGGATTTCATCTCCATCCATGTTTGCAAGAATTAATGCCCCTCCGGAGAATGCCTTCTTCACCACATAAGGTCCTTCGTATTTGGGAGCCCATTTGCCACGGGGATCCGTCTGGATTGGCAAGATTTGTTTGAGCACAAGGTCTCCTTCTTGGAATTCCCGAGGACGGATTTTCTTGTCAAAAGCCCTCATCATCCTCTGTTGGTACAGCTGACCATGGCACAAGGCGGCTACTCGCTTCGCTTCAATGAGATTCAATTGGTCAAAACGAGCCTGAACCCACTCTGCTTCTTCTAATTTGGTCCCCATCAATACCCGCAGCGAGGGTATTTCAACCTCAATGGGGAGAACAGCTTCCGACCCATAAACCAACGAGTAAGGGGTTGCCCCTGTAGATGTACGCACCGAGGTTCTGTACCCATGCAAGGCGAAGGGGAGCATCTCATGCCAGTCCTTGTAAGTTACTACCATTTTCTGTACTATCCTCTTAATATTCTTATTGGCTGCCTCAACTGCCCCATTCATCTTCGGACGGTAGGGAGAAGAGTTGTGATGTTGGATTTTGAAGTCCTTGCATAAGTCCCTCATCACCTTGCTGTTCAAATTACTGCCGTTGTCTGTGATGATTTTGTTCGGAAGGCCGTAGCGGCAAACCAAATCTTTCTTGATGAACTTAGCAATCACTGAACTTGTTACATTGGGATAAGAAGCAGCCTCTACCCACTTGGTGAAGTAGTCGATAGCAACCAGGATGAAACGATGACCATTTGAAGCTTTGGGTTCAATAGGACCAATGATGTCCATGCCCCACATTGAGAAAGGCCAAGGTGCACTCAGGACATTCAGAGAGGTTGGTGGTACATGGATGTGATCTGCATAAATTTGACATTTATGGCACTTTCTTGCAAAGCTATAACAGTCAGATTCCATTTGCAGCCAATAGTAACCTATTCTCAGGATCTTTCTAGCCATTGTGTGCCCATTGGAATGAATTCCAAATGAGCCCTCATGAACATCTTGCATGATCTTTATTGATTCCTCCCTTGTTACACATCTGAGGAGAACCAAGTCATGGTTTCTCTTGTAAAGGACGTCTCCACTCAAGAAGAAACCCATTGACAGCCTCCTGAGTGTTCTCTTATCATTTTCTGAAGCGCCGGGGGGATATTCTCTGCTGGTGATATACTGTTTGATGTCATGGTACCAAGGTTTACTGCCTGATTCCTCTTCAACTGCCATGCAATGGTAATAAGCAGGCAGACCCCGGTGTTGGACTCTGACACACGTCAAGTTCCTGTCACAGTTGACGTTGAACATGGAAGACAAAGTGGCCAAGGCATCAGCCAGTTGATTCTCATTGCGAGGTATGTGCCGGAAGGTGATCTCTTCAAAGGGTTTGATTAGCTCTTGAATGTAGTCACGGTAAAGGATCAAATCAGGGTTTCTTGCTTCCCAATCACCTTTTACATGGTGAACAACTAGAGCTGAATCAACTTCTTACGTTCACAATTCCCCATCGCGGTACCAACCTTGATCTCTTTTCTATCTTCCTCAGTACCCAAATTAACCATTTCTGTGGGCTCCCCATGGGGCTTGATGACCTTTTCTTCTTGTTCTACCATTCTCATAATTTCTGGAGGAGTATCCCAACCATCCTCAACATCTTCCTCGGTTTGGTTAATCGGGTAATCAAAGTCACAGTATGAGTTATGGGCATTATTACTTTCAAGAATTGTATTCGATCTGCATTAAAATGGAATGGCGAATAAAAATAAAGAAAAGACACGCAAATGAGAGATGAAGAAAAAGAATTTTACTGAAAATTCCAAAATAACATTTTATTCATTGATGAAGTTTGACGAAAACATGCATGCCCGAATGAAATATCCCAAGGCCTTGGGCAGAGCCGAGGAATTTTGCATTACGAAGAAAAATTACTTTAAATTGAAAATCACAGGGAAATCTAGGGCCTCCCAGTTCTGGAGCTTTTCTTTCGCAGCACAACGGCGCACTAAGCCGACAGCACCGTCACCCGAGCCTGAATCTTCTTCAATCACATTGACCTGGTCAGGGTTCAGCATGCCTACACTTCGGAAGTTGTTCCTAAGATCACCGACGACCATCCCTCCCTGGTTGGGGGTCCTTCCTCTGAGCTTTGCCAACCATTTCTCTCTTCTATCAGCTGCTAGCCTCTCTCGGTCTGCAGGGCTTGGGATGTACCCAATACCGAACCTTTCAGTATTCCCTTTCAGCAGGACGGGTGCTACAATTCCTTGAGCAGCTTTTCCCAGGCCTTTTCCAACCTGATACCCATATCCTAGCATCACCTTTGCAACCATCATGTCCGCCTTGGACCATCTAGGCTTCAATTGGGGAGGCTCACTCCCAACAAAGATAGCATTTGAGATCTCCAATCCCTGGAAGGCAGTCTCAAAAGACTCCTCTGCTGCTTCAACGTAATATTCTGGTGGTGATCGGTTTATCATCATTTCCTCCTCCCCGAAGATTACTATCAACTTGCCCTCGGCCACAAACTTGAGTTTCTGATGGAGCGAAGATGGCACTGCCCCAGCGGCATGTATCCAAGGTCGTCCTAGCAGACAGCTATAAGAGGAAGCTATATCCATGACTTGGAATGTGACATAGAACACTTCAGGACCCACCTGCAAAGGCACCTCTACTTCTCCAAAAACTTCTTTCACAGACCCATCAAATGCTCTAACCAAGGTGGAGCTAGGCTTCAGATATGAGCAATCCACATCCAACTTATCCATTGTGGACTTGGGCAACACATTTAATGACGAGCCATTGTCGATGAGCACTCTGGCCAGCATGTAGTCCCCACACTTGACAGAGATGTGAAGGGCTTGATTGTGATTCTTCCCCGCCGGAGGTAGCTCAGCGTCTGTGAAGGTCAAGTAGTTGGATGCCACTATGTTCCCAACAATACCATCAAGCTGGTTGACCGTAATGTCATGGGGTACGTGTGCTTCATTCAGGATTTTCAACAGTGCAGCTCGGTGTGCCTCGGAACTAAGCAACAACGAAAGCATTGAGATTTTGGCCGGGGTTTGATTTAGCTGGTCCACCACCCGGTATTCACTTTGTCTCATTACTTTCAAAAATTCCTGAGCTTCTTTGTCTGATACTTCTCTAACTTCCACAGTTTCCTTATCTTTTCCCTTACGGGCCCTTTCTTCAGCTTCCTTTGATTGTTCCTTTCTAAGATTTTCAGGAACATACATCCTTCCACTCCTTGTAATTCCACTACTCCCAGCAATGTTTGTTATATCCAACACGCCCTGAGGGACCTCTGCTTGCATTTGCACGTTGCAGCTCCAGGGAATAACCCTAGTCTCTCTACTAGGGGTAGCAGCAGGTACCGGAATAACAACAGTCAGAGGTCTTGCCACAACCGAGCTTGAATTCAGACAGCAAGGGATTTCAACCGGTCTCCTGAAACCTCTGTTGTTTGATTGCAGAGTAGATACACTTTCTTCCTTTTCCTGAACCCCAACCTGGACCAGGTGTCTGTCTAACAGCTCTTGGAGGATGGGTTTGAAGCTCTCACAGGCCCCAACACAATAAGGGTCATTGCAGATGTCTCTTCTGGCACACCCTTCTTCGATGATACCACAACGGCATAGTGCAGCATGAATGATACTCAGGGGTGTACGAATGCACTCCACCTTCCTAATTAAGTACTGACCACCCTGATCATTAATGGCATTTGCAGTGGGCCCACCATGCCCCGGCAACGGGTTGGTGGTTACATTAGGTTGCTGAAATGATATACTCTTTGCATCAAGCAGGTCTTGCACAACGTACTTGAACGCCTTACAATCCTCCACCACATGACCTACTGCCCCAGAATGAAAGGCACAGGTAGCATTTGCATTATACCCTCTGGGATAGGGAGGCTGATATGGCTTCATCTGACGAGTGTTGATTAACTTGTTGGCAATGAGATAATTGAACAAATCTGTGTACGACATGGGGATAGGTTCAAAGACAACAGGCTTTTTTTCATTGTAGTTTCTGTACTGATTGTTGGACTGGAATGGCTGAGCAGGCGGCGTCTGAGCAAGAACTTGGAATGGCTTGTGGGGGATTGTTGTGTGATGGACCGCTAGCTCCGCTGATTGCATTAGTTTCTCCCTCCTTCTTCTTGTGGGTACCAGAAAAAGGCTTTTTCTGATGGGAAGGAGGTGTTGGGCCATGGGCTATTCTTCCGCTGCGCATGCCGTTCTCCACTCTTTCTCCAATGACAACCATCTCAGAGAAATTCGAAGCCACGCTGCCGACCAAACGATCATAGAACACTGGGGGAAGAGTTTCCATAAACATATGGACCATCTCTTTATCAAGCAGGGAGGGTTTTACTTGTGCAGCGAGGTTCCTCCACCTCTGGGCGTATTCCTTGAATGTCTCATTATCCTTCTTAGACATACATTGCAGCTGGGTCCTATCCGGGGCTAAATCACTTTTGTACTGGTATTGACGGATAAAGGCATCCGCCAGATCCTTCCAACAACGGATATTAGTTGGCTCCAATTGCATATACCATTCAAGGGGAGCTCCAGCTAAGCTTTCCTGAAAGCAATGTATCATCAGGTTATCATCACGGGCGTGGGCAGTCATCTTCCGGCAATACATCGTCACATGGCTGCGCGGGCAGGTTGCTCCTTTGTACTTGTCGAAAAATGGTGCTTTGAACTTGGGTGGCAGGACTAGATTAGGGACCAAGCATAACTCATGGGCGTTCCTAGCCTGGGAACCTGTTCCTTCAACAGCTCTCAATCTTTCTTCTAACATCTGGTACTGACTTCTAGCTTCATCAGGGTAATTCGACGGAAAACCACTCACGCCGTAGTGAAGATTATTCATCGACACCACAGCTGGGGTCACGTGTGGGTCACGTGAGTGAGCGATAATCTGAGGAATTGGACCCTGAACTTGTGGATGGATTGTTGCTGGAGAATTGAAGCCAACCGGAGTTCCCGGGGTAATAGCAGGAGTAGGAATCTGAATTTGAACCTGAGGTGTCCCCGTTCCAACTTCATTCACAGCTGATTCAGGCTGGGCCTGTCCTGTGGTTCTAGAAGGACCACTTTCTGGGTTTGCACCGGCAGCAGGGGGTGCGTACCCTAATGGGAGACCATAAGGAGGCCATTGCACGTTCTGGAGAGCCCGAGAGACTCTAGGAGGATCCACTCCTGCGGCAGCAGCAACTTCAGTTATGCCAGCATCCCTTAAGGCACTTAACACTCTTATGACCTCTGCCATTTTAGCTCTTATAACTTCCATCTCAGCCCTGATTGCTCGATTCTCTTGATTCTGATCATGCTGACCCTGACAATTTGGATTCGGACCTTCTGGAACTGCATCATTCTGGATTGGTTGATGATTGCCCAGATTCGCGTCGTCTTGATTGTTGGCCATATTTCTTGCCTGTGATCGCGTCCAATACCGATGATTAACCAGCTTGTCTTACTTCTGTGGACGGAACATTTTTTTATGAATACAAAGACAAATGATGCAAATGCAATGCAATATGCATGTTATTATGTTTATTGCCGGGAATCGCAGTGCAACTCGTCTTGTCATAGGTGTTAAGGTTCAGGTGTTTTTAGGATTTGCAACAAAGTTGGAAGCAACAAGGCAAAACAAACGTACTTCAATTAAATGGAATACGAAGGAGTATCATAAATAGAAAGTAAATCAAAGTACAATATTCCTTAAGAGTGCAATACAATGATTTTAAACAAAGTATTATTTTCCAAAGAAAGTTACAACTTCTTAAAGAAAATTACAATTTCCTAAGGATCGCTACAATACTCTAAAGGGAACTTTAAAGGCATATGGCTTTCAACTCCTCGCTCCTTTTCCTCTTCTTGCTCTCAGCTGCCCCCCGGGCTTTCTCCAGGAGTTCTTCTGTGAGAATCTTGCAGTACTCAACAAACTCACACACCTTGACAGGGGTGTTGAAAGGATTCATTTCTGCATCCGCCTTTCTTAGCTTCCTGGGAATGTCTCTCATAGCCTGATTAGCTAACCAAACTAACTTGGAGAACTTGTCTTTCCAATGTAAGCCTTCCTTTTTCAATTCCTCAAAGACTTGTTGACTTTTTACCTTACTGAGCAATTCCGCAAATTGACTCTCCCAATAGTCACTCTTCTCCCTTAGCCGGAGGTAAGACCTTTCCAAGTATTGCACATGATTGGCCAAGCTTTCGAACTTCCCTTGTTCCCTTCTTAGTGCTTGCTGATAATCCCTCAGGATCCCTTCAATAGATTCCCGATCTTGCTTGACACTCTTTAATTGATCTTCCAATTCAAGCTTCATCATTCGAGAGTCTTTTCTTGACTTAACTAGTGCGTGCCTGACTGCTTGCTCTTCTTTCCATGTATCCTCATATAGCCTCTTCCATTTAATTGCTTCCGCTACAGCCCCATTCATCTTGGTAGTGCACCTCTTCACTTCCTCTTTGGCACCCTTCAAGTGCTTTTGCATTTCCCTCTTGCTTTTCCCCTCTATTTCAAGTTTTCTATTTGACTTCCTCAATAGCTGCAGCTTGGAAAGCATTTTCATTTTCTAGCTTTTTCTTGTCTTGCATCATCTTTCTCAATCTATCTTGCAGAGCCCTTTTCTCTTCTTCCACCTTTGACATGGCCAACCTAATCTCTTCCAATTCTTCAATGGTAGGAATGTGAGGTTCTTGTATCTTTTCCTCAGGCAGTGGTACTCCTTGGTTGGATGACCGAGTTTCACTAATCCTCCCTTCAAGCCACTGAGAAAAAGAGATAGCAGTGGTCCTCCTGGTTAACTCTTCTCTGTCCCTCCGCACTACGGTTTCCCAAGCTTGCAGGACTCGCCGAAGTAGACTCTTGTCTTTAGGGATCCCCGCATGGAGGTAAAAACGAAACAGCATAGCTTCGGAGGGTGAATCCCGCATAGGGTATCCGAGCTGTCGCAAGGTCAAAGAGGGGTTATAGTTTATGCATCCTTGGGTTCCCATGAGAGGAACGTTCTGAAAACTCCCACACCGAAATACCACTGAAGGCCTGTCTACCCAACATTTAGGTGAGAACCAACGAATCTGGAGAGCATCTTGGTTCTTGAAAGCATGCACCCACTCTTGAGAGTTCATAGTGTTCGGATTACAACCCAAGGCATAGGAAAGCAAATCCTTCACATCACTTTTGTTGGTACACACATGACTGATCAACCAAGCATATAACACAGGGAAGGAGCAACACATCTTATTCTTTTGGAATTCATGGTGACGAGTGAAGGCACGGTATGTCTCTGCGAGGATTGCGGGAACCGGGTTGATAGGATTTTTTGCACATTTGAAGGCGAGGAAGACACCGATTGCAGTTTCACTCACATGCCTCTCTATCTGAGGGAAGAGCACAATGCCGAAGATGGTCAGAGCTAGCACTTGCTTGAAAGAATTCCAATCATCAGACACTACAAAGCTGGTCATCAAACTCTCAAAGTATTCTTGAGGAAACCCAAATACCTTATTACGTTCTATCTTATGGGCCCGCACTTTCTCAGCACTGATTTGCAACAAGGCAGCAAGCTTTTCATCAGAATAATACTCCCCTTGGTATTGATAAGGCTTAAACTTGGATCGATCAAAGCCCAAAATCCTATCATACTCTTCTAGGGTAGGCGCCATTTGGAAATTCTTAAAAATGAAACAGCGAATCTCCGAGTCATAGAACCGACACAGGGCAGCAATGGCACTCTCTTGCACTTCTAGTTGTAGCAGCTTGCGAATGTTCCCATAGGTTTTGTCAAAAGACCTGACCTCAATAGGACCTAGGAGGGATGCATACCCTTTCAGACTAGCCATATCAATCTCTTTCACAACAGGAAGCCTTGAATTGAAAACGGTTTTGCCTTTTGATTCCATTCCGTTTCTTACACACCTATGACAAGACTTTGTGTTACGTTGCGATCTCCGGCAAACAACTTTAATGCATGGAGGATGCAAAGAATGGAGGTTTTTTTTCAAAATTTTTGTTAGATGCGAATGCAATGATGATGATGCAAAATGATGCAGATGTGATGATTAAGACCTTTTATTTACATAGAAAAGAGAGAAGAAAATGATGTTTATTGGTGGCGGTTCAAAACATTTTTGAAAATACCCGCTATATGCCACCTCATATAGGTGTTTATGAGGGAAAAAGGAAATTACTTTCTACATTTTGGTAAAAGAGTTTCGAAAGAGGATGCCTAAGCTAATGCAACACACAATTTGCGTGCCCCCGTGTCCTACAAATGGGTAAGGATCGTAGGCTCTAAAGTCAACGACAAGGGTAATCCTCCCATGTGGGTTCTGGTCACTGCCTCACAATGGCAACCAAGAGCTAAAGTCTCTCTCATGAATACACCCACAATCGTAGAGAGCTACCGATTGTGAGGTATCATGAAGAAAGCGTACTCTTGGGCGAAACTTTCATGAGAGCCAGACAGACAACGGTCTACGAATGGCAGTCACTACTCATTTCCACTCTCCTAGGGTTCTTTGCAGACCTTGGGTTTTAGGCCCCACTCAATGCTCACAAATATAAGGTGTGCAGTGTGTGATGAGGGCACAACACCTAAAAATCTACCCAAACCCCACCTGCAAAGGGAAACCAGAACAGTCCAGACAATATCAAGCAACAACATGTCGTCTACCCTAGGGTTCAATATCATTTCAACATAAGTATACTAACCTAGGGTTCCAACAACAATCGCAAGCATTGCTTACCTTAAGAAAGGGAGCCTAGAGGAGGGGACATAATAGGATTAGGGGAAATGCATGAGCTTACCTCAAGAAAGGGAGCAAAGAAGAGGGGAACATGCTAGGATTGGGGAAATGTATGAGAAAAGCATATCAACGACGAAAGTAAGAGGAGAAGAAGAAGAAACTACTCTTATTTTACTCAAGAAGCAAATATAGAAGAGGAAGAAGGCTAATACACAATGCACGCAAGCACAACATCACAAGAATGCACACGACAATTCTAAGAATAATGCAAGCATGTTTTTAAAGGCAAAGGAAAGAAAGAAGAAAGGGAAAGGAGGAGAGATATAACAAAGCATTCAAATCAACAAAATAAATCACATGTCGAATCGATTGGCTCGACCCACTAAAGAAAGGTCCCCAGTGGAGTCGCCAGCTGTTGCACCCCGAAAAATCCTTTGGAGGGATTTCTCTTCGCACAACGTGAATTGGAGTCGCCACCAATATTTTTTTAGAGGTAAAACATTGAAAAAAACCTTTCTTGAAAGACAGTGGTCCTTGGAACCACGAGATTTGAGTTCGGGGGTCGGTTATGCATGGGGAAGGTACGAGCACCCCACACATCCTTTCTACTGAAAGGGAACCTCGATTTGACGTGTGATTTAAAAGGTTGATTTAAGAAATTCTTTGTTTTTATCTCTCTTTATCTCTCCTTACTTTATGGAAAAACTTAAGGAAAATTTAATCTTTTGCGCTTGACGGGAGGGCACCGTGCCTACGTATCCTGGGGAGGGAATCAAAGCAACGTAGTTCTTGTTTTCGAAAATTGTTTTGTTTTTAGAAATTGCCTTGTTTTGGAAAAGGGTTTGTTTTTTTGAAAAGAAAATGGTTTTTATTTGTCGTGCTTGACGGGAATGTGACCCGCTCCTACGTATCTCCCAGTGCGATGGAGAATTCAAAGCTTACGTAGTTCTCGGTTGTCGAGAAAAGGTTTTTATTTTTAGTTGTTTAATTGCGAAAATTGAATGTTCACAGTGATCAAACAACAAAGGTTTCGAGTGATCACCACTAGCATCCCATTATTGACGATCGTGCAAGCAAAGGCTTCGCATTATCCTCAACAAAGTTTTTAATTTGTGAAATGAGAGTTCTTTTGAAAAATGAGTGTTCATGATAATCAATTGAGCAAAGACTCCAAGTGATCACCACTAGCACCCCATTGTTGACAATCGTGCAAGCAAAGGCTTCGCATTATCCTCAACAAAGTTTTTAATTTGTGAAATGAGAGTTCTTTTGAAAAATGAGTGTTCATGATAATCAATTGAGCAAAGACTCCAAGTGATCACCACTAGCACCCCATTGTTGACAATCGTGCAAGCAAAGGCTTCGCATTATCCTCAACAAAGTTTGATTTGTGAAAAATAGTTTGAAATTGTTTTGAGAAGAAGTGAAGTTGTTTATCAATGATTATGTAAATGCAAAAAAAATGTTTTGAAGTTGGAACGTTACTAACGAGTAACAAGTTGTTCTTTGTATGCAACATGGTTTTGAAGTTTTGGAGAGTTACTAACGAGTAACAATTGGTGGAAATCAAAACAAGCAAATTGTGAACACCAATTCAACATTTTAATGCACCACAATAATTTAATGCATCAAGGCTCTAAGTGGCCTATCCTTTGCCAAAACTTCACAAGCTTCAAACAACAATTTACATTAAACTCAAAGAGCAAAGAAAGCATGATTAAACTTGAGGATGCATCAAGGTCATTGGAGACCAATCATGTGCGCAAATTCAATTTGTTTATAGACCCCTTTTTGCTCACATTTCACAAGCACATCAAATGGGAATTGAATTTTTTAAATGCTTACAAGCATAGGCATCAAGGTTGAAGTAACCTATCTCTTGCCAACTTAGCATAACCCAAGATCATTTGTGGACCATAAATGAACCAAAATCCAAATTCATTTTCTCAAATCACAAATTAATCATCAATTTATTTCAACAAGTCAACCAAATCAAGCAAGCAAATGACACTAGCAAGACTTAGGAACATTTATTCACAAGATCCAAGCGATCAAACACCAAAATCAACAACTATTCATATTTTTTTGATTTTTGTGAAAGTAAGAAGGCATGAAAAATGAATATTTGCAAAATCAAACAACATGTTTGGACATGGGAACTTCAAAATCAAGCCCCAATAACAAGATTGCATAAAGAAATGCATCAAAACTCGATTAAACCTATTTTATACTAAAGGTGCGAAACATTCATAGCTTCCTAACACAATTTTATTTCACAAAATGCAACAAGCAAAATGATAACAACACAAATCACAATTTATTCAAGGGTGAGAAGCAATCTCAAACACCCAAGCCTCCCTAAGTGCTTGTCAAAATGTTTGAGACACCTCTCACCAACAACAATCAACAAATCAACAATATAACAACACTAAAATGCATGAATATGGTAGGATGAAAAATTAGAAACATGATATCTACATTTTGATGCAAAAAAGTTGAAGATGATGCTAGGTTTTAAGAAGTTTACCTCAAATCCAAGCTAAGGAATGACTAATATGAAGAACAAGACCACAAATCAACTTGAATCTTCACCAAACTTCAATGAAACCCACGAAATGCTTGCTTAAAAATGCCCTTTGATGGTGAAAGCTTGAATTAAATTAGGAGAGAAGGAAGATATATGAAGTAGGAATGGAAATGAGGTGAGAAAATGGTGATTTGGTGAAGGAGAAGTGAAAAATTGATGGAGGAAGAGGGTGATATGATTTCGGCCAAGAGAGGGAATTAGGAGAGGGAGTTGTGTGCTAGGGTAGTGTGAGTGAAAATGAAGCCAAGAGCTTTCTCCTTTTCTTTGAGGTGAGGTTAATAGGGTATATATAGAAAGCAATTAGGTTTAAGGGTAGTTAGGTCATTGTGCACTAGTTGTGCTCTAGGATTTGATTTTAATTTTGAACCAAAGGCTAGGATTGAGGCTCACATGGATTGAGGACATTGAGAAAACACAAAATGAGAGAATAGAGAGGGGGTAGGCGACATTGGGGGTGTGGCCTTGGTCACCAAGTTTTGCTAGTTGTCATCTTGTACTATTGTACTATTATATGACCATTCCATTATCCCTTCATTTTTGATTATTCTTCTTAGGATAATTATACAAAAATACACCCAATTTAGGCCACATACTAGGAATCTTAGGAATATGCCATTTTATGTGATCACCATGACCAAAAATGTCATAAAAATCACATCTTGGAACTTTTTGTAGAATATTCCTTTTTGATGCCTTTTTTGAATTTGAATTTTGTGCACAATGTATGCATGCATGCGCATACATACATACATGACCAAAAATGCTTTGCCTCAAATAAATTTCTCTAAAATTGCACAATGATTCTTGATGAGAAATTATCTTATTTTTGACAATGACCAAAATACCCTTTTGCCCTAAAAACCTTGTTTTTTAACAACAAATGCATTTCCACTCTAACAATGAATTTAAAAGCCCTAGAATGACTTTTAAAACCCAAAAATGCATGCACAATGCTCTTCACTCTTCAAAATAAAACCACACTTCTCAATTTATTTATTTTTGCGGAAAATTAGGGTTTTAAACCTAGGTGGACAAAATTAGGGTATGACATGTGTGAAATCTGTTCTTTGTTGGAATTGGAGATTTTGAATAGCCATCTACCCCACAAGGTCATCTAGTCAAGGTCTTTGTTGAAATATTCTAGTAGTACTAGTTGTGTTGCGTGAAGAAATTAAAGAAAATGAAATGGAGATTATTAAAGGTGTTGGTGGTGGTGGTTGCCAGCTGGTTGGATTGTGAGAGTTTTGTTTTGTAGCAGAAATGATGGATGCATCCATAGGGAGAGCTAGAGATGACACATATCCTTTTTTTATCAAAGTTACCAACTTTTTCAATAGTGCCATCAATTTTTTGCAGCTTTGTTATTATTCGCAACCCTAAACCGTCGGGGTTTCAACAAGACTAATTGCATTGACAATGGGAGCATCTGGGATATTAGGATTCGCTACATACTGGGCATGCAGTTGGTTTGTTCTCGGGGCTTGTATCTGATTAACTGTAGAGGTTAACTATCTAAATATTGTCTCCAATTTCTTAAGTGTGAAATCTGTTCTTGGTTGGAATTGGAGATTTTGAATAGCCGTCTACCTCACAAGGTCTTCTAGTGAAGATCTTTGTTGAAATATTCTAGTAGTACTAGTTGTGTTGCGTGAAGAAATTAAAGAAAATGAAATGGAGATTAATGGAGGTGTTGGTGGTGGTGGTTTCCAGCTGGTTGGATTGTGAGAGTTTTGTTTTGTAGCAGAAATGATGGATGCATCCATAGGGAGAGCCAGAGATGCCATATTTCCTTTTTTATCAAAGATGCCAACTTCTCACTTGTGCCATCAATTTTTGCAGCTTTGTTATTTTTCGCAACCCTAAATTCTCGGAGTTTCAACAAGAGTAATTGCACTGACAATGGGAGCATCTGGGATATTAGGATTCACTACTTACTGGGAATGCAGTTGGTTTGAACTCGGGGCTTGTATCTTATTAACTGTAGAGGTTAACTGTCTAAATATTGTCTCCAATTTCTTAAGTGTGAAATCTGTTCTTTGTGGGAATTGGAGATTTTGAATAGTCGTCTACCTCACAAGGTCTTCTAGTGAAGGTCTTTGTTGAAATATTCTAGTAGTACTAGATTTGTGGCGTGAAGAAATTAAAGAAAATGAAATGGAGATTAATGGAGGTGTTGGTGGTGGTGGTTACCAACTGGTTGGATTGTGGGAATTTTGTTTTGTAGCAGAAGTGATGGATGCATCCATAGGGAGAGCCAGAGATGCCATATTTCCTTTTTTATCAAAGATGCCAACTTTTTCACTTGTGCCATCAATTTTTGCAGCTTTGTTATTTTTCGCAACCCTAAACTCTCGGGGTTTCAACAAGAGTAATTGCACTGACAAATGGGAGCTTCTAGGATATTAGGATTCACTACTTACTGGGAATGCAGTTGGTTTGATCTCGGAGCTTGTATCTTATTAACTGTAGAGGTTAACTGTCTAAATATTGTCTCCAATTTCTTAAGTGTGAAATCTGTTCTTTGTTGGAATTGGAGATTTTGAATAGTCGTCTACCTCACAAGGTCTTCTAGTGAAGGTCTTTGTTGAAATATTCTAGTAGTACTAGATGTGTGGCGTGAAGAAATTAAAGAAAATGAATTGGAGATTAATGGAGCTGTTGGTGGTGGTGGTTCCAGCTGGTTGGATTGTGAGAATTTTGTTTTGTAGCAGAAATGATGGATGCATCTATATGGAGAGCCAGAGATGCCATATATCCTTTTTTATCAAAGATGCCAACTTTTTCAATAGTGCCATCAATTTTTTTGCAGCTTTGTTATTTTTTGCAACCTTAAACCGTCGGGGTTTCAACAAGAGTAATTGCATTGACAATGAGAGCATCTGGGATATTAGGATTCGCTACATACTGGGCATGTAGTTGGTTTGATCTCGGGGCTTGTATCTGATTAACTGTAGAGGTTAACTGTCTAAATATTGTCTCCAATTTCTTAAGTGTGAAATCTGTTCTTTGTTGGAATTGGAGATTTTGAAAAGCCATCTACCTCACAAGGTCTTCTAGTGAAGGTCTTTGTTGAAATATTCTAGTAGTACTAGTTGTGTTGCGTGAAGAAGTTAAAGAAAATGAAATGGAGATTAATGGAGGTGATGGTGGTGGTGGTTCCCAGCTGGTTGGATTGTCAGAGTTTTGTTTTGTAGCAGAAATGTTGGATGCATCTATATGGAGAACCAGAGATGTCATATTTCCTTTTTTATCAAAGATGCCAACTTTTTCACTTGTGCCATCAATTTTTGCAGCTTTGTTATTTTTCGCAACCCTAAATCTCGGGGTTTCAACAAGAGTAATTGCACTGACAATGGGAGCATCTGGGATATTAGGATTCCCTACTTACTGGGAATGCAGTTGGTTTGATCTCGGGGCTTGAATCTGATTAACTGTAAAGGTTAACTGTCTAAATATTGTCTCCAATTTCTTAAGTGTGAAATCTGTTCTTTGTTGGAATTGGAGATTTTGAATAGCCTTCTACCTCACAAGGTCTTCTAGTGAAGGTCTTTGTTGAAAGATTCTAGTAGTACTAGATGTGTGGCGTGAAGAAATTAAAGAGAATGAAATGGAGATTAATGGAGGTGTTGGTGGTGGTGGTTACCAGCTGGTTGGATTGTGAGAATTTTGTTTTGTAGCAGAAATGATGGATGCATCTATATGGAGAGCCAGAGATGTCATATATCCTTTTTTATCAAAGATGCCAACTTTTTCAATAGTGCCATCAATTTTTTGCAGCTTTGTTATTTTTCGCAACCCTAAACCGTCGGGGTTTCAACAAGAGTAATTGCACTGACAATGAGAGCATCTGGGATATTAGGATTCGCTACATACTGGGCATGCAGTTGGTTTGATCTCGGGTCTTGTATCTGATTAACTGTAGAGGTTAACTATCTAAATATTGTCTCCAATTTCTTAAGTGTGAAATCTGTTCTTTGTTGGAATTGGAGATTTTGAATAGCCATCTACCTCACAAGGTCTTCTTGTGAAGGTCTTTGTTGAAATATTCTAGTAGTACTAGTTGTGTTGCGTGAAGAAATCAAAGAAAATGAAATGGAGATTAATGGAGGTGGTGGTTTCCAACTGGTTGGATTGTGAGAGTTTTGTTTTGTAGCAGAATTGATGGATGGGAGAGCCGGAGATGCCATATATCGTTTTTTAGCATGCATGCATGCGTGCATGGAGTGGATATTGCATTGCAGATCAGCAGTAATTTGTAAGTAGTGCGTAAGTAGTAATGAGTATAGATTAGGTTATACAGAGAAGATAGTAGAGATTTTGTAGTTTTGACTTTTGAGTGTAAAAATACAACAGAATTACTGAGAAAGGAAAAGGAATAGGTATTGGATAATTGGAATTACATGATAAATTGACTTCATTTATGGTCAATGATATATCCACCACGTAATGAATTGAACTAATCGAATATTTGCACCTCATTAATCATGTATGTTTTCATGGTTTGTGAAAAAATTCAAAATCATTAGCTATATAATGAACTCAATTAACCACCTACTTAAAGTCTTTAACAATTCTTTAGTGAGTTTTGATAGGATTAATTTCTATTTTTTTTTACCACTAAAGAATAGTACCTGATTAATGACTTGGAAATACCGATTAATTGAGTTCATTTATGGTCAATGGGTTACTTTTATACTCCCTCCGTATCCAAATAATGGTCTCACTTACTAAAAATGTTGTTTGAAAATAATTGTCACTTTCTAATTTTAATGAAACTTTTACCAATATTACCCTCTAATTAATACTATGAACATCACTCCCAAAACATTATTATCTACTTTGCATTTATGATGGTGGTGAATACACCTATCACCAATAAGGTTAATTATGTAAAATCCTTCTTCTCTTTCTTCCTTTTACACCTTTTTCTTAATATGTGTGAAATCTCTAAAGCGACAATTAAAAGGATACGGAGGGAGTACAACATATTCACCACGTAATTTTCGGGGGTTTTTTCTTTTGTACCCCCACCCCTTTGACACTATACCCCCCACGCACCTTCGAAAAGACCAAAATACCCTTCACAAAATTTAAAAATCCCAACATATCTCCAACTCAAAAAAAAAAAAGGAAATCGGATTTAGGTAAATAGGATTTTCCCCTAAAAATATAAAAAAATTAAAATCGGATTTATCTAAGGTGGGAGTAAATCCGATCTGGAAATCGGATGTACCCCCACCCATAGGTAAATCCGATTTTTTATCCAAATAATAAATAAATAAATCATTTTAAATTATATTTTTTTTCGAAAAACAAATTAGATATGAATAATATGAATATTAGGTGTTTTTTGGTTCTGTTTAGGGTGTAGTTCGTTAACATGTGACGATGTTATACGTCAAACAAATAATTTAGGCTAAAAAATCGGTTTTCGGTCAACCTACTCTGATTGTAATGAAACCACAGCCATTAAAATCGGTTTTCGGACGTCGAACGAATAATATCTAGGTAAATCCGACTTTGAAATTAACAAATCGGATTTATCCTCCCTCTAGGTAAATCCGATTTGTTATTTTTAAAGTAGGATGTATCTACCCATCTACCCCCACTAGATACATCCGATAGTTAAAAATTAACAAATCAGATTTATCCTCCCTCTAGATTCGATCGAGTTTATTTTAGGCCGGGGTATTTTCGTCTAAAAAATTCTTGTGGGGGTATTGAGGGAAAAGGTGGGATACAAAAAAACCCAATTTTCAGCTGATTTTGAATTGTTATTGGGCTTGGGCTGGGCTTTAGAAATGAGTTCAGTGTAAATGGATATATGAATCTAATTGCACCCCCTTAATTACTATCTTTATATCATTCTAAAAAAAAAAATACTCAATCACGTAGAAATACTTAATTAAACTATAAAACCTATCAAAACATATAAAACTCCCATGATTAACTTTAAGAATTGAGGTGGACTTGGAGCTTTGACTTTAGCTTTTGGATTTCAAGAACTGCATTTTTAAAAGTAGTCTTGTGCCACGAACTATAAGGACCTTTTACAGTGTCTAGCCTTAGCTGAGAACTTGTCCCAACCGTCACCTGAGTTGGGAGGGGATATCCAACCATTTCCACTACATCTCTACATTCACTATGCTCCTCCCAAAAAGACTCATATCTGAAGTATTTAGCACACCTTGATGGGGGGTTTGTAAGAAGGATGAGAGGGGAGTGGTCTGAGTTAACAATGGGTAGAGCCAGACCAGTAGCATGATTGTAGAGATCTCTCCAAGCCCAATTCACCATGATTCTATCAATCCTGTGTTTTGTAATCATTCCATCTCTAGGATTGCTAATCCAAGTATACTTAGATCCCTTAATGTCTAAATCCATCAGTTCAGCTTCATTAAGAAAATCTCTGAATAAATTCTGTTTAACAGGCTCCACCGGTCTTGTACTTTCTTTTTCTGTGATTGAGATCATTTCATTGAAATCTCTCAGACACCACCAAGGTCCACCCATGTCTAGGTTTGAGCCCTAGGATTTTCCCCCACAAATGTCTTCTCTGATTTAAAGTAGGATTCTCATAAATAAATGTTATTTCAAACAGGTTCCTAGATCTTTTTTCCTTCACACAGGTGTGAATGGTGTTCCTACATGATGATAGAATTTGGATAGTGAATCATTTATTTCAAAATAGTCCAAAGCCCTCTGAAGTACTAAGAAGATTTTTTCAGCAACTCAATAAAAATCTATGAATTCCAGAACTTATTGCATATACAAACCATGCTGGCAATTTAAATTTGAAAAGACGATGTTGTTAATAATTAATTATTATTTTTAAATTTTGTAGCACATTTTTACCTGTGTAATTACATGAATTTAGGCATTACGTGGATTATTGCTACTTTTATTAGGTCTCTTAATATGGTGTGATTCGAGTAGTATTCATTGTCTTCTTTGTAGCGCTTTTTGGTCCATTAGTTTCTCTGTAAAATGCCAGATTTCTGAGGCAAGTGGTATGGTAGTAAAACTTTGTAGAAAGTATATTTTAAATATGTGGGTGATATGCAAAAAGGAAATACAATGATATATAACCAATTGATATGCATAAATTGGGGAGTCATTAACATGTTGATGACTTAATAATTTTTACTTGTTTCAATGTAGTATGCAAACGACGGTGGAATGGCGAAACTTGATTAAAGTACGAAGGCGTTATACAGGTATGTATTGGACCAGTAATTATCAGTATAGTTTTTGACAAAGTACATGCATATATTAATTTGTTTTAGAAATTCCTGCAAAATTTAGGAATACTCTTGGTCCAGCTATTAGTGTGTGTTCATATACCGCACCACCAAATGTTTGCTATGCAGCACTTTGGGGAATTAGTAGTTGCATACTTAAGACAGATAATAATTATCTTTCAACATGGAAACAGAATACACCCCAGGATAATGTGAGGTAGTCTTTATTAAGAAAAACTCATTTGACAGAACAATTATAGTATTTGTTGATATATGAAGTATAATTAATAACTATTAATTATTCAACATTTGTTATAGGTGTATGTGCGCTCTACTCAATAAAACAGAGTTAAAAAATATGGCATCAGTACATATGGTATATTAGTACATCAATTATAGTATTTTAAATCTATAGTATATATGGTAGATTATCTTCCCATATTTTCACCTTTGCGAAAGTGATTGCAACAATTGCATGGCCGATCTCACCAGCGATTAGGAAAGCAGTTAGTTCATCAACCAAGGCACCAAACAAAGTAAACTTGAATCGATATCTGATGATAAATTGAAAGCATATGAAGTTTAGTTACGATACAACTATTGGAAGCACTACACAATGATTATGGAGTTAACTATTAACCAACTTACCCATGATTATCAAGCTCAATTATAACCAATCGGCAGGGGGAGTAAAAGTGTGCACATAAGGTGCCACTAAGCCCATGTCAGCCTTCTTGATCAAAGTAGACATCTTAAAATTTAACTTACACTGATGGTGAGTTGAGCGGAATGGTCCGAGATTCTCAACAACTTCAAAGTTTCTCATGTAATACACGACACCCTCGCATAGTTCTTTTTCAAACTTGTAAATCAGTGACTTTTTAAGTGTTGCACTAATCTTGGTACCCTGAAAAATGAAGCTGTTAGCAAACCGAATAAATCTTGGAGATGCTTTCATGTTTAAGAAAGACCATTTTATATAAGTTTGTCATATTACTACTGCATATATAGTCTTGCATTCTCACTACATAAATTCAATAATACACGTTTACTTATAAATGCCATAAAGTTAATATATGTTATCTGAATATTGTCAACAGAGATTGTTTTGAAGAGATGTGTCATTAAACTGGTTGCACATAACATATTCTCATGCATCCAAAAGATCCAGGATCAGAATGATGAGACTGTAATGTGAAAAGATGCAGTTATAAATTTATTTGTTAATAACATGAATATATTCTGCACAGAAAAATGCGGTGTACCTGTGTATCAACCAGGACCATCTCGACGACGAAAGGCAAGTGCTTATTCTGCAAATCTGGCACTTTCCAGACCCTAACCATTCACACTAGTAAGTTCCAGTCCTCTCTGCTCTTGTTAACAGCAGAAAGCAGATCAGATGCGTTGGATTTGCTAGATGCCATTAGGATGAGTTTCAACAATGAAGAAGGAAGAACAACAAAGAATGAGATAACACTGATGCAATGAGGTGGATGGTAGATGAGAGGTACAAAACAGGCTTTATATAATGATGCTTCAGAATATGTTTTGCGTAAATTTGGACAAACAATTTATGACCTACGTTGACTGATGAGTATCAATATCAATAATCAAATAATGTCAATAATGATATACCAAAATGGAAATGGAAAATGAAAGAAAAAGGGATGATTGTTGGCTGAATGTTGGGACTGACAGTGTGTGAATATTGTGAAGAGGGCCTGACAGTATGCGAATATGGTGGACATATTTTTTAGGCGTATCAGTGTATTTTCAAATTCTTTTGGTCTTTTCATTTTGAAGGAGTTCAAAGTTCTGTTTGACTATTGTTAATTGACCCTGACTTTGTTTTAATTGCTAGTTAATGTAGTTACTCGAATTTTAAATGAGGGAGGGAGAATATGTGACTGTGTCGCAATAAAGATGGTATAGAATAGTAAGGATGACTGGGATTTTAACGGATTGGTTATATTGCTACTTAATGCATTGTCTCCAATTTATTATTTTGCTAATTATATGCTTCTTGTTTTGAATTAGGGAAGAATAATTTAAAAAAAAAAAAACAGATTAGACTATTGTATTGTTTATGTATGTAGTGATGTTGCTGATAATATAGAATATGTGTCCATTTTTTTTTTATTTGCTAGTTAATGCATTATTCTCATGAGTTTTTTAAAAATGGAGGGACAATTTGTGACAGTTTTGAAATCATCATTGTACAGAATAGTAAGTATGGCTGAGACTTGTAATATGCTTTATTTGTAGGCTTATGAAGGTGATCGTATGAAGGTGAACATGGAGATAGACATGGCTCCCTATTATTTCATTTTTCTGATGTGAATAGCATTGGACCCCTGTTTTGG
Source organism: Astragalus glycyphyllos (assembly GCA_963573325.1). Lineage (NCBI taxonomy): Eukaryota > Viridiplantae > Streptophyta > Magnoliopsida > Fabales > Fabaceae > Astragalus > Astragalus glycyphyllos. Next base: position 79,603,319 of record OY754311.1, read on the forward strand.
CTGCCCCAATAACCCTCCCCCAAAAAATGTACCATAAAGCAATTATGTTTGCGTAATAAAATTACTATGGTTGAATTTTACTTTTTTATTTGCTTTGGTTGAAATATGTGTTAGTATGTGTTTGAATATATTGGGTTCCAAAGAAGCTACGTAACATTGATATCACAAATTTGAATTTGTAATGGTCTATTTCACCCCTCTCCATTTCCATCTGATCATAGTGCGACAAGAAGTTTTGCAAAACCCATTAACCTCAGCTTTTGGGGTTATTGCTGTTTTCTCAGCATTTTTGTTCATCTTAAAGCCTAACATAACTCGTGTTTGAATACGAAATCTCCATTTTGCGTGTATTCATTTATTGGCTTAATTATCATTTTGTTCCCTACAAATACAGTAAACATCCCTTTTGGTCCATACAAATTTTTTTTAAAAGAGCCCATGAAAATTTATAATTTTTTATTTTGGTCCCTGCAATTTTTTTTAAATAACCCTTGTAGAATTTAAAAATATTCATTTTGGTCCCTACAAAAGGTTTTTCTTTTTAAATTAGGCCTTGTAAAATTTAAAATTATTCATTTTGATTCAAGTGACACATCACCTTTAAAATGACCTCAGGGACCAAAATGAATAATTTTAATTTTACAATGTTTTTTTTTAAAAAATTGTTAGGACCAAAATAGATATTCGTCATATTTGCAAGGGCTATTTTAGTACTTATGTAATTTTTTTTGATCTGTTAGTACTTATGTAATTTGAACTAACCAACTCATTATCTAGCTATTGATTTAATATTTTAAATTACCCCACAATATCATATGCGTCAATTGCATTCTAGCTATTCAACTCTCTTGTAAACAATCCAATGCACCAATTACTTTCTTTGGTCATTTGCTTATTAGTTCGTTGCATGCATGTAGGGCACCCTTTGAGACACTTATTGTCTATGGAAGACAAACCACAACACTTATTGTTTAAGGGACATGAAAGGGTTGCAAAGTTGCAAAAAGGAGGTCCATGATTCAAACCCCGGAATTTAACTTTCCCCATTTCTCTCAACTCCACTAACATTTGCTTATCAAAAAAAAAATAGTCATTCGTTGATTAAACTAGCGGTAAAATCCTGTGCGATGTACATGTTTGTTTATATTTTTTTGTTATAATTTATCATAATTATAATATTGTTTGTTTATACTTCTTTGTAAATTATTTATAATAAAAAAAACTATAGATTAACTTTAAAAATATATAAAAGATTATTGATATTAAATATATACAAATAAAATAATCAATATATCTTTATTAATTGAAATAAAATAAAATAAATAAATGTAGTTATATTAAATAAATCATTCCTTTAACAAAAAAAAAAATCATTCCAAACAATATAATTATATAATTTTCATGGTTTTTTAATGGCAAAATATCTCCTCAGGTCTCTTAACTTATTTTTTGGTAATGAATAGATACCTAACTTTTTTTTTTTGTAACGACTAGGTCCCTTAACTTTTAAAAAGATTGCACTGTAGTCCTTTTTAACATTTTGTTACTAACTCCGTTAATAGACTGATTATGTGGCTGTTTGACTATTGTTTAACTGCTGACTAGGCATGCCACATATGTAGGATAATTTCATTATTTTATAATTAATTTTAATTAAAAATTAAATAAAAATGTGGTTGCTTCAGCTTCTGCCAAAGCCTTACGTTTCATTGGTGATTCCCTTTATTGATTTTTGAATACCCCTTCCATTTTGTAATTCAAGCACAGATTTGAGCATTTGTGCACCGTGAACGTGAGACTCTTTTCTTTTTTATTTGCCAGTTAGCATCACAGCCGCAGGGGTTGCTGTGGAAAACGAGTTGTCGTGACCCACGATAAAACCCAGTTCCATATTGATATTCAGGTGACCAAATAGGACAAACTTCTGGAATGTTAGTTTCCAATCATCAGATAAGAGAAGCCCCATGGTTATTTTCAGAATCGTCAATCCAGTGAAGAGAAATTGTAGTTCTAAGAAATGGGTAGTTTGAGAAGTCGAAAATCTGGGTTTCTAGTTTGTGTTCGAAATTGAAATTGAAATCTGGGTTCTGTTTCGTTTTTTCGTTTCTGTTTGCAGTGAAGAGAACCCCTTTCGTTTCGTTTCTGGTTTGTGTTCAAAAATCTGGGTTTCAAGTGAAGAGATGCATGTTAGTGAAGATGATGAACAGTGCCCTTATTTTCTTTTATTTTAAATATAAATTAATTAAAAATTATGAGTCATCACATAAAATTGCCACATCAACATAAAAAAAGCCACATAAGCAAGTTAACAACCACATATACATTTTTATAACAGAGTCAAACGGAATTTACAAAAAAGGGGACTACGGTGTTGCGTTTTTAAAATTTAAGGGACTTAGTTTGTCAAAAAAATTAAGGGACCTCGGGAAATATTTTGCCTTTTATAATCTTTTATTGTGTTTGGTTGATCACTAATTGTCGTGTCACTGTTTTAAAATTATTTTTGCACGAATTGTTTCGGAAATGGGTACCCGTGTCATTTGGACACAGGTCGTGTCCTCTTGTCAGGTGCCCTCTTTTGCAGTTTTGCATTTTTGTTCATCAATCCCATTGTGTCAAACCTTTCCCAACCAAAATCACAACATCAAAACGGATATAGAACATCATTTCATGCATAACTAGAGATATTTTAACATATCAAAACTTCAACTCAAACATAATAACAATCTAGTGGAACATGACATTCATAATGAAGCTTAACATCATATTTTATCTCAACCTTAAACCAATTTCAGCAACTTAACTACTTCAAGAAAACGTGCAATCTTCAATATCTGAATATGACCTCCCAATGACTCTAACAAACAAATAGTAGACATAAAAGAAAGGAGAACTCACAAGAAGTGTTGAAAACCAAAATGCACACAAGATGGTGAGTTTTCCCAATTCAAAGTGAGCTCCCAAAACCCCAAAATCACACCAGCTCACAATGCTTTAACTACAGCTACTACAATCAACAATAGCTTGGACTAACAATAGACATCACATACAATGGAATAGCTTGGACCACGGCTTTGATAAAAAGTTCCTTCCCTGCTTGGTTGAGGAGTTTCTCCTTCCACCCTTTCCTTGGTCCAGTTTAAAAATTGCATTTTAGACCTCCCCCATCCAACTAGTACACCCAAATATGCCCCTGCATTCTGCTATATTTGGATAGAAATAACAAACAAGATTCTCCTTCCTTATACCTTGAATATCTCTGCTTAGAACCATACCAAACTTCAAAAGTTAATTCTCTGACCAGAAGCGTTAAAAAATCTGTTTAAGATCCCCGTGACAGCAAACAGTTTTCCCTGAGTAGCTCTAGCAAATAGAACAACATCATCAGCAAAAAAACAAGTGAGTTTGAGCCAAGCTAGGAGATAACTCAACCCCCTTAATTTCCTGAGATATTTTACCGTATGATAACATCCTTGACAGCACATCAAAGACATTAATGATAAATAAGTATGGGAAAGATCCCCTTGTCTCAAACCCTTTTGAGGGAAGAGACAATTATTATGGAAACCGTTAAATTGATAATTGTAAGTAACAGAGTCGACTAAGGTCAGAATTTTGCCCACCCAAGTGCCTCGGAAACCAAATGACATCAAAGTCTCTTCTCAAGAAAAGTCCATTTCACCTTGTCATACGTGTTGTTCATATATAGTTTGAGCACAACTGCCTCCTTCATTCCCCCTCTAGTATTCTATATTATGTGAAAAGCTTCATGGGCCACCATTAAATTATCATGAATCATCCTACCCCCCAAAAAATACTTTGTTGAGGGGATATGAGGCTTCCATAATTGGCCTTAACCTCTTAACAATGATCTTGGAGATTATCTTATAAATGAAATTACAACAACTTATAGGTCTCAACTGAGAGACGGATTCAACATCTGGGTCTTAGGAGATAAAGCAACAACTATCTCAATCACCACAACACACACTTGCTCACTAATGATCTCCCAATTTTGTTGATAGAACAAGCCATTAAGGCCATCAGGTCCTTGTGCCTTCATGGAACCCATAGAAAAAACAACACTCTTGATCTCTTCAGATACAACAGCAGGGATGCTCTCAAAGTACTAATCATCCACAATAGGGTTACCCGAGTGATAAACACACTCAAAATGGGTATAAATAGACATCATAATATCATATTGAACCTCATGCCAAAGCCCTTCATCATCCTTCAATCTGACCAGCCTTTTCCTATCTCGCCTTTGGATAGTACTTGTATGAAGGAACTTAGAGTTCCTATCCCCATAATTCAACAACTTCACTCTAGATCGTTACCCCGAGTAAGTCTCCTCTTGCTTCCACAAGTCATCAAACTTCTTCCTCAAACTGAGCACATGTTCCCATTGGATAGTTTCTTGCGGTTTGTCAAGAAGCACTTGAAGCTGATAACTACATATGTCAATCTCCTTTTAGGAATTCTTGAAAGCGAGTTTGTTCCATCTAGTGATCTTGGATTTGGATCAATTGACTCTCTCAGAGAAATCCAACCAGTTACCATTAGGATTCACATTAGACTCCATCTGCCAACAATTAGAAAGCAACTGCATGAATTCTTGATGGTCTTACTACATAGCTTCAAACTTGAGAAATCATTTCATTAAAGTAACCCATACATAACCAAGGAGTTCTCAGACTAGTGATCAGCCAGCCCACGTTATCCCATAGATGTTGTCTCTCAGCAAAAGTGGGGTTCCAATAAATAAAGGAGGTTTCAAACAATTTCCGTGTTCTCCTCTAGTGTACTACAACATGTTTGAAGTTTTGACAACTAGACAAAACCTGCACCTCATAGAAATCAATCCAAAATAGGGCTAGACCCCAACATTTCCATTAGTCTCAACACAAAAATAATGGTGAAACCTAACTTTCCTACAAACCTTCTCAACACATTCTTTCTTTGCTCTTGTTTCCATCAAGAAGAGCATGACCGGCTTGAATCTTTGCATGAGAGCCTTTAGCTCCCTAGTTTTAAAAGTCTCATTTTAATGTTTACTTTAGGTCCAAGAATCTATTGGGCCTACCCTGTTTGTCATGTGAGTGAGAAAAAACACACTATTGCTAGAAACGAATTACACACAGTTTGACCAAAAAAAATTACACACATTCACGAAATTATAGATTTCAACCGTCCGATATTTCAAAAATGAAACGACTTATATTTTGAGATGAATTTTAAAGTTGATTTGATAAAATTGGAATGTGAGACTTCCAATTTCAATCCTAGGACTAGCAGTGACGGATCCAGAATTTTTTACCAATGGGGGCAAAAAGTAAGCTATTATGTTTTCTCGAAAAAATAGTCTATTTTTTTTATACAATACATGATTTTATTACACAAAAATCCTAAAATACCTAAATTTCTACAAATTTTATAACTTATAAGGTAAAATTAGTACTAACTTGTTCTCTTTTTTATTTATCCTTTGTGAATTTCTATGTTTAATTTAGAAAAACTATCCTATGGGGGCAACCCTTATTTTTTTATGGGGGTATAATAAATTTGTTATATAAATTTGTAAGCAAAATAATGTTTCAAGTGGGGTCAAATGCCCCCAATGAGTATAAGGTGGATCCGTCCCTGAGGACTAGGTTTGCTATTTTCTCTTTGACATAGGACTAAGTTTGCTTAGATGCGTGTAATTGCGTGTTTCTACTACTACTTCGTATATATGTGAGACCTTCTATTTTATATTGTAACGTATTTTACCAATATTAAATATTACATGATTAATATTTCTCTGGATTGTATACTGTAATATTTTTCTGTACTAGTAACTAGTAAACATGCGTATACGGTAGTAGTGTAAATATTTTTCTGTACTGTAATATTTCTCTGAAGGAACCACCTATTATATCAGCAAACATTGTTCTGTCAATACTTGCTGTTGATTATCCTGTTGAGAAGGTGACATGCTATGTATCTTATAATCTTGAATGTGGTTGGAGTTGTGGCCGGAGTCTCTGATGCTATTAACAATGGTTCTGGTTCGTGGGGGACCTTTATTTGGGAAGCTATTCTTTGCATTTTGGGTATAGTTCACTTATATCCTTTCCTCAAAGGTCTCATGGGAAAACAAAACAGGACTCCTACCATTGTTGTCTCATGGTCAATTCTTTTAGCATCAATTTTCTCATTGATTCATCTCAAGATACAACTATCGTCACTTTTTGGGAAAGGTGAGGCCTATGTTGTCCATTGGAGAAACGTGGGCAATTTACCTTAGCCACTTAAAAGTTGACATATGGATTCCACTAACATTTATCATATAAATAAATTCTTAGCAATTGTTTTCCTATTCCTACTATATATTTATATTATTTGCACTATCACCCCAATTTTAATAAATGCATTTGTCCTTTCGTTTATCTTCTCTAAGTCTTTTCAATTAATTCCTTTATTATTCTGAATTCTTGGAAATATGCAATTGTTGCTCATGAATCGCAATACGCCGTATATAATTAGGAAAGTAGAAAAAGTTGCTGATAAAAAAATGAATCGCAATACTCCTCCTACCATAGTTCACTTATATACTTCTATCTAATACTTTAGAAAATATAGTAAAGTCAATTTTAATTACTAACATATATTTCGATCAATAATATTTAAATCTAAATGCAAGATAAACTGTAAAGGTGAGTTTAATGCAAAATTTAGTTTTTTGTTTATTTTTACTTGTTTTGTAATAAAAACGCAATCATTGTCACAAAGGTCTCCAATACTTTATAGGGGTATCTTGGTAATATTATTACTTTCCAAAAAATTAATTTCATTACAAAATATGTAGAGTACGACGTTAAGCAGTGCACTTTTTGGTACTTTAGGGTTCAAATTTTTTTTTACAGTTCAAATACATGAAGTTCGTTCCACAATAAAAAGTTTGGTGAAAAAAATAAATTATGTGACAAAATATGTAATGTGCGACACTAAGCATTGTTTTGGAGTACTTTAGAGTTAAAAAAATCTCAACAATTCAACTACGTGAAATTCGTTCCTCAATAACCTGTTTGATGAAAACAATAATAATTTCGTGACAAAATATCACTACAACAGAATTGTTAAAAAAGGGCGCCCCCATTAGGGGCGCTTTCTAAAAAGTGCCCCTGAAGCCCAAAATACGGATGTCCTTCAGGAGCGCTTTCTAAAAAGTGCCCCTGATGCCCAAAATAAGGCTTTCCGTATATTAGGCATCAGGGGCGCTTTCTATTAAGCGCCCCTGAAGGCCCTCCGTGTTTTGGGCATCAGGGGCGCTTTTAAAAAAGCGCTATAAAGCGCCCCTGAAGGCCCTCCGTGTTTTGGGCATCAGGGGCGCTTTTAAAAAAGCGCCCCTGATGCCCAAAACACGGAGGGCTTTCAGGGGCGCTTTTGAGAAAGCGCCCCTGATGCCTAATATTCTATTATTACCGTTTCAATACTCCCTCTCACGTCTCAGTACTCGTCTCTTTCCCTCTTCTCTCAGCCTCTCTTACCTAAAACCTCTTCTCTCACACTCTCATCAGTCTCTCAGCCTCTCTTACCTGAAACCCTCTTCTCTCCCTCTTCTCATTAGCTGACCAAAAAAAAACTTATCACTCTCCACTCACTCACTTAACCGTAAAACCCAACACTAAGTCACCACTCACCAACACGTGAAAACTGAAAATACCCCTAACGAAAAACGTCAAAACCAGACAACACCAGCGCCACCGCCAGACGCCAGTCAACCACCACCACCCTCTGTCGTGCTCCGCCGCCGCCGCCGTCTCCACTTGTTCCGTCGTCGTCCCTGCTCTTTCTCAGTCAGTCATTCTCTACTTTCAAGGTTAGATTTCCACAATGCATCAATATTGATTCTGGGTTTTTTGATTCAATCCGTTTTACCAGCCCTTCTTCAATCTGTTTTACTTCGTCATTTCTATTTCATTGCTTCTTTGATTTCGTTTGCATTGTTTCAGTCAGTTAGTCTGTTTTACTTTTTCTTGATTCCTATTTTTATGGTTTCTGTGATTTGGGAATTAGGAATTAGGAATTGGCAACTAATGTTGATGTTAGAAATTAGGAATTACGAATTGGGAATTAGGAATTAGGAATTGGCCTTGGTTCTGTTTGAAAGAAAATAAGCTTGCGTAAAGTAATGATAATTTGGCAACTAATGTGAATTTGGCAACTGATGAAACAAATAAATGATAATTTGGAAACTGAATAGCCAGCTAAAAGGATTCAAGAATATTATTGGCTATTATATATGATATACTAGGGGGCCCTATTTTGAAAATAGTTGAATTATAGGATTTTCCTAAGAAATGGGATTGATAATATAACACAGTGTTTAAGTGAAAGTATAAAAGAACAAAGTGCAATTTCTTAGTTTCAAAAAATTGTACTTTGTGTGTTTTTCACCATTAATATGTTTAAGTTCTCTTATCAGGAATTTATAATAAATTTCGGTCTAATATGGATAGAAAGTGGATGTCTGCCAATCGTCTGTCGAAAGAATATGTCGATGGAGTGAAATATTTTGTGAACTTTGCCGTTCGACGTTTAGGGACTTCTAGTAAGTTCAAGTGTCCTTGTTTAAGATGTTGTTACGCCAATCGAGTTACTGCACTTGAGTTGGAAAGACATTTAAAGGCCAACGGAATCGATCAAAGTTATATTTGTTGGACAATGCATGGTGAGGAAAGAGGTGAACCTTCAAATATGGATAATAGTACTCAGAGATGTGATCCGGTTGATTATCCTGAAACACATACGTTTGATGGTGACCAATTTGAAGAGATGACAAAGGCGGTTGAAGACGATCTTAATGATTGTCCTCAAATGTTTGAGAAGTTGATAACCGATGCGGAGACACCGTTGTATGTGGGCTGTACTGAATTCACAAAGTTATTGGCTGTGATAAAGCTGTACAACTTGAAAACTTGCCACGGATGGACAGATAAGAGCTTTACGGAATTACTCGCACTATTGAAAGATATGTTGCCGAAAGACAATGTGCTCCCTTCTCGGACGTATGATGCAAAACAAATGTTAGGCACCATTGGTTTGAACTATGAGAAGATACATGCTTGTCCGAATGATTGCATTTTATTTCGGAATGAACATGCGTTGTTAAAGTCCTGCCCTAAATGTAATGCATCGCGGTATAAGAAGAAAGAATCTGCTCCAGAAAAGGTATTGTGGTATTTTCCCATAATTCCTCGATTTAGACGTATGTACCGTAGTTCGGAATACGCAAAACAGTTGACTTGGCATGACGATGAAAGGATTAAAGATGGTATGCTACGACACCCGGCGGATTCTCCGCAGTGGAAAAAGATTGATATTGATTATCCTGATTTTGGGCATGACCCAAGAAACCTACGCCTTGCATTGTCTGCTGATGGATTTAACCCGCACGGTATCCAGAGTAGCTCCCACAGTACATGGCCTGTGATTTTGGCGATTTATAACTTACCTCCATGGCTTTGCATGAAACGCAAGTATATGATGTTGTCTTTGTTAATTTCTGGCCCCAAACAACCAGGAAATGATATTGACGTATACTTGGCTCCTTTAATAGAAGACTTGAAGCAAATGTGGGAGATTGGGGTAGAGGTGTATGATGGGTTCAGAGAAGAAAGTTTCATTCTGAAGGCTATGATTTTTGGTACCATTAATGACTTTCCAGCATACGGCAATCTATCTGGGTACAGTAACAAAGGTCAATGTGCATGTCCTATATGTGAAGATAATACAGATTGGATGTGGTTGGAACATGGTAAGAAGAATATATATCTTGGCCATCGGAGATTTTTGCCTCCAACTCATCACTATCGGGTGTGGAGAAAGGCATTCAATGGGAATTCAGAAACTCGTAAAGCTCCTCTGCCTTTGACCGGTGAACAACTATTTGAAAAGGTGAAAGATTTGGACATTAAGTTTGGGAAGCCTTTTGCAGGAGAGCTTGCCAAACGAGGGTGGAAGAAAAAATCGATTTTCTTTGAGTTGCCATACTGGAAGTCATTACACGTAAGGCATTTCATTGATGTGATGCATGTTGAAAAAAATGTATTCGAAAGTGTCATTGGTACCTTACTCAATATGCCAGGGAAGACTAAAGATACCATCAACACAAGGTTGGATTTGGTTAGTATGGGGTTGAGACCAGAATTGGGTCCGATTAAGAAGGGTACACGTACATATCTACCTCCGGCAGCTCATACTCTATCTAGAAAGGAGAAAACTGTCTTTTGTAAGTTTCTTCATGGAGTTAAAGTTCCAGAGGGGTACTCTTCAAACGTTACGAACCTTGTATCGATGAAAGACCTCAAGTTAAAGTCTCTAAAGTCTCATGATTGTCATGTTCTCATGGAGAATTTGCTACCAATTGGTATACGATCCATTATGCCCAATAAAGTGCGTCAGGCCATAACTAAACTTTGTTTCTTCTTTAAGGCGATTTGTAGTAGGGTGATTGACCCTGGAAAGTTGCCAGCTCTGCAAAGATCAATTACTGTCACTTTATGTGAGCTTGAGATGTTTTTTCCGCCTTCATTCTTTGACATAATGATTCATTTAATAGTTCATCTAGTTAGAGAGACACAATTGTGTGGCCCATGTTACATGAGATGGATGTACCCGTTTGAGCGGTACATGAAGATATTAAAAGGATATGTTAAAAACCGATCACGACCCGAGGGTTGCATTGCTGAGCGCTACATAGTTGAAGAAGCTATTGAGTTCTCCACCGACTATCTATCTAGTGTTGAATATTCTGTTGGGATGCCAAGGGAGCGTCACACAACAAGTGTTGGTAAAGGGATGACAGGAAGGAAAATAGTGATGGTATCTAGGAACGAACTAGAGCAAGCACACTTATATGTTCTGCACAATGATAGTCAGGTTGATTCATATATTGCCAAACACATGGAGATTCTTAAGAGTGATCACCCAACTAAGAGTGAAGTTTGGTTAAAAAAAGAACATAATCGGAGTTTCATACTGTGGCTAAAAAATCAAATTGATATTGAGTTTGTTTCGAATCCTACCTCGATTTCAGAAAGATTGAGATGGTTAGCAAAAGGTCCAAATATACATGTTTTCTCTTACACTAGTTATCTACAAAACGGGTACACGTTCTATACAAAATCCCATGATGATCAGAGTAAAATGCAAAATAGTGGGGTGACTCTTGTAGCTGAATCTATGCATACATCAAGTGCCAAAGACAGAAATTCCATTTACGCGAATATGTCATACTTCGGTGTTATTGAACACATATGGGAGTTGGATTACAATATGTTTTCGGAGTCTGTGTTCCAATGTAATTGGGTTGACAATAATAATGGTGTACAGATGGATGACTTGGGTTTCATGCGGGTGAATTTCAACAAGTTAGGGTATAAAGATGAACCTTTTATTTTAGCCTCGCAAGCCCAACAAGTGTTTTATGTCACTGATCCAGTTGATATCAATTGGTTCATTGTTTTATTGACAAACAAAAAGTTATTGGTGAATGACATTGGGGATCAAGCGCACGAAGATGTTGACATTGAGGATGACCCTTTCTTCGGGACATTGCAACCAATAATAGGGGAAAGTACTTCTAATGACGATATTTTGTATGTTAGAAAGGATCATAACGATGGAATTACATTTCGTCGAAAACAAAGTACCAAGAAGCAAAAAACAAAATATCATACAAATAAACAAGTAGCTAGTAACGTTAGATCGAGGAAAAGGAAAAGGTAATATATCATGCGTAGTTTCTTTTTTATTCATTTTTCATATTGTAAAAATTAACTAACATATAGTTATTATAAAATAACATTTAACCTAATAACAATGATTATATTATGTTGCAGGTGAGATGACTTCCCACAGTGATGATAGTGCACATGACAGTGGTCATGAGAGTGAACATATGCCCAAAAAAAAGTTCACTCCTCGTGGAATGACAGTTAAGAAGAATATCATCAATCGGGGGAATAAAGGGCTTCCTAAACTTATAGTATGATACTTACTAATTAACTAACTTTGTTACATACTTTTAATTGTTTGTTATCTAATTTACCTAAGTAATAATGCAGGTCGAATGGAATGTTAAAAACCAAGCGATCGGTGGCAATGGTAAACAGTTGAGAATCTTCATTGGTGTCAGAGCAAGGCAGGATATACCAATTACAATCAGCAGTTGGAATAGTAAAAAAGATGCCTCTATCAAGAAGCATAAAGATGAGCTATGGCATATGATACAGGTATGAGTCTTATTTTTGACTATTCAGTTATTTTATAATTAAATATGTAAGTATATTTATAATCATTTTGTTGAATGTAAACAGAAATACTTTGATGTGGATGACTCTCGAAAAGACTATTGTCTTATGAAAGCTGGAAAGGCGCATAGAAAATTCAGATCAATTCTAACAAAGTCGGTGAAAGATGAAGAGGGGAACACCAGAAGCCATCCTCCACCACAGTATGCTGGGATTATACCATTGGAGGATTGGACTGCATTTGTTATTTCACGCGAAGATGAGGAATTCCGGGTTTGTACAATTACTTATCATACATATACCTATATTTGACAATTATGAGGTATTAATGTAAATAGATGTGTCATTATAGAGATTAAGCAATGAAAATCGCAAGAGAGCGACAAGTCCTGAATACCCTTATAGAGCCGGTGTTACTAGTTATCCCGAGATTGAAGAACGATTGGTAGGCACATTATCTTATATTTTATCTTTCATTTATTAAATTAATATACTGATTTATTTACTAATACATGGTAAATTTTAATAGCTGCGAGAGGTCGGAAAAAATCCTGCTCATGAATCTATTGACCGACAAGTTTTGTGGTTAGAAGCCCGACAAAACAAAGATGGTGTCATTGACCACCCAAAAACGAGAGAGGTGTATGAAAGAATTGTAAGTATGATAAAATTAAAAAAGAATTCTTTCATTGAAGGTGAATAAACTTCTTATATTTTTGTAATGTCTAATAATGTTTGTGAATCAGGAGTCAATATCTCAATCAGTATCACAAGGAGATATTACTGATTCTGATTTTCCAAATGACATCCTTGGTCGTGCATTGGGAACTGAAGAGTATCCAGGACGTCTACGGGGTTTGGGATTTGGCATTTCTCCAACGACTTTTTCGAGTTCAAAGAGGCAAAAAAAAGAAGAGGAACGAGAAAGTAGAGAAAGACGGTTGGAAGCCACTGTATTGATGCTAGTAAAAGAACTTAATGAACTTAAAGAAAGAGTTGGTCCAAGGACTAATGATGTACCATCTCCTAACCCAGATAGCTTCAGGGATAGTTGCAATATTGCGTCCGATGAGGTAATTATCGTTGGACCTCTTTTTTATTTTTTATATTTTACAATAACTTATAAGTATTAATATTTGGTTATCAATTAATTTAGGTTAACAATTGTCATTGTGAATTATATTTATCAAACCCGCTTACGTTGGTCGCAAAGGGCTTTGTTTGTAACAATGAGGACTCCACCTTGCACAATCTTCCTATTCCTCCAAATCATGCGAGAGTCAGAGTTGAGTTTGTTGTTGTGGATGATGCTGAATTGCCGGTACCAGTTGACACTGCAGAGATGACTTTGTTAACTGTGAATGATGCACTTGGCACCTTGGTGGCATGGCCATCAAATCTTATCAATGTAAGGAGCACTTAATATATTTGTTAATAAATCATTGCCTTATTGTCTCATATATTCATAACTAATTATATTTCTAAATATATAGGTAAGGAAAGGAAGATCTCAGATTTCTGGGTATGTTGGCAAATCCCAACCCTCCCCTTCTATTGGTCGCAAGAAGCATGTGTCTAGGGGAGAAGCTAGCAGGAATGAGATTCAATCCCAACCCTTCCATTCTATTGGTCACAAGAAGCATGTGTCTAGGGGAGAAGCTAGCTGGAATGAGATTCAATCCCAACCCCCCTCTTCTAAGGAATTCATCAGTTATCTAAAGATTCATGCCTCAACAATGGCGAGTGCTGATTTGATAAATGTATTGATTGATCCAGACATCTTTGGAGTTGACCACCAAATTTCTCTTTCAAATGATGAACTTGAAGAGGTATATGAGCACAAGTGGGCATCTGCGGCTACTATTACAATGTACATCAGGTATTATCATTATTATTATTATTATTATTATTATTATTACTACTACTACTATTATTATATGTTAATTTATTTGTACAAATTTTAACTATAGGTATTTGTACCATGAGATTATGAGCACCATGGAACAAACAAAAAGATTTATATTCTTGTGCCCCCAACGTACTTTTCTACGCAACGTCCGCATTGATAAAGACATGTCAAAAGAAAAAGTTGGGGAATTGAAGGAAGCGGTTAAAGAAAACAAGGAAGCGGTAAAAGCATATATCAATAGTCGCTTGGCTTTGGCACGGGAAAGCATATGTGATTGCTTGTTTTTGGCACCCATCAACTTAGGGTAAGAAATTTAATCTATATATATATATATATATATATATATAAAACGTGTTATTGAAACATGTGTTATTTATTTGGTTATCCAATTTTTTTGTAGGATGCATTGGATATTGTTGGTAGTTGATCCTAGGAGAAATAGAATTTTCTATTTGGATTCGTGTCACGGTCATTATAACAACCACACCATGATGAGAGGAATGTTTGAAAGGTGTGTATTTAGATACATCGCATATTTCATCATATAAATTATATATATATATATATATATATATATATATATATATATATATATATATCGATTAATTAATATAGTTATATGTATAATGTTTCAGTTGTGTGGCAACTTATTGGGCATCGAATGAGGTCAGGACTAGAGGTGGGAACAATAAAACAAAATGGATAGTAATAAAGGTAAGTTTATAATCAATATTCTTATCCATGTAAACTTTGCTTGCATTTTAATAATTAATTGTTATTTTGATTTGTAGTGTCCGAGACAACCCAACAATGACGATTGCGGATATTATGTTATGAAGTTTATGAAGGACACAATCACTTACAATCAAATGGAAATTCCCCAAAATGTATGTAATTTCCATTTTTTATAGTTTGTTTTTTTATAAGTATTTCCATATCTAGCATTTAACCACTTAGTTCTAAGTTTATTTTATTTTATTTTATTTTGATAGTATTTTCCAGGACACGCGGTTGGAGCTCCATTTTCTGATGACCAACTTACTGAGATCAAAGGAGAGTGGTGTCGTCATGTTGCTTGTTTGATTAATGAAAATCGAAATTCAAGTAATTTTGGTTAGCTTGTATTGGATGTCATATCATTTTTGTTGTCTATGTTGACATTCAAAATTTGATTTTCAATTGGCTAGCTTGTATTAGATGGATTTATAGGTTTATTAGTTGGAATTTGATTTTCAATTGGCTAGCTTGTATTAGATGGATTTATAGGTTTATTAGTTGGAATTTGATTTTCAATTATTGGCTAGTTTTAATTTTGATTTACAATTCGTCAGTTGATTTGAAATTTGGTAAATATAGGTTGTTGTTGGTTGATGAAAAAGAGAGTAGGGAAGTGCTGCCAAATATTGGATATACCAGAAACACGATTTTTTTTTTTAAAAACAACATAGAATCAGGGGCGCTTTCTACGAGCGCCCCTGATGTTCTTAGAGTACTTGACAATCAGGGGCGCTTTAAAAAAGCGCTCCTGTTGGTCAAGACAAGAGGGGCGCTTCTAACAGAAAGCGCCCCTGATTGTTAGTTGCGCGTAAGACCATCAGGGGCGCTTCCTACAAGCGCTCCTGTTGGCTAACATTTAGGGGCGCTTCTTGCGCGCTCCTGTAGAGTGTTTGGCAACAGGAGCGCCAGATTTAGGGGCGCCCGAAAGCGCCCCCAATGGATAAAAAAAAGCGCCCCTGATGCCTTTTTCTGTTGTAGTGTATGCAAAGTTGGATACTAAGAAGTGTGTTTTGGGGTCCTTTACGGTTCAGAAAAAAATTTAACAGTTCAAATATGTAAGGTTTGATACTAAGAAGTGTGGTGAAAAAAATTTACTTTATTTTGCTCATGACACTTGGTCCCATATTAGTGGTTGGTTGGGGGTTCAACTGATTGAAGGGATGAATCTTATTGACCATATGTGTGGCTAGAGCTGTCAATTTTGGCCCAGCCTGCTGGCCGGGTTCAAAAAAATGAGGCCCAAAAAACAACGCTAAGTTTTTGGCCCAGCCCAATGGGCCCGATCATATATATGGGCTGGCCAATGGACTGGCCCGTGGGCCGGTGGACAAAGTGTTAATATATTATTCACGATGATTTGTAAAGCCAAAACAGATTTAAATTGGCTTTGCTTGAGCCAAAACAGCTTTATTTATCTTATGTATACAACATGTTACTCCCAAAATATTGTCTTTATGTATGTTGCTCATTTGTAAAAAAAAAATTATGGTCAGAATTTTAAAAATTCAATGATTTATGTCCCATTGGGCTGGCCTATTGGCCCATGGACTGATGTCGGGCCGGGCTGGGCCAAAAAATATGCAGCCCATTAAAATATTGGGCCGGCCCCACCCAGCCCACATATGTTGTTTGGCCCTATGGGCCGGGCCGGGCCCAGCCCATTGACAGCTCTATGCGTGGCCTAGGCAAGTTGTGCAAGGGGAAGAAGACGAAGAAATACAAATTCTTGATTTGGGTCACTACTTGCTGGTGTATTTGGTTGTTCCGCCACTACAACAAAATCTTAAAAAAAGAACACACCTTTTAGAAGCGCTTAGACTAAAAGCGCCCCTTATTCTGAAACAAAACCATATTCAGGGGTGCTTTACATACAGGCGCCTCCAATTGAGAACACGGAACAAGCCTTCAAGGGCGCTTTACACATGAGCGCCCCCAATTGAAAACACGGAACAAACCTTCAAGGGCGCTTTACATACGAGCGCCCCCAATTCTAAAACACGAACCAACCTTCTGGGGCGCTTAACACACGAGCGCCCCCAATTCTAAAACACGGAACCAACCTACAAAGGGCTAAACAGTTGGAATGGATTCAGATTTGGCATATCTTTGTTGGTTATAGTGAAGTTCTATGGGTGGCTTTTTGTTTGTTGATAAAGTTACAATTGAATCGAATTTGAATAGCTAGTATTTTGAAATTGGAAGAAGCAACAAGGAAGTGAGAATAGGATGACGTGTGCCTGCTAGTTTTTTAGTTCTTCAATACACTAACTTGTTTTGTTTACTATTTGTTATTTGCGATTGGATTTCTAATTTGGCCCAAATTTAGGAAATTATATTTAGTTCGAGTTCTTTTGCGGAGCTTCGAGTTCTTTCTTGTTGCCGTTCACATCTAGTTCGAGTTCGTTGTTGCTTCCCCTTGTTAAGGTACTTTTTCTTGTTCTCTTTTCTTTTTATTGTGGTTATTGTTTAGACACTTGAGCAGTTCACATATGTACTCATAATTGGTGTTTTTGAAATTGATGGATTGTTTGAGTTATAGTTGAAATTGCATGAAAAATTGGATTAAATAGCATGCTGATGGATGTTAAATTTCTGCACAGTTAGTAAATACTGTGATTTTTGTTTGAGCTCAAATAAGAAGCTATCTAAAATAAAAAAAGATAATATCATATTAGCAAAGACCTTATCCAAGGTCGAATGTCTTAGTTTCAAAAAATTGTACTTTGTGTGTTTTTCACGTTTAATATGTGTAAGTTCTCTTATCAGGAATTTATAATAAATTTCAGTCTAATATGGATAGAAAGTGGATGTCTGCCAATCGTCTGTCAAAAGAATATGCCGATGGAGTGAAATATTTTGTGAACTTAGTCGTTCGTGGTTTAGGAACTTCTAGTAAGTTCAAGTGTCCTTGTTTAAGATGTTGTTATGCCAATCGAGTTATTGCACTTGAGTTGGAAAGACATTTAAAGGCCAACGGAATCGATCAAAGTTATATTTGTTGGACAATCCATGGTGAGGAAAGAGGTGAACCTTCAAATATGGATAATAGTACTCAAAGATGTGATCTAGTTGATTATCTTGAAACACATACATTTGATAGCGACCAATTTGAAGAGATGGCAAAGGCGGTTGAAGAGGATCTTAATAATTGTCCTCAAATGTTTGAGAAGTTGATAACCAATGCGGAGACACCGTTGTATGCGGGCTGTACTGAATTCACAAAGTTATTGGCTGTGATTAAACTGTATAACTTGAAAACTTGTCACGGAATTACTCGCACTATTGAAAGATATGTTGTCGAAAGACAATGTATTCCCTTCTCGGATGTATGATGCAAAACAAATGTTAGGCAACATTGGTTTGAACTATGAGAAGATACATGCTTGTCTGAATAATTGCATTTTATTTCTGAATGAACATGCATTGTTAAAGTCGTGCCCTAAATGTATAGCATCGCGGAATAAGAAGAAAAAATCTGCTTCAGAAAAGGTATTGTGATATTTTCCCATAATTCCTCGATTTAGGCGTATGTACCGTAGTTTGGAAGATGCAAAACAGTTGACTTGGCATGATGATAAACTCCAATTTAGTGCATTTTTATAGATATCTTTGGACAATTTTTAGAGCAATTATACCAAATAAATAACTAAATGACTTACTTTG
This sequence comes from Astragalus glycyphyllos, assembly GCA_963573325.1. Classification (NCBI taxonomy): domain Eukaryota; kingdom Viridiplantae; phylum Streptophyta; class Magnoliopsida; order Fabales; family Fabaceae; genus Astragalus; species Astragalus glycyphyllos. Next base: position 79,621,967 of record OY754311.1, read on the forward strand.
CTCTTTATTTTGTAGGAAAGAAGATAAATAAAGAAAAAGTTATGATGAGGTGTTTTGAAGCAAAAATGGGGTTGTATTAGCAAAAGAACATTCTTGTTATATTCTTATGCATCACCACAATATATTGGGCTTGAAATGGTTGGCACAAAAGAGTTGGGCTATAAGGCTAATCCATTAGTTTAAAAGAAGAAGAGAAAAAAAAGCCCATGTGCATGTGGCAAGGAATTCAGCGCACATGATGCTGAGGGATTGGACAAAAAGCAACACACTATATACCCTAGCTTGGTGGAAAAAAAAGGGATGACTGATGATTAATTAAAAAATAGGAGAGAGAGCACTTGGAAAACACGGCAGCACTCACTTATAAAAGAGGAGGGGAATATTATTGTTGGACACGCTACCCTAGGAGAGAAAGTGAGAAACAAATTAATTGAGAAAGAGAGCCGTCGGACAACAACAGGAACAACACAGACGCTGACTGAAGGAGAGAAAGAGTATTTGGAACCTGTTCGTGACACCGTGACAGAGCTTTGGAGCAGAATACAGAGACTGAATACAGGATCAGAATTTACTCAATCTCCGGGTTATTTTTATATTCTGTAATTCATGACTTTTTATTTTAATCCAATGTTCTTGAACACTATGGATAGCTAAATCCTCTTCTAGGGTTTTAGGTGAATCTTGCTTGATTAGAGACTTTTTTATGTTTTAATTTATATTTTGAATTCCCAGTTTTTATTTCAATTAATATTATCCTATTGCTTTATTACATAATTAGGATTGACAACCCTTTGCATGTTTATAATCAATTAGTTGATTAGCGACCGTACTACAACTAGTTGGTGGACCTATAGGATAATTGAGACTATAATTAATGAATGACCAAACTTTAATTTAGTCTTCCAATCACTCAACCTTTTTGTACGTTATGCTTTTCTTAAATTTAAATTCTAGCATGACCAAACTAGGGTTAATTTAGGAAAAAGAATATTAATCACGAATGACCAAACGGATTAATAGTTTTAGTAAAGGGATTGGTAATTGAATAAATTAAGGGAATTCAGGTAGAATTAGACATAGAGGAATCGAAGCTAGCAAGTGAAACCGAGACCCTAGGCTTCTCTCCATTGATCAACTTTCATAAATTTAAATTCTTGCTATTTATTTCTTCGCATTTTAGTTTCTACAATCACCAATATTCGTTAGTCTAAATAATAATTAATCTTAAGTAGTTTGGTACTTATTAATTAATCCCTGTGGAGACGATACTTTTTATACTACTTCTGCAAGAGAGTACACTTGCTCTCAAGTGTGTTTTTAACGCAACAAGTTTTTGGCGCCGTTGCCGGGGATTAATTTAATAATATTAAACGAAAAAGATTTTTTATTGCTTTAGACTTTTTTTTTATTTATTTCTTGTTCTACTTTGTTTTATTTTAATTTAATAAAAAAAAATAAAAATTAATTACATTTAGTTTAATTTTATTTGTTAGTTTTATTTTTATTATTATTACTCGTGCATGCTCACCCGCTCCCAAGAGCCTATTTTGATTTTTGATCCAGAAATTGAAAGAACTGCTCGAAGGATAAGAAAAGAGACAAGAGTGATGGCTGCCAATCCGAGAAGAACTCTTCGGGACTACTTCACTCCAACAGCAAATATCACTACAAGCATAGTCAATCCACCTATGCAAGCTACTAATTTTGAGCTCAAACCAAGTCTGATTCAAATGGTTCAGAATTCTACTATGTTCAGAGGTGCACCAACAGAAGACCCTCACACCCATCTTAGAAACTTCTTGAGGGTGGCAGACTCAGTAATTTGTAATGGTGTCCCTCCTGATGCAATTAGAGTGAGATTGTTTCCATGGTCATTGGCTGACAAGGCATCTGCTTGGCTAGACTCTCAACCTGCTGAGTCCATTACCACTTGGGACCAACTGAAGCAGAAATTCTTGACCAAATATTTTCCTCCAGGTAAGACTACTAAGATTCGAGGTGCAATAATCAGCTTTGCTCAACTTGAGCAAGAATCTTTACATGAAGCTTGGGAAAGATTTCAAGACTTACTCCGAAGTTGTCCGCATCATGGATTTGAGAAGTGGCAATTGCTTGAATATTTTTGTAACGGATTATCTTCTCAAAATAGGGGAATTATTAATATGGCTTGCGGGGGCTCTCTGATGAATGGAGAACCTGCGACAGTGTATGATTTAATTGCAGAGATAGCCGCTGATAATGCCCAATGGGAAACTAGTGACAGACACATTAAGAAATCAGTTGGAATTTACAAGGTTGACGATGACACTAGTATTAACATAAAGCTGGATGCTCTCTCTAAACAGATGCAATCTTTGATGAAGGTACAAGCTCAATCTACTCCCATAGTTACCTCCACAAGTGATATCACAAATAATCCCTGGGGAGGCCTAACTGAAGAAGTCAACTATCTTGGTCAGAAGAAAAGTGACTTAAGGCCTGGCATGCAAGATTCTTTAGTTAGATACATGGAAAAGGTTGGACATCCATGCATGGGTGTTTTAGCCAATTACATGGACAGAACTGATGACAGGTTACAATCTATTGAAGATTTAATAAAAGCACAGGGTCGACCATCTGCTTCAACTGAGGATGCTAATTATGTTCAGAATTCTAACCGGGGCCAAAATGATCCTTATTCAAACACTTACAATCCAGGTTGGAGAAATCACCCGAATTTCTCATGGGGAGGACAACAAAAGGGGCAAAACTCAAACTCCTATAAGCCTCCACATGTGCAAGGGCAAGAGGAGAAGAAGTTGGATACCAATGATGGGTTGGCAAGGTTTATGGAGCAGACAAATGGAAAATTTGAAACATTGGAGAAGAAATTTGGAAGCTTGGAGGGCCAAATTGGAGCCATGAACAATGAATTTGGAAGCTTGAAGGGTCAAATCTCAAATCTCGTTACTGTGTTGTCTCAAAGGCCTCAAGGTTCACTACCTACCCAAACTGAGCCTAATCCAAGAAATGAGCATTGCAAGGCTGTCACTCTTAGGAGTGGCAAGGAGCTGGTTCGAGAAAACAATCAAGATGGGCTGGCGCCCGAGAAAGAAATACAAGCTCCTTCTAAGGGGAGCACTTCTGAGAAAAGCAAAAAGGAAAGGGAAGAATATGAGCAAGCAAAGGTAAATGTTCCTTACCCTCAAAGACTTAAAAGTGAGCAGCATGATAAGCAATTTGCTAAATTTCTTGAAATATTTAGAAAATTGCATATCAACATTCCTTTTGCTGAAGCTATTGCTCAAATTCCTAAATATGCCAAATTTTTAAAAGAAATTATTTCCAATAAGAGGAAGTTAGAAGGCTTTGAGACAGTTAGGCTTAATGAGGAATGTTCTGCTATAGTTCTAAAAAAGTTACCACCTAAGCTTAAAGATCCAGGTAGTTTTACTATCCCTTGTACAATTGGTAACTCTCATTTTGAAAAGGCTTTATGTGATTTAGGAGCAAGTATAAATTTGATGCCTTTTTCTGTTTTTAGAAAGCTTGGTTTGCAGGAACCCCATCCTACTAACATCACTTTGCACCTAGCTGATAGATCCATTGCCCACCCCCGTGGAGTGGTGGAAGATGTTTTAGTTAAGGTTGATAAGTTTATTTTTCCCGCTGATTTTGTTGTTTTGGATATGGAAGAAGATGAGGAAGTCCCAATTATTTTGGGGCGTCCTTTCTTAGCTACAGGTAAAAGTTTAATTGATGTACAACAGGGAAAATTGACTTTGAGACTTGGAGATGAGGAAGTTGTATTTCAAGTTTTGAACTCATTAAAAAATTCCTCATCATTTGCTTCTTGTAATTTTATTCAAGCTAAGGATATTAATGATGTGGTTACCTCTGAAAGTTTTGATGATTTTAGAATTCAAGACCCTCTAGAAAAAGTACTTACTGTGCAGGGACTTGGCATATTACAGGGTGGTGAGGAAGAAGAGTTTTTAATGTTTTTGCAGGCTCACCATCCTCAGAAAAATTGGAGTAATCATAGATTTGAGGAATTGGAATGGGGTGATACTCCAAATCCGAAACCTTCAATTGAAGAGGCTCCTGAGCTTGAATTAAAGCCTCTTCCTTCAAATGTAAAATATGCTTTCTTGCAACCCCCTTCCTCTTTGCCTGTGATTATTTCTGCAGATTTGACAGACACCATGGAGGATAAGCTTTTGAGGGTATTAAGGGCCAACAAAGAGGCCTTTGGATGGTCAATTCATGATATAAAGGGCATTAGCCCCTCAATTTGCACTCACAAGATTTATATGGAGGATGATTACCAACCTCGGGCACTACCTCAACGCCGCCTCAATCCTAACATGAAAGAGGTGGTCAAAAAGGAAGTGATTAAGCTCCTTGATGCAGGCATCATCTATCCTATCTCTGATAGTAAGTGGGTAAGTCCTGTTCAATGTGTTCCTAAAAAGGGAGGTACTACTGTAATGGAAAATGATAAAAATGAATTAATTGCAGTTAGGAAAACTACCGGATGGCGTATGTGTATTGATTATAGAAAATTAAATGATGCCACCCGGAAAGATCACTTCCCCCTCCCCTTTATTGATCAAATGCTTGAGAGAGTGGCAGGTCATGATTATTATTGTTGTTTGGATGGATATTCCGGCTATTTGCAAATACCAGTGGCTTCCGAAGATCAAGAAAAAACTACTTTTACTTGCCCATATGGAACATTTGCATATAAAAGGATGCCATTCGGTTTATGTATTCCCCGTGCCACTTTCCAAAGATGCATGATGGCTATTTTCTCTGATTTGGTTGAAAAATGCATTGAAATATTCATGGATGATTTTACTGTTTTTGGACCCTCTTATGAGGATTGTTTACATAACTTGAATTCAGTGTTGCAAAGATGCAGGGATACTAATTTAGTGCTCAATTGGGAGAAATGTCAGTTTATGGTGCAAGATTGCATTATTTTGGGACACCCCGAAAGATCCGGATTGGACCTTTCATCGTACAACGTGAAAATTTGTGAAGCCGCCATCAACATTTTTATTTAGGGACCAAAACATCGAAAAAGGGTCCTTTTTAAGGCGGGTGGCCCTTTGAGAACTAGAGATGTAGGTTCGGGGGTCGGTTAGGTGTGGGGAAGGTATTAGCACCCCACACCTCCTTTCTACCGAAAGGGAACCTTTAACTTGATGTGCGGTTTTGACAGAGTTGATTTGAAACAATTCATTCTACTTCTTTTTTTATTTGAGAAAATGTTTTTGAAAACGGGGGAAAAGAAGAATCTTTTTATTATTTTTTAAAAGTGTGCTTGACGGGATGTGACCCGCTCCTACGTATCTCCCGGTGCGATGGAGAATTCAAAGCTTACGTAGTTCTCTTTAGTTGAGAAACTTTGTGTTGGTGTTTTTTATTGTAGGGGTTTTCGGTCCTAGACTGTACAGTCCACTAGACCTAGAACAAAGACAACCCCGCCTGTACAGAGGACGTGCCCCCTACTTATTGAAAATGTTTTTTTGATTAAGGAAGAAAAAGATTTGTTGTGAGGTTGGTTGCTTTTATTTGAGCAAGTATCTTAGGCTCGCACGAACTGTACAGCTCGCTAACCCTAAGACGCTAACCAATACCGGATGTACATCCGACTCGATTCCTTACTCATTTTTTGAAATAGGGTTCAAGTTGTTAATTACTTGTTTTGATTCTCATAAGTATCCCAAGATGTTTGAGCTGTACAGCTCCGATCTTAGGACGCTAGACAACACCGGCCGTACGTCCGACTTGCCTCCTTATGAGTTTTCAAAAAGGTTTATTGTTGATCTTAGAAAGAATTTGATTGTCTTATGAAAACAATTTGAGAAAAGATTGAGTTTGGAAAAAGCTTTAGAAAATGATTGATTTGAAGAAAGGAGAAGGGAGTTTGAGGGTGACATTGGTCACAAAAGGTTTGTTGGGATGGCGTGGCATCCAAAAGGAAAAGAAAGTAGAACATTCAATCAATTTCCAAGTCAAGAACCAAAGTGCAACATTTAACAAATTGCAAACAAAGCAATCAACAATGTAAGCATAAGCATAAACATTACCAATTACAACATTTGAGCACAAGAATGACACTTAGTCATCTAACATTTAATGGCCATGAACATGCAAGATCAACATAACCAAATAGATTGCAAGAATAGGCACACAAATAGATAATGCAAAAGTTTAATTCAAATAGGCATCAACACAAGATAAAAACACAAGGTTGAATCCCTTTTGGTAATCCTTGACATTTGAGACAATGCACAAAGGCATAAGTGTCTAGTCCTTTTACCAAATCATCAACATTAAAGCATAACATTGACCTAGAAAGAACATGACATTTGCAAGACCAAAAGTGACCAAAAGAGGGCATTAACAAGTCATTTTTGTAACCAAAATTGATTAATCAAGTTAGAAAACTAGCATTTGCATTTTCAAGCAAGAATTGCACAAAGAAAATTGAATCATCTTAGGCAATCCTCATCACTTAAAGTGAAGTGCACAAAGACACAAGTGTGAGTCCTCTTGCCAATCATCAACATATAACAATTTGCAAGCAAGATACAATCAATTAACATCAAAATAACTTGAGAAAACGTTTTTGATCACAATTGCAAACCCATTTCACAAGAAAATTAACAAACCCTAATTCTAATCATGATTTGCGACACCAACATAGAGCTAAAAGCTCATTTTATTCTTTGAAAGCAACAAAATCATGCAAGCAAATGACATAGATCAAGCTTTTTGGCAAGGATTCACATGATTAAGCAAAGGAATGCACTAAAATCACACAAACCCTAATTTTTTTCTATAATATGCGAAATGAAACATAATCCCAAATCACAATTTTATTCATGAAAATGCAAGCACAAAATGAAAATAGCACAAACACACAATTTATTCCAAGAGAGAGATGCATTTCAAGCATCCAAACCTCCCAAAGTGTTTGTCAAAATGCTTGAAACACATCTCTCATTCAACAACAACAATTATATCAACATTTCAACAAAAAAATAGAGCACTAAAATGCAAAGAAATGCTTGATATGCAAAAATAGATTGATGACCTACATTTTTTATGCTAAAATTTTGATGATGTTAAGATTGAGAGTATACCTCAACTCCAAGCTAGAATAGCAAAAGAAATAAGGTGAATGAACACTAAACCACTTGAATCAACCCTCTAATCTTCAATCTTGAGCTTTATTCTTGAGATTTGAAGATGGATCTTTGAAGAGAATGCAAGGATGATGAAGGATTTAGGACTAGAATGTTGATTTGAAGTGAAAAAGTGACGAAATGAGGTAAGGGAATGAGGAGGTGTGTTCGGCCAAAGGAGGAGAGGAGAGGCTAGGTTTTTCGAGTGTGAATTGTGAGCCAAAACCTTGTGAGAGGTGAGGATATGAGGGTATATATAATGTGCAATTAGGTTTAGGGGCATTTAGGTCATTGTGTACCTCATCTCATTCTAGGATTGCATTTTAATTTTGAATCAAGGGTGAGGATTGAAACACACTTTGATGAGGGGCAAAAAAAATGCAAAATGAGAGGGAAATGAAGGGGGGGATTTGACCACATTGGGGGAGTGGTGCCCAAGTTTTGCAAGTTGGCAATTGTACTATTGTACTATCCATGAACCTTCCAATTATCCTCTCCATTTTGATTATTCTTTTCAAGATAATTGTACATAAATCTAACCATTTTGAGCCATATACAAGGTATCTTGAAGAATATGCCATTTTTGAAAATGAGAGATGACCAAAATTGCCAACAAAAATCTTATCATATAATTTTTGGGAATATTCCTTGTACTATTTTTTTGAAATGCTTTCTTGAATTAATTTGAACTTGATTTTTTTACTACACATATAAAATATGCGCATAATTTGAAAAATGATTTTCTTTATTTATTATTTTTTTTGTTCAAAATAATACAATTTCATTAAATAAATTCCCAAAAATTAATTAATTGGATTTTCAGCTAGCAAAAATTTATTAAATTGAAATTGACCAAACAATGCCCCTTTTAAATGCCCCAAAATTCCTTAATTTCTCAAAAATGATTTTGAAAACCTTAGAATGCTTGGGTGAATACCCTAAACCCTTTCTCAAATAATGCATCACTCACAAAATTATTTATTTTTGCTGAAAATTAGGGTTTTGAAACTAGGCGGACAAAATTAGGGTATGACACTATGGATAGCTAAATCCTCTTCTAGGGTTTTAGGTGGATCTTGCTTGATTAGAGACTTTTTTATGTTTTAATTTATATTTTGAATTCCCAATTTTTATTTCAATTAATATTATCCTATTGCTTTATTACATAATTAGGATTGACAACCCTTTGCATGTTTATAATCAATTAGTTGATTAGCGACCGTACTACAACTAGTTGGTGGACCTATAGGATAATTGAGACTATAATTAATGAATGACCAAACTTTAATTTAGTCTTCCAATCACTCAACCTTTTTGTACGTTATGCTTTTCTTAAATTTAAATTCTAGCATGACCAAACTAGGGTTAATTTAGGAAAAAGAATATTAATCACGAATGACCAAACGGATTAATAGTTTTAGTAAAGGGATTGGTAATTGAATAAATTAAGGGAATTCAGGTAGAATTAGACATAGAGGAATCGAAGCTAGCAAGTGAAACCGAGACCCTAGGCTTCTCTCCATTGATCAACTTTCATAAATTTAAATTCTTGCTATTTATTTCTTCGCATTTTAGTTTCTACAATCACCAATATTCGTTAGTCTAAATAATAATTAATCTTAAGTAGTTTGGTACTTATTAATTAATCCCTGTGGAGACGATACTTTTTATACTACTTCTGCAAGAGAGTACACTTGCTCTCAAGTGTGTTTTTAACGCAACACATGACGATAAAAGGATTAAAGATGGCATGCTACGACACCCGGCAGATTCTCCGCAGTGGAAAAAGATTGATATTGATTATCATGATTTTGGGCATTACCCAAAAAACCTACGCCTTGCATTGTCTGCCGATGGATTTAACCCGCACGGTATCCAGAGTAGCTCCCACAGTACATGGCCTGTGATTTTGGCGATTTATAACTTACCTTCATGGCTTTGCATGAAACACAAGTATATGATGTTGTCTTTGTTAATTTCTGGCCCCAAACAACCAGGAAATGATATTGACGTATACTTGGCTCCTTTAATAGAAGACTTGAAGCAAATGTGGGAGATAGGGGTAGAGGTGTATAATGGGTTTAGAGAAGAAAGTTTCATTTTGAAGGCTATGATTTTTGGTATTGTGATCTAATACTAAGGAAATATGTATTCTTGTTTGTTCTATGATACTACTTACTTTAAGTATAGTATGGGATACCTTTGTGCAATGATGCATTTTTCATTTCAGAATCAAGGTTTGTGGTTTGCCTTTCTAATGTATTTTTCATCTTCTTAAATATTATATAACTTTCCTATATGATTGTGTAAAAATTGCTTTTCCCTCAAACCTTAGTATTAGATCACAATTTTTTACGTGGATTTTTTTCTTTCAAAGCCATGCCTTTGTCAGTTTATCAAAAAAAAAATATGTCACTTTTCTTTTTGATAATTTATGATTGTTGATCAAAAGAATTAAAGAATTTTATTTATCAATTTGTTTGTTTGTTTTCAGATTACCATATGATTTATTAACTAATTTGTCTTTGTTTATTTATTTTTTGGATTGTGGCTTTTAAAATTCTTGTTATTTGTTAATTATCTATCAAGGCCTTTTTTTTAGATGAGCAAAATTTCATTGATGGAGCACTAGGGGTGCTCGAACGCAAACAACAAGAGTAATTACATATTGTTTAGGCAAAGGAGAGGATTATTCCACCACGTGGAAATAGATAAAGTAGAGCTACAACCCCCTATATATAGACAAACCAGCTCCAAGATAAACTCTTAATGCGAGTAAAAACATATTCGATGCTCGATTCCTCATTCCTAAAGACAAGAGCATTGCGGGACAACCAAATACACCAACAAGAGTGACCCAAATCAAGAATTTGTATTTCTTCGCCTTCTTGCCCTTGCACAACTTGCCTAGGCCATGCATATGGTCAATAAGATTCATCCCTTCAATCAGTTGAACCCCCATCCAATCACTAACACAGGACCAAGTGTCATGAGCGAAGCTACACTCCAAAAATAAATGTTGAGTATCTTCACAATGTTGCAAGCAAAACGGGCACACTGCATCATTGTTGGATTGAATTACATGGCGACGTAAGAGAAGATCCCTCGTGGGTAGAGCATTACTAATCAAACGCCAACCAAAGATGGTAACTTTAGACGGAGTGATTGTTTTCCACAACTTCTCTAAAATGACATTTACCTAGCTGTCATTACCTTCAAAAGCATCGGAATTGAGCAACAACTTGTAGCATGTACTAACTGAGAAGGCTTTCGAAGAATTCAACGTCCACAACCAAATGTTTCGTCCCTCCCTTGAAGGTGTCACGTCTTGAAGAATTGAATGCAAAAGGCCAGCTTCCTCAGCGCATAAATGATTCTGAATGTGCATCCACGGTTCCATCCAAAGCCACCTATCGCCAATCCACGATCCTATGCCAGAGACCATGACAGATTTGTGATCACAACCTGCATAAAGATTAGGAAAAACCAAGTATAAAGGAGAGCGGCCTATCCAATGATCCTTCAAAAAGTGAATAGAAACATCATTTCCCATCCTCCTTCTCACCACCGAACAGAACCAACCATGGGCAAAATTACTATGCTCCGAAACCAATAAATCGCGCCACCAAATTGATCCACCTGAGCCCCTGTTAATTTCCTCCACCGAATCGTGAGTAAAGACAACCGCAAAGTCTCCATATTTAAGAGAGAGAATACCTCTCCAACTAGCATTGGCATCCGATAACATCCTCCACTTCCATTTAGACAAAAGAGTCGTGTTAAATAATTCTACATTTTTATACCAAGACCTCCCTCCTTCTTTGGTCGACAAATCTTGTCCGAAGCAATCCAATACATACCCCTATCACAATCATTTATACCCCATAAAAAGTCCCTTTAGATCCTCACCAAGGCATTAATAACCAATTTCGGAGCTTTGTAAAAGGAAAAGAAATAAAGAGGGATGCTATTCAATACCAAGTTTATAAGAGTGACCCGACCACCAAGAGAGAGAAAGCGACCCTTCCATGAGGCTAATATTTTCCGAACCATATCAATCACAGGCTTCCATGTGGCTTCCCTCCTCGGATTAGCGCCAACGGGAATCCTCAATAATTTAAACGGAATGGATTCCGTTGTACAATGTAGGAAGGTTGACGCCGAAGTTAAGAAACCATCCGCAACGTTAATACCAATAAGTTTGCTTTTGTGAAAGTTGACCCTCAAACCTGAGACAAGTTCAAAGCTCCTCAAAATAGTCTTAATACTCCAAAGATTCTCCCTTGTTGCCTTTCCCATCAACATTGTGTCATCCGCAAATTGCATAACCGAAAAACTCAAGCTACCATTAAGAGAGTATCCTTGGAAGGAACCATTCAACACTGCTTGATTCACTAGACCCGTCAAAACTTCGGCCACAATAAGAAAAAGGAAAGGTGACACACGATCCCCTTGTCTCAACCCCCTATTCACCTTAAAATCACCTGTAGGACTACCATTAACTAACACCGACATAGTACTGGAACAAACACACGCCTCCATCCACTTGATCCATCTATTCGGGAAACCCATTCTATCCATCATGTAGAATAAAAAGTCCCAAGATATTGTATCATAAGCTTTCTCAAAATCCACTTTGAAAAATAAACTTTCCTCCTTTTTTCGCTTAGCATGGTCAACAATCTCATTTACCACCACTACTCCATCCAAAATCTGTCTTCCCCCCATGAATGCTGATTGACACTTGGATATGATACCTGGTGTCATACCCTAATTTTGTCCGCCTAGGTCAAAACCCTAATTCTCAACAAAAATAAATAAATTGAGAAGTGTGGTTTTATTTTGAAGAGTGAAGAGCATTGTGCATGCATTTTGGGTTTTAAAAGTCATTCTTGGGCTTTTAAATTCATTGTTAGAGTGGAAATGCATTTGTTGTTAAAAAACAAGGTTTTTAGGGCAAAAGGGTATTTTGGTCATTGTCAAAAATAAGATAATTTCTCATCAAAACCATCGTGCAATTTTAGAGAAATTTATTTGAGGCAAAACATTTTTGGTCATGTATGTATGTATGCGCATGCATGCATACATTGTGCACAAAATTCAAATTCAAAAAAGGCATCAAAAAGGAATATTCTACAAAAATTTCAAGATGAGGTTTTTATGATATTTTTGGTCATGGTGATCTCATAAAATGGCATATTCCTAAGATTCCTAGTATGTGGCCTAAATTGGGTGTATTTTTGTACAATTATCCTAAGAAGAATAATCAAAAATGAAGGGATATGGTCATATAATAGTACAATAGTACAAGATGACAACTAGCAAAACTTGGTGACCAAGGCCCCAAAGGTGGCGCCATTCCCTCCCCATTTCCTCTCCAATTTTTCATTTTTTGACCTCAATCCACGTGTGATTCAATCCTCACCCTCCATTCAAATTTTAGATGCAATCCTAGGGTGAGATGAGATGCACAATGACCTAACTACCCTTAAACCTAATTGCTTTCTATATATACCCTATTAACCTCACCTCACAAAAAAAGGGAGAAAGCTCTTGGCCTCATTTTCACTCACACAACCCTAGCACACAACTCCCTCTCCTAATTCCCTCTCTTGGCCGAAATCATATCACCCTCTTCCTCCATCAATTTTTCACTTCTCCTTCACCAAATCACCATTTTCTCACCTCATTTCCATTCCTACTTCATATATCTTCCTTCTCTCCTAATTTAATTCAAGCTTGCATCATCAAAGGGCATTTTTAAGCAAGCATTTCGTGGGTTTCATTGAAGTTTGGTGAAGATTCAAGTTTATTTGTGGTCTTGTTCTTCATATTAGTCATTCCTTACCTTGGATTTGAGGTAAACTTCTTAAAACCTAGCATCATCTTCAACTTTTTTGCATCAAAATGTAGATATCATGTTTCTAATTTTGCATCCTACCATATTCATGCATTTTAGTGTTGTTATATTGTTGATTTGTTGATTGTTGTTGGTGAGAGGTGTCTCAAACATTTTGACAAGCACTTAGGGAGGCTTGGGTGTTTGAGATGGCTTCTCACCCTTGAATAAATTGTGATTTGTGTTGTTATCATTTTGTTTGTTGCATTTTGTGAAATAAAATTGTGTTAGGAAGCCATGAATGTTTCGCACCTTTTGTTTGATTCATTTTTCATGCCTTCTTACTTTCACAAAAATCAAAAAATATGAATAGTTGTTGATTTTGGTGTTTGATTGCTTGGATCTTGTGAATAAATGTTCCTAAGTCTTGCTAGTATCATTTGCTTGCTTGATTTTGTGGATTTGTTGAATGAAATTGTTGTTTGGTTATGTTTTGATTCGCAAGTTTCTAATAAGTTAGGGTTTTGTTATTTCTTGTGAAATGGGTTTGCAATATTGGGTAAAATGATTTCTCAAGTTGTTTTGGTTTGGTTGTTATGTACTTTGCTTGCAAATTATTCTATGTTGATGATTGGCAAGAGGACTCACACTTGTGCCTTAGGCATTTCACTTTAAGTGTTGAGGATTGCCTAAGATGATTCAACACAACCTTGTGCTTTGATTGAAAATTTTGGTTTGCTTGTTAGTAACTTGTTTGCAAAATTACTCTATGTTGATGATTGGCAAGAGGACTCACACTTGTGCCTTAGGCACTTCACTTTGAGTGATGAGGATTGCCTAAGATGATTCAATTTTCTTTGTGCAATTCTTGCTTGAAAATGCAAATGTTAGTTTTCTAACTTGATTAATCAATTTTGGTTACAAAAATGACTTGTTAATGCCCTCTTTTGGTCACTTTTGGTCTTGCAAATGTGATGTTCTTTCTAGGTCAATGTTATGCTTTAATGTTGATGATTTGGTAAAAGGACTAGACACTTATGCACTTGTGCATTGTCTAAAGCATCAAGGATTACTAAAAGGGATTCAACCTTGTGCTTTATCTTGTGTTGACACCTAATTGAATTGAACTTTTGTATGATCTCCTTTTGTGTGCCTATTGTTGATCTTACATATGCATGCCATTAGATGTTGATGACTAAGTGTCATTCTTGTGCTCAAATGTTGTAATTGGTAATGTTTATGCTTATGCTTACATTGTTGATTGCTTTGCTTGCAATTTGTTAAATGTTGCACTTTGGTTCTTGACTTGGAAATTGATTGAATGTTCTACTTTCTTTTCCTTTTGGATGCCACGCCATCCCAACAAACCTTTTGTGACCAATGTCACCCTCAAACTCCCTTCTCCTTTCTTCAAATCAATCATTTTCTAAAGCTTTTTCCAAACTCAATCTTTTCTCAAATTGTTTTCATAAGACAATCAAATTCTTTCTAAGATCAACAATAAACCTTTTTGAAAACTCATAAGGAGGCAAGTCGGACGTACGGCCGGTGTTGTCTAGCGTCCTAAGATCGGAGCTGTACAGCTCAAACATCTTGGAATACTTATGAGAATCAAAACAAGTAATTAACAACTTGAACCCTATTTCAAAAAATGAGTAAGGAATCGAGTCGGATGTACATCCAGTATTGGTTAGCGTCTTAGGGTTAGCGAGCTGTACAGTTCGTGCGAGCCTAAGATACTTGCTCAAATAAAAGCAACCAACCTCACAACAAATCTTTTTCTTCCTTGATCAAAAGAAAAACATTTTCAATAAGTAGGGGGCACGTCGTCTGTACAGGCGGGGTTGTCTTTGTTCTAGGTCTAGTGGACTGTACAGTCTAGGACCGAAAACCCCTACAATAAAAAACACCAACACAAAGTTTCTCGACTAAGGAGAACTACGTAAGCTTTGAATTCTCCATCGCACCGGGAGATACGTAGGAGCGGGTCACATCCCGTCAAGCACACTTTTAAAAATTAATAAAAAGATTCTTCTCTTCCCCCGTTTTCAAAAACACTTTTCTCAAATAAAAAAAGAAGTAGAACGAATTGTTTCAAATCAACTCTGTCAAAACCGCACATCAAGTTAAAGGTTCCCTTTCGGTAGAAAGGAGGTGTGGGATGCTAATACCTTCCCCACACCTAACCGACCCCCGAACCTACATCTCTAGTTCTCAAAGGACCACCCGTCTTAAAAAAGGACCCTTTTTCAATGTTTTGGTCCCTAAATAAAAAATGTTGATGGCGGCTTCACAAATTTTCACGTTGTACGATGAAAGGTCCAATCCGGATTTTTCGGGGTGCAACACCTGGTAACACCCTTTTCATTCTGCTAGCCAAAACCTTCGCCAAAATCTTATATAAGCAACCAATCAAACAAATAGGCCTAAAATCGTGTAAGCCCTGGGGGTTATCGTTCTTGGGAATAAGAGTGATAAACGATGTTGTAATAGTCGTAGGGAGAAAAGCCTTAGAATGAAACTCATGAAAGAAATTCACCACATCTTGCTTCAACATATCCCAACATAACTTGATGAACCTGAGATTAAGCCCATCTGGGCCCGGACTTTTGTCTCCATCACAATTCCACACTTCCGCTCTAATCTCATCTTCGGTGAACGGTTCCACCAAAAAATCAGAATTCGCACTAGAAATCTGCTCGAAATGAAGCCCACCAAGAGTAGGGCGATTATTGCACGGTTCCTTGAAGCTCTCCTCAAAATGCTTCCTCACGAAAAGCTTCACCTCATCAACTTCGTAAACCAAGTCCTCATTATCTCTAATAATCACCACATTACACCTCCTTCTTCTATACTTCATTAAGGAGTGGAAGTATTTTGAATTCATATCCCCTTCTTTAATCCACTTAGCCCTTGATTTTTGAGCCAATAACGCCTCTTTCGTACGGATCTCCCTCCAAAAGTTCGCCGAAACCTCTCTTCTATTCAAAATAACATCCCCATCCCACCTTTCACTAAGGACTTGGTCTAGCGAATTCAAATCTCTCACCAAAGAGTCTATCTTTAAGTCACGAAAACCGAAGACTTCCTTATTCCAACCTCTCAACTTCCCTTTTAGTAACTTTAGCTTCTTTTTCAAGACGTAAGCTTTAGACCCCGTAAAGTTGAAAGAATCCCAACTCTCTTTAACAAAAGAACAAAAGTCATCATGCTCAAACCACGCATTAAAGACCCGAAACGGTTTTGGCCCCCAATCCTTCACTAACCGAAGTAACCAACTAGGGAAGTGATCTGATATGTCCTGGTTGCCAATCCACTGGCCCGAAATACCCCATAAGTCAATCAACCTGTCTGTTACGAGAAATCTATCCAGCCTACTCATAGAAGCACCATTCCAACAATTCCATCTCAACAATTCCTCCTCCTCCTCCTCTCCCCACCCTATGCTCCATGCGAGAAATAGCATTAAAATCCCCTACAATGCACCACTCACCAATAGCTAGATTCTGTTTGAGATTCAACAATTCCGACCAAACTCTTCTCTTAGCCGATGTCGAGCAGGGAGCATAAATGTTAATGATATAAACCACAATATTATGACAATAGTTTGTTGAGTTGAATATGTGAGAAGGAGGGATTGGTAATATGAAATGAACAGAAAAACTAAAGTTTGTGTCACGCTTTTATCACTAGGGACTAGTAATAAGCTAGTTGGGGGGTGTGGTTAGTGAGTAAACATGCATATGTTATATTAACTTATGTGCTATTTAGTTATGGTATTATAGTATTTGTGTCTTATTTATGCATAATTAGGTATTATCTAATTTAACTATTAATATCCAATTTTCTATACTAATAGAAGGCATATGTATGATTGGACATGATTAGTATGTGTATTGCTTGATGTTTGGGCCATAACCTAAGTTACACTCATTCAAAAATTGTGATATTGATGTTCTTGGACACCTAAGACAATATACTAAAGATATAAATGGGTGTAGGAAACCAATTTTGCTAGTTTGAAGTCCAATGAACCTCAATAATACTAG
This sequence comes from Astragalus glycyphyllos, assembly GCA_963573325.1. NCBI lineage: Eukaryota > Viridiplantae > Streptophyta > Magnoliopsida > Fabales > Fabaceae > Astragalus > Astragalus glycyphyllos. The sequence goes on from OY754311.1 coordinate 79,639,033, forward strand.
ACAACAATTCTGTCCAAAGTTTGGTTGAGTTTTGACCCATAACACATTTTCGTATTTGACCCATATCTCAAGCAATACAAGTCCAATTGATCCAATTCCAGTTGTAGTGGTTAGCTAACTCATGGATATACCACTTTGATTCAGGAACAAAGTGCTGAAAAGATTGGATTCAAGGGTGAAAATGACATGCAACTTGATCATTATGACAATGCTCCAGATTTCAAACTACACAGCACACATTGTGGAATTATACTTACCATAATTCACACAAAACTCCAATTTGAAAGATAGAACATGATCTGGAAAGAAGACTTAATGCCCCTCATTTTATCTTCAGAGACCACATGTATTAGACTTTGAATTCATGGTGCAATTAATCAAAGAAGTTAGGCATGAGAAGCTGTCAAAATTGAAAAAACTGTCTTGAAGTATTCAAGTGTTCTTACTTTTCAAGCCTATATAAAGGGGGCTTTGGCAAGCCATGAGGCATCACTCCCTAGCTTCAGAAATGTAACATATATTTAGTATCTAAGAGTTGTTTTCTTTGTAGTATGAGTAGCTAAACCCTTAGCTAGAGCTAAGGGTGAAGCTTTTGCAAAGTAGTAGTATTGTTCTTGGTTTTCAAAATGATCTTCAATGTTAAATCTTTTGAGTTGTTTAATGAGATATGAAAATGATTTTGTTTTGTGAAAGCTTTGATTTGTTGTAGACATATATGGCACAATGAATGCTTAGTTTTACATAACAACAATTGGTTATATAAACTCTTTAAGACAACTACAAAGATAGTTTTCAAAAGCTACAAAGTTTTCTAAGTGTTTAACGATTAATCTTCCGATTGAAATCACTTGATTGTTGGATTTCAATTGAGTTATCAAGTTTAGCCAAGAACAACGCTATGATTTTACTTAAGTGGAACCCCAAAGCTCTAGTACTTAGTCTTATATAAACTTCAAACCTCACAAATAGATTGGCATACATTTTCCTTCAAAATATCCCTGTGGTTCGACACTCGGACTTCCGAGAAATTTATTACTTGAGATAAACCTATAGTTGGGTGTGCAATCGTAAAGTGTGATCAGCGATTCTAAAGAATACTCACAAACCACACAACGAATTGAAGTTCATTCCCAAAAGTGAATGACTCATATTATAATTTTGGGACAAGAAAAGTTGTGGTGATGATCATTGATGTGGTAAATGTTATCATTATCCTATTTAAGTGTCATTTGTATCATTTGTGATTGTGACCTTTTTTATCAATTCCTAAGAGTGGTGTAGTATCTTATGGAAAAACGTAACTTTTCTTCTTTCTTATGCTTGGAATTCCAAATAAAAATGTTGCATGAAAAAAAGGGGAATAGGAAGAATTGATTGTATGACTAGATCCTAAAGAACTAGACATATTTATGTTCAAAAGAATTTGTATATTTTCTTAGTAAATATAGTTCTCCACTGAGAGAGACTTTCTATGCTCTTTATTTTCCTTATTTTGAGTAGCAAATATAGTTTTCAAATGATATTTTGTTCTTCGAGAAATTGTATTTTATGTAGTTCCTAAAGTTTGATCTTTGTAGGCATATTGTAGAGACTTAATTTTCTCATGCCCATTTTTTATCATATTTATTTTATTTTAGGATAGAATGAGTATTGACACTAGCATCAATAATGAAGAAAGGTGTTCCGCTCATAGGGGAACTACTCATATAATTTAAAGGATAAAAACATATTTCTCCTATTTAATCGAACGAGAAACCGAAGTTAGTACTATATCTTGCTCTTCAAATATAATTGAATGCTCCAGAAGAGCTAATATACTGTTATCCCGGGGAACAAATTTACACATTGAGAATGCATTATATTTTCCCGAGTCTCGTAGAAATTTATTAAGTTTCAAAGATATTCATATAAATGGATATCATATTGAAACGAGAGATGAAGGAGATATTGAATATCTTTATATAACGAGACATGCATTGAAAAAAAATAAGTATAGCAGAAAAGTTGTTTGTCATTTCCTCTGGTTTGTACTACACTTATATCAGTGCAATTGAAACACATGTTGTAAACTAGAAGTTTACAAATCACAAAAAAAATTGTTGTTTGGAATGACCGGTTTGGCCATCACGGATTCATAATGATGCAAAAAATAATTGAAAACTCATGTGGTCATCAATTGAAGAACCAGGAGATTCTTCAATCAAACAAGTTCTCATGTACCTCTTGTTCACAAGGGAAATTTATAAATAGACCATCCCCTACAAAAATTAGAAGTGAATATCTCAAATTTTTAGAACAAATACATATGTTGATATTTATGGGTCAATATACCCACCATGTGGACCATTTAGATATTTTAAGATTTTAGTTGATGCATCAACTAGATGGACACATATATTTGTCGTCAATTCACAATCGGAACTTTGTGAGATTGTTTGCTACTCTAACTTCACTAAGAGCTCATTTATCTAAATTTTCTAGAAAGCATCTGACGAGTATTGAATGTCTATCAGAATTGATATTTGACATCACATAACATATGTTCTTTCATAAAATGGTCTTGAAGAACTATTCTTTAGACGTCTAAAGTTAATCGTATGCTTATGAGGTAAGAACTTCCAATTTCTACTTGGGAACATGCAATTTTGCATGCTACAACATTGATTCACATCAAGCCAACAAATTATCACAACTCTTCCCCTTTATATTTGAGTTTTGGTCACGAACCTAATATTTACCTTCTTACAATTTTTGGATGTGCAGTGTATATTCCAAATTCTCCACTCACAATGCATGACGATGGGTCGTCAAAGAATTTTGGGAATATATTGGATATTAATATCCATGTATAATAAACTATCTTGAGACAACAATTGGATACTTGTTTATAATCAAGTTTGATGATTATTATTTGATGAATGAAATTTTCCAACATTAGGGGGAGAGAATAAGCAGCTGGAAAAAAGAGATCAGTTGGAATGAATTATCATTATCTCATATTGATCCTCAAACTAAACAATGTGAACTAGAAGTTCAAAAGATAATTCATTTGCAAAGCTTAGGAAATTATCTACCAAATGCATTACTTGGTCCAAAAGGTGTGACCAAATCATATATATCAGTTGCTAATGCTCCAATAAAATGGATGTCTCTGTTCGACAATCTAAAATTGCAAATGAGTCTCAACTGCGCTTGAAGCGTGGTAGACCAATCGGTTCCAAAGATAAAAACCCTCGAACAATAAAAGGAGATAAAAAAAATGGTCCAAGCGAGGATATAGAACTCTTACAAAGTCTTCAAACATAATTGACATTTCAGTTCCCGAAGAACTGACCAGGTACTTGAAAACTTCTAAAACTAGCGAGATCTCAATGAATTATGTCAAAAATGAAATTCAACGGAACCGAAACGAAGTCAACGTTGATGATGTTTTTACATAAAATATAGCGCTAAATGTGATATATGATAGTGAGAATCATGAACCAAAGTCTATTAAAGATTGTAGACAATGTGAATTGGCCAAAATTGAAAGATGAAGCAGAATTACTCTCGCTTTACAAGCAAAAAGTTTTTGGAACTGTAGTCCAAACACCTGAAGGTTTGAAGCCATGTTGGATACAATTTAGTTTTTATGCAAAAAGCAGAATGAGAATGATGAAATTGTGAGATACAAAGATCGACATGTTGCTCAAGGGTGGATGCGAGTAGTTTTCAGTACTTAACTAACATTGTAGCACATGAAGAGCTCAATTTTCATAAGATGAATGTTGCTACAACTTATTTGTATGACTCATTTGATAGTCATAATTATTTGAAGATCCCTGAAGGATTAACATTCCAATACAAACTTTTCGGATTCTCACTCAGTTTGAATCATCCCTCCATAAGATAATATAATTTGAACACATATGGTATAATCGTCTAAATTTATATTCAAATAAAGGAGGGATACAAAAATGACATCATCTATCCTTATAATTTTATAAAAAATATTTGGAAAAGAATTTGCTATAACTGATATGTCTATGTTGATGACATAAATATTATCAGAACTCCTGAAGAGCTTCCAATACAAAAAAACTATAGTCTGTTCAAAGAAAGAGCTCTAGATTAATGACATCAAATTATATCTGATGGATTTTGAGGTTGAACCTGTAGGTGACCTCTACATGGAAAATCCCAGAAGGATTCAAGATAAAAGGAAATATCTTTAAATAAATTCTTTTGTAAAACAAAGTCTCGTATTGATCTGCAAAAGTTATTTATAATGAGTACATGAGTTGTATGGTAAGAATATATGAAATACCTCAGTCCCGAAAACTATGAAAGTATGCATATTACCAAATGCTATATCCCTTGATATGATAACATTATGTGATAATTAGTAGCAAAACACATATTATGGGATGCATATTTCATTACAAACCAAAACACATTAGAACAAAGTGGGATGCATATTTCAAATAAAGGAGGGACACATATGGTATAATCGTCTAAATTTATATTCAAATAAAGGAGGGATACATATTTCATTACAAACCAAAACACATTAGAACAAAGTGGGATGCATATTTCATTTTTGACTATCCTAATGAATAAATCATATTATGTATGTTACACAAATTAACCATGCAGATACAAAGTATTTTCCTGATCTAGATCAAGTCAGGTCGCAAGTCAACTATTATCTACATATGGTGCATTGAAATATCTTTTTGATCTACAAAATAACCTATGGTTCTTTCTTTTTCAATTCATGCCCAAAATGCCAACAATTCAAGGAAGATGTTTTGAAGATACTCCATTAAAAGAGGATACATCACAAGTGACAATGGAGTATATTGCTCCATATGCACTCACGAGAGAAACTCCAAATGTTGAAATTCATATTCTGAAGTGTTGCTGTTTCATTCAGGGGAGAAAAGCTGCACTCTTTTTTCCTTTGTCATGGTTTTGTCCCACTGGGTTTTCCTGAAAAGATTTTTAACGAGGCAGTCCCCACTGGCAGGATATTGTACTCTTTTTCATTCACTAGGATTTTATCCCACTAGTTTTTCTCTAGTAAGGTTTTAGTGAGACATATCCTCGATGGACATCTAAGGGGGAGTGTTATGAATAATATGATAATGGATGTCCATTCCTATTACTATTAGACTTCAACTTTACTTGATGTAATGAGTTGTTAGTGGAACTTTAAGATTAATCTTTCACTTACCTTTTCTCACCCTATAAATAGGGTTCACTCCTATGTAAAGATACACTTGTGATGAGAAATACGAAGACTCCCAAGTTCTCTCATTCTCTCATCTTCTCATGTTCTTCTTTTCACCGGCGGACCTACATATATTTGAGGGGGTTCAAGTGAACCCTTTGAAAAAATAAAATTAGCACAGATACCCTAGAGAAAAATGTTTTCGCATCCCCTGAAAAATATATTTTGCACCTAAGTTCTTAGTTTTGCACCAAAGTTCCTAATTTTGCACCACTATGATGCACCGCACTCACACAATCACTCACACTCTTATATTTTATTTTAAAAAAATTTCTCTCTCTCTCTCTCTCTTCTCCTTGTATCCGTTCTTGTTGTTATTATCCTAATTTTGAATCTGTTAGTACTATTTAATTGGTAATTTGTGTTAGTGCTATTTAATTAATTTGTATTTTGTGTTAGTGCTATTTAATTTATTTTGATTATTTTTGTCTATTTAATTTGAATTTTTTACCAACAACGGTTGATCTGAGTGGTAACTTGGAACCCATCGCAATGTCTCGAATTCAAATTTTTGGTGTAGGAAAAAACTCAGTTGGGAGGGGAGTACCACACAGACGGGCAAAGTCGGGTATACCGATGACCAACCAGGTCCCCCGGACTGGAATAGTCACCGACAAAATCGGTGGATATGAAATCACGTTGAGGACAATATTGAAATATATTTATTTATTTAAATATATTATCGTTGTTTTTAATGATATTTTTTAGCAAATTGTGTATTTAAAAAAATTGACACCCCTGACCCCGAGGTCCTAGGTCCGCCACTGCTTCTTTTGATACAATCTTGCTTATTTCATAATTGCTTATCTTATAACAGACTTATATTTTGAAATGAATTTTAAAAGTTTATTTGAAAAATTGGAATGTGAGACTTCCGATTTCGATCCTAGGACTAGGTTTGCTTTTCTCTTTTTGACATAGCACTAGGTTTGCTTAGATACTTGTAATTGTGTGCTTCTACTACTATGTATTTTATATGCAAGACCTCCTATTTTATATTTTAAGGTATTTTTTCAATAGTAAATTTTACATAATTATTATTTCTCTAGATTGTATCTTGTAATATTTTTCTGTACTGGTAACTAGTAAACATGTGCATACGGTAGTAGTGTAAACAAGAGGCAAACATACTCATAACTATCACTATCTAGGAGAGTATGTCAAGTAATAATACAGGAGAGATGAGAATGAAGAAGAAAGAATAAGAATGAAGAAATGAGAAGGAAGAAGAAAGGAGAAAATGTAGAAGAGAGATATATAGAGAAATTTATGGAGATTAGAGAGTATGAAAAAAAGAAGAAAATATAGGGAAAATGTAGAAGAGAATGAGAAAGAAATGAAGAGTGAAATAAGAGAATGAGAAGAGTGTAGGAGAAAAGTTATTTATGGGCATTTTCGGACAATTTCGTCAAATTTTTTAAATAAAAAAATTAAATATTATTTTTTTTAAATCTGACGGTAATCTAAAAAAAAATTAAAAATCCATCGGAAATGTTACCGGCGGATTTTTAAAAATAAAACAAACTATTTTTTTAAAAAAATCCATCGGTAATTTAAAAAATCCGTTGGTAACATTTTTGACGAATTGACACTTTTTTTTAAAAAAATTAGCCAGTAATATAAAAAATCTGCCGGAAAGGTAGGGACGGATTGGCTGGACGTTAAATGGATCCTTCATCATCACTCGATTTGCTCACAACGACTGTTATCTTTAACCGCACCTTAATTGCTTCAACTTTCTTCTATAAATAGCTGCCAATTCAATTCCCTTGGTTACTTTCTTTCTTCTGCAAACTTGACTCTTAGCACTTGCTTGCCTTATCAACTACTATGGCTTCATCTGTTTCTTTAAATCGTGTCCACAACTATAAGGGTGACGAAGAATCGGATTCTTCCCTTAGCCGATCTTCTTCACCTCACCTCATTAAGGACCCCGATTATCCAAGAAATTCAGAACTATGTAACTCTCCATCCCTCTACCTCTGTCATTAGTAGATTGAATCTTAAATTATACCATAAGAACCAATTCAATTCAGCTAGTCTATGTTTAAAAAAGAACTATTTAGTCTCAGAATAGCGTGAGGAATAGCGATGATGGAGTTTCATAACAATTGTGTTGAAGCGTCGTGAACGATTATTGAAACGATTGTGGAGAACGAGAGTTTCTGAATGTGAGGAGCGAGCAATCGAGGAGAATTTCTTAGCGTGTGGAACATGAGCAGTGAAGAATCGAGCAATCGTGAGGAACGTGAGGATTGATGGAGTTTCTGAAGAACGTGGTGAACGATTGTATCTTCTGGTGAACGTGTGCTCTAAACGAAACAATCGTGAGGAATGTGAGGATTGACGGAAGAGTTTTTTTTTACAAGAGTTACCGCCTTTCACTTCATCAAATGAAAAAAAATACCACCTACAATTAATTAATTTTAATCTTAATCTTAATAAAAGCCAACAAACATCAAATGCAGCCTTTTAAAAAAGGCTTAAATGCACTTTTGGTCACCTTATTTTGATTGTTGTGCAATTTTGATTCCCCCTATTTTATTTTGGTCCTCTTATTTTACAAAATTGTGCAATGTTGACCAAATTGAAATTTCAAGCTCTAAGATGTTGCTGATGTGTCAATATTTTAATTGACACGACAACTGACTAAGCATTGTAGGCATGACACTTCATTTCTTTTATTTAAAAATATTTACTTTAATTTTATAAATTATATATTTAAAATAATGAACTTTGCATTTGTTATGAGATGATTCCAATTTAAATACGTCATGGATTAAACGTAGAAAAATTGGAATTTCTTAGAAGAAAGAAAGAAGTGTCGTGGCTTTGTGTCATATAAAATGTAATTATTTAAATATTTAAGCCATATAAAATAAAAGTAAATATTTTTTATTAAAGAAATGAATTTCCATGTCAATTAAAATATTGACACATCAACATTCTAGAGTTTGAAATATCAATTTGGTCAAAATTGCACAAGTTTGTAAAATATGGGGACCAAAATTGCCCAAAATTAAATACGGGGATCAAAATTGCACAATGAATAAAATAGGGGGCCAAAAGTGCATTTAAGCCTTTAAAAAATGTATGGCAACATTTCTCAACCGTCCCTATTTAAATTAAGAGGACATTTATTAAGTGTTGCAAGTAAATTGGTTTGGTAACATGTCAGAAATGTAGTTATATAACTTTTAGGAAACATTTACTCAGTGTTGCGAAAAAGATGTTCAAAACACTCAATTTATAGCAACATTTCTAGAATGTTGTCTAATATCTCTTGGGCAACATTTCTCACCCGTTGGTAAAACATGTGTTGCCAAAGACCAAAAATGTTGTAGTGCCATATATGAAGAGGAAAAATAGACATGATAATGATGAATTTAATATCATTATATATGTAAACAATTTTTTATGGGTGTAACGTGCAATTTGTTTGATGAGCAGTTGGTAAGCAGTGTTGTCGTTTCGGTGATTATATATGGGTTTGATTAGGGAATTAGGAATTGTCCATATTCTATTTGTTTAAAAAAAGATATAATATTTAAAATAATAATGACGTGGAAATAAAATGGATGACATATTACACTACCAACCAACATTGTTACAACATTTTTTAATTTTGGAACCTATTTAATAATTCAGAAATAGTTTAGGAACCTACAGAGTAATTAAATTTTATTTATACCATAAATAAGAACCTATATAATAGTATTCAGAATTATATTATTTAAAAAGTGGTATTTAGAATTATCTTATTTAAAAATTTAAAAATCGACCACATCAACCTAATAAATCCCAATAGTATTTATGCAAAGATGAGCGAAAAATTAAGTTTTCAGCCTCATATATGCAACATAAAATGTGCCAAGTTAGATGTATTTTAGTTATCCAAATAGAAAAGGAAAAATGGCAAATATAATTGGCTAAGTTAAAAGGTTAATTATATTTCAACTAAATCAATTAATGAAAAATAATTCGTAATCCATCACCATTCCAAATGGATGGAGAATCTCTCCATTTCTCTATTTATGAGAAATGGAGAGTTTGGTTACTATAGTTTAACGTATATAAATGCACTCATTCCTAAAATTAAAATAAATATTAACATTTTATATTTTTTTGACAAAGGAAAACTTATATCATTTCATTCATAAGTAAAGAGGAAATACAAGTGGGAATACAATCAAAAACGTGGGACATTTAAAATAGAGCATAAGACGTTGCCTCTCTAGCTAGAGTGTGAGCAACAACGTTCGCTTGCCTCCTGATAAAACTAACCATATAGTTTTCTAAAGTAGATAAAAGTGACTGACAAACATTTAAAATAGAACCATATTCGGTTACAAATTTAGATGATCCTCGGACATCATCCATTACCGCTTTGCAATCAAGTTCGATGGTAGCTCTTTGGACATTTAAAGCTTGTAACCAAGTGACTGCTTCCAAAAGACCCAAAGCTTCAGCCTCTTGAGGTTGGGGATGACCATTGTACCAAACCGTTCTAGCTTTGACAAAAGCCCCCTCATTATTACGGATACACATACCAATCCCGTACCTGCCCTCATCAAACAAAGCTGCTTCCACATTACATTTCACTGTACCACCCGCTAGGCGTAACCAAGTAACAGCCTCATTGTTATGCCTAGCACAAGTTGGTGCCTGAGTAGAAAATTTGGAGCGTCTTGCTTGTTGACAAGAGAAAAGCATATCCAAGGCACTTTGAATTGAGAGCCTCACTGGTTTGCTTACATTCTCCCACACCTTCTCATTTCTTCGTTTCCAAAGACACCACAGTAACATTGCAAAACAGGTTCTAGAAACACCCTGCAGCAACGCCAAAATTTTGAAGAAACAGACATTGTAACTGTCACTTTCCAGTAACACGGGTTGCAGCTCACTCCACAAGCTGGAGCTCCGCCACACCTCTTCAGCCCAGGGACAATCAAAGAACAGGTGGCGCTCATCTTCTACACCAGTGTCGCACATCGGGCACTCCTCCGGACACTGCACACGCCGACGCCGAAGGTTGCGACGGCAAGGTAACACACCACGAGCTATCCGCCAAAGGTGGATCTTCACTTTGGACGGGACATTAAGCTTCCAAAGTAAATTCCAATCACCTGCGATTCAAAGGTTAGAGGAATCAATTAAAACATTCATAGCCACATAATAACCCAAAAGAAACCGAGTACAAGCTGTCACGACTAGCATTCCAAATCAGTGAGTCCGCATGATCTCTGCATCAAAGAATTAATGAACGAATGCGCTGCTGATCCTCAATGGAGAATAGTTGTTGAAGTTGGGTTTCGTCCCACCTACCACTGTGTGGGTCAAAGAAGCTGTTCACGGTCCAATCCTGGGTACCGGCCACCATTGGTGATGAAATAAAAGAATTAACTCCACCTCTTACCCACGGGTCCCGCCAAATCTTAATATTAGTGCCCTCCCCAATTTTCCACCAAGCTCTGAAATTAACCAATACCTGTGAAGAATGGATGCTACGCCAAACATAGCTGGGATTATGGCCCAAGCGAGCCCCCAGAAAGTTCTCATTAGGAAGATATTTAGCTTTGAAGACACGAGTTACAATAGCATCCTGGTTATTGCATAAACGCCAACCTTGCTTCCCTAACATGGCTAAGTTGAAACCATGGAAATGACGAAATCCCATACCGTTGAATTCCTTCTGCATAGTCAATTTGTCCCAGTTGAGCCAATTAATACCTCTTCTAGAACTCCTATTAGAGCCCCACCAAAAGGAATTGATCATTCTCTCTATCTCCTCCCCAAGAGTAGTAGGAATTAGAAAAGTACTCATGCAATAATCTGGAATTGCCTGAGCCACAGATTTGACAAGAACCTCCCTCCCTGCTTTGGACAAGTGTCTCCCAGACCAGTGATGAATCTTACGCCACACCCTATCTCTCAAGTAACCAAACAGTTGCTTCTTACTCCGGCTTACCATGGATGGCATGCCTAAGTATTTACCTGTTCCCAAACCTTCAGAGACTCCCAAACTTGCAACCACACGCTCTTTAGTGTCACTATTAGTATTCCTGCTGAAGAAAATTTCTGACTTCTGAAGATTAATAGATTGACCTGAAGCTCTTTCATAAGTTGTTACCACCTCCTTTAGTGTATGACTCTCTATCATCAGCCCTGCAAAACAAGAAACAGTCATCTGCAAATAATGAGTGTGTCAGGATAGGAACCCCTCGACACACTTTGACCCCATGAAGGTCACCTCTCGCCTCACGATTTTTTAGTAATGCTGTGAGACCCTCTGCACACAGAATAAAGAGGTAAGGTGACAGTGGGTCACCTTGTCTGAGCCCTCTCCCGGGTGAGACTGAACCAGCTTTCTCGCCATTCATAAGCACTGAGTAATTAACCGTTTCAACACACTTCATCATCCAATCCACCCATTGCGCCTGAAATCCCAACTTGTCAAGCACCCCTCTCAAGTTGCCCCAATCCACTCTGTCATACGCCTTACTAATATCAATTTTAAGCGCCACTTCCCCTACCTTCCCTTGGACTTTGCATTTCATGTAATGAATAACTTCTATAGCTACCATGACAGTATCAAGAATTGACCTATTAACATTTATATATTTTATATACCTAAAACTATAGTAATGGACCTCTATCTTTTTTTAGAAATGGAGAGGATAAAAACTCATTTCAATCAAATCGAGGAAAGAAAATACTATGCTCCATTTTCTTTCCAAATTAATAACCATAAATGTTTGCACACAATGTACCAGAAAAAGAAAGACAATTGAAAATCAAATTTATAACAGGTTGAGATATGGGATTGTGAAACAAATACTACTACATTGAGAAAAAGTGTCACACACAACTGACCACCACGCGCGCGCGCCACTGCCGCCGTCCGACCGGGCTTGGGCTTCGCTTGTGAGGTGTAAATATATTTTTGCGAAAAAAATTAATTATTATTTTATTTTTGGTGCGTTCCTTGTCCAAATTAGTTGAACTGACCAGATACGATGAACTAACCGTTACACGATATTGCCGTTTCGTATCTGGCCGTTTTCTAGCTGTTACTTGCGCGTCAAGTAGGCAAGTCAAATCTGTTGAGATTTTTTCTCCAACAACCTACTTGGAGTGCAAGTCAGATTGAAGCCTATAAATAGGCCCCTCCCTTACTTCATTCAAGACACCACTGGATGATAAATCCTTCCTCCAGTTCTTCTCTTCTCTCACGAAATTTTTCTTTTCTCTTCTACTCCGGCCTATGAGCCATCTACCAGAGTGGTCTACGAATCATATTCAGAGTGGTTTGTTAACCATATTCAGAGAGGTTTATTAATCATATTGAGGTGTATTTCTTGAGCGATTATACACTGTGCAGTGATAATCGTACTGGGCTGTTTTATTCTGGGGCGTCGTGGTTGATAGTCTGCTTGCACCTTCGAGCAGTGCCGCGAAACGTCTTAAAGAGAGCGACCTAGTCCGTGACTCAACCCGGTAATTTCTTCGGTATATTTTTCTGAAATTATTTTCCGAAACTCAAAACAACAACTCATGAGCTAAATTTTTTCAATGCCCACACACCTGTAAGGAATAAAAGATGTCAATAGATGATATTAGAGTCATATATCTAAAAGTAGAAATACTCGAGTTCACGGGTGCATCTAATATGGACCCATAAAAAATGGTCCACCGGTGAACCTTTACCTTTTTTGGTAAGTTTTAAGAAAATATCATTTTTTTTCATTTTATATCATTAAAAAATTCATTTTTTTCTAAAAACAATATTGTCGAGTATTCGTGCTTTAGCCTTGGTGCCTATCATCCTGACCGATAAGATGAGTTGTACAACCAAAAGCGATGAACATTAGCTGGACAAAAAAATAAGAAAGAACGAAATGACTAAAAAACATCAAAATTAGATAGGAAGGATATATACCCATACCCATTGTAATGATAAACAATGTGGTCTATTGCATGCAACCTCCGAATATTATATCTTTGTTTGGTACCTGAAATATTGTGCCACAAGTAGTGTAAACAATAATTTGTTTAGCATTATTAAAGAATACAGTGAAGTTGGGAGTACACAATATATTCTAATTAGTGAAAAATAAAAATACAAATTTGAGAACCTTGAAACAGAAATTTAATACCAGTAACTCAAATAAAATATAACATGATATTTTGATGAAGTAGTGAAGGTAAGTCTAAATCCAAACAATCTTACCTGTGTGTAAATCACAATATGACTCAGATGAGATTGGTGAATACAGAGAGTGATGACACAAATCTGGTTCTACGCCTTCTACGGTCACACAACAAATGTGATTGAGCATGAATTAATACTATGCGGGGCTTATAACAGCCAACTTATGAAGCGATGTCTATCCTAATATACGATATATATATTTTTAGGGAAAAAATTATAAATTATAAATTATAAATTGAGTACAGTGACAAATTATACATAGAAACATTATAGAATACAATGAAGTTTATTAGTTTGCCAAGATTACGAAGGAAATCAATTTCATTTTGTAGTTTGCTAAAACCAATCTCAAGAAAAGAACAAACAAAAGAAAAAGAGAGAGATAAAAAATTAGAATGGAAGGAAAAATGAATCGGGATTGAATTTTAAATTTTAAAAGTAAACCTAATTTCTAATTCCTAATAAATAGGACATAGAATTAAAATGGAAGGAATTTCTGTTTTTTTTTTGGCAAATTAAAATGGAAGGATTTTTTTTTGGTATATGAATGGAAGGAATTTATTTATTTATTTATGAAAGGAATGGAAGGAATTTCTAAATACCATAAATATCTCATCTTTTATTGTCACAAAGTAAAGGTGCAAATTTGAAATGGGTTGGAGAGACTAAACGTATCAATCAATATAAATATCTAAAGGAAGCTTTTTTTGAGACTCTAGGAAGCTCCACATCATCTTTATTTACTTTTCAATTTAAATCTCAACATTCTTTTTTTCTTAATTAATGTCCATTCAACCTTTATGACATCAAATTTTTAACATTAAATCCCACTTTATTAGTAATTATTGAATATCACAATATAATCTTAATTTATTTTTTATATAACAAAATAATATATTAGTATTAAAAATAATATATTTATTTATTAATCAAAAAATTTGTAAACATTAAAAAGATGTACCGTGAAATTTATTATTGATTAACAAAAAATACTACATTTTTTTAGACTTCGTTATTTTCCCACCAAAAACGAATTTCTATGTTATATTGTCAACTTTAGTAGAGTATATAATATATTTTTAATATAAATCATACTTAAAATAAAATTCTATATTTTAATGATTATGTATATATATAATATATAATCAATATAAATATCTAAAGGAAGCTTTTTTGGAGCCTCTAGGATGCTCCATATCATTTTCATTTATTTTTAAATTTCAATCTTAAAATTCTTTTTTACTTAATTGAAGCACATAATTTTCATATGATTGTCCCAATCTTATTAAATGGTACCATAGTGGCATATTATTTAATTATTTTAATATTTTTATGAAAATAATATTTTCTAATGAAAATATTGAAATTATAATAACAATAAACTATATATTTACAAATAATATAGTATAATAAAAATATTTGAAAATAAAATTTTGGAATTTTAAGAACAATTAACTATATATTTATGAATAATATAGTATAATATAATATAATGAATTAAATATAATATAATATATTTTTCATCACTTTTAATCTAAAACTGTTTTTTAAATAAAAAAGCAGTGAACCATTGAAATTATATTTAGTTTAACAGTTATGCATTAGAATATGAGAGTTTGAATTTAATTTAATAAGAATCATTTTTATTTGTGAGAATATGAATCATCTCTTTAATTACTAATAAACTCACGAATTGGTATGAAATCAGTAATAGTTGTAGAGTTGTTTTAACTCCATTTTTTAAAGCATAAATATCAACATCTTTTTTGAAACTATATATTAACTTACAAAGAAATTAGATTATTATTAAAATTGGTAAAAAAATCTAAATTAATTGAATAAATATATTTGCCAATTGTAACCAAAAAATTTATTTACCAATTATAACTGTTTAGAAGAATTTAAAATAACACAATATATATGTATCTCCATTTTTAATCAAAACTAATATAAGTTGTTTTTGAAATAAGAAATAATTAATTGATTCGTTTTGATTTTGCCCTAGAAAATGCAGAAAACAAAGTAATTCTTGCCCCATATGAGGATTTGGTTTTCGTTTTCATTTTGCCCCAAATTTCGTTTTGATTTTGCCCCAATTTCGATTCAACTTCGTTTTGATTTTTCCCCATTTGAGGTTTTGATTCGAACTACTGTTTCTGGTTTTGATTTTGCCCCAGATTCATTGAAGATGATGATGTTATGAAGAAGAAGAAGAAGGGAAATAGATGTAACAAATAGTTTTTGTTGGCCAACAATTACCAAATTAATAAGTGGTTCAATGGTAAGTGGCGTGGTAGATTACCTAAAGGTTGCAAGTTTAATTCCCACACTTGCCAAAATGTTAATTTTTTAGTAACAATAAGGCTGACGTGGCACATTACATGGGTTGATGACGTGGCAACCGTTAGTTTTTGGATGGAAAGTTAACAGCAGGGACCAAACTAGAAGCGTTTGGTATTTGCAAGGTAAATTTTGAAGATTTTCATTTTGCAGGGACGAAAGTGGATTATTTGTATATTTGCAGGGACGAAACGTATATTTAAGCCAAATTC
Organism: Astragalus glycyphyllos; assembly: GCA_963573325.1. Lineage (NCBI taxonomy): Eukaryota > Viridiplantae > Streptophyta > Magnoliopsida > Fabales > Fabaceae > Astragalus > Astragalus glycyphyllos. The sequence continues at coordinate 79,655,069 of OY754311.1, forward strand.
TTTCTTATGTAACAATTATGCATTGAAAGGAAGGGGTTTCATATTCATATCAATTAGTTCTTTAATTGACAATAAACTTATGGGTTAGTAGAATATGAGTGGAAGAGGTAGAGTTTTTGTCAATTATAGCAAAAAATCACTATTTAAAGGAGACAAATTTGTATGGTGAGGGAGAGGTCTTGACAAAAAATCATCATGAAAAACAAGAAGTAGAAAAAAGGAGAGGGTTTGTGAGAAGAGGTAGGATGCACAAAAAGGGTAAATGGTTTCATGTTCGTGACAGTTTTTTGAAGTAGACAAAGAGGCAAGAAGATCAACATGGATCATTTAGTGAATCATGCAAAGGAGATATCAATTTTTTGTAAAGTTATAAGCATTGAGAAATCGTGTGTATTTTAATACTGTTCTTTAGATAAACCTTTAATTTTAGTAGTTTTGGTGAAGTTGTAGGATGTCCAAGATCTAAGTTATTTGGTTATGTTCCTTGAATGTTCATCAATTTCTTCCCCAAACAAATTTTTTCAACAATTTATGTTCAAGACTAAAAGAAGACTTTTTTTTTTGTCTTTTAATAGATATTGCATTTGTTTGTATTTAAACCGAAGGCATGAATCAAAGATGGTGTATATATATAACATCATTTTGTACATTATAACCTCTGTTCTCACTTCTAGGAAGAAGCTAGACTATCTTAGGTGTCAATTCAAGGAAGCTCCCCCTCTATATCATAAAAAGGGAAAAAAATCATTTTCTCCAGCTATTTATCATATTTATGTAAGTTAAAAAACTCACTCAAATAAAAAGTATGTGCTAATTATCGTCAAAAAATGTATGTGCTAATTATCGTCAAAAAATGTATGTGCTAATTAATCTCACTACAATATAGTGCATTATGAGGCATTTGAGATGTAAATCACTCCTTTAAAGTGAGTGCTAGCTCTCTTAAGAGCATTCTATTTAATATATATTTTTCTTTACGAATTCAACCTAAGATCATTGATTAAAAATAAGAACAATGTTTTAGGTAAAACAACAAATAAAGCTTCAGATATGTTACAATTTGTTTACGAATATTATATATTTACTTTTCATTTTAGCTTATGTAGATTACTAGAGTGTTTGACCCGTGCTATGCACGGGTATACTTATCCTATTGAAAATTATATAAAAAAATTATATTGTTTTTTAATTTATAATTAGATGTTAATGTTTTCACGCAATAAGTTTTATTTATGTTTGTTGGAGTTATACTTAGAGGTGTCAATTTCTACTTATACGTGGAAATCCTCGTGGAAGCTGTCAAGTTTAAAAGTCTAAAGATGGATATTGACCTATGGGGATGAGGATAGATGACTAAATTCCCTTGAAGACATGGTAGGAAGGGGATAGGGTTTATACCCCTACCCCACAGGGTCCCAATTTCCAATAAAACTATTATTAAACTCTAACAAATATATATTGTAACATCCCCAGTGATTGTTCTAATTGTTTTGATTGGTAAATGATTTTATAGTTAATTGTTGTTTGGGGTCAATAATTGATGGTTCAAATTGCTTGAATAAATGAATTGCTTGTGGGATTGTGTGCTAGTTTCAATAGATTAAATTGGGTAGTGTATAATTAATAGTGGGGTGTGAATAACTTAGGGGTAATTCAGAAATTTTACCTATTTTAAAATCATCACCTTCAGCTGATTTCAATTGTCTCACACTCCCACACTTAACTCACTCACTCACACAAGACACAAAAACATTTTTGGAAAAACAAGGAAAGAGAGAGTTGGGAGAAAGAGAGAGACATCGAGAGAGAGCAAGAGGAAGAAGAGTGAAGAACCAAACCCTCACTCTCAAACATTCAAACTGAAATCTCATGCCTTACCTCACTCTCATTCTCTCCTTGACAGTCATCATACTTCCTTATTCTATTAGATGAAAGCCAAAGTTTTATCTCACTTCATCTTTCAACATTTCGAGTTGCATGTTGAGGATGGGGCTAGGATTTGAAGTCACAACTCATGCAATTGGGTTAGGAGCTGAGGAAACAAGTATAGGAGTTGGATTATGAAGATTGGAACCTTCAAAGAAGAGTCTTAGAGTTGTAATTTTGAACTTGAAATTGTTGCCGAGTTTCTAGGAATTTAGGGTGGCGTGGGAAAACGATTCTTGCCTAATTGATTTACGCTGATCCGGTGAGTGTCCTCACCACGCTTTGTGTATCATTATGTGATATGTGTTCTCATTTCAAGTATATGTCAAATGTGTGCTGAACTACGGAAGTGCATGATTAGAATTCTCGGTGATTGAACTTGGTTTTCGGTTTTGTTAGTGTTTTACAGTTGAATTGCCTATGATATAAATGAGGATATGATGCCATGATTGCTTTCAAAATAATCATTGGAATGTTTGTTTTGAGGTGTTTAATTGGATTGTGTGCTGTCTGTCCCTGATGTTTGGTTAGAGTTGGAATGAAAGAAGGTTTAAAGTGATTTTCGGCAGAAAACCGTTTAATATAGGTTCAGTAAATCGTAGATAAAATCTTCTGTAGAACTCCATTTGTAGTGATTCTTGTTTCATTGGAAACTAGACTCGTTTTGATTCTATTTGGGCACTTGCTTTGCTTCACTTGATTGAGAATTCAATAAGAAAACTGAGTTACAAGTTGGACAACAGTTGCTGTCTTGTTTTTGGACCCCTATGCTTTGTTTTGAAAAACTGTACTTTTTGGCTACATAAACAAATAAATAAAAATTATATCCAGAAACTAGACACTCTAAGGTTTCCAATGAATATTTGTTTGTTTAATTTCGATATCGTTTGCTATGTTGAAAAAATTGTTGAATTTCAAGTACTACTACTGAAAATTTCTGCACCTAGACTGTCTATGGAAATGCTTGAATGACTATGTCTTGGGCTATAGTTTCTTCATGATTATAAATGATATGATTGTATGAGTTATGACCTTATGGTGCTGAATATGATAAATGAATATCGAGTGAGAACCTTTAAATTGTTTCAAAATGATTCTGATGAGTATGTATACTTAAATTATGATACATAAGTGATTAAGGGATGACGATCCCAATTTATTTAGCATACTTGGTGGAGGGAAGTCATGAGCCCAGAAGCCAAGGCCCTGGCATTATCCCTCATGGCTATGTTGGATTGGAGTTTCCGTGATCTCGTGAGATTTCGTTTCACGGATTGTGCTAAGCCAAGGAAAAGATAAAATGATGTATTGGTATCACCGAATTGGGGTTTCCGGATTAAATGGGAACTCTGGCATTATTCGGTATGAAAAGATTATTAAACTTAAAAGGAACGAATGAGAGGAGCCGTAAGGGGTCACGGAGGCGCTCATTGAGATTTGTAATCTCACTGTTTATGTTTTGTGGTTTTCAGGTACAAAGTCTCAGTGTGGAAGCTACTCCATTTGGATTTCCATTAGAGGAATTTTTAGAGAACGCAGATCTAGTTTATGGGGTAGTCTTTGTAATTTGATCTTTGGATCGAATCTTGGCCCTTTAGTTAGCTGCTGTGGATTCGGTTTAAGTTGTTTTCTCAAGTTTGTATTATGTACTAACTTGTATTCCAGAATATGGTGGTCTACGGACTGAGACATATGTTGCTATTTTTGGGTTGATCCCAATATTATGTTAAGTTTTAAATTGAATCCATAATAGTTTTGTATATTCTCTGAGTTAGGGCATAAACTGTTGACATTCCGCTTTACATAATTGCGGGGTGTTACATATATGATATTATTTTATCAAATTAATATTTCTAAGAAACCAAAAATATTAGATAATCCCTATTACCATAACTTTAAACTTTGTGATATTTTTTAATTTTTGGATATTTTCAAAATATGTTGAATTTAAGTTTATTATTTACTATTTTTGTATGACAAATAGGGTCCCGCGGGGATGGGGATGAGGGGAGGAAAGCTCTCCAGTGTGGAGAGCAAGGATGAGGAGCAATATAAGATGTGAGGACAGGAAGTGAGAAAATATTCTCCGTGCCCATCCCACCTCCCTGATATTTCTATTTTTATATGTCTCTTAGGGTAAATGTCTCTATAAAAATTAGAAACTAATATATATATATATATATATATATATATATTATACTTACTCAATATTTGTGAATTTCATATAATATCAAAAAATATCATACATACGATGCATACTTAAAAAAATATAACAAAAGAATGGTTAAGAAATTTGATAAGAAATGTATCAAAAATTCACATAAAAAATTTTAAAATATTTTCAAAGAGTGAAATCGAACATGAGGAATTATATGACTTGAAAGGGATCAAAAGAGCCTTGAACAAAAAGTCAGTGGAGTGAGAGTCATTCACCGGTAGAACAATAATCTAGAGAGGCCAATAAAGGTTGGCTCAGTTGTTTGTAAGGAGTTGGCTCATTCCCCACAAGGGCGTGAGTTCAACTCCCGCTGCCGATGTGAGTACCTCTGTAAGCGCTCAAAGAGCTTTGAGGCCTGTCCTGATCCTGTTGAGCCCCTGGAGCCCAACTCACCTAAACTTTTGTAATAAAAAACGAACAATAATCTAGAGAAAAACCGATCGCTGAAAAAGCGCAAAAGCAAACCTGGAACGAAAGTTTCATTCGCTAAGCCAACCCACTCTAGTTTACCATTTCTTAGCGCTTTCATTCTCGTTTCACAAATTCCTTTTTGGTTCATCACCCATTGAAGGATAAAAGAAAAGAATAGTTCAGTTACACAATGAGGACCTATATATACAAAGAAAAAAATAGAGGATGCAATTAGTATATAGAAAATGGGCTTAGAAATGTAAATAATGGCGCAATAGCCAATAACCAATAGAAAATATTAACGCAGAGACAAAAAAAACCGTTCATAGCTTTTTTCTAAAGATAATCACTTTTTTTGTAATTAGTACATATTAAGAAATTTTATATTTGATTTCTACAACTAACTCTTTCAGATATAGATCCGGTTTGTCATAGCCTTTTTCTAAAGATAATCATTTTTTTAAATAAAATAATCACTTTTAAAACTTTTCTATCCATTTTTTATTACTTTCTAAAAAAAATGAAAATCTAAAAATAATATAAAAATAGCTTTAAATAATAATTTGTTTTGAGTAGCTTCTCATAAAATGATTGTATTTTAAGAACGATTTTTGAGTAGCTTGTCATAAAAATTACTTGTAATTTATCTTCGACCTCACGAAACAATGAAGACAAAAATTAGTAAGTGTTATGCTTTTCGCTAGCAGTGTTTTCCTTGAAGTTCTCGAGGCTTTGGACCATGTCAGTTAAGAACAAAAATAACTAATAAAATTCACTAAATATAAAGTGTACTATCACCAATTGTGCATGCCTTTAGACAGTCAAGATATAGCAACTTTAATTTGTTGATATAACCATCACTCTCTCTATGAATTTATTTTCCGTTAAATATGAAATAATTGTTTTATATCATTTTCCATTCCAAAATGAACATTCGAAATTTATGAAGTATCAAAAAAAGATAAAACAAAGTTAAATTATTCAAAATTAAAGTGAAAAAACAACAACTACTACTAAAATTATAGGCTAAATATAAGTTATAATTTTTAAACATGATGCATTTATTACATTTTGGTACAAATGAAAATACGCTCTCATATTTTATTTTGTATCCTTACACTTACAAACATTTTTTTTTTATAATTAAAGACAATAATTCTTGAACCTAGCAACAAATCCTTGCAACCAGATTGAAATGCTTATTATTTATTATGGGATCCTTTATATTTATTTAAAAAACATCATTAATGCTAAGTAATCCATGAGATGACACTTGGAATAACATTTACGAGAGATCATTCTCAAATCTATATAAATAACAAATGAGAATAATCTCATTGATTATTTTAACAAATGGCACCCATATAGCCATTTGGCAATTAATGATATCTCTAAATAAATTAAAAAATAATAATATAATATAATTATATTAATTTTAAAATATTATATCACACATCATTAAGTAACATGTGTAACGTTCAAAAAATTTTAATAGAATTAAATGACAAAAAGAAAAATGTTTTTTTTAATTCAAATCTCTCCAAGAAAATATGGCTATAAATAGCCAAGTTTAGGTGATGGTTTGATTCACTCTCCACACCATCACCTCTTCTTCAAAAGCTATCGATTTGTGTATCATGGTTATTTCACTTTTCATGGATGTTTCTTCTTAATCATTTGGATATATCATATTGAAGGAGGTGAATAGTAATGCTATTAAGCGATATATGGGTTTTTGTATAAGTTCATCTTATTGCTATTAGATTATTATATGACATGTTGTAAATTAGGTTTTTTATGATATATCCATTTTTCATTCCTAGTGTACCTCATCTTATGTAAATAACCATATTTAATGGTATGTAAATCCCCATATTGTAAATGAATGTTGAAATAGTTGATACATATTGTACGTGAACGGTGTGTGTTGGTGTTGAGTTGAAATCTGTTGAGTTTTTCTGAATCATTTGGATAAAACATGTTGAAGTAGGTGAATACTATTCATATTAGGGGGATATATGGGTGTAGGGGTGTCAAAATCCACATTTGGAAATTCCAAGTTGAAAGAGTTGAGTTGAATAATTCTTTTACATATGGATATATGGGTGAATCTACTATTTGAACTTTGTGGTCAAAACTAATTCTTTTACATTTGGATATATGGGTGTAGGGGTGTCTAAATCCACATTTGTTTTCATCATTTACAAAGTATCACCATAAAAGGATTTGGCTATTTCATGATTCTACACATAATCATGAAATAGCCAAATCCTATTTGTCTAACTTAATTTGTGCATTATATTACTTGAGATAAATGATGTTTTTTATTTAAATATGGGCAATGATTTGTCGAATTAGAATTACAAGTTGAATATGTAATAAACTGATAAATTATGGGTCATTTAAATTAAAAACAATAGTTTAAATTTTTTTATGAATATATTTTTAATAGTTTGAGTAGTATCATTGCTGTGTTGTGTGTATTCATCTATGTTTATAAGTTAGAAATAGTTTGAGGTAAAACTAAATCAACTATTCACCCAATGTAACCCTAAATAGTTTGAGGTAAAACTAAATCAACTATTTACGTTTTTTTTGGATTTAATTGCAAACAATCAAATTAATTTGGTGTTAGAATTATCAGTTAGATCAATATAAAAAATTATTGGATTCAAAACTATCAAACATAAACATCCTATAACCATAATTAAGAATAACTATACTTTCAAAACGTTCTTTGTAACATCCCTAGTTTTGTTAATTTCGGTTTACGAAATTAACTAGTGATTTATAACTCTAGTAAGTAATAAGTCAAGTCTCGGAGATGAGGTTGTCGCGAAAGAAATCTATATAATTGCTAAATCGTATAATTAGAATGCATAATTATTTGAATTATTGTGTGTATTGTGTGATCGTTTGGGTAGGAAATAGAGTTAAGTAGAAAAATAAGAGAGCAAGGGTAAAATTGTCTTTTTGCATCATATTGAAGATTCATTCTGCGATGAAATAATAGATTGAATCCTAGACATAGTATAATTATGGGAGTGGTAATTGATTTGCTAAGTTATATGATTGCATGAATAATTGTTTGATTATAGTTGAATAGGGCTTTAGAGGGAATGAGAGCACAAAAGGGTGTTTTAGTCTTTTCCTTTTCTAAATGGCCCTTAGCTGAAAACATAAAAACAAACATCACTAAAACCCATGTCTCATTTCAGAATTTGAGAGAAACAAAAGAAAGTAGAAATGGAGAGTGGAGAGAGAAGAGAAAAACGTGAGAGAAGGGAGGAAAAAGAAAGGGAAGAAATCCTCATGAATTCCCATGCATGTGAGAGATTGTGCCACCATTCTCTCCCATTTTCATTCCTCTTTCCATTGGTACCCAATTCACTCATAGAATCAGGTTTCATCATCTCCTTCATCTACTCATCATTTCAAGTTTTAGAGAGAAAGAAGAACCTCTAGGTGCTACTTTTGTTTCTAATGTTCATTTTGGAGTTTGGAGAAAGGTTCTAAGGTTCTGCTTTGGGTATTTGGGTTAGCTTTGGAGCTCTAATTCGTGGAGACATGAAGGATTGAACAAAAGTATATGTTGCTGGAAAAATCTGCATCAAACCCGTTTTAGTAGTCTCTGGTAATTCTTTCATACCTCTCGACACAGACATCACATGAAATTCATTTTTGTTTCTTCAGAAAATAGAGACAAAATCCTTCAATTTTGGCACAAGAACCACTTGATTTGACTCAGTATTGAGGGAGAAAAATTAGTTACAAGTTTCACTTTTATAACAGTAACGATTTTGAATCAGCCACATTGTTTTAGCCATAACTCCCTGAATACTCATCATATCGGTGTGGGACTTGAACCATTTGAAAATAGACAAAATTATCTACACATTAGGCACTGGTTTGGATAGTTTTGGTTAATAATTGAATTAGTTATACCTATTGCAAAACAGTGTACAGATGTTGCCCAAACCGAATTTGGAGTTAGTGCTGTGTTCTAGGTGTTGAGAATGACTTTGAGCAAATTTCTGGAGCTACATTGTGAATTGGGGCTCGTTAGGAGGAATTTCAGTAGCTAAGGGATATTGAAATTCGAATTTGAAATGGGTTCGAGTTAGAAGAGTTCGGAAGTGTCGGAGTCGCGTTCGTTGAGTTCGTGAGGTTCGGTTCGAGTCGGTTTCGAGACGTCAAAGTTTTCGAGGGACGTCACTATCGGTGAGTGTTCTCACCACATCGTGTATTTAGGTGTTTGCATGTGAATATTTACTGTGGTAGATGGTTTAGTTTGAATGAAACCGTGAATTTTACGAAACTAATGATTTTACGATTTTTGAAAATGTCTCGGTTTGAATTTTAATTGCTCGAATGTGCTTTGGTGAAATTGACGAAATTAAGCCATGATTGTATGTAAAATATGTGTTAGAATATCTGTTTGAATGATTTGGATTGCTGGAAGTGGGTTTAGTTTCGGTTTCGGACGCGACAGGAGTGAACGTGAAGCGAGAAACTCTGTTTGGGAATGTTTGGTATATGTTCAGTGTTTATGTGATTGTGAATTTTATGTGTGTCCAAAAATTGTATGGTCTGTTTGTCTGGAAACTAGACACAATTTAACACAAATTAGGCACTGATTACAATCAATTTGGATAAGTATAATTGGAGAAATTGTAGTCACAAGTCAGATCAAAAAATCTAGGACTATACTGTGTGTAGGTTCGGTTATACAGTAACTGGAACAATATAGAGGTCCAAAAATTATGTGGTTTACCTTTCTAGAAACTACACTTAATTTTTGTGAAATTGGTACTGGTTTGGTTGCATTTGGAGTTTTGTAGCTCGAGTTATGAGTATATCAAGTTGGGTCAAATTTCTGATGTTAAACTGGGTATAGGTTCAGTGTTTTGGGTTTTGTGGTCTCAATTGAACTCCGTTTTGAACAATTCTTGTCTCGTTAGAAAGTAGACTCAACTTGCTTTTGGTTAGGCTCACGTTTCGTGCCAGTTGGTCAAGTTTTGGTCATTTTAGAATTGCTTGAAGTCAGGGGACAGATTCTGTCCAAATCTGAGAACCATTATGTCTATTTTGAAAAATGTACTTTTTGGCTACCTAAACGAATAAATAAAAATTATATCCAGAAACTAGACACTCTAAGGTTTCCAACGAATATTTGTTTGTCTAATTCCGATATCATTTGCTATGTTAAAGAAATTGTCGAAGTTCACGTACCACTGCTGGAAATCTACTACACCTAGATTGTCTATTGAAATATCATGAATTTGAATTATGTTTATGTATGGTGGATGATAACTTGTCACTTGAATTCGTTAATTGAATTATATGTTGATCGAAATGTCGTATAAACGAGTGGGAACCCATAAATGGTTTAAAAGTGATGTCCGGAACATGTGTAATATTGTTCTGTGGCCTTAAATAGTTTTAAATTGATTTCCTGAACATGTGTAATATTGTTCAGTGATTAATAATGTATTAACGGGGTGACGACTCCGAGTTATTTAGCATACTTGGTGGAGGGAAGTCATGAGCCTGGAAGCCAAGGCCCCCGCATTATCCCTCAATTGTATGTTGGATTGGGGTTTCCGTGATCTCGCGAGATTTCGTTTCACGGATTGTGCTAAGCCAAAGAATATGATAAAATGATTCATTGAAATAACCGAATTGGAGTTTCTCAGATTAATGGGAGCTCCCGCATTCTTCGGAATGGAAAGATAATGAATCTTAAAAGGAACGAATGAGAGGAACCGTAAGGGGTCTCGGAGTCACTCATTGAGATTTGTAATCTCACTGTTTATTATTGATTGTTTTTCAGATCCACAGGTAAAGTCTAAGGATTGTTCAGGAAGTTCAGGACCTTAGCTGCTTGGGGCTATTATGTTAAGGAAGTTCACGGGTCATGATGGGTACTCGTTATTACATATCGGGTTATGGCTGAGTTTAAGTTTAGGATTAATGCACTTGGATTAGTGAGTTTTAGTAATGACTGGAATTATATGAATCTTTGTGGATTTGTTTATGTATCAAAGTATAAAGTTTTAACGAAAATTGATAATTCCAGTTGTTCATAATTGATTCATCAGTTATGTAATTTTTGAATCCATAGAAGTGCATCTCTGAATGGCTAAAGGTAATATCTCGAATTTGTTTTAGTCGACTACAAAATTTGGATGTTACATTCTTGATCCAATAAAAATAACGTAGAATTTATATAACAATGACAGTTACAATATATGGTCTTTAATATATCTAATAATTATGACGTTATTAGATATATTTTATTCATCAGTTATGATTTTAATATTTAACAAGCATCATACCAATTAAATTTGTAACGTAACTTAAAGTAATAAAAACCTAAACATAATTTATCAGTTATACTTAACGTAACGTAACTTAAAGTATAATAATAAAATGATTATTATACATTCAAAACGACCCTTAATTAATAAATATAATGTATGTTTCAAATAACTATGACAGTTACAATATATGGTCTTTAATATATCTAATAATTATGCCAATTATAAAATTTAAACAAAACCAAAATTAAACTATTGTTTCAAAACGTCCATTAATTAATTAATATAATTTATTTTTACATAACTATGACAGTTACAATATATAGTCTTTAATATATCTAATAATTATGATCAATTAATATAATTTATTTCTATATAACTGTGACAGTTACAGTATATGGTCTTTAATATATATAATAATTATGACGGTTACAATATTTGACTAGGCGGTTATGGTTTTGATATTTAACCTTCATCATAGCAATTAAATTTGTAACATAACTTAAATTAATACAAAATTTATAACGTTTTCATCTGTTATGGTTTTATTTGATTACATATCATGTAACGGTTTTATATTGATTCAAATTAAAACCAACGTGAATAATGATTGTAACGTATTCATATATACTTAAGTAAAATTCTAAAAGTGATTTTACGCTTCTAACGTATTCATATATACTTAAGTAGAATTTTACATGAGAATACTTAATATTCAAATGAATATGGTGTCAGACAACTATACTTCTCCTGCTAATGTTTTCAAAAGTGATTTCAACACTGACTACTTAATTGGTTAGTACATAAGTACTTTATCACGATATCATGTCATTTTACATATACATTATATTCAATGGGTGTATTTGTTTCATTTAAAAAAAAAGTTATGTATTTTTATAGGAGCCTAAGGTGTGATCCTTATTTTGTTGATTAATTACTAAGGTTACTATTAGAAATATTTGATTATAAAAATATAATTTACATTGTATTTGTTTCATTAAAAAAAAAGTTACGTATTTTTATTAATAATTTACAATTAGAACTATTTGATTAATAATTTACTATTAGAACTATTTGATTATAAAAATATAATTTACATTGTATTATGCATTCCATTGTATTTGTTTCATTTTAAAAAAAAAGTTACGTATTTTTATTAATAATTTTAGGCAAATCATTATTTTGTTAATTAATTACTAAGGTTACTATTAGAACAATTTGATTATAAAAATATAATTTAGATTTATTTAAATCTAATAATTTATTTTACTATTTCCCTAAGCTCTAAAGAAAATCCCCAAAAAAAATAGTTCTATCAATTTATCATTTTTTATTTCATTTCACGGGTCTTGGTTGTGGACTACTCTTTTTCATTTCATCGAGTTTGTTCAATTTTCTTTATATGTTTGTTATTATTGTTGTTATTATTATTATTATTATTATTATCCATATAATTAAAATAACTTAATAATATAAAAATTGACATTTTCAAAAAACATAAAATTTATAGTTTTTTTACTATATACCGTGCGTAGCACGGGCCTACATATTAAATGTTCCCCTGAAATGTTCTCTCACCCTGTTATAAATAAGACTATACAAGCAGTATACCATCACCGACATTCCTCCAGTACTTGATAAGAACCAGACAAATTTGTGTTTTCTATCCAAAAGTTTTATTTTCACTCCTATTTGTAAAATGTCTCCCAAATATGACATGATATCTGACATTAATGCTAGACATGGCAAACAGAATCTAATTGTGGACATCGCATGCAATATGGTGGGAAGCCCTTGATTTGAACAATAGCAGAAGTCCTTGATTTGAACAATAGCAGATTCCCCTTTTGCTGTGCTAGAATTGTTCTTATCGATAGAGAAGTTCATATTTTCGTTCCAATACGTAAAATTTAGGACTATATGTTTCGGTTAATGCCATAACATTTAAAATACCAACCATTTTTTATATATTTTGTTATTAAAGAGGTTGGGTTAATTTTGGTAACAAATTTCTTGCCCAATTTTCACTAAATGACATATGATATAAAAATGCATGTCTTAATGGGATGGCACTTTTCCTAATTTGTCTGTATCTTAAGCGCAACGATTGCCTAATAAGTTTACTAGAGAATCATTTGGGATGAAAAAACCAAAAATTAATCTCTAGAACAGAATATATATTTTGAAACTTTTTATATTCCTCAACTTTAATATAAATAAATTTGCACATTAGCCCTCTTTCTTAGCTATTAATATGAACTATATTTTGCAGCTCATTGATCTACCCACCGATGAATCCTCTCTTTTAAGACCATATATACCTTGAATTACCATTTTCTATTTATTTTTCTCTAAAATAAGTGCAACCCATAACACTAACATGGTGCCCCCAAAATATCTACCATCAACAATATTATTATTTGAGTTCGAATAAACTTTTGGAATATAATCATAAAAAGGAATGTTGGTGAGTAACATTATTATCCACTGATGATTTTCTATTCATTTTCGAGTTGTTGTTTCACTTTCATCTGATATTATCCATCTTTCTTTTCAATGAAACAAGAAAATCCACTTGAATAATGAAGAAAATATAAGAATAATTAGGGGTGAAAATTTCTACCCGTTAGCAATAGAATCATTGCGGCGACTTAGGGGCCGTGAAGGCAGAGAATTTTTTCATGTGGGAACAGGGACAGGGGAGAAAATCTTCGCATGGTCAACTTGGGGATGGGGACAAAGACCAGATCCTCCGCCCTGAATATATTACATAAATATTCTTATTATAGGTAGATATATATATTATTATAAGTAATTGATTTTTTTTTAGTTTTTTTATGTGTTTTAATTAAAAACATTAACAAAATATTAAATTACGCTAATTTTATATTTTTATTCTTACTTTTCTACTTTTTAAATATTCAAATATCAAAGTAAGGCTAACTTTTATACTTTTTATATTAAAATGTTAAACTTTTTAACTTTTAGTCTTACTTTTATATATTTTAGTTCATATTTTTGCTAACTTTTAATAAATCTCTGGTGTCTCCGCTGGATCGCGGGGATCTGTATGGAAGGGGATTTGAGGAGGAAAACTCCTCGAAACGGGAATCGGGGGCGTGAAGGGGAGACAATTTGGCAGGCGGGAACAGGGAGCAGGGGAGTATTCCCCACCGCTGCTCCGCCCCATTGCCCATCCCAAGAAACAAATAACAAAAATCCAGGTTTGATTCATGTGAATCATTTTGAAATGCTACGATGTAAAGTTAAGAATCTTTATATTAAAAAACATTAAAAATGTATTTACTTAAATAAATTTAATTATAGTCAATATTAAATTGTTTTCTATTGTTTTTGTCTTTTAATGCAACTTCAAAAATAATAATTTAACTATTAATATTTTTGGCAAATCATTATTTTTTGATTAATTATTAAGGTTACTATTAGAGCTATTTGATTATAGAAATATAATTTACATTTTTTAAGTTTAATAATTAATTTTACTATTTCTCTAAGCTCTAAATAAAATCCCCCAAAAAAATAGTTCTATCATTTTATCATTTTTTCTTTCATTTCACGGGTCTTGATTGAGGGCTGCACTTTTTCATTTCATCGAGTTTTTCAATTTTCTTTATATGTTTGTTGTTGTTGTTGTTGTTGTTGTTTTTCTTATTATTATTATTATTATTATTATTATTATTATTATTTTCTATTAAATAACTATCCATATTATTAAAATAACTTAATAATATAAAAATTGATATTTTCAAAAAAAAAATAAAATTTATAGTTTTTTTTACTATATACCGTGCGTAGCACGGGCCTACATATTAAATGATTTTTTTCTTTTTCTTATTTATTCTAAATAGAATTTTCCAATGTAGTAAATTTATTTACAAATTGTGTAATAAAATCTTCACTCAAATTAATAGATTCTTATGTGTACAAGAGTATTTTAGTACTATAATATATTGTATTATAAAACTTATCAATGTGTTTCAATTCAATTAATTGAACCATAAGTCGTTTTATGTTATAATATATTACAATATCATATAATTCGATTTAATTATTTATCAACCATAACCAATTTTATTTTAAGTTACTAAAACTCACTTAACAATTTTTAACATACAATTTATTTTAATAATATATTACTCAATATAAATTTTCAACAAGATTGCATTTTTATTAATATCCAAAGTCATCCTGTTTTAGTAAAAAATATCCAAAGTCATCCTGTTTTATGGTTTTAATATAACATATTTTGTTTTTGTTAAAACAGAAAAATATAAATAAATATAATTTAAAAATCAATAAATTAAGTTCATAGAAAAATAAAAATGAATAAAAAAATAATTAAGTGAGATAAATTATTAGACCCAATTTATGTTTTTGTGGGTTCACAAATGGAATAAAAATTCGTACGGTTGCTTAAAACATAGGTGGCATTGTGAAGTTTACTTTAAGAACTAGCAATGAGCTCACCGTTGGATATGCTCAAAAAACTTTAACGTTTTATCAATTTCCGCCATAGAATTTTTGTAAAAAAATATACCCTAATAAAGACACCTGTTATTATGAAAATAGAATATGAAACAAATCGACGCCGTTGGTTAATTAGTCTACAATTTTTACATATTTTTTTGATACTATACATATTCTTTTTGTCAAAAAATAGAGGAATCAAGCCATACACGTTTGTTTCCCAAAAAAATAGTCATACACATTCTTTGACAAGAAAAAGGCTATACACATCCCAATTTTATTGATTTCGAATCACAATATCAATGGGTTCAACCTAATTTAATTGTTTTAGCAATGAATCAATTATTATTCATACCCCTTGACATATTTTATATTGTCAGTGGCTTATTTTTGACACCCTTTATTTAGGCACGCCATTAAAAAAATTAAGATATTTTTTCCTGACTACTTTATAATATCTTGAATAATCATTATGTAATATATATTCAAACAAATATATATCCTACCCGACTCGAGGGATTAGTTGCGCGCAGAGGATACCCAGTTTATACCAAAAAAAATATATTACATACTACAAATACATAATTACTATTATTAATCAATAAGACACAAATGACAATATTAATAATCGTAAAATATGAAACGATGTATCGTACAAACGTCAAAAGATAAAAACATAAATTTGGTTAAAATATTGATACTTTAAAGCGCTATAATCATGACTCCTCACACATTCTTGGTAAAAAAGGTCTTTAATCTATTTGACAAACATATATATGGGACATTAAGAATCTATAAAAATACAAAGGAAAATGTCTCTTGTAACACCCTAATATCTCTAACAAGTAGAAATATTAAAATGCGCAACTTTAGCATACATTAGAGATTAATATTCCTGTTTAGATATTGAACACAACTAAAATTGTTCGATATTATAAAATATCTCCCATTTAACACCTGTCAATACATCAATAAACCGAATACGGTTCATAACCTCAAACATTAATTCCTAGTGTTCAATATCCTCACAAGGAAAGCGGAAACGATAAATAACTTAATACAGCTCAAGTCATTAATCAATTACAAAGACAACAAGGGAAAATACATAAACTAGGACTTGAAATGACTAAGTCTTCAAATCCTCTCCTCGTGCACGTCATCTACTCGTGCCTTATTGTCTTCTTCTTTCCCTGTTTCTCTGTAAAACAACAACATATGATAGGGTGAGATAACACATCTCAGTGAGTTTTACCGTGACCCCTAACCATACTCTCGATTCATTTAAGAATACTTTCCTTTCAATATAATTAATTATGACGCACCCAATTCCTTTCCGAATTGGTCAATAGCATTGGGAGTTTCCTCTCAACCTAAGTACGCCTATTATTTATTAAACTATAGTTCACAACCCAATTCTTGATGGCTATGAACTACCCTCTTTATTAATCTAGTACAACACCTTAAACCATATTTTTCTTCGGTTTGCGGTGAACCCAATCCACTATATGCATCTCAGTGAACATCCTCATATGGGCCTAGCTCAAGGGCTCATGACTTCCCTCTCCCCAGTGTACTAACATCTTGGGTCGTCACCCGTATAAGTCTTAAGCAACCTATTAATCTTTTATAATTAATAACAATCAATTCTAATGAACTAAGAGTTCATTGTTTCACATCTTATTGATCTATGACCGGGTTTAGATTAATCCAAGTTAACCATCTCGCGTCATTGATACAATATCAAAAAGGATATGTAATCCGTTTAGTTTTTCAAAACCATGTGCCCTCACGTGTTCTAAGTTCGATTTTTAGAAATATTTATAACCTCCAAAACCTTTCTTAAAAAGCAAGTTAATTATGTTAAAACACAAATCAATCCATTTATATGAATAGGTCCTTTGTCAAGCTTTGTAACGCATCTGAGAACACGTTAATCGGGTTCCCGGATCAAAAGTTATGATCAAAACTGTTTTGGGTAAAATTGAGATAGCAGGGTGCGCGTGAGTTGCGCGTAAGCGCAAGGTACGCGTGAAGAAACAGTGGAGGTTGCGCGTAAGTCGCGCGTAAGCGCAAAGTAGGCGCGGAGAGACAGTGGCTATTGATTGCTTTGCGCGTAGTTTGCGCGTGGGTTGCGCGTACACGCCTCTGGACAGCAAGAACACAATTTTTGACAACATTCCACATCAAATTCTTACCCAATCTCACCTTCAATTCAAACCAATTCATACTAGAACCACAATCAAACAGTTGACACATGAAAAACACATAATTTCAAGTCCAACACATCAACCAACAATTACCAATATCAACCAAAATCGATTTAATTAGACATTGTTTTGAAAACCTCAAAAATACGTTATTTCACGAAATACGGTTTTGACTCAATTACACTCGTTTCGAAATCAAAACACCAAGTCATTCAGCATACCAAAACAATAATAGTCAAAATATAAAATCCCTAAACGTGAGTAAAACTCACCTATCGTGATGAAAATCACGAAATGCTCCGAGACTTCGCGAGACGCTCAAAACACGAAACCCCTCGAACAATCCCCGTACGTTGTCCTAAGCTTCCACGAACTCGAACCCACTTCAAATTCGAATTTCAATATCCCTTAGCTACTGAAGTTTCTCCTAATGAGCTTCAATTCACAATGTAGCTCCAGAAATTTGGTCAAAGTCATTCCCAACACCTAGAACACGGCACTAACTTCAAATTCGGTTTGGGCAACATCTGTACACTGTTTTGCAATAGGTATAACTAATTCAACTCTTAACCAAAACTATCGAAACCAGTGCCTAATGTGTAGATAATTTTGTCTATTTTCAAATGGTTCAAGTCCCACACCGATATGATGAGCATTCAGGGAGCGATGGCTAAAACAATGTGGCTGATTTAAAATCGTTCTGTTATAAAAGTGAAACTTGTAACTTATATTTCTCCCTCAATACTCAGTCAAATCAAGTGGTTCTTGTGCCAAAATCGAAGGGTTTTGAGTGTAGTTTCTAAATAAATAAAAATGGACTTCATATGAGTTTTATAGAGATAGTTATAAGAGAAATACCAAAGGTACTGAAAGCTGCTTTTGTGCAGAAATTCTGGGTACTTAGAGAAACCTATTTCCATGGCATTAAACTCCATCCAAAATTGACCTCAGCTCCAATTCTCTGTTTTAATGACTCTAAATTCCAATGTAACTACTGTTTGGTTCTAAGTAAGCTTCCAATTTGACATGCAACTCAATCCCAAACTTCAACTACCACACACAATGCAAGAAACTCCATTTTTGATCAACTTTGAGGTAGAGAAGGTGAAATGAGGTAGAGAAGGGAATAGCTTCTGATCTTTGAATCAATAGATAGAGGAGGAAAAACTGAGTCTAATGGTGCAAGAAAATGTAACATGCATCATGATTTGTTCCCTCTTCTTCTCTCCATCTCTCTCACGAGTTTCTCTCTCTCTCTCTCAAACCCTCTCTTCTCTTTTCTTTTTTCTTTTCTAAAATTCTGAATCATGAGAGTGTGTGAGTGTTGTGTGTGTTTTAGTGATGAGAATAAATGTGTCTTCAGCTGGGGAAAATTTAAATGGGTGTGCAATGACTGTTTTGCCCCTATCCTTAATTATCCACTTAAAACACAATTTCATCAACAACCAATCAACTATTCACATGATAATTCAGACAATTATGCATTCTAATAATAATATTTAGCAATCACATAGATTTCTTTCGCGACAACCTTATCTCCGTGACTTGACTTATTACTTACTCGAGTAATAAATCACTAGTTAATTTCGTAAGCCGAAATTAACGAAACTAGGGATGTTACATCTCTCAGGACTCATTTTCCTATGTGTCGCTCATACAAGCATTTCAGCAAAATATCATTAATGTGAATCCTAATTGGCAAAGAATTAACGTATGAAAAATCAATTATGCCCAAAGTAAATCAAAGTCGAATGATTTGGAAGGTATCTTAAAAAGAATAACTGTCAAATGATTTCACCAAAACATTCTTTCAAATATCAATTCAATTCAATCAATGGATATAAATATAATGGTCAAACCAGCGTGGACCATTTAACACAATGGAATATTAAATAATTTTGTTGGATGATTTATGTCACGAGCTGTAACAACAAATTTGTTTGGTCAAATATTCAAACAATAACAGTGAAAAATGAATTTAATTTGTAGTCTCTCCTCATCAATTGCTATTATATACGGTATAATATTTTTGTTTCAAACCCATCAATTGCATTCACGACATAAATGGGAAAGTAAAAACGTGTTATTTATATCTTACTTACCCACATACTGTAGTTTTTGAAAATTAAAAATAGTATGATTTAATAATTAATCAATTATTTAATTGCAAGTTGGTAAATATTAAGTAAATTAAAAAGCGGCATTGAATAATTTACTATCCCATTATTCATTGTGTTTGTGCAAATACGTTAATTATTTTATTATTATTACTAATTTACTTTAATATATTAATATGCAAGGGACTAAGTAATAAGTTATATTTTTAAAACGAATTTACTGTTTTGCCCAATAATTTTTTAAATATGATGTTACTTTCCTATTTTTAATGGTTTTATAAATGAATTTACTTGAGTCAAGTTCAATTTTATTTCCAGTAATTTTAAATTACCATAGCCAACTAATATTTTAAAATAAAACCACCGAATCAAGAATTTCTTAATTTCACTTAAACGCAATCAGACACCTGAGAGTGAACATTAACTCAAATTGTCCACCAATCAATAATCAGCAATTTCGATATACAAAAAATTTCAAATCTCAAAATTAAAATTAAACCGCTGTTTTAGGAATTTCTTAATATCATTTAAAATGAAACCACTAATTCATGGTTTTCTTAACTTCACAACATAATCAGACACATTAATTAACATTAACACAAATTGTCCACCAATCACTAATCACTAATTTCAAATTTTCAAGTTTTCAAACCTCAAAATATAGAAACTAGGCGCCATTAGACGCTAAGTGCACATAAAAAATACTATATAAAGCCCCTTTGGTTCTGCACAAAACACAAACGAGTAAAAGACAAAAAGTAGTATAAACATATAGTCTTCCTGCTAAATTTATCAACAATGGCAGCAACAAACACTTCTCTTGAGAATATTAAGCTTACACATGTGAATTCTGTTGTTGTCAAAGTTATACGCATGTGGAGTGTAGCTGATTTGTCTAGACGGATAAACCCTTTCTCTCTAGAACTTGTGCTTATGGACAGATCTGTGTGTTTCTATTTGTTACCTCGATTTTATATAAAGTTGTTCCTTATTTTAATTTAATAAGCATATTCTAACATATATATTTCTTCTTTTCTGCCAAAAATAGGGAGATAGAATTGCTGCAACTGTTAAGAAACAGTTGATCTATTTATTTCAGAGATATCTGCAGGAAGGAGTTGCCTACAAGATATTTAATTTTTTTGTTCGCACAAATTTTGGTGCTTTATCTCGCTGCACGACATCAGTACAAGATAAATTTTCAGTACAACACTGTTGTGCAACGTGATAATGGCATCCAAATCCCCCAAATGATTTATCAATTTACCAACCCATTTGTTATCTTTCAGAGTGGTTATGACACTGACTTTTTGGTTGGTGCGTAGAAATCACTATCCTATAGTTTCATATTTTTTCAGATGTTATAACATCTAATACCTAATGTTTTAATAAGTTTCATATTTTCATATTTTTTCAGAATGCGGCATTTGTGGTGGTCACCAAAGTGGACAGCATAGTTACTGATACCACCTGGTGGTATAGTGCATGTAACGTGTGTTAGAGAAAGGTATATCCTGGTGGTACTGTGAGAACTATGTTCGCCTGTTCTGCTGCATACACCAAGATATCACATAAATCTGCTTGTTATAGATGCGACAGACTCTGCAGTTTTCACATTGTTTGATCTAGATGCAAGCCAACTGCTTGCAGGACATGTGTTGACCTTCTTCAGGGCATGAATCGGGGATAATTCATAGTGCTTATTGATTTATTTTTTGAAACCCTTTCTCTCTTGAACTTGTGCTTTTGGACAAACTCTGCGGCTTTCACATTGTTCTTCTGTTTTTTATTTTAGGTGACTGTTAATGGGTCTGCCCCAGCTGAATATGTTCAGTTGGTTGGGCGTGAATTGTTGTTCAATGTTGAGAATGCTAGGTATGAACGAACATTTAGTGTTCACAAGTTTACGAACGTCAGTGATGTCATAGATAAGTTCAAGAAATAGAGTGGTATTGAGGTAGGTCCATATACAAATACTATGTTAAGTATTGCTATAATTTATAAAATTTATAAATGCGCTTAAATCACACGAGAATATATATTGAATGATGATCTCTGTTAATGTAGGCTATAGCTTCAGCTGAGCCAGCTGCTGCTGAGGTTGAAAATGGGGGGTTAATCAGGTGGTTTAAAATTAAAACTTTTTTTATGACAACTTATATGATAGCCATGGTATAATTCAGTTCATTTTTCTGGATTGGCATAGCTCTAATGTATTAACTAACAGGATTTGATGGAGAGGTTTGTTGAGGCTGTTGACAATATTGCCAAGGATAACATTTTTCTTCTAGTAGACAATGATGATTGTGTTGTGATGAAGAGGCCATTCGAAGCAATGGAGACATGTAAAATCCCAAAATAATTTTTTCAATTATTTTAGTTGTTGTTTGGGTCAATAGTTGATGGTTCAAATTTGCTTGAATAAATGAATTATTGGTGTGATTGTGTGATTAGTTAATTTACATTTAAGTGAAGATTAGAGAAGAGGGGTATTATTGGAATTTCCAATTCAGTTTTAAATTTCTATTTTCATTAAAACCCCACTCTTCCCTCTTTAGCTTCAGCTACCACTAACACACACACACACACTTAAGTTCCCTAGTTACAAAAGAAAGAAAGAAGATAAGAAGGTAGAGAGAAAGAGGGAAGGCCGAGAGAGGGAGAAAACGAGAAAAGGGGGAGTGCTTTCCATCTTCATTTTCAACCCCCACCTCACTTACCATTATTTCTTCTTCCTCTTCTACTCTCAATATCTTCACAAATCAGAATCATAACCTCCTAAAAACCTCCAAACACATAAACCTAAACCCTTACTTTAGACCTCCATAAATGACCTTGCATGCCATAGTTTTAGAGTGTGATTGAAGATAGGAGCTCAATGGTAAACAAAGAAAGATCAATGATTGAAGATTGAAGCTATTGATGAGTGTAATGGTGCCAAATTCGTGGAGGAATGAAACATTGAAGAGGAATAATGGTTGCTGGAAATTCTCCAGAAAACAGTTTTTCATGAACTTTCTTTTTAAGATATAAGATTGGTCTTGCATGCCCTAATTAGGTGTGAAATTGGAACTTGGGAACTGGAAGGAAGCTAGAATAATAGTTATGCATCAGAATGGGAGTCATGGTCAGCATTTTGGAGCTCGATTTCATGATCCATGGTGGTTGAAAATTGAAGAAACAAGTTCATACAGATATTCTGCAGCAAACCCGTTTTGACAATCCTTGGTATTTCCTTTATAAATCTCTCCCCAGACCTCATTTGAAGTTCATTTCTGTTTCTTTAGAAAGTAGTCACGAAACCCTTCAAAATAGGCACAAGAATGAACTTATTTCATTGAGTATGGAGGGAGAAATTGAACCAACAAGTTACATTTTTGAAACAGTGACAGAAATTACCAAGTCACATTGTTTTGGTCGTAACTCCCTAAATACTTGTTGTATCAGTTTAAAACCTGAACCCTTCGAAAGTAGACAAAATTACCCTCATTTTAGGCACTTGTTTTGATAGTTTTGGTTAAAAATTGAATTAGTTATGTTTGTTTCAAAACTGCTGACAGATGCTGCCAAACAAACTTGGAATTGTTGCCGAGTTTCTAGGAATTCGGGGTGGCGTGGGAAAACGATTCTTGCCTAATTGATTTACGCTGAAACGGGTGAGTGTCCTCACCACGTTTTGTGCTTTTATTGTGTGATTATATGTTTAGAATAAAAATGGATTTTGTTGTGTGCTGTGTTTGTGATTGAAAAAGGATTGAACACAATTTAGTTGTAAAACAATAATTCTGCAGAAAACAATATGGTATAGGTTCAGTAATTCATATATAAAATCTTCTGTAGAACTCCATTTTTAAAGATTCTTATTTCATTGGAAACTAGACTCGTTTTACTTCAATTTGAAAACTTGGTTTGCTTCATTTGGTGGAGAATTGAAAAAGAAAACTTGAGTTATAAGTTGGACAACAGTTCTGTCCTGTTTCTGGACCCCTATGTTTTATTTTGAAAAACTATATCTTTTTCCTACATAAACAAATAAATAAAAATTATATCCAGAAACTAGACACTTTAAGGTTTCCAATGAATATTAGTTTGCCTAATTTCGATATCGTTTGCTATGTTAAAAAAATTGTTGAATTTCAAATACTACTACTGAAAATTACTGCACCTAGACTGTCTATGGAAATGCTTGAATGACTATGTCTTGGGCTATAGTTTCTTCATGATTATGAATGATATGATTGTATGAGTTATGACCTTATGGTGCTGAATATGATAAATGAATGTCGATTGACCGAAATACCGAATATCGAGTGAGAACCTTTAAATTGTTTCAAAATGATTCTGATGAGTATGTATACTTAAATTATGATACATAAGTGATTAAGGGATGACGATCCCAATTTATTTAGCATACTTGGTGGAGGGAAGTCATGAGCCCAGAAGCCAAGGCCCTGGCATTATCCCTCATGGCTATGTTGGATTGGGGTTTCCGTGATCTCGTGAGATTTCGTTTCACGGATTGTGCTAAGCCAAGGAAAAGATAAAATGATGTATTGGTATCACCGAATTGGGGTTTCCGGATTAAATGGGAACTCTGGCATTATTCGGTATGAAAAGATTATTAAACTTAAAAGGAACGAATGAGAGGAGCCGTAAGGGGTCACGGAGGCGCTCATTGAGATTTGTAATCTCACTGTTTATGTTTTGTGGTTTTCAGGTACAAAGTCTCAGTGTGGAAGCTACTCCATTTGGATTTCCATTAGAGGAATTTTTGGAGAACGCACATCTAGTTTATGGGGTAGTCTTTGTAATTTGATCTTTGGATCGAATCTTGGCCCTTTAGTTAGCTGCTGTGGATTCGGTTTAAGTTGTTTTCTCAAGTTTGTATTATGTACTAACTTGTATTCCAGAATATGGTGGTCTACGGACTGAGACATATGTTGCTATTTTTGGGTTGATCCCAATATTATGTTAAGTTTTAAATTGAATCCATAATAGTTTTGTATATTCTCTGAGTTAGGGCATAAACTGTTGACATTCCGCTTTACATAATTGCGGGGTGATACAAGACAGGCCAAGATTCAGGAATAAATAGTCTCCCACCTAAAGTTCTCAAGGTTGAGAAAGATTGATCTCTTCAGGACAAAATGTAGTTCCTATATTTCCTCACATTTGAGTTATATTTACTTTGGTATTTGAATTCAGTCATGACAATGTTAAGTCTTTAATAGTGTATGGGAGTCTACTAAGTTGGAATTTCCTATTAGAGTCTGTCTCTGCAGTTTTGCTGAAAGGAAAACAAGAAACTTTGTTCAAAAATTATATATTGTATAAGAAGATGATTATAACGACCTACGAAATAATCTTTGTTCAAAAATTATATATTGTGTATATATATATATATAATATTTCGTTAATTACAATAGATAAGAATTTACTTCTTAAAATTTTTATTTTTATTTTTCAAAAAAAAAATAGTTGTCCAAGGTTGTACTAACTAATAGTTTTTATACTAAGTAGGTCAATTAATAGGAAATAAAATACTTCGTGTATAAAAACTATAGAATTATTTTCACCCAAAAAAAAACACTACGATATAACTATTTATTTTTATGTTATATTTAAATTTAATATCAACCATTTTTAATTATACTATTTTAGTTTCATTGAATACTATAATTTGCGTATATTTTTTTACCAAACTATAATTTGCGTATTAAATACAATACATTAGTTACAGTTATAATTATAAGATTTTAATAAGCACAAACCATACCGTTGTCTTTTTCCAAGAAACATCTCATATATAAAAACTAACGAACAAGCTATACCAATAAAAAAGCTATTGACTATTTTTTGTGGTTATGGCATTATAATAAAAGTATATTCACTTTTATAAAAGTTTTATATTTATTCAATATTATGTTCTAAAATATCAACCGATCAAAGTGATTCCCGTGCATCGCACAGGTTACATACTAGTTTACAATAGTATGCAAATAAATTATATTTTTTTTGATGACCAATGTACTCGAAATGTTTCCCGTGCATCGCACGGGCAGGTATACTAGTGTTATATATATAGATAAGTTGTATGAAAAATCCATTATCTTAAAATAAATCTTTTGTTTCATATTGTGAATAATACCATATTTTTTATATCGTCATAAAGAATAAAAATAAAGAATTGGTTTTTGATTGTTTTCTCTTCCTAAGTCTCATGTTAAATCTATAATCTCTATTACCTCTTTTATTTTGAATTTCAATTTTTGTTTTAATTAATATTTAAGAAATATTAATTGGTGGAGAAATAAAGGAAAAAAGAGAGTACTGACTCTCTAATTTCTATGATTTATGTTTTATCTTACATAATCATAAACTTATTTTATTAAAATTCATCAAAACTTAATGTAATAATAATATTTATAGGATGTAATCAAAACTTATTTTATTAAAATTCATCAAAACTTAATGTAATCATAAACTTCTTTTTTAAATACGTCCTTGCAAAATAACTTTTTTTTGAATATGCCCTTCCGAAAGTTGGAATTTTAAATACGTCCCTGCAAAATAGTTTTTTTTTTAAATACATTCCTACAAAATAACTTTTTTTTTGAAATACGTCCCAACAAAAAAAATTGTGATATTTTGCAGGGACGTATTTAAAAAAAAGGTTATTTTGTAGGGACGTATTTAAAAAAAAAAGCTATTTTGCAGGGACGTATTTAAAAAGTTTATTTTGTAGGGACGTATTTAAAAAAAAGTTATTTTGCAGGGACGTATTTAAAAAAAAAATTGCAGGAACTAAATCAAAAAACAGGGACATTTGCAGGAACTAAATACATATTTAAACCAAATGTTTTGATTTAATTCTTGATGCCGCGTATATTTTTATTATTCTCTTATATTTTTATTTCTAATTTATGTCTTTGAGTTATTTTTTATAACTGAAACTACTGCTGGTCAGGATCAGTTTTAGAAGATCTTAATTGCAATTTCTTTTTGCTTAACTGTCGTATGAGAAATTAATGTTCAGACTTTTAGTCAGTGATGTGTATTGAACCAATAAAAAAATGACACCTAAGAAAACGTTGTGCTGACATGGGAGGCTTTTACCTAGTTGGACCAATCGGTGGTAGGCAAATTCGTATTACCTTAAATAGTTTATTATTAATCGGTGGTAGGAAAATTTGCATGATTTAAATACCAAAATTTGCATGATTTGATGTGAATTTCATTATTGGAACCAAAAAATAAATGACAATAATGTTGTTGACCGCAGCCCATGATATTTGGCTAATCACCATAAATATTGTTGATTACGTTTTACTGTTTTTAATGCCTTTGTTTTTGTTTTGACTAATAAATAATAAATAATAAATGGCTAGCGTGTTGTGGAATCATGCCCCAATTTTTTGTATATAAACGAAAGGCTCTACTCTCAGATTTTCCACCTAACACAACGTATAAGAATAAAAGAGAAATCAAAAATGTCAAAACTGGCCATCATCTTCACCTTGGCTCTTCTACTCACCTTAACCTATGCCTCCCGTCCTAACCTTGGATTTAACTATGCCTATGAGGTTAAAACTTTTCTTCATTTTCCTTTTTTTTTTAAATTTGTTGGTTATCTTGTTATTGATGTGTAGTATCCACCCGTTTTTCGGTAATTAATCTATACCGAGAAATTTGGCTGGCCACGTGTTTATTCGGCTTCGCCAGTTCGTGTGATTCCTTCTACTCCTTCTACTGCAATAGAGTTTTTGTTACCACAATTTGATGTTTGTCACTTGGTATTTGATTTGAGTTATGAGAATTTCCATGTTTCAATTTAAGGATACTATGGATAACAAGGCATCAAGGGCAATGTTGGAAGATGAGAGTTGTGAAGGAGAAAAGAAAGAAGAATGTTTGACAAGGAAGATGCTAGACGCGTATCACGGCTATAACGACTACGGTAATGTCGCACCTATCCACCATGGGGAGCCCAGCCACGCTTCCCCAAGCCCGAACCCCTGTTTTAACTGCCCCAATAACCCTCCCCCAAAAAATGTACCATAAAGCAATTATGTTTGCGTAATAAAATTGCTATGGTTGAATTTTACTTTTTTATTTGCTTTGGTTGAAATATGTGGTAGTATGTGTTTGAATATATTGGGTTCCAAAGAAGCTACGTAACATTGATATCACAAATTTGAATTTGTAATGGTCTATTTCACCCCTCTCCATTCCCATCTAATCATTGTATGTTTAATTAAGACAGATAAAATGAAGTGAATGCAAACGGACTATATTGCAATGAAATGGTAAACTGAAAAACTACTAACTGTTGTAAAATAAACAAAAATAGAGCAAGAACAAGAATAGGAAAGTGAGATATTGAGAGAATAGTAGAACTATAGTATTGTGCTCTTCAAGGTATCATTTACATGGTTACCTGAGTCCTATTTATAAGACAAATCTTGTAACTTACAATAATCATAATAAGGAATAATAATCTACATAAATGGTTGTCTTCTAATATTCCTCTACAATATAACTCTTCTAATTCATGGACATCCATATTCTTATTATTCATAACACTCCTCCTTGGATGTCCACAAGGATATACCGCCTTAAAACCTTACTAAAAAAACCTAATGGAAAAAAAATTTAGTGAAGAAAAAAGAGTACGATATCCTTTGCATGAGAGCTGCCTCTTTAAAAACCTTACCAGGAAAATCCATTGGGACAAAACCATGGTGAAGGAAAAAAGAGTGCAGTCTGTGTTTATTTCTCCCTCTCATGCATGCAATCATATCTGAAATGACGAAGACCGGTTCTTTATATAAATAGCTCAAGAGTTTTGCTTGTTGAATGCTAAAATCTTCTTTCTTTTGAAGATGGTGATTCAGGAATAACTTTGGTGAAATGTGTTTTTTTTATCTCTTTAAGACACCCTTCATTCAACTCAACAATGCACGCGGTGTTATCTTCATACATGTTGCAATCATTTTCCATTAGAAAAACCACAAGTTTCTTATATTTGTTGAATTACCAACGTCAACCAAATGCATTTTCTAATTGACTCTTGTAGTGCTAAAATTTGATCATATCAGGAAATTAGCAAACTACATTGGTGCTCCAATTGCACTAAGATATGATACTTCAGGACCAAGTAGTTCTTCATCCTTTTTTCAGGGTCAAAACGAATCTTTGTTCACATATACCATTTTTACAACCATTGGAGTGCAAAACATATGTGAATTTTTCACATTGAAATCTTTTAGAACTTTTGCTATAAAAGCTTCTTGAAACATTAAAAGTTCATTCTTTAAAATCTCCAATTGTAATAGTAAACAACTCTTTATCCTTCCAAAGTATTTCCTCTCAAACTCTTTATTTAAGCAATTAACTTTCAGAAGCTCTTCAGGAGTTTGTATACTCTTTATACCATCAATATACACAATTATTTCCAAATATTTTATAAGAATATATGGACAATGGGGTAACTTTATATTCCTCATTTAGAATATGCACCGAAATGATTACACCACATACATCCAAATTGTTTTATCTCACAAAGAGACCAATTCAATTTAACTGAGTAATCTTCTCTAGAGTTCAAACTCTTACAAATTTAAATCCTTCAGGGATTTTCACATAATTATCACTATCAAATGAACTATATAAATACATTTTAACACATAAATCATATGTGGATTGAGACTTTTATGTGCTACTAGACTAATAAAGTATTAAAATTTACTCGCATCCACTACAGGTGAATATATTTTCAAAATCCAAGTTAGGTTTCAAATACTCTTGGACAACTTGTCAAACTTTACATCTCACTACTTCACGATTCTCATTTCCTTTTTGCATAATAATCGCTAGTATCTAAGTAGCTTTACAACCGTTGGTGTACGACTACAAAATAGAAAAACTTTTCATCTTGCAAAGCGAGTTCAATGTTGTCTTTTCATTTTTGTCCAATCATTTCTTTGTCTATAGTCCTTGATAAACTTTGGTTCATGATCCTCATTTCAAATTATAATATTTAGTGCTATATCATATATCAAAATATCGTCAACTTTGACTTTACTTCGGTTCTATCTTTCTCCATTCATGACATAATTTATTGTGATCTCATTTCCACAAATTTCAAAACATTTTCAGGTACTTGATCAGTTCTTCTGGTTCACATTGGTTTGGAAGAGGATCAAGATGAGATATAATAATAATAATTTATTTCAAATAATAATCATATTTAAGCTGCTCGTCTCTCCCCCTAAAATTGGGAAAACTAATTCATCACAATTTTAGTCAACTAACTTAGCTATAAATACATCTCCAGTTTTTGGCTCAACATATTTTATGATGGAGATTTATATACTCATGTATTCCCAATATTCTTTAAGCTACTTCTTATTGTATAGTAGTGTTGTAATGAACATCCACAACACATCCAAAAAAATTAAGATGAGAAAAATTGGATTATTGACTAAAAATCAATCATAAAAGGGAGAGCTTACATATGATACCTCGTTGGCTTGATGCGTATCAATGTCTTTGCTTGAAATATTGCATGTTCCCATGTAGAAATTGAAATTTTGATCTCATAAGAATCTGTCATATTATAAACCTTAGACGTCTAATGAATGGTTCTTCAGGACCATTTTATGAATAGACATAACTATGTGATGTCCAATCGAAATTATAATATACGTACAATATTTACCAAATGATTCCAAGATAATTCACATAATGACCTCTTACTCAAATTAGTTGAGCAAACCATCTCACAAACTTCTAGTTGTGAGTTGGCGACAAATATATATATATATATATATATATATATATATATATATATATATATATATATATGTGGTCATCTAATTGATGCATCAATTAAAATCATAAATATCACTTGATTGATGTATTTGTTTACAAATATCACCTTATACAAATTTTAGAAATGTGAGGGGCTTATTTTTTCAAATTCTAAACTTCCTTTGGGAACTAGTAATAACACAAAAGTTAATGGATTGAAGAATCTTCAGGCTCTTCAATACATGCTCACTAAAATTCTTAACTATTTGTTGCATCGTAATAGACCCGGATTGCCCAACCGTTCTTGCCAACGACAAACTTATCATAATCCATAAACTTCTAAGACTTGAGAGAATATAATACAATATCAATATGTAATTTATGTTCCTCTAAGAAACAATACAATAGCTCTTCTAGAGTCCACTATTATATTTGCAAACTTATGGATGCAAGTTGGAAATAAGTACACATGCTACCGTATGACTTGTAAATGGTAAAATAATTTAGACTATTAAACTTCAGGTTTACATTTTTTATTTATAAACGCATAACAAACTACTGGCTTACTTTATGCATTATTTTAATTGCTCCCATATATATATAACATCCCTAGTTTCGTTAATTTCGGTTTACGAAATTAACTAGTGATTTATTATTCGATTTAATAATAAATCTAGTCGAGAATATGTGATTGTCGCGAAAGCAATACATAATAATCTATACTGAGAAACCTAGTGACGGAGCCATGTTGAAGGCAATCGTGGCTCCAGCCCCCCTATTATTATCACATTGAAACGCACCGTTTCACTTAAGTTAAAAAAAACATCATTTTTTAAAAAAGGAGTGGAACAGAACCCCACCCCCATTCTTTCTTCCTCCTCCACGACACACTCTCTCTCCGTCTCACTTTCTTCTCTTCTCCTCCACCATGTCTTTCCTCCATTTTTCTTCTTCTTTTCACTTCAAGTAACCCAATCCAACCTTAAATCTTACATATTTGAGCTCTATTTTAAGAAAACCATCTCATTTCTCTCTTGAGTAGTATTTTGGAGTTAGGGCTTTGCTCTAAAAAGGGGAAAAGATACCCACACCTTCAAAGTTACTCTTTGAGGTTATTTGAGGTATACTCACTACTCTTTATTCCAAAGAAATCATTTTGAGACATTAGTTTGTGTAGGAAATTAGTTTTGGAGTTTAGGGTAGATATTTAGGGATTTAGTTTGTTCCCTATGGTTTAGTAAGCTCTTGGATAACATTCTAAAAATCTTGGAAATATTATTGGTTTACAGATTTGTCTGTTGTTGCTCCGTTGGGTTCTCCGGAAGGTGTTGGAGACCTAAACCGTTGATTCTTCATAACTGTGAGTGGATGACGGCCATCGTCACATATTTAAATTATTTTAAGTGTCGCTATTTTATTCTTTTCGATATTTTAAAGCTATTATTTATCTATTTATTTATAAATGGGAAACATGCTTTTGGAAAAATTATTGTAATTTCTTCGGCAATATATTTGAAAACTTGATTTTGGTATTTGACTTGATTATTTATGTAAATGATGTAATTATGATTTTGGAATGTATCTATTAGCGAACGGACGTGTCGGTCTAGGTGCACCTAGTTATATGACCTCGGGTGGAGAGGGCTATCCGTTAGATGGAGCCGCTCCTAAGAGGAGGCCTCCCTTAGGGGAGAGGGCTATCAATGAGATGTAGCTGCCCCTATTATCGTTATGTGATGTGGTTGAAGGAGGAAAGGGCTATCCGTTAGATGATGCCGCCCCTAAGGGAGGCCACCCTTAGGTGGAGAGGGCTATCAACGAGATGCAGCCGCTTCTGGATCCTCTCACATGTGATTGTTGGAGTTCTATTTTGATATTTCTAAGTTTTATTGAGATTACTATGATTATTACCTAAAAAAACTCGTGCCTTGCGTGTTTTCCCTTCGAGTTGATGGTGGTTGTTATTCCCTCACTAAGTCTTTGTGACTTACCCTTTGCTTATCTTTATTTTTTTCAGATTCCCAAGCAGCTGAGTAGAAGCTGCTAGCAGGTCTAAAATTGTTCAGAGTTCATCTTTTGGTAGGCCTCCTAGATCGGTGGCGCTACATTTGAGATCCTTTGTATTTTGTTATATTCTGCAGCTATAGGAAAGTTAGTGAAATGTTTTGTTGGGATGTATACTGTCTTTAAACTCCCTAGATCTTTAGTATTATTTTGAAACTTGGCAGGTGATGATTATTGGTGTTGTAAACAGGTTGATTGGTATTTTGGTGATGTTAGACATACAAGAGAAACTCTGGCGAAATTTTGAAAAAAAAAACTATATCGTGTTTCTTTAAACTATTGTTGTTCAAGAGTTGTTGTTTCTTAGGCTTGCCAGACTAAGTTAAGTCTGTGCGCCAGTCACAGTTGGGGATTTTGGGTCGTGACAAAATTGGTATCAGAGCCTAGGTTGTAGGTCCTTATAGTTGCAGACATAAGGTGGTAATAGGATTCTCGCGAGTAAATTCTGTACCCGGGCACAACTTACTTGCAAGAAGCTATTTACACCTTATGATGGTTCTAAAGTCATTGTTTAGAGTTTGAGTCGTATCATTCTTGTTTTCAATATTCTCCTTGTACTCTTGTCTGAAATTTGATAAATGTCATATCTTTAGGTGAGGATGGCACCCAAGACTAGGAATCAATCTGGGAGGGAAGCTTTTGATGAATCCGCTATCCATCACCAAGACCCTCCTCAAAGGGGTCGTGGTCGCGGTCGTGGTCGTGGTCGCGGTCGTGGTAGACTTGGAGGTGTTGTTGGTCGGCGTTGATTGGATGCCGAAGCAGCTACTGTTGAGGTGCCTAGACGTAGGCGAGGAGATCCAGGCATGGCCGATTTTGCTGCTGGTTTACAAGGGTTACAACAGGTTGTGCAACAGCTTGTTGGGGTTGTTGTTGGGCAGCAAGTTAATCGAGGGCAAGGAGACCAAGAACATCATCCAAAGATTATACATGAGGAGCAGCCGGAAAATGCTACGGCTAGAGGGATTCAAGTTTCTTTAGCAGATTTCATGAAGCTCAAGCCCCCTACTTTTTCTGCATCTAATGCAACTGAGGATCCACAACGATTCATTGACAGTCTAGAGAGGTTGTGGAGAGCGTTAGGTTGCTTAGACATTAGAGCAGTCGAGTTGCCATCATTTTTGTTAGAGCGTGCTGCATATAACTGGTTTGACATAGTGTCACGTGGAAGACCAGCGGGATCACCGCCATTAGCATGGGGTGAGTTCTCTCAGTTGTTCATGACTCGCTTCCTTCTAGAGAGTGTCAGAGATGAGTTGGCTTATGAGTTTGAACGATTTGAGCAGACAGAGGGCATGTCAGTTTCAGAGTACAGTGCACGTTTTACACAACTCTCTAGGTACGCCTTTTATCCTATTACTGAGGAGGTGCGTGTTAAGAGATTCATCAAGGGATTGAAGGAGTACTTACTCAGATCTGTGGTTGGGTCAAAGTGTTCTACTTTTGCCGAGGTTTTGAGTTTGGCACTTCAGCTTGAGCAGCGTCAAAAGGAGAAAAGAGGTACTACACAAGATTCACGCAAGAAACAGCGGGTTGAGGGATCTTACAGCAACTTTCCTAGTTATGGCAGTGGACATATTCTTCAATCTCAGGGGAAACAGAGACCAGTATCACAAAGAGGTGGTTCTAGTGGGCAGTCTTCTGGCACGATACAGAGTCGTAGATCGGATCCTTGGAGATCATCACACTCCACATTCCCTAAGAGGCATGCTAATGATACATTTACACCGTGTTCAGCTTGTGGGAAATTTCATGCAGGTACTTGTTTGGGAGATGATAAAGTGTGTTATCAGTGTGGTCAGACAGGTCATATTAGGAGGAATTGTCCTACAGCTACAAAACAACCATCCTTTAGTCATGCATCAGCACCAGCGGTTTTAGCACCTTCTCAGTCTCCCTCCACAACTGTGAGACCTATGGGGAGTTCATCCGGTCGAGATTTCGGAGCATCCCAGCATGGTGGTAGGGGATCGGGTGGTAGAGGTCAGATGCAGGAAGGGAGAGGTCAGGCTCGAGTTTTTGCTTTGACTCGTCAGGATGCAGAGGCATCCAATGCAGTGGTTACAGGTATACTTTCTGTTTGTTCTCATGATGCTCGTGTTTTGTTTGATCCTGGTGCTACACATTCTTTTGTGTCCTTGTGGTTTACTCCTCGACTTGGTAAGAGTTCCTCTTTGTTAGAAGAGACTTTAGTGATTGCCACACCAGTTGGAGGGGTCTTGTTAGCCGAGAAAGTTTATCGCTGTTGTGATATATCCTTAGGGGGAAAAGATTTGTCTGTAGATCTAGTAGTGCTGGATATGGTTGATTTTGATGTGATTTTGGGCATGGATTGGTTGGCTTCTCACTATGCCACTTTGGACTGTCATAACAAAGTGGTGAAATTTGAGATACCTGGGGAATCCATCTTCTCATTTCAAGGAGAACATTTTTGGGCACCGGTTACTTTAATCTCGGCCTTGGGCGCTAGTAAGTTACTGAGAAAAGGTTGCCAAGGGTATTTGGCTTTGGTTAGAGATACACAAGTTGATGATGCGCAGGTAGAAAATGTTCCAGTAGCGTGCGAATTTTCTGATGTCTTTCCTGAAGAGCTTCCTGAATTGCCACCCGACAGAGAGATCGAGTTTTCTATTGATTTGGTTCCTGACACCCAACCAATATCTATTCCTCCTTATCGAATGGCTCCAGCAGAACTTAAGGAGTTACGAGAGCAGCTACAAGATCTTCTTGATAAGGGCTTTATCCACCCAAGTTCTTCTCCTTGGGGAGCGCCGGTGTTATTTGTTAAGAAGAAAGATGGATCCATGCGGTTGTGTGTAGACTATAGGCAACTAAATAAAGTCACCATAAAGAATAAATATCCATTGCCTCGCATTGATGAGTTGTTTGATCAACTTCAGGGAGCTCAGTGTTTTTCTAAGATCGATTTACGGTCTGGGTGTCACCAGCTAAAGATCAAGCGAGAGGATATACCAAAAACAGCTCGCACACGTTATGGACATTATGAATTCTTGGTGATGTCCTTTGGACTCACTAATGCCCCAGCTGCTTTTATGGACTTGATGAATAGAGTTTTTAAACCATTCTGGGATCATTTTGTGATTGTGTTCAGTGATGATATATTGGTGTATTCGAAGAGTAAAGAGGAGCATGCACAACATCTAAGGTTAGTTTTGCAAACCTTAAGAGAGAGACAGTTGTATGCCAAATTCTCCAAGTGTGAATTTTGGCTAGACAGTGTGGCATTTCTTGGGCATGTGGTATCGAAGGATGGAATTAGTGTCGACCCAAGTAAGGTGGAAGCAGTACAAAGCTGGCCTAGACCCACCACAGTGAAGAAGATTCGAAGTTTCCTTGGTTTAGCTGGATATTACCGTCGCTTTGTGAAGGATTTCTCTAAACTTGCATTTCCATTGACTAGACTGACTCAAAAGAAAGTTGAGTTTCAGTGGACGGATGTATGTGAGGAGAGCTTTCAAAAGTTGAAAGAATGTTTAACTTCAGCTCCAGTTTTGGCATTGCCGGTAGGTGGTGCCGGGTATGCAGTTTATTGAGATGCCTCTAGAATTGGCCTTGGTTGTGTGCTCATGCAGAATGATAAGGTTATCGCTTACGCATCTAGGTAACTCAAGGGGTACGAGTAAAACTACCCCACACATGATTTGGAGATGGCAGCGGTGATTTTTGCTCTTAAGATTTGGAGGCATTATTTATATGGGGAGACTTGTGAGATCTATACTGATCACAAAAGCCTTAAGTATATTTTTCAACAGCGAGATTTGAATTTAAGGCAACGACAGTGGGTGGAGCTATTGAAGAATTATGACTGCAAGATTCTATATCACCCTAGAAAGGCAAATGTAGTTGCAGATGCTCTGAGTAGAAAATCCATGGGTAGCCTTGCTCACATAAAAGAAATAAAAAGACCTATAGTTAAAGATTTTCAAGGACTTGTTCAAAATGGAGTTCAGTTTAATATTGATCATTCAAGTGCATTATTAGCTCATGTGAAAATTCGGTCCACCCTTGTTGATGACATCAAGAAGGCTCAAGGTCAAGACTCACATTTGGTGAAGGTGTTAGATGATGTGCGAAATGGTAAAGCTTCAGAATTTTCAGTTGATTCAGATGGTGTTTTGTGGTTTGGATCTCGATTGTGTGTTCCCAATGTGGATAATTTGAGGACAAAAATTTTAGAGGAAGCTCATCATTCTTCTTATACTATGCACCCAGGATCTACTAAAATGTATCAAGACTTGCGAGAATTGTATTAGGGGGAAGGAATGAAGACAGATGCGGCAGACTTTGTCTCTAAGTGCTTGGTATGTCAGCAAGTAAAGGTTGAACATCAAAAGCCAACTGGATTACTTCAACCTATTGAAATACCAGAATGGAAGTGGGAAGGTATTGCTATGGATTTTGTGACAGGTTTACCTAAAACCCAAAAAGGTCATGACTCTGTGTGGGTGATAATAGATCGGTTAACCAAATCTGCACATTTCTTACCAGTGAAGAAAACTTACACCGCAGATCGGTATGCTAAGCTTTACCTAGATGAGATCGTTTCTTTGCATGGTGTGCCAGTGTCCATTATCTCTAACCGTGGAGCTCAATTTACTGCTCAGTTTTGGAAATCCTTAAAAGATGCACTAAAGAATCGTTTGAGTCTCGGTACCGCTTTCCATCCTCAGACTGATGGCCAATCAGAGAGAACTATACAAATCCTAGAGGATATGCTCCGTGCTTGTGTTATAGATCTTAAAGGAAGTTGGGATCAATATTTGCCTTTGATTGAATTTGCATATAACAATAGCTACCAATCCAGCATTCGGATGGCGCCATTTGAAGCCTTGTATGGAAGGAGGTGTAGATCTCCAATAAGGTGGTTTGAAACTGGAGAAGCAAAACTAGTGGGACCGGAGTTGATTCATGATGCTATTGAGAAAGTTAAATTGATTCGGGACCGTTTACTCACAGCTCAAAGTAGACAAAAGTCTTATTCTGATCGCAGGCGACGTCCTTTGGAGTTCACTGTGGGAGATCATGTATTTTTGCGTGTTTCACCAATGAAGGGAGTATTGCGATTTGGCAAGAAGGGGAAGCTAAGTCCTAGGTTCATTGGGCCATTTGAGATTTTGGAGAGAGTCGGACCTGTAGCTTATCGCTTAGCGCTTCCACCAGACCTATCGAGTGTCCATCCAGTCTTTCATGTTTCGATGCTTCGAAAATATCTTTATGACCCTTCTCATGTGATTAATCACGAAGACGTGCAGCTACATGAGCATTTGTCTTATACTGAACAACCAGTTGCTATAATTGATAAACAAGTGAGGCGTTTGCGGAGAAAAGATATAGTCTCAGTGAAAGTTCTTTGGAAAGGGCCATCTGGCGAAGACACAACTTGGGAACCCGAAGTATCCACACTTATTCGAAACTCAAGGTTAGTAATAGAACTTAAATTCGAGGACGAATTTTCTTTAAGGGGGGAAGATTGCAACGCACCATTTCACTTAAGTTAAAAAAAAACATCATTTTTTTAAAAAGGAGTGGAACAGAACCCCACCCCCATTCTTTCTTCCTCCTCCACGACACACTCTCTCTCCCTCTCACTTTCTTCTCTTCTCCTCCACCATGTCTTTCCTCCATTTTTCTTCTTCTTTTCACTTCAAGTAATCCAATCCAACCTTAAATCTTACACATTTGAGCTCTATTTTAAGAAAAGTCATCTCATTTCCCTCTTGGGTAGTATTTTGGAGTTAGGTGTAACACCCCGGAAATAATTTAATTAAAATAGTTGATTGAATTATTAAAATAATTTGGAGGCGGGATATAGATAAATTAAAAGGTTAATATTTTATATGCGTAGGAGGTGAAACGAGTAAAGGAGGTGGTGACGTAGAGAGCCCAGTGTTTACTGAGCCCTCAACTTAAACCCTGGGGGTTTAAGCCAAACCCTCATTCGCAGCAAGCAAAAGAAAAACGAAAGTGAGAGTGAGAGAGAGAGCACGCGGCGCAAAGAGGGAGAGAAGAGGAGGGTTTCGCGAAGAATTTCAAAAGGGGATCGTTCGTGTTGCTGTGGTTTTGTTCGTGTCTCGTTCGTCGTGTTCCGGAGCTTACGTTATTCGAGGTAAGGGTGGGCTTAACCTTGATAATGGGTTGATGATAATTATGTGTGGGTAGTCTAGGGTTTTGTTGAATTGTTCGTGTTGTTGCATATCGTGTTTTCGTTGAGATTGGTGCTTTGATGATTATTGCACGTTATTGTGATTTGTTTCGTTATTTGTTGTTGCGTGATTGTTGTATCACGATGATGGTGTTGTTATTGTTCGTGTTTTTGTTGTTGCTGTGCGTGGTTGATTGTTGTTGTCGCGTTGTCGAATTGTCGTTTTTGTTGTGGTGGTTGCGGTGTCGTTGCCGTTAGGGTTTGGTGTTTGGCAATTTAGCGATTCTGGACACAGGTTCGGTTTTTCTAAAACTGGCGCTGTTTGGTTGATCCAAAAATTATGAGGTTGATTGTTTTTGAAAATAGACTTAACGCCGGTCGTTTTGGCACTGGTTTCGTTAAATTCGGAGTTGTATAGCTCGAGTTATAGGCGATACAAGTTAGGTTAAAATTCTGGAAACGATTTGGGTATAGATTCGGTATTTCGGTGACTGGGAACGTTGTATTGACCGAAAAATTATGTGGTTTATTTTTCTGGAAAATAGACTTAATGCTTGTTAATTTGGCACTGGTTTGGTTGCGTTTAGAGTTGTGTAGCTCGAGATATGAATTCCACAAGTTAGAGTAAGATTCTGGAAACAATCTGGACACAGGGTCAGTGTTTTGGTTACCACGTTTTCAAAAGAACTCCTTTTCGAACGAATCCAATTTCTTTGAAAACTAGACAAAATTTTCCCCAGTTTATGCACAAGTTTCATGCAATTTGATTGAGTTTTGGTCACTTGGAATTTCTTGAATTTGAAGGACAGAAACTGTCCTCTTTTGCAACTAGCCTGTGTGCTTTTCGAAAACTGTACCTATTGGACACTCTCCTTCAAAAACTGAACTTAGGGATGATAACCAGACCCATAGGGCTTTCCAACAAGTATTTATTTGTTGAAATCCGATGTCGTTTGCTATTTTAATTAATTCGCTGAAGTAGGTGCGATGTGCCTAGGGGCTGTGCGCCAGTCTTGTGCGTGGTGTGCGTGCGTTATGTCCGCGTTGTGGAGCCTTCTGGTGTTAATATTTCAGGTGCGGTGCTGGTATGCTCAGGAGAGTTTAGTGGTAGCTGTGATGCTACAACTTGGTGCTATTTTTGGTGAAATCATTTGTTTTGATTCTGGTGATTTAGTATTTATTTTAAATACTTGTTATGGTGAGTTGGTGCATAATCATGGTGTCGCATTGTCATATGCATGTTTTGGTGATATAGGCTCTGCCTCTGGTGTTTGTTGGTGATATGCCCGTCGTGGCTCATTTTGGTGATCGGTACCGCATGCATATGCCCACTGGAGGGGTTGCATATCATCCCATTGTCTATGAATGTTATAATTTTGGTGGTTCACTGTCAAATGGATTTTTCCTTTGGTATCTGGTGCTGTGATATGGTGTAATTGTATTGTGTTGCTGTAGTTACCTGATGCTAGCATATTTTTATCATCTGCTTATTACCTCTGTTAGACTCACCCCTTCTGCTTGGAATGTTGCTCTCATGCGGCAACGCTGCAGGTGATCGCTAGTGCTCGTGGAGGAATTGCTAGGTTTTGCTTCCTCTCTCGTTTGGGTCTGTGTCAGCTCTGATATGTAGCACCGGGGAGTCGTTAGTTATCGTTTTGAACTATTATTTTAGTTATTGGAAATTGTTTTAATTAATTTTGGAGATGTCTTTAATTGTTAATTCTGGAGATGTTTAAACTGGTTAATTTTCCGCTGCTTGGTGATTTCTTTTATATAAATTATTTTGGAGATTTTTTTTGGAATAAATGGTGTTTTTTTTTTTTAAAATGGTGAAAAATGTATCGCCCTTCGAGGTGACTCTGATAATTGTCTATTTAGTTGTAATAGTAAAAGGGGGGGGGGGGGGGGGGGGGGGGGGTGTTACATTAGTGGTATCAGAGCAGTTCGGTCTGTCCGGCCAAGTTGTCGAGTCGTCGAGTCGAGTAACACTTGGGTAATTGTTACTCGTTTCTGATTATAGTTTCTGTTGCAGTGTTAGGTTGAGATGGCAGGACGGAACGATGCTGCACTCGCTGCTGCTTTGCAGGCTGTGGCTCAAGCTGTGGAGAATAACCCAGGTGCTGCTGGTGATGCTGGGTCGCGCAGTTTGGCTACGTTTCAGAGGGAGAATCCTCCTACCTTTAAGGGCAAGTATAACCCTGATGGTGCTTTGGCGTGGCTGAAAGAGATGGAGAGAATCTTTCGTGTTATGGATTGCTCTGAGGCGCAGAAAGTCAGGTATGGTACTCATATGCTGGCAGAGGAGGCTGATGACTGGTGGTTGGAGGTGAGGCAGAGGTTGGCGACTGTGAATGAAGAGGTCACTTGGGCTGCGTTCGGTAGAGAATTTCTGAGAAAGTATTATCCTGAAGATGTCCGTGGGAAGAAAGAGATTGAGTTTCTGGAGCTGAAGCAGGGTAATATGTCGGTGACTGAGTATGCTGCCAAGTTCATTGAATTGCCGAAGTTCTATCCACATTATGGTGAGGCTGGTGCTGAATTCTCCAAATGCATCAAGTTTGAAAATGGGTTGCGGGCTGATATTAAGAAGGCGATAGGGTATCAGAAAATTCGGGTGTTCTCGGAGTTGATTGACAGCTGCAGAATCTTCGAGGAAGACAGTAATGCTCATTCTAGAGTCATGAGGGATAGGCAGAAGAATTTCTCGAGTCGTGGGAAGCCGTATGAGGTTCCAGCTGGTAAGGGCAATCAGAGAACTGCTGTGGGTAAGAGACCTAGTGGGGGAGATGCTGCTGCTAGTGTGGTATGTTACAAGTGTGGTAAACCCGGTCATAAGCGTCCTGACTGTCCAGGTGATGTGAAGAAGTGCTACAAGTGTGGTAAAGAGGGTCATATGGCGTCTAGCTGTGATCGAAAGGATGTGTTATGCTACAACTGTGGTGAGGGTGGTCATATCAGCACTCAGTGTCCTAAACCGAAGAAAGAAAGGTCCGTTGGGAAGGTGTTCGCTCTGGCGGGGTCAGATGCAGTGAATGAGATCAGAGGTACATGCTATATTAATAATTCTCCTCTCATTGCTATTATTGATACTGGTGCTACCCATTGTTTTATTGCTACTGCATGTGTTGAGAAATTAGATCTTGTTTTATCCCCTATGTTGAGGGAGATGGTTATCGATACTCCGGCTAAGGGTTCGGTGACTACCTCGGTTGTTTGTGCTAAATGCCCTTTATCGATATTCGGTAATGATTTTCTCGTTGACTTGATTTGTTTGCCGCTGAGCGGAATGGATGTTATTCTAGGTATGGACTGGTTAGTTGATAACCATGTTCATATCAACTGTCATGAAAGGTCTGTGAGTTTCTTTTCTCCTGAAGAGGAAGAGTCTGGTTTGTTGTCTGCTGGTCAGTTGCATAGGGTAATGAGGGAAGACGTCCAGTTGTTTTCATTAATGGCGTCATTGTCTGCTGAGAGCCAAGCGAAGGTTGATGAGTTGCAGGTGGTGCGAGAGTTTTCTGAGGTTTTTCCCGACGAGATTCCGGATGTACCACCAGAGAGAGAGGTTGAGTTTGCTATTGATCTGGTACCTGATACTAAACCTGTGTCTATGGCACCGTATAGAATGTCTGCATCTGAATTGTCAGAACTGAAGAAGCAACTCGAGGATCTGCTTGAAAAGAAATTTGTGAGGCCAAGTGTGTCGCCGTGGGGAGCTCCAGTGTTGTTGGTGAAAAAGAAAGATGGTAGTATGAGGTTGTGCGTAGACTATCGGCAGCTGAATAAGGTGACTATTAAGAACAAGTATCCGCTTCCGAGGATTGATGACTTAATGGATCAGTTGCTGGGTGCTCAGGTGTTCAGTAAAATAGATTTGAGATCGGGTTATCATCAGATCAAGGTGAAAGACGAAGACATTCAGAAGACAGCTTTCAGAACCCGTTATGGGCATTATGAGTATTCCGTGATGCCTTTCGGTGTGACTAATGCGCCGGGAGTGTTCATGGAGTACATGAATCGTATCTTTCGTGAGTATCTGGATCGGTTTGTGGTGGTATTCATTGACGACATCCTAATTTATTCTAAGTCAGAAGAGGAGCATGCAGAACATCTGAGATTGGTATTGGAAATTCTGAGGGACAGGAAATTATATGCGAAGCTGTCTAAGTGTGAGTTTTGGTTGAAGGAGGTTAGCTTTCTGGGTCATGTTATTTCGGGGAATGGAATTGCCGTGGATCCGTCTAAGGTTGATGCCGTGTTACAATGGGAGTCTCCGAAGTCAGTTACTGAGATTAGAAGTTTTCTGGGTCTGGCAGGTTACTATAGGAGGTTTATAGAAGGATTTTCGAAGTTGGCACTTCCGTTGACTCAGTTGACTTGCAAGGGTAAAGCTTTCATCTGGGATGACTGTTGTGAAGAGAGCTTCAAAGAATTGAAGAAGAGGTTGACGACGTCTCCTGTTCTGACGTTGCCTAATCCGGAAGAGTCGTTTGTGGTGTATTGTGATGCTTCCAAGATGGGGTTGGGAGGTGTGCTTATGCAGAATGGTAAGGTAGTTGCCTATGCGTCGAGACAGTTGAGGACTCATGAGAAGAACTACCCTACCCATGATTTAGAACTTGCTGCAGTTGTGTTCGCGTTGAAAATTTGGAGACATTATCTGTATGGTTCAAGGTTTGAGGTGTTCAGTGATCATAAGGGTTTGCAGTATATGTTTGATCAGAAAGAGTTGAATATGAGACAGCGCAGATGGTTGGAGTTGCTGAAAGACTATGATTTTAGCTTGAACTATCATCCGGGAAAGGCTAATGTGGTAGCTGACGCTTTAAGTCGAAAGACGTTGCATATGTCAGCAATGATGGTTAGAGAACTCGAATTAATTGAGCAGTTCAGGGATATGAGTTTGGTTTGTGAAGTGACGCCTCAGAGTGTCAGATTGGGGATGTTGAAGATTGATAATGAATTCATGGCTAGCATTCGAGAAGCTCAGAAGTTAGATGTTAAATTAGTTGACCTGATG
The DNA here is from genome assembly GCA_963573325.1 of Astragalus glycyphyllos. NCBI lineage: Eukaryota > Viridiplantae > Streptophyta > Magnoliopsida > Fabales > Fabaceae > Astragalus > Astragalus glycyphyllos. Next base: position 79,698,812 of record OY754311.1, read on the forward strand.
GTTGGGATTGATCAATCCGAGAATAAAGACTTTGAGTTGGATGTGCAGAATGTATTGAAGTACCGTGGAAGAATCTGCATTCCTGATGATGAGGAGATGAAAAGAGCAATTTTAGAAGAAGGTCATAGGAGTAAGTTGAGTATCCATCCGGGAGCTACAAAGATGTATCAGGATCTGAAGAAGATGTTTTGGTGGCCTGGTATGAAGCGTGATGTGGCGCAGTTTGTGTATTCCTGCTTGACTTGTCAGAAATCGAAGGTTGAGCATCAGAAGCCTGCTGGGTTGATGCAACCGTTGGAGATTCCGGAATGGAAGTGGGATAGTATTTCTATGGATTTCGTGATAGGGTTACCTAATACTGTGAGGGGGCACGATTCTATTTGGGTGATTGTGGATAGATTGACGAAGTCTGCTCATTTTATTCCTATCAATATCACGTATCCGGTGTCGAGATTGGCAGAGATTTATATTCAGGTGATTGTGAAGTTGCATGGTGTTCCTTTGTGCATTGTGTCTGACAGAGATCCTAGGTTCACTTCTGATTTCTGGAAGAGTTTGCAAGAAGCGTTGGGTTCTAAATTGAGGTTGAGTTCAGCTTATCATCCTCAAACTGATGGGCAGACAGAGAGGACCATTCAGTCGTTGGAAGACTTGTTGAGATCTTGTGCTCTTGAGCAGGGAGGTGCGTGGGATACTCACCTTCCGTTGATCGAGTTTACTTACAACAATAGTTACCATTCTAGCATCGGGATGGCACCGTTCGAGGCATTGTATGGTCGGAGATGTAGGACTCCGTTGTGTTGGCATGAATCTGGGGAGAGTATTGTTCTTGGACCCGAGGTTGTTCGAGAGACTACTGAAAAGGTGAAATTGATCCGTGAGAAAATGAAAGCGTCGCAGAGTAGACAGAAGAGCTATCATGATAAGAGAAGGAAGGATTTAGAATTCCAAGCTGGTGATCATGTGTTTTTGAGAGTCACGCCTATGGCTGGTGTTGGGCGTGCATTGAAGACAAAGAAGTTGACTCCTCGTTTCATTGGACCGTATCAGATCACTGAGAGAATTGGTAAAGTTGCTTATAGGGTGGCCTTGCCGCCTAATCTTTCGAATTTGCACGATGTATTTCATGTGTCGCAACTTCGGAAGTATATTTCGGATCCGTCCCATGTGATTCCGATGGATGATGTGCATGTGCGGGATAATCTCACTGTGGAGACAGTGCCTGTGCGAATTGAAGATCGTGAAGTGAAGACTTTACGTGGCAAAGAGATAAACCTGGTGAAAGTGGTCTGGTTAGGAGCTGCTGGTGAAAGCATGACATGGGAGTTGGAGAGCAAGATGCGAGAGTCCTATCCGAAGCTGTTTGAATCAGGTATGTTTTCGAGGACGAAAGATTCTAAGTGGGGGAGGGTTGTAACACCCCGGAAATAATTTAATTAAAATAGTTGATTGAATTATTAAAATAATTTGGAGGCGGGATATAGATAAATTAAAAGGTTAATATTTTATATGCGTAGGAGGTGAAACGAGTAAAGGAGGTGGTGACGTAGAGAGCCCAGTGTTTACTGAGCCCTCAACTTAAACCCTGGGGGTTTAAGCCAAACCCTCATTCGCAGCAAGCAAAAGAAAAACGAAAGTGAGAGTGAGAGAGAGAGCACGCGGCGCAAAGAGGGAGAGAAGAGGAGGGTTTCGCGAAGAATTTCAAAAGGGGATCGTTCGTGTTGCTGTGGTTTTGTTCGTGTCTCGTTCGTCGTGTTCCGGAGCTTACGTTATTCGAGGTAAGGGTGGGCTTAACCTTGATAATGGGTTGATGATAATTATGTGTGGGTAGTCTAGGGTTTTGTTGAATTGTTCGTGTTGTTGCATATCGTGTTTTCGTTGAGATTGGTGCTTTGATGATTATTGCACGTTATTGTGATTTGTTTCGTTATTTGTTGTTGCGTGATTGTTGTATCACGATGATGGTGTTGTTATTGTTCGTGTTTTTGTTGTTGCTGTGCGTGGTTGATTGTTGTTGTCGCGTTGTCGAATTGTCGTTTTTGTTGTGGTGGTTGCGGTGTCGTTGCCGTTAGGGTTTGGTGTTTGGCAATTTAGCGATTCTGGACACAGGTTCGGTTTTTCTAAAACTGGCGCTGTTTGGTTGATCCAAAAATTATGAGGTTGATTGTTTTTGAAAATAGACTTAACGCCGGTCGTTTTGGCACTGGTTTCGTTAAATTCGGAGTTGTATAGCTCGAGTTATAGGCGATACAAGTTAGGTTAAAATTCTGGAAACGATTTGGGTATAGATTCGGTATTTCGGTGACTGGGAACGTTGTATTGACCGAAAAATTATGTGGTTTATTTTTCTGGAAAATAGACTTAATGCTTGTTAATTTGGCACTGGTTTGGTTGCGTTTAGAGTTGTGTAGCTCGAGATATGAATTCCACAAGTTAGAGTAAGATTCTGGAAACAATCTGGACACAGGGTCAGTGTTTTGGTTACCACGTTTTCAAAAGAACTCCTTTTCGAACGAATCCAATTTCTTTGAAAACTAGACAAAATTTTCCCCAGTTTATGCACAAGTTTCATGCAATTTGATTGAGTTTTGGTCACTTGGAATTTCTTGAATTTGAAGGACAGAAACTGTCCTCTTTTGCAACTAGCCTGTGTGCTTTTCGAAAACTGTACCTATTGGACACTCTCCTTCAAAAACTGAACTTAGGGATGATAACCAGACCCATAGGGCTTTCCAACAAGTATTTATTTGTTGAAATCCGATGTCGTTTGCTATTTTAATTAATTCGCTGAAGTAGGTGCGATGTGCCTAGGGGCTGTGCGCCAGTCTTGTGCGTGGTGTGCGTGCGTTATGTCCGCGTTGTGGAGCCGTCTGGTGTTAATATTTCAGGTGCGGTGCTGGTATGCTCAGGAGAGTTTAGTGGTAGCTGTGATGCTACAACTTGGTGCTATTTTTGGTGAAATCATTTGTTTTGATTCTGGTGATTTAGTATTTATTTTAAATACTTGTTATGGTGAGTTGGTGCATAATCATGGTGTCGCATTGTCATATGCATGTTTTGGTGATATAGGCTCTGCCTCTGGTGTTTGTTGGTGATATGCCCGTCGTGGCTCATTTTGGTGATCGGTACCGCATGCATATGCCCACTGGAGGGGTTGCATATCATCCCATTGTCTATGAATGTTATAATTTTGGTGGTTCACTGTCAAATGGATTTTTCCTTTGGTATCTGGTGCTGTGATATGGTGTAATTGTATTGTGTTGCTGTAGTTACCTGATGCTAGCATATTTTTATCATCTGCTTATTACCTCTGTTAGACTCACCCCTTCTGCTTGGAATGTTGCTCTCATGCGGCAACGCTGCAGGTGATCGCTAGTGCTCGTGGAGGAATTGCTAGGTTTTGCTTCCTCTCTCGTTTGGGTCTGTGTCAGCTCTGATATGTAGCACCGGGGAGTCGTTAGTTATCGTTTTGAACTATTATTTTAGTTATTGGAAATTGTTTTAATTAATTTTGGAGATGTCTTTAATTGTTAATTCTGGAGATGTTTAAACTGGTTAATATTTCCGCTGCTTGGTGATTTCTTTTATATAAATTATTTTGGAGATTTTTTTTGGAATAAATGGTGTTTTTATTTTATTTTTAAAATGGTGAAAAATGTATCGCCCTTCGAGGTGACTCTGATAATTGTCTATTTAGTTGTAATAGTAAAAGGGGGGGTGTTACATTAGGGTTTTGCTCTAAAAAGGGGAAAAGATACCCACACCTTCAAAGTTACTCTTTGAGGTTATTTGAGGTATACTCACTACTCTTTATTCCAAAGAAATCATTTTGAGACATTAGTTTGTGTAGGAAATTAGTTTTGGAGTTTAGGGTAGATATTTAGGGATTTAGTTTGTTCCCTATGGTTTAGTAAGCTCTTGGATAACATTCTAAAAATCTTGGAAATATTATTGGTTTACAGATTTGTCTGTTGTTGCTCCGTTGGGTTCTCCAGAAGGTGTTGGAGAGCTAAACCGTTGATTCTTCATAACTGTGAGTGGATGACGGCAACCGTCACATATTTAAATGATTTTAATTGTCGCTATTTTATTCTTTTCGATATTTTAAAGCTATTATTTATCTATTTATTTATAAATGGGAAACACGCTTTTGGAAAAATTATTTTAATTTCTTCGGCAATATATTTGAAAACTTGATTTCGGTATTTGACTTGATTACTTATGTAAATGATGTAATTATGATTTTGGAATGTATCTATTAGCGAACGGACGTGTCGGTCTAGGTGCACCTAGTTATATGACCTCGGGGTGGAGAGGGCTATCCGTTAGATGGAGCCGCTCCTAAGGGGAGGCCACCCTTAGGGGAGAGGGCTATCAACGAGATGTAGCTACCCCCATTATCGTTATGTGATGTGGTTGAAGGAGGAAAGGGCTATCCGTTAGATGAAGCAGCCCCTAAGGGAGGCCACCCTTAGGTGGAGAGGGCTATCAAGGAGATGCAGCCGCTTCCGGATCCTCTCACATGTGATTGTTGGAGTTCTATTTTAATATTTCTAAGTTTTATTGAGATTAATATGATTATTACCTAAAAAAAACTCGTGCCTTGCGTGTTTTCCCTTCGAGTTGATGGTGGTTGTTATTCCCTCACTAAGTCTTTATTTTTTTTCAGAAACCTGGGTGGCCACTGCAATAGAGTTTTTGTCCCACTCATGACTCGAACTTGAGATTTTTGTTACCACAATTTGATGTTTGTCACTTGGTATTTGATTTGAGTTATGAGATTTTCCATGTTTCAATTTAAGGATACTATGGATAACAAGACATCAAGGGCAATGTTGGAAGATGAGAGTTGTGAAGGTGAAAAGAAAGAAGAATGTTTGACTGGGAAGACGCTAGATGCGTATCACGGCTATAACGACTACGGTACTTACGAACCTCCCTACCATGGGGAGCCCTCACATGATGCCCCAAGCCCCAAACCCTATTTTAACTGCCCCAATAATTGAGCCCATCAACCCTCCCCCAAAAATGTACCATTAAGCAATTATGTTTGCGTAATAAAATTATTATGGTTGAATTTTGCTTTTTTATTTGCTTTGGTTGAAATATGTGTTAGTATGTGTTTGAATATATTGGATTCCAGGGAAGCTACGTAACATTTAGATCACAAATTTGAATTTGTAATGGTCTATTTCACCCCTCTCCATTTCCATTTGATCATAGTGCGACAAGAATTTTTGCAAAACCCATTAACCTCAGCTTTTCGGGGTTATTGTGGTTTTCTCAGCATTTTCGTTCATCTTAAAGCCTAACATAACTCGTTTTTGAATACGAAATCTCTATTTTGCATGTTTCATTTATAGGCTTGAATATCACTTTGTTCCCTACAAATACAGTAAACATCGCTTTTGGTCCCTACAATTTTTTTTTTTAAAAGAGCCCATGAAAAATTTATAATTTTGTATTTTGTTCCCTGCATTTTTTTAAAATAGAATTTAAAAATATTCATTTTGGTCCCTGCAAAAAGTTTTTTTAAAATTAGTCATTGCAAAATTTAAAATTATTTATTTTGGTTCAATTGACACATCACCTTTAAAATGACCTCGGGCACCAAAATGAATAATTTTAAATTTTACAATGGTTTTTTTTTAAAAAATTGGCAGGACCAAAATAGATATTCGTCGTATTTGCAAGGGCTATTTTAGTACTTATGCAATTTTTTTTTGTTCAGTTAGTACTTATGTAATTTGAACTAACCAACTCATTATCTAGCTATAGATTTAATATTTTAAATTACCCCACAATATCATATGCGTCAATTCAATGCTAGCTATTCAACTCTCTTGTAAACAATCCAATGCACCAATTACTTTCTGTGCGCCATTTGCTTATCAATTCGTTGCATGCATGTAGGGCACCCTTTGTGACACTTATTGTCTGCAAGACGTTGTTTATATAGTCATTCTTTAATTAAACTAGAGGTAAATCCTGTGCGATGCACATGTTTGTTTATATTTTTTGGTATAATTTATCATAATTATAATATTATTGTTTGTTTATACTTCTTTGTATATTATTTATAATAAATATAACTATAGATTAACTTTAAAAATGTATAAAAGATTATTGATATTAAATATATAAAAATAAAATAATCAATATATCTTTATTAATTGAAAAAAATAAAATAAATAAATGTAGTTATAATAAATAAATCATTCCAAACAGTATAATTATATAATTTTCATGGTTTTTTAATGGCAAAATATCTCCCCAGGTCCCTTAACTTATTTTTGGTAACGAATAGATACCTTAACTTTTTTTTTGTAACGACTAGGTCCCTTAACTTTTAAAAACATTGCACTGTAGTCCTTTTTAACGTTTTGTCACTAACTCCGTTAATAGACTTGATTGTGTAGCTGTTTGACTATTGTTTAATTGCTGACTAAGCATGCCACATATGTAGGATAATTTCATTATTTTATAATTAATTTTAATTAAAAATTAAATAAAAATGTGGTTGATTCAGCTTCTACCAAAGCCTTATGTTTCCTTGGTGATTCCCTTTATTGATTTTTGAATACCCCTTCCATTTTGTGATTCAATGCCAGATTTGAGCATTTGTGCAATGTGAACGTGAGACTCTTTTCTTTTTTATTTGCCAGTTAATATCACAGCTGTAGGGGTTGCGGTAGAAAACGAGTTGCCATGACCCACGATAAAACCCGGTTCCATCTTGATATTCAGGTGACCAAATAGGACAAACTTCTAGAATGTTAGTCTCCAATCATCAGATAAGAGAAGATGATGAGCAGTTCCCTTATTTTCTTTTATTTTAAATATAAATTAATTAAAAATTATGAGTCATCACATAAAATTGCCACATCAACATAAAAAAAGCCACAAGCAAGTTAACAGCCACATATACATTTTTATAACGGAGTCAAACAAAATTTACAAAAAGGGGACTACGGTGTTACATTTTTAAAATTTAAGGGACTTAGGCTGTAAAAAAAAAGTTAAGGGACCTAAATGTTATCGAAAAGTAAGTTAAGGGACCTCGGGAGATATTTTGCCTTTTATAATCTTTTATTGTGTTTGGTTGATCACTAATTGTCGTGTCACTGTTTTAAAATTTTTTTTTACACGAACTATTTCAGAAATAGGTCCCGTGTCTTTTGGACACGGGTCTTGTCCTGCTATCAAGTGCCAGCCTCTTTTGCAGTTATGCATTTTTGTTCATCAATCCCATTGTCTTCAAACCTTTCCCAACCAAAATCACAACATCAAAACTGATATAGAACATCATTTCATGCATAACTAGAGGTATTTTAACATATCAAAACTTCAACTCAATGATAATAACAATCTTGTGAAACATGACATTCATAATGAAGCTTAACATCATATTTTATCTCAACCTTAAAACCAATTTCAGTAACTTAACTAGTTCAAGAAAACGTGCAATCTTCAATATCTGAATATGACCTCCCAATGACTCTAACAAACAAATAGTAGACATAAAAGAAAGGAGAACTCACAAGAAGTGTTGATAATCAAAATGCACACAAGATGGTGAGTTTTCCCAATTCAAAGTGATCTCCCAAAACCCCAACATCACACCAGCTCACAATGCTTTAACTACAGCTACTACAATCAACAATAGCTTGGACAAACAAAAAAAAAACATACGATGGAGTAGCTTAGACCACGGCCTTGATAAAAAGTTCCTTCCCTGCTTGGTTGAGGAGTTTCTCCTTCCACCCTTTCCTTGGTCCAGTTTAAAAATTGCATTTTAGACCTACCCCATCCAACTAATACACCCTAATATGCCCCTGCATTCTGCTATATTTGGATAGAAAGAACAACAATAAGATTCTCCTTCCTTATACCTTGAATATCTCTTCTTAGAACCATACCAGACTTCAAAAGTTAATTCTCTGACTAAAAGCGTTAAAAATTCTGTTTAAGATCCACGTGACAGCAAACAGTTTTCCCTGAGTAGCTCTAGCAAATAGAACAACATCATCAGCAAAAAAAAACGAGTTTGAGCCAAGCTAGGGGATAACTCAACCCCTTTAATTGCTTGAGATATTTTACCAAATGATAACATCCTTGACAGCTCATCAAAGACATTACTGATAAATAATTGTCTCAAACCCCTTTGAGGGAAGAGACAATTACTTTGGAAACCATTAACTTGATAATTGTAAGTAATAGAGCCGACTTAGGTCAGAATTTTGGCCACCCAAACAAGTGCCTCGGAAACCAAACGACATCAAAGTCTCTTCTCAAGAAAAGTCCATTTCACCTTGTCATACGTGTTGTTCATATCTAGTTTGAGCACAACTGCCTCCTTCATTCCCCCTCTAGTATTCTATATTATGTGAAAAGCTTCATCGGCCACCATTAAATTATCATGAATCATCCTACCCCCCAAAAAATACTTTGTTGAGGGGATATGAGGCTTCCATAATTGGACTTAACCTCTTAACAATGATCTTGGAGATGATCTTATAAATGAAATTACAACAACATATAGGTCTTAACTAAGAGACAGATTCAGCATCTGGGTCTTAGGAGATAAAGCAACAACTGTCTCAGTCACCACAACACACACTTGCTCACTAATGATCTCCCAATTTTGTTGATAGAACAAGCCATTAAGGCCATCAGGTCCTTGTGCCTTCATGGAACCCATAGAAAAAACAACACTCTTGATCTCTTCAGATACAAGAGCAGGGATGCTCTCAAAGTACTAATCATCCACAATAGGGTTACCCGAGTGATAAACACACTCAAAATGGGTATAAATAGACATCATAATATCATCTTGAACCTCATGCCAAAGCCGTTCATCATCCTTCAATCTGACCAGCCTATTCCTATCTCGCCTTTGGATATTCCTATCTCGCCTTTGGATAGTACTCGTATGAAGGAACTTAGAGTTCCTATCCCCATAATTCAATAACTTCACTCTAGATCGTTACCCTCAGTAAGTCTCCTCTTGTTTCCACAGGTCATCAAACTTCTTCCTCAAACTGAGCACATGTTCCCATTGGATAGTTTCTTGCGGTTTATCAAGAAGCACTTGAAGCTGATAACTACATCTGTCAATCTCCTTTTTGGAATTCTTGAAAGCGAGTTTAATCCATCTAGTGATCTTGGATTTGGATCAATTGACTCTCTCAAAGAAATCCAACCAGTTATCATTAGGATTCACATTAAACTCCATCTGCCAACAATTAGAAATCAACTGCTTGAATTCTTGATGGTCTTACTACATAGCTTCAAGCTTAAGAGATCATTTCATTAAAGTCACCCATACATAACAAAGGAGTTCTCAGACTAGTGATCAGCCTTCCCACCTTATCCCATAGATGTTGTCTCTCAGCAAAATGGGGTTCCCATAAATAAAGGAGGTTTCAAACAATTTCCTTGTTCTCCTCTAATGTACTACAATATGTATGATGTTTTGATAACTAGACAAAATCTGCACCTCATAGAAATCAATCCAAAATAGGGCTAGACCCCAGCATTTCCATTAGTCTCAACACAAAAATAATGGTGAAACCTTAGTTTCCTACTAACCTTCTCAACACATTCTTTCTTTGTTCTTGTTTCCATCAAGAAGAGCATGACCGGCTTGAATCTTTGCATGAGAGCCTTTAGCTCCCTATTTTTAAAAGCCTCATTTTAGTGTTTACTTTAGGTCCAAGAATCTATTGGGCCTACCCTGATTGTCATGTGAGTGAGAAAAAACACACTATTGCTACAAACGAAATACACGCAGTTTTGACCAAAAAAAAATTACACGCACTCACGAAATTATAGATTTCAACCGTCCGATATTTCAAAAATGAAAGGACTTATATTTTGAGATGAATTTTAAAGTTGATTTGATAAAATTGGAAGGTGAGACTTCCAATTTCAATCCTAGGACTAGGTTTGCTTTTTTTCTCTTTGACATAGGACTACTAGGTTTGCTTAGATGCGTGTAATTGTGTGCTACTATTTCATATTTGGGTTTTTCCCCCTCCTTAGACCCCATACCCCCATAAATGCGAAACGAACAAAAATACCCCTGAAACTCCAAAAATTTCCAGATTTACGCCTTTAATTTATAAATTCGGAAGACAAATTTTAAGGATTTCCGGATTTACTTGACTGTATTTCCGGAATGTATTATGTGTTCCGGATTTACAGTCAAATGACGTAAATCCGGAAATCCTTAAAACTTGTAATCCGAATTTATGATTTTTAGATTTAAATCCGGAAATTTTTAAATAGTGTATTCCGAATTTATGAATATAAGATGAGGAACAATAAATACTATGGAAACAAAATACTTGGTGCTAATTTCCAATAGTCATAAAATAGTCAACACGATTTACTTCTGGCATAAGCAACCAAGAGTTAAAACAAATCCAAAAATTAAAAAAGCCAAACTTCCATCCTAACAGTATTATTTTGTAGAAAATACTCTAAACTAATGACACTCCCAAATCACTCTATAAATAGTTAATCCATCATCATAAATAAACCCGCAAAGAGACAAACAGAACATTAGTATGTTACCTGTTAGTATGATGCACAAATACTTGAGTTTTGTTGCCATATTCCTATTCAATACGTATATGTATCCGATATTTCTTCGATACGTCATGAGTATGTGTCTCAGTATTAAAATGCTTTTATTTTAAAAAATAAATGAAAGTACTATACGTCAAGAAGGCGCCTTCAATACGCCTTCAAAACACAAAAACAAAGTCGTAAGTTTCTATGCCCCTCTCTGTTTTGCTACGGTAGCCTATGACCTATGTTCGTTGGATCTGTGCCTATGTATTTTCTATTAATTTGTGAATATTTTATTTTTTTATAAATGAATCCTAGACATACTGTATCCTATGGTTTTTAAGGAAGTTCTTATAGCTCATATTGTTGTATCAGATTTGTATCGTACGTGTGCATCATATGCTAGTTTCTCGTACATTTATATTTTATTTGCTATTGGTTCTGTACCATAACCCTCCTTCGCGACAATCTTCATCGAAAACGTGTCGAGTTTGCGGTGATGAGAATGGAAACAAGGAAAATGGAGAGCTGTTTGTGGCTTGTCATGTGTGTGCATTTCCTGTTTGTAAACCTTGTTATGAGTATGAGAGAAGTGAAGGGAATCAGTGTTGCTCTCAATGCAGTACTCGCTATAAGCGTCACAAAGGTTAGTGAAACTTTTTTGTTACTCATTATATAGTAAGGAGCACTTAGTTTTGTTAATGAAAATTGAAAAATGTGAGGTGGCTAAGTTATATATATATATATATATATATATATATATATATATATATATATATATATTGTTTCCCCTTGTAGGTTGTCCTAGAGTGGTTGGAGATGAAGAGGAGAACCTTGATGCAGATGATTTTGATGATGAGTTTCAGATTAAGAATCCTCATGATGATCTAGACCATCACCGTGATGTTAATCATGTGGTAATTTCTTATGATTGAATATGAATAACTAAAGAGACTATGGAACTGCTCTGATTGTTACAGGAAAATGGTGATTATAGTCAACAGAAATGCATTTTGATGGACAAGTTTTCTCTTCAAGCGGAAGTGGTAAGAAAGAACTTTGTTTAATTTTGGAAAGACAGTTGTGTAGGCAAATTTATAATTATCCATTATTTTATTCCTGGATATTGTATTTTGTTCATATATTATTATTGTTCTATTGTAGTTGCTGGCAAGGATTTTGAAGGGGAGAAAGAATTCTACAGCAATGCAGAATGGCAAGAAAGAGTAGAAAAATGGAAAGTCAGACAAGAAAAGAGAGGTCTACTAAACAAAGAAGATGGAAAAGAAGACCAAGTTGAAGAAGATGATTACCTGTAAGTAATCATCACTTCTATTTCTCTTTCTTATGATTTGAATAAGCCAGAGTCTTTATTAATTAACTACGTAGTCAGCATCTGTTAACTGTAATGGACTGAAAAGCCATAGTAGTCTCTAGTAATTAACGTCGTAGTCAATCCATACTGAATAGTTATCGTGATGAGGCTCGTTATCCTAGCTTTCTTCTTCCGCTTCCGAATCTTAACACCAGCATATGATGCATATCCCTTATGGCTTATATCTGTGATCTGTGAGATATTGTTTGCACTATCATGGATACTTGATCAGTTCCCTAAGTGGTTCCTCATAATGTGTGAAACTTACTTGGATCGTTTATCCATAAGGTTTGAGCGCGAAGGGGAACAAAACCAACTTTCACCTATTGATGTCTTTGTGAGTTCTGTGGTTGATTATCCTGTTGAGAAGGTCACATGCTATGTATCAGATGATGGTGCTTCTATGCTTCTGTTTGATTGTTTAGCAGAAACTGCTAAATTTGCAAGAAGGTGGGTTCCTTTTTGCAATAAGTATAATATAGAACCAAGGACACCTGAGTACTATTTTTTTGAGAAAATTGATTACTTGAAAGATAAGGTTCAACCTACATTTGTCAAGGAAATAAGGGCTATTAATTCTTTGATTGCAAAGGCTCAGAAGAGGGTTGGGTTATGCAGGATGGAACTCCATGGCCCGGGACCAATACTTGTGATCATCCAGAAATGATTCAGGTGAGAAAAATAGTAGATCCGATTTTATAGGGTTGAGTTTGACTCAACTTAAATTCTAAGAATCTCAATTGAGATGGCTCATAAACATGCCTTTGCAGGTATACTTAGGAAGTGTTGGTACACTAGATGCGGAAGGCAAGGAACTACCAAAACTTGTGTATATTTCGCGTGAAAAGCGCCCCGGCTATCCACACCACAAAAAAGCTGGTGCCTAGAGATGGGTTGCACCAAGTTCTGAGATGGGCTCTTGGTTCAGTTGAGATTTTCCTTAGTCGCCATTGTCTATTGTGGTATGGTTATGGAGGAAAATTGAAGTACCTAGAGAGAATGGCTTATACTAATACCATTGTTTATCCATTCACTTCCGTTCCTCTCATTGCATACTGCACAATTCCAGCTGTGTGTCTGCTAACTGGAAAGTGCTAACTCAAAGTTATAGATTTTAACTGTTTGATATTGATCATCAGACATGGGACAACTTATATTTTGAGATTTAGATGATTTTAAGATATGCGGTTTACTTTGAGACATGGAGGCATTCAATTTCAATCCAAAAGCTGAGAGTGCTTGACACTTGACAGTGAGTTGAATACATATTAAATCACTTATGAAATTTTCCGATTTTGCTTTTGAAAATTTGGCCACTGATAGCCTATTAGCCTATTACACTAAATTACACAGAGATAGAAACCAACTCTTAGCAAACTTTTAACTAAACTAAACAAAAACTCACTAACTGAAACTATATATAACCCAAAAGCATCATCCAATGTCTACATACGGTTAAATGATAAACAAAATTGGACTGTGAAGAGGTGACAGAACTGTTTGTTGTGAGTATTGGGAAGGTGACATAACTTAGGCTGCAAACAGAAGACATTGGTTCAATGGAGACCAGTATTTAGCACACCTAGAATAGTATATGATAATTGGGTCAATGTATACTATTCTCAGCTTGTTTATGAACTTAGTCCTGGCATCTTCAAATCCATATTCCCTATATTTCTCAAAAAAAGAAATAAGATCTTTCAATTGTTCTATAGCAACATCAATACTTGTTAACAAGTGACAAAAATATTCATAACTATCACAACCTATAAGATAATATACTATGGAAACAAAATATTTGTTGCTAATTGCCAAAAGTCATAACATTATAACATAGTCAACAAGATTTACTTCTAACATAACCAACCAAGAGCTAAAACAAATCCAAAAATTTAAAGAAGCAATACTTCCAATCATAACAGAGTTGTATTTTGCTGCCAAATAGAAAACACTCACAACTAATGACTCCCAAATCACTCTATCACTAGTTAATCCATCATCATAAACCTGCAAACACACAAACAGAACATTTGTTAATTATGATGATCATAAATTTAAATGAAACACAATAAAGAATGTTTAAGAATGTGAAAATGATTGCATATAAGTTAACCCCTTTTACCTGCAAAGCAAACTATCACAATTAACAAAATCCTATTAAGTCACAGCAAACTTTGGTGCAAGTGGATAACTGAGACCAAACAAGGCAATTATAGAAAACACATTACATTTGTTGTGTGTATTGTTGCTCCTGTAGTCATGCTAATATTCTGATCATGGGACCAACTCAAAGTTCATGTGCTGTAGAAAGATTGCAAGAGCAACTGTAGCTTCCAATAAAGCAAACTGATCACCAGCACACTTAGGGCCCTCCGCTGAATGGAATATGCAACATGTTTTGATTCATCTAAATCTAGTAGACAATGATATTCAAACAAAAATATTCCATAGAATTGGGAATAATCTGAGTAGACAATGATATTCAGCAAAAATAAAATACTCAGCAATTAAATGACGAGGAATTTACTAGCTCATTTCATATATCACATGAAAAGTTCAACTTCCACCATATAAATGGAAGGAAAGTACATTCAATAGAAGGGTTTCCACCAATACAACTCAATGACCTCACTACAATGCCACTCTCTATTTCTTCAAATTTAAAATATCTTTCAAATTTGTGCAAGCTCCAAATTTATGTTTCCTTCCTTCAAAATATCTTTCTTTTTCTCCAAGAAGATTAGGACTGCAAGTATGAGCAAAGCAATTGCAGCTAAAGCTGAAAGAGATGAGACTATAACCACTGATTTCAGACTAAAGCCTCCCAGCTTATTTCTGGAAGAACGATCCCGGTCACAGCTTCCAAGAGGGGCTCCACAAAGATAAGCGTTTCCTTCAAATGACTTATATGGCCACTTGGAGAACTTCTTATCTAATGCACCTTTAAAATTGTTGTATGAGATGTCAAAATCATCCAAGCTCACCATTTCACCAATGACAGATAAAGAAACTTCTCCCGAAAGTTGATTGTGAGATAGATTGAGCCCTTCTAACTTTGACAACATACCAAGTGCAGGTGGAATGGTTAGTAGCCACAAACTAGTAACACAATGGTTAGTGGCTACAAACCATTTTGTTACTAGTTTGTGGTTAGTGGTTACAGATAGCAAAACGAAGCACTTTACCACTAACCACAAACTAGTAACACAATGGTTAGTAGCCACTTTACCACCACTTTACCACTAACCATTGTGTTACTAGTTTGTGGTTAATGGTTACAGATACCAAAACGCAGTAGGCGATGAACAAGCAACGACAACAAGCAACAAGAATGGCGATGAAGGGTTGACGGAGCGTTGATGAACGGTTGACGGAGCGTTGATGAACGGTTGCCGGAGTGTTGATGAATGGTTGCCGGAATTGTTGTGTCTCTGTTGCGTTGCGTTGTGGAGAACAACAACGTCTCTGTTGATGGACGGCAGCGAGCAAGGACAAAATCAACGGCGGCGACGGTTGATGAACGATTGACAGAGTATTGATGAACGGGTGCCGGCATCTCTGTTGCATTGCGTTGCGTACGTGAAGAATGTCGTGAAGAACCTGAACGTGAATACGTGATCAAACTCAGGGGTAAAATGCCAAAAAAATGCCCTCTTTAAATGACAGCCATTAGATCATATTTCATTAAAACAAAAGGCATCCAATGGCTGATTGTGATTTGGTATAAAATACTAAGGATTTGACTTAGTATTTTTTTTTTGGTGCACAAGGATTTGACTTAGTATCCTAAACCACCGCCATTTTAGAACATAAATTAGATTTCCCCTTCTATATTTTTAAAATATTAGCATTATAATTAAACATAATAATATATCATGAAATATCTTTTATGTGACTTGGAAAATGCTTAAGTAAAAATGTAGAAAACCTTTACTTCTGTTCTTCAAGAAAATACAAAACTTATTGTAAAAAAGAAAAAAGAAAATATAAAACTTCTTAAATAGGCCAATGTACAAATTCAAATTCTATTTTGAGTCGGCTGAATTTACGACACTATTTGCCTTTTTTTTGTGGGTGTGACAATGACCCTGTTTGCCTTAGTTGGAGAAGAAATTGCACTCATGCATCACGTGGCTATTAATGGTGAACTTGTAAAAGAAAACACTCGATGTACCGAACTTGTAAAGGAAAACACTCGATTATGATTCCGATCACACAATAAGTTTAATAATGAATATAGAACGGAAATGTTAATATATATTGTGTTTAACATTTTTTATATAAAATGTTATATCTCTTAAAATCTGTTTAAATTACAATGAGATTATAAAATACAAGTCAACGTCATACTTAAACTATTGAAAAAAAGATGATTATTAATAAAATACTAAAGACCTTGGTTAAGTTGAAAGAGACCCGAACCATCTCGTTCAAGTGCTTTTATGTACCATATTGCAGAAGACTAATAGCTTTAATGTATGATATAATTATTTTTTGATAAAATTACGAGCCTTTTCCAATTATACCCTTTCTCTTTATCAACGGTTGGCTATATCACAAAGATTTTAAGTCCTTGTTCAAAAATGTTGGGTTGAGTTTGATGTCAAGGTAATATGGCTTATATTGTTAAAGAGAAATTTAACCTGTTAAAAAATAAGTTACGTGCTTGAAATAAGGAAGTTTTCGGTATCATTGATACTAATATTGAAGCGGAGGTCAAGGAGGTGAATCAAACAATATATTTATGTAATACTATATTTTAAAATACTTCATTTATATCATCAACTTATCTATATCTATTCTATATATATTACATTTGAGAATGAATCTCATTTATTGCTATTCCACGTGGCACTCCTACAACAATTTGATAATTAATATATTTTTTTGTAATTAATGCTCTGTAGATACTATACATAATCTTTGTCAAAAAAAAGATACTATACATAATAAAGACTAAATAAAATGTTTTTCTAATGTATCCAAATTTTATTCCAAAAAATTATCTAATTTATCAACACTCAAAGACTTTTTGATTAACAGTTATTTAAGTATATTTTCTAAAAAAAATTAATTAGTGCCACTTTCACTATTAAAATTTCCTCCTCCTCAATTTTTAAAAAAATAAAAACAAAAAATAATTAATTAAAAACTTATATTATATAATGAGTCACTTATTAAATCGCTTTCATGCATATTCGGTCTATTTTATTGTATTTTACATTTCAAATTTGATAATATTAGGTTTACGAATTATTAAAGATACATTTTAGAATGTATCTTAAGGCCCAAATTCTTAGATGTTAGTCTCTTAGATGATGATGATGATGATGATGATGATGATGATAATAATAATAATAATAATAATAATAATAATAATAAAGCACGTGGAAAAACACAATTCTTTTTTCACTTAGAAACAACTTAATGTGACAGGCTACATGTAATTTAATATTCTAAGTAGTTTTTATATTTAAAAATTCTATTATAATTTAATGATTTATCTCTAAATTAATTTTAGAAATAAATAAAAGACTACTACTCTTTCTTCTTTATAGCCAATTCTTCTAATATCATTAGTTAAAATTTTAAAAATATGTTACATTCTAGAATTTTCAAGGTTCATTAAAAAAATTCTAGGAAAAAATGTCACATTATTATTGCCTCTGAATAATGAAATTCAAGTTTTCTTTTCCATTCTTTTGAAATTATAGATTTCTGAAATAAACTCTCAACGAGTAAAAATATTTTTTTGATTCACTTTTGTCCTTGGTTAATACACTTAAAGATAGGAAAGACATTTGGTTTTGTTTAGACTGGAAGAAAACGTGTATTTTAACCGTGTGGTAAAAAAAAGTTAACAACTGTTTAGACAAACAAATTTCAACTTTTATTATATATTTTATTATATTTTTTTTAGAGAAAAAAGTATTCTTGATTAGTGGTGTTCAACTTAAAAAGTATTCTTGGTTACACTGATTATATAATATATTAAGTGATAAAATGCAAATAAGTGGTGAAGAATTGGAAGAAATGTTATAAGTAGTAAACATACAATAAAATGCAAATATAGAATATAATATTATAAATTAAGTGGTGAAGAATTGGAAGAAATGAAAAATATAAAAAAAGAGGCGGTTTATAGTCCCCACTACAGCCACCATTTTTTTTTTGTAAAAACACTTACTACAGAGAGCAGCAACATAGAAAGAAAAAGGTTGAACGAGACGATGAAAGACTTGACAGCATCAAAGAGAGTGTATATGAGAGAGTGCTTGTGAGAGAGAAATGATGAAAAGCCTTTTAATAAAAACTAAGAGAGTGCGTGTTTGAGTAGCATTATTACTCCCAAATTAGTCCCACATTGGATATGTATAGATTTAGCAATGTGAGTGATTGTTATAAATAGAACATCGGGGGCTTGCTTGAACTAAAATTTGTGCATTGGCCAGTAGCCATGTTTGGTCAAGACACATGGGTGCATTGGCCAGCCATTTTTTTTAAAAAAAAAAGGAGTTTAAAACTTTTTCCCTAAGTTTAAATGTTCAACGAACTGCTTCCCTCTCCTGCTGTTAAACTTTTGTTGCTGTAAAAATTATCATATTATATGATTAGCGGTTTAACTTTGTTGCTGTAAAAATAAGCAAAATCATTTCTGATGAACAAGATATTTTTCTCATGAGTTTAATTGGTTATCACTTATCAGCAGAATGATATTTATATATATACTGTTTTGCAACTTGGGGAAGGAATTACTGACAAGTTTATGAAATTGAAAGTTGTTGCATTGAGTGATAGATTTTCATGGGTGTTGCTAATATTGCTTTGAAGACAAGGAGTCAAAGAGATATCTTGCTGAAATTCAAGTTATATTTGGGAGGGAGTTTTTGAATTTGATAATTTTTTATGGTGGTTGTTGTAATATCTTATATAAATGTTATAGAATTTATGGAAAACGATAGATAGCAGAAATGCAAAAGGGGAAGAACCCAAAAACATGTAAGGTTGATATTGAGATATCATTGTTACAAGCACTACTCTCCAAGATTCGAGTATTTTTTTACTCAATCTTGAGTGGGAGGTAGGTGACTCGGTAGTGGATTGCCTTGACCAAATATATGCCCTGACATGACCATATTATCTTATGATCATTAATATCGTCATATTTAGAGCTAGAGTATGTGATGAAGAACTCTAATAACCACAATATTTTTTGGTCTACTTATATGAAATGAAAAATAAACACAACAGACACACACTACTACTACTCACACATGAGTTTGAACTCAGCAGCCAACGTCCCCATGCCACTGAAATTGCCAAGGCAACCAACAGTGAGGGACAAATCACCACAATATGATATTGTTCTTTTGTTTTTTGACAATGATATTTTTCTTAAAAATAGCAAATTAATTTTGGTCAAAAAATAATAAATTAATATGAATTTTTGATAGTTTAAATATTATTTTCAAATCACAAAAAATAGCATCATTTATTTATACACGAGTTTTTCTACTAACTTACAAAATATAAATTTTTTGACAAATTACCAATAGCTTACTTATACCCGTGCGTGCACCGGTCAATTATTCTAGTATTTATATATATATATATATATATATATATACATAAAATCCATAAAAGTTCTTAAAAAAGTACTATAACGCACGGGCATTTCTCTAGTTTGAACTAATTTATGTCGCGTTATTTTATTTCTACTTTTTTAATGACAATCAGTTGTTTTGATTTAATTCTTGATGCCGCGTATATTTTTATTATTCTCTTATATTTTTATTTCTAATTTATGTCTTTCAGTTATTTTTTATAACTGAAATTACTGCTGGTCAGGATCAGTTTTAGAAGATCTTAATTGCAATTTCTTTTTGCTTACCAGTCGTATGAGAAATTAATGTTCAGACTTTTAGTCAGTGATATGTATTGAACCAATAAAAAAATGACACCTAAGAAAACGTTGTGCTGACATGGGAGGCTTTTACCTAGTTGGACCAATCGGTGGTAGGCAAATTCGTATTACCTTAAATAGTTTATTATTAATCGGTGGTAGGAAAATTTGCATGATTTAAATACCAAAATAATGTTGTTGACCGCAGCCCATGATATTTGGCTAATCACCATAAATATTGTTGATTACGTTTTACTGTTTTTAATGCCTTTGTTTTTGTTTTGAATAATAAATGGCTAGCGTGTTGTGGAATCATGCCCCAATTTTTTGTATATAAACGAAAGGTACTCTCAGATCTTCCACCCAACACAACGTATAAGAATAAAAGAGAAATCAAAATGTCAAAACTGGCCATCATCTTCACTTTGGCTCTTCTACTCACCTTAACCTATGCCTCCCGTCCTAACCTTGGATTTAACTATGCCTATGAGGTAAAAACTTTTCTTCATTTTCCTTTTTTTTTTAAATTTGTTGGTTATCTTGTTATTGATGTGTAGTATCCACCTGTTTTTCGGTAATTAATCTATACCGAGAAATTTGGCTGGCCACGTGTTTATTCGGCTTTACCAGTTCGTGTGATTCATTCTACTCCTTCTACTGCAATAGAGTTTTTGTTACCACAATTTGATGTTTGTCACTTGGTATTTGATTGGAGTTATGAGAATTTCCATGTTTCAATTTAAGGATACTACGGATAACAAGGCATCAAGGGCAATGTTGGAAGATGAGAGTTGTGAAGGAGAAAAGAAAGAAGAATGTTTGACAAGGAAGATGCTAGATGTGTATCACGGATATAACGACTACGGTAATGTCGAACCTCCCTACCATGGGGAGCCCGTCCACACTTCCCCAAGCCCGAACCCCTGTTTTAACTGCCCCAATAACCCTCCCCCAAAAAATGTATCATAAAGCAATTATGTTTGCGTAATAAAATTATTGTGGTTGAATTTTGCTCTTTTATTGGCTTTGGTTGAAATATGTGTTAGTATGTGTTTGAATATATTGGGTTCCAAAGAAGCTACGTAACATTGATATCACAAATTTGAATTTGTAATGGTCTATTTCACCCCTCTCCATTCCCATCTGATCATTGTATGTTTAATTAAGACAGATAAAATGAAGAGAATGCAAACTGACTATATTGCAATGAAATGGTAAACTGAAAAACTACTAACTGTTGTAAAATAAACAAAAATAGAGCAAGAACAAGAATAAGAAAGTGAGATATTGAGAGAATAGTAGAACTATAGTATTGTGCTCTTCAAGGTATCATTTACATGGTTACCTGAGTCCTATTTATAGGACAAATCTTGTAACTTACAATAATCATAATAAGGAATAATAATCTACATAAATGGTTGTCTTCTAATATTCCTCTACTATGTAACTCTTCTAATTCATGGACATCCATATTCTTATTATTCATAACACTCCTCCTTGGATGTCCACAAGGATATACCTCCTTAAAACCTTACTAAAAAATATCGTCAACTTTGACTTTACTTCGGTTCTATCTTTCTCCATTCATGACATAATTTATTGTGATCTCATTTCCACAAATTTCAAAACTTTTTCAGTTCTTCTGGTTCACATTGGTTTGTAAGAGGATCAAGATGAGATATAATAATAATAATTTATTTCAAATAATAATCATATTTAAGCACCTCGTCTCTCCCCCTAAAATTGGGAAAACTAATTCATCACAATTTTAATCAACTAACTTAGCTATAAATACATCTCCAGTTTTTGGCTCAACATATTTTATGATGGAGATTTATATACTCATGTATTCCCAATATTCTTTAAGCTACTTCTTATTGTATAGTAGTGTAGTAATGAACATCCACAACACATCCAAAAAAATTAAGATGAGAAAAATTGGATTATTGACTAAAAATCAATCATAAAAGGGAGAGCTTACATATGATACCTCGTTGGCTTGATGCGTATCAATGTCTTTGCTTGCAATATTGCATGTTCCCATGTAGAAATCGAAATTTTGATCTCATAAGAATTTGTCATATTATAAACTTTAGACGTCTAAGGAATGGTTCTTCAGGACCATTTTATGAATAGACATAACTATGTGATGTCCAATCTAAAGTCTAATATACGTACAATATTTACCAAATGATTCCAAGATAATTCACATAATGACCTCTTACTCAAATTAGTTGAGCAAACCATCTCACAAACTTCTAGTTGTGAGTTGGCGACAAATATATATATATATATATATATAGTATATATGTGGTCATCTACTTGATGCATCAATTAAAATCATAAATATCACTTGATTGATGTATTTGTTTACAAATATCACCTTATACAAATTTTAGAAATGTGAGAGGCTTATTTTTTCAAATTCTAAACTTCCTTTGGGAACTAGTAATAACACAAAAGTTAATGGATTGAAGAATCTTCAGGCTCTTCAATACATGCTCACTAAAATTCTTAACTATTTGTTGCATCGTAATAGACCCGGATTGCCCAACCATTCTTGCCAACGACAAACTTATCATAATCCATAAACTTCTAAGACTTGAGAGAATATAATACAATATCAATATGTAATTTATGTTCCTCTAAGAAACAATACAATAGCTCTTCTAGAGTCCATTATTATATTTGCAAACTTATGGTTGCAAGTTGGAAATAAGTACACATGCTACCGTATGACTTGTAAATGGTAAAATAATTTAGACTATTAAACTTCAGGTTTACTTTTTTTTTATAAACGCATAACAAACTACTGGCTTACTTTATGCATTATTTTAATTGCTCCCATATATATATAACATCCCTAGTTTTATTAATTTCGGTTTACGAAATTAACTAGTGATTTATTAATCGATTTAATAATAAATCTAGTCGAGAATATGTGATTGTCGCGAAAGCAATACATAATAATCTATACTGAGATACCTAGTGACGGAGCCATGTTGAAGGCAATCGTGGCTCCAGCCCCCCTATTATTATCACATTGAAACGCACCGTTTCACTTAAGTTAAAAAAAAAACATCATTTTTTTAAAAAGGAGTGGAACAGAACCCCACCCCCATTCTTTCTTCCTCCTCCACGACACACTCTCTCTCCGTCTCACTTTCTTCTCTTCTCCTCCACCATGTCTTTCCTCCATTTTTCTTCTTCTTTTCACTTCAAATAACCCAATCCAACCTTAAATCTTACATATTTGAGCTCTATTTTAAGAAAAACCATCTCATTTCTCTCTTGAGTAGTATTTTGGAGTTAGGGCTTTGCTCTAAAAAGGGGAAAAGATACCCACACCTTCAAAGTTACTCTTTGAGGTTATTTGAGGTATACTCACTACTCTTTATTCCAAAGAAATCATTTTGAGACATTAGTTTGTGTAGGAAATTAGTTTTGGAGTTTAGGGTAGATATTTAGGGATTTAGTTTGTTCCCTATGGTTTAGTAAGCTCTTGGATAACATTCTAAAAATCTTGGAAATATTATTGGTTTACAGATTTGTCTGTTGTTGCTCCGTTGCGTTCTCCGGAAGGTGTTGGAGACCTAAATCGTTGATTCTTCATAACTGTGAGTGGATGACGGCCATCGTCACATATTTAAATTATTTTAAGTGTCGCTATTATTTATCTATTTATTTATAAATGGGAAACACGCTTTTGGAAAAATTATTTTAATTTCTTCGGCAATATATTTGAAAACTTGATTTTGGTATTTGACTTGATTATTTATGTAAATGATGTAATTATGATTTTGGAATGTATCTATTAGCGAACGGACGTCTTGGTCTAGGTGCATCTAGTTATATGACCTCGGGTGGAGAGGGCTATCCGTTAGATGGAGCCGCTCCTAAGGGGAGGCCTCCCTTAGGGGAGAGGGCTATCAATGAGATGTAGCTACCCCCATTATCTTTATGTGATGTGGTTGAAGGAGGAAAGGGCTATCCGTTAGATGAAGCCGCCCCTAAGGGAGGCCACCCTTAGGTGGAGAGGGCTATCAACGAGATGCAGCCGCTTCCGGATCCTTTCACGTGTGATTGTTGGAGTTCTATTTTGATATTTCTAAGTTTTATTGAGATTATTATGATTATTACCTAAAAAAACTCGTGCCTTGCGTGTTTTCCCTTCGAGTTGATGGTGGTTGTTATTCCCTCACTAAGTCTTTGTGACTTACCCTTTCCTTATCTTTATTTTTTTTCAGATTCCCAAGCAGCTGAGTAGAAGCTGCTAGCAGGTCTAAAATTGTTCAGAGTTCATCTTTTGGTAGGCCTCCTAGATCGGTGGCGCTACATTTGAGATCCTTTGTATTTTGTTATATTCTGCAGCTATAGGAAAGCTAGTGAAATGTTTTGTTGGGATGTATACTGTCTTTAAACTCCCTAGAGCTTTAGTATTATTTTGAAACTTGGCAGGTGATGATTATTGGTGTTGTAAATAGGTTGATTGGTATTTTGGGGATGTTAGACATACAAGAGAAACTCTGGCGAAATTTTGAAAAAAAAACTATATCGTGTTTCTTTAAACTATTGTTGATCAAGAGTTGTTGTTTCTTAGGCTTGCCAGACTAAGAGTTAAGTCTGTGCGCCGGTCACAGTTGGGGATTTTGGGTCGTGAAAAAATTGGTATCAGAGCCTAGGTTGTAGGTCCTTATAGCTGCAGACATAAGGTGGTAATAGGATTCTCGCGAGTAAATTGTGTACCCGGGCACAACTTACTTGCAAGAAGCTATTTACACCTTATGATGGTTCTAAAGTCGTTGTTTAGAGTTTGAGTCGTGTCATTCTTGTTTTCAATATTCTCCTTGTACTCTTGTCTGAAATTTGATAAATGTCATATCTTTAGGTGAGGATGGCACCCAAGACTAGGAATCAATCTGGGAGGGAAGCTTTTGATGAATCCGCTATCCATCACCAAGACCCTCCTCAAAGGGGTTGTGGTCGCGGTCGTGGTAGACTTGGAGGTGTTGTTGGTCGGCGTGGATTGGATGCCGAAGCAGCTACTGTTGAGGTGCCTAGACTTAGGCGAGGAGATCCAGGCATGGCCGATTTTGCTGCTGGTTTACAAGGGTTACAATAGGTTGTGCAACAGCTTGTTGGGGTTGTTGCTGGGAAGCAAGTTAATCAAGGGCAAGGAGACCAAGAACATCATCCAAAGATTATACTTGAGGAGTAGCCGGAAAATGCTACGGCTAGAGGGATTCAAGTTTCTTTAGCAAATTTCATGAAGCTCAAGCCCCCTACTTTTTCTGGATCTAATGCAACTGAGGATCCACAACGATTCATTGACAGTCTAGAGAGGTTGTGGAGAGCGTTAGGTTGCTTAGACATTAGAGCAGTCGAGTTGCCATCATTTTTGTTAGAGCGTGCTGCATATGACTGGTTTGACATAGTGTCACGTGGAAGACCAGCGGGATCACCACCATTAGCATGGGGTGAGTTCTCTCAGTTGTTCATGGCTCGCTTCCTTCCAGAGAGTGTCAGAGATGAGTTGGCTTATGAGTTTGAACGATTTGAGCAGACAGAGGGCATGTCAGTTTCAGAGTACAGTGCACGTTTTACACAACTCTCTAGGTACGCCTTTTATCCTATTACTGAGGAGGTGCGTGGTAAGAGATTCATCAAGGGATTGAAGGAGTACTTATTCAGATCTGTGGTTGGGTCAAAGTGTTCTACTTTTGCCGAGGTTTTGAGTTTGGCACTTCAGCTTGAGCAGCGTCAAAAGGAGAAAAGAGGTACTACACAAGATTCACGCAAGAAACAGCGGGTTGAGGGATCTTACAGCAACTTTCCTAGTTATGGCAGTGGACATATTCTTCAATCTCAGGGGAAACAGAGACCAGTATCACAAAGAGGTGGTTCTAGTGGGCAGTCTTCTGGCACGATACAGAGTCGTAGATCGGATCCTTGGAGATCATCACACTCCACATTCCCTAAGAGGCATGCTAATGATACATTTACACCTTGTTCAGCTTGTGGGAAATTTCATGCAGGTACTTGTTTGGGAGATGATAAAGTGTGTTATCAGTGTGGTCAGACAGGTCATATCAGGAGGAATTGTCCTACAGCTACAAAACAACCATCCTTTAGTCATGCATCAGCACCAGCGGTTTTAGCACCTTCTCAGTCTCCCTCCACAACTGTGAGACCTATGGGGAGTTCATCCGGTCGAGATTTCGGAGCATCCCAGCATGGTGGTAGGGGATCGGGTGGTAGAGGTCAGATGCAGGAAGGGAGAGGTCAGATGCAGGAATGGAGAGGTCAGGCTCGAGTTTTTGCTTTGACTCGTCAGGATGCAGAGGCATCCAATGCAGTGGTTACAGGTATACTTTCTGTTTGTTCTCATGATGCTCGTGTTTTGTTTGATCCTGGTGCTACACATTCTTTTGTGTCCTTGTGGTTTACTCCTCGACTTGGTAAGAGTTCCTCTTTGTTAGAAGAGACTTTAGTGATTGCCACACCAGTTGGAGGGGTCTTGTTAGCCGAGAAAGTTTATCGCTGTTGTGATATATCCTTAGGGGGAAAAGATTTGTCTGTAGATCTAGTAGTGCTGGATATGGTTGATTTTGATGTGATTTTGGGCATGGATTGGTTGGCTTCTCACTATGCCACTTTGGACTATCATAACAAAGTGGTGAAATTTGAGATACCTGGGGAATCCATCTTCTCATTTCAAGGAGAACATTTTTGGGCACCGGTTACTTTAATCTCGGCCTTGGGCGCTAGTAAGTTACTGAGAAAAGGTTGCCAAGGGTATTTGGCTTTGGTTAGAAATACACAAGTTGATGATGCGCAGGTAGAAAATGTTTCAGTAGCGTGCGAATTTTCCGATGTCTTTCCTGAAGAGCTTCCTGGATTGCCACCCGACAGAGAGATCGAGTTTTCTATTGATTTGGTTCCTGACACCCAACCAATATATATTCCTCCTTATCGAATGGCTCCAGCAGAACTTAAGGAGTTACGAGAGCAGCTACAAGATCTTCTTGATAAGGGCTTTAACCACCCAAGTTCTTCTCCTTGGGGAGCGCCGGTGTTATTTGTTAAGAAGAAAGATGGATCCATGCGGATGTGTGTAGACTATAGGCAACTGAATAAAGTCACCATAAAGAATAAATATCCATTGCCTCGCATTGATGAGTTGTTTGATCAACTTCAGGGAGCTCAGTGTTTTTCTAAGATCGATTTACGGTCTGGGTATCACCAGCTAAAGATCAAGAGAGAGGATATACCAAAAACAGCTCGCACACGTTATGGACATTATGAATTCTTGGTGATGTCCTTTGTACTCACTAATGCCCCAGCTGCTTTTATGGACTTGATGAATAGGGTTTTTAAACCATTCTTGGATCATTTTGTGATTGTGTTCAGTGATGATATATTGGTGTATTCGAAGAGTAAAGAGGAGCATGCACAGCATCTAAGGTTAGTTTTGCAAACCTTAAGAGAGAGACAGTTGTATGCCAAATTCTCCAAGTGTGAATTTTGGCTAGACAGTGTGGCATTTCTTGGGCATGTGGTATCGAAGGATGGAATTAGTGTCGACCCAAGTAAGGTGGAAGCAGTACAAAGCTGGCCTAGACCCACCACAGTGAAGAAGATTCGAAGTTTCCTTGGTTTAGCTGGATATTACCGTCGCTTTGTGAAGGATTTCTCTAAACTTGCATTTCCATTGACTAGACTGACCCAAAAGAAAGTTGAGTTTCAGTGGACGGATGTATGTGAGGAGAGCTTTCAAAAGTTGAAAGAATGTTTAACTTCAGCTCCAGTTTTGGCATTGCCGATAGGTGGTGCCGGGTATGCAGTTTATTGTGATGCCTCTAGAATTGGCCTTGGTTGTGTGCTCATGCAGAATGATAAGGTTATCGCTTACGCATCTAGGCAACTCAAAGGGCACGAGTAAAACTACCCCACACATGATTTGGAGATGGCAGCGGTGATTTTTGCTCTTAAGATTTGGAGGCATTATTTATATGGGGAGACTTGTGAGATCTATACTGATCACAAAAGCCTTAAGTATATTTTTCAACAGCGAGATTTGAATTTAAGGCAACGACAGTGGGTGGAGCTATTGAAGAATTATGACTGCAAGATTCTATATCACCCTAGAAAGGCAAATGTAGTTGCAGATGCTCTGAGTAGAAAATCCATGGGTAGCCTTGCTCACATAAAAGAAATAAAAAGACCTATAGTTAAAGATTTTCAAGGACTTGTTCAAAATGGAGTTCAGTTTAATATTGATCATTCAAGTGCATTATTAGCTCATGTGAAAATTCGTTCCACCCTTGTTGATGACATCAAGAAGGCTCAAGGTCAAGACTCACATTTGGTGAAGGTGTTAGATGATGTGCGAAATGGTAAAGCTTCAGAATTTTCAGTTGATTCAGATGGTGTTTTGTGGTTTGGATCTCGATTGTGTGTTCCCAATGTGGATAATTTGAGGACAAAAATTTTAGAGGAAGCTCATCATTCTTCTTATACTATGCACCCAGGATCTACTAAAATGTATCAAGACTTGCGAGAATTGTATTGGGGGGGAAGGAATGAAGACAGATGCGGCAGACTTTGTCTGTAAGTGCTTGGTATGTCAGCAAGTAAAGGTTGAACATCAAAAGCCAGCTGGATTACTTCAACCTATTGAAATACCAGAATGGAAGTGGGAAGGTATTGCTATGGATTTTGTGACAAGTTTACCTAAAACCCAAAAAGGTCATGACTCTGTGTGGGTGATAATAGATCGGTTAACCAAATCTGCATATTTCTTACTAGTGAAGAAAACTTACACCGCAGATCGGTATGCTAAGCTTTACCTAGATGAGATCGTTTCTTTGCATGGTGTGCCAGTGTCCATTATCTCTGACCGTGGAGCTCAATTTACTGCTCAGTTTTGGAAATCCTTCCAAGATGCACTAGGGACTCGTTTGAGTCTCAGTACCGCTTTCCATCCTCAGACTGATGGCCAATCAGAGAAAACTATACAAATCCTAGAGGATATGCTTCGTGCTTGTGTTATAGATCTTAAAGGAAGTTGGGATCAATATTTGCCTTTGATTGAATTTGCATATAACAATAGCTACCAATCCAGCATTCGGATGGCGCCATTTGAAGCCTTGTATGGAAGGAGGTGTAGATCTCCAATAAGGTGGTTTGAAACTGGAGAAGCAAAACTAGTGGGACCGGAGTTGATTCATGATGCTATTGAGAAAGTTAAATTGATTCGGGACCGTTTACTCACAGCTCAAAGTAGACAAAAGTCTTATTCTGATCGCAGGCGACGTCCTTTGGAGTTCACTGTGGGAGATCATGTATTTTTGCGTGTTTCACCAATGAAGGGAGTATTGCGAGTTGGCAAGAAGGGGAAGCTAAGTCCTAGGTTCATTGGGCCATTTGAGATTTTGGAGAGAGTCGGACCTATAGCTTGTCGTTTAGCGCTTCCACCAGACCTATCGAGTGTCCATCCAGTCTTTCATGTTTCGATGCTTCGAAAATATCTTTATGACCCTTCTCATGTGATTAACCAGGTAGATGAGCATTTGTCTTATACTGAACAACCAGTTGCTATAATTGATAAACAAGTGAGGCGTTTGCGGAGAAAAGATATAGTCTCAGTGAAAGTTCTTTGGAAAGGGCCATCTGGCGAAGACACAACTTGGGAACCCGAAGTATCCACACTTATTCGAAACTCAAGGTTAGTAATAGAACTTAAATTCGAGGACGAATTTTCTTTAAGGGGGGAAGAATGAAACGCACCATTTCACTTAAGTTAAAAAAAAAACATCATTTTTTTAAAATAGTGTGGAATAGAACCCCACCCCCATTCTTTCTTCCTCCTCCACGACACACTCTCTCTCCCACTCACTTTCTTCTCTTCTCCTCCACCATGTCTTTCCTCCATTTTTCTTCTTCTTTTCACTTCAAGTAACCCAATCCAACCTTAAATCTTACACATTTGAGCTCTATTTTAAGAAAAGTCATCTCATTTCCCTCTTGGGTAGTATTTTGGAGTTAGGGTTTTGCTCTAAAAAGGGGAAAAGATACCCACACCTTCAAAGTTACTCTTTGAGGTTATTTGAGGTATACTCACTACTCTTTATTCCAAAGAAATCATTTTGAGACATTAGTTTGTGTAGGAAATTAGTTTTGGAGTTTAGGGTATATATTTAGGGATTTAGTTTGTTCCCTATGGTTTAGTAAGCTCTTGGATAACATTCTAAAAATCTTGGAAATATTATTGGTTTACAGATTTGTCTGTTGTTGCTCCGTTGGGTTCTCCGGAAGGTGTTGGAGAGCTAAACCGTTGATTCTTCATAACTGTGAGTGGATGACGGCCATCGTCACATATTTAAATTATTTTAATTGTCGCTATTTTATTCTTTTCGATATTTTAAAGCTATTATTTATCTATTTATTTATAAATGGGAAACACGCTTTTGGAAAAATTATTTTAATTTCTTCGGCAATATATTTGAAAACTTGATTTCGGTATTTGACTTGATTACTTATGTAAATGATGTAATTATGATTTTGGAATGTATCTATTAGCGAACGGACGTGTCCGTCTAGGTGCACCTAGTTATATGACCTCGGGTGGAGAGGGCTATCCGTTAGATGGAGCCGCTCCTAAGGGGAGGCCTCCCTTAAGGGAGAGGGATATCAACGAGATGTAGCTACCCCCATTATCGTTATGTGATGTGGTTGAAGGAGGAAAGGGCTATCCGTTAGATGAAGCAGCCCCTAAGGGAAGCCACCCTTAGGTGGAGAGGGCTATCAACGAGATGCAGCCGCTTCCGGATCCTCTCACATGTGATTGTTGGAGTTCTATTTTAATATTTCTAAGTTTTATTGAGATTAATATGATTATTACCTAAAAAAAACTCGTGCCTTGCGTGTTTTCCCTTCGAGTTGATGGTGGTTGTTATTCCCTCACTAAGTCTTTGTGACTTACCCTTTCCTTATCTTTATTTTTTTTTCAGATTCCCAAGCAGCTAAGTAGAAGCTGCTAGCAGGTCTAAAAGTGTTAAGAGTTCATCTTTTAGTAGGCCTCCTAGATCGGTGGCGCTACATTTGAGATCCTTTGTATTTTGTTATATTCTGCTGCTATAGGAAAGTTAGTGAAATGTTTTGTTGGGATGTATATTGTCTTTAAACTCCCTAGTGCTTTAGTATTATTTTGAAACTTGGCAGGTGATGATGATTGGTGTTGTAAACAGGTTGATTTGTATTTTGGGGATGTTAGACATACAAGAGAAACTCTGGCAAAATTTTGAAAAAAATAGCTCAATTGGTAGTGGGAATGCATTGAACTTGTACTTAAGCCCCAGAGTACAAGGTTTGATTCCCACGGAAGGCAAAAACTCTACATGGGGGGTAGAGAAGTTCATGATGTACACTTGTGGGTAGCCTACTAAGTCAGAAAAGGGCCAAGGGTGTTACAAAAAAAGGCGCCTTTTTTTGTAACACCCTGGGCCCTTTTCTTTCTAGTAGGCTACCCAAGAGTGTACATACCATTTGAAACATATGTTTTTGGAAAAATAAGTATGATACTTTCACACAAAAAATTGACAAAATAATTTAATACTTCGCCCCTGCAACAATTCGATTCTGGCTTCGTCCCTGGAGAAACCTGGGTGGCCACTGCAATAGAGTTTTTGTCCCACTCATGACTCGAACTTGAGATTTTTGTTACCACAATTTGATGTTTGTCACTTGGTATTTGATTTGAGTTATGAGAATTTCCATGTTTCAATTTAAGGATACTATGGATAACAAGGCATCAAGGGCAATGTTGGAAGATGAGAGTTGTGAAGGTGAAAAGAAAAAAGAATGTTTGACAAGGAAGACGCTAGATGCGTATCACGGCTATAACGACTACGGTACTTACGAACCTCCCTACCTTGGGGAGCCTTCACATGATGCCCCAAGCCCCAACCCCTGTTTTAACTGCCCCAATAATTGAGCCCATCAACCCTCCCCCAAAAATGTACCATTAAGCAATTATGTTTGCGTAGTAAAATTATTATGGTTGAATTTTGCTTTTTTATTTGCTTTGGTTGAAATATGTGTTAGTATGTGTTTGAATATATTGGATTCCAGGGAAGCTACGTAACATTTAGATCACAAATTTGAATTTGTAATGGTCTATTTCACCCCTCTCCATTTCCATTTGATCATAGTGCGACAAGAAGTTTTGCAAAACCCATTAACCTCAGCTTTTCGGGGTTATTGTTGTTTTCTCAGCATTTTCGTTCATCTTAAAGCCTAACATAACTCGTTTTTGAATACGAAATCTCTAATTTGCGTATTTCATTTATAGGCTTGAATATCACTTTGTTCCCTACAAATACAGTAAACATCGCTTTTGGTCCCTACAATTTTTTTTTTTAAAAGAGCCCATGAAAAATTTATAATTTTGTATTTTGGTCCCTGCATTTTTTTAAATAGAAATTAAAAAATTCATTTTGGTCCCTGCAAAAAGTTTTTTTAAAATTAGTCATTGCAAAATTTAAAATTATTTATTTTGGTTCAATTGACACATCACCTTTAAAATGACCTCGGACACCAAAATGAACAATTTTAAATTTTACAATGTTTTTTTTTAAAAAAATTGGCAGGACCAAAATAGATATTCGTCGTATTTGCAAGGGCTATTTTAGTACTTATGTAATTTTTTTTTTGTTCAGTTAGTACTTATGTAATTTGAACTAACCAACTCATTATCTAGCTATCGATTTAATATTTTAAATTACCCCACAATATCATATGCGTCAATTCAATTCTAGCTATTCAACTCTCTTGTAAACAATCCAATGCACCAATTACTTTCTGTGCGCCATTTGCTTATCAATTCGTTGCATGCATGTAGGGCACCCTTTGTGACACTTATTGTCTGCAAGACGTCGTTTATATAGTCATTCTTTAATTAAACTAGAGGTAAATCCTGTACGATGCACATGTTTGTTTATATTTTTTGGTATAATTTATCATAATTATAATATTATTGTTTGTTTATACTTCTTTGTATATTATTTATAATAAATATAACTATAGATTAACTTTAAAAATGTATAAAACATTATTGATATTAAATATATAAAAATAACATAATCAATATATCTTTATTAATTGAACAAAATAAAATAAATAAATGTAGTTATAATAAATAAATCATTCCAAACAGTATAATTATATAATTTTCATGGTTTTTTAATGGCAAAATATCTCCCTAGGTCCCTTAACTTATTTTTTGTAACGAATAGATACCTTAACTTTTTTTTGTAACGACTAGGTCCCTTAACTTTTAAAAACATTGCACTGTAGTCCTTTTTAACGTTTTGTCACTAACTCCGTTAATAGACTTGATTGTGTAGTTGTTTGACTATTGTTTAATTGCTGACTAAGCATGCCACTTATGTAGGATAATTTCATTATTTTATAATTAATTTTAATTAAAAATTAAATAAAAATGTGGTTGATTCAGCTTCTACCAAAGCCTTACGTTTCCTTGGTGATTCCCTTTATTGATTTTTGAATACCCCTTCCATTTTGGGATTCAATGCCAGATTTGAGCATTTGTGCACTGTGAACGTGAGACTCTTTTCTTTTTTATTTGCCAGTTAATATCACAGCTGTAGGGGTTGCGGTAGAAAACGAGTTGCCATGACCCACGATAATACCTGGTTCCATCTTGATATTCAGGTGACCAAATAGGACAAACTTCTAGAATGTTAGTCTCCAATCATCAGATAAGAGAAGTTGATGAACAGTTCCCTTATTTTCTTTTATTTTAAATATAAATTAATTAAAAATTATGAGTCATCACATAAAATTGGCACATCAACATAAAAAAAGCCACAAGCAAGTTAACAGCCACATATACATTTTTATAACGGAGTCAAACGAAATTTACAAAAAGGGGATTACGGTGTTACATTTTTAAAATTTAAGGGACTTAGGCTGTCAAAAAAAAGTTAATGGACCTAAATGTTATCGAAAAGTAAGTTAAGGGACCTCGGGAGATATTTTGCCTTTTATAATCTTTTATTGTGTTTGGTTGATCACTAATTGTCGTGTCACTGTTTTAAAAATTTTTTTACACGAACTATTTCAGAAATAGGTCCCGTGTCTTTTGGACACGAGTCGTGTCCTGCTATCAAGTGCCAGACTCTTTTGCAGTTTTGCATTTTTGTTCATCAATCCCATTGTGTTCAAACCTTTCCCACCCAAAATCACAACATCAAACTGATATAGAACATCATTTCATGCATAACTAGAGGTATTTTAACATATCAAAACTTCAACTCAATGATAATAACAATCTTGTGAAACATGACATTCATAATGAAGCTTAACGTCATATTTTATCTCAACCTTAAAACCAATTTCAGCAACTTAACTAGTTCAAGAAAACGTGCAATCTTCAATATCTGAATATGACCTCCCAATGACTCTAACAAACAAATAGTAGACATAAAAGAAAGGAGAACTCACAAGAAGTGTTGATAATCAAAATGCACACAAGATGGTGCGTTTTCCCAATTCAAAGTGAGCTCCCAAAACCCCAACATCACACCAGCTCACAATGCTTTAACTACAGCTACTACAATCAACAATAGCTTGGACAAACAAAAAAAAAAACATACGATGGAGTAGCTTAGACCACGGCCTTGATAAAAAGTTCCTTCCCTGCTTAGTTGAGGAGTTTCTCCTTCCACCCTTTCCTTGGTCCAG
Organism: Astragalus glycyphyllos; assembly: GCA_963573325.1. Classification (NCBI taxonomy): domain Eukaryota; kingdom Viridiplantae; phylum Streptophyta; class Magnoliopsida; order Fabales; family Fabaceae; genus Astragalus; species Astragalus glycyphyllos. The sequence goes on from OY754311.1 coordinate 79,733,431, forward strand.
TTTAAAAATTGCATTTTAGACCTACCCCATCCAACTAATACACCCTAATATGCCCCTGCATTCTGCTATATTTGGATAGAAAGAACAACAATAAGATTCTCCTTACTTATACCTTGAATATCTCTTCTTAGAACCATACCAGACTTCAAAAGTTAATTCTCTGACTAGAAGCGTTAAAAATTCTGTTTAAGATCCACGTGACAGCAAACAGTTTTCCCTGAGTAGCTCTAGCAAATAGAACAACATCATCGGCAAAAAAAAACGAGTTTGAGCCATGCTAGGGGATAACTCAACCCCTTTAATTGCTTGAGATATTTTTCCATATGATAACATCCTTGAGAGCTCATCAAAGACATTAATGATAAATAATTGTCTCAAACCCCTTTGAGGGAAGAGACAATTACTTTGGAAACCATTAACTTGATAATTGTAAGTAATAGAGCCGACTTAGGTCAGAATTTTGGCCACCCAAACAAGTGCCTCGGAAACCAAACGACATCAAAGTCTCTTCTCAAGAAAAGTCCATTTCACCTTGTCATATGTGTTGTTCATATCTAGTTTGAGCACAACTGCCTCCTTCATTCCCCCTCTAGTATTCTATATTATGTGAAAAGCTTCATGGGCCACCATTAAATTATCATGAATCATCCTACCCCCCAAAAAATACTTTGCTGAGGGGATATGAGGCTTCCATAATTGGACTTAACCTCTTAACAATGATCTTGGAGATGATCTTATAAATGAAATTACAACAACATATAGGTCTTAACTGAGAGACAGATTCAGCATCTGGGTCTTAGGAGATAAAGCAACAACTGTCTCAGTCACCACAACACACACTTGCTCACTAATGATCTCCCAATTTTGTTGATAGAACAAGCCATTAAGGCCATCAGGTCCTTGTGCCTTCATGGAACCCATAGAAAAAACAACACTCTTGATCTCTTCAGATACAAGAGCAGGGATGCTCTCAAAGTACTAATCATCCACAATAGGGTTACCCGAGTGATAAACACACTCAAAATGGGTATAAATAGACATCATAATATCATCTTGAACCTCATGCCAAAGCCCTTCATCATCCTTCAATCTGACCAGCCTATTCCTATCTCGCCTTTGGATATTCCTATCTCGCCTTTGGATAGTACTCGTATGAAGGAACTTAGAGTTCCTATCCCCATAATTCAATAACTTCACTCTAGATCGTTACCCTCAGTAAGTCTCCTCTTGTTTCCACAGGTCATCAAACTTCTTCCTCAAACTGAGCACATGTTCCCATTGGATAGTTTCTTGCGGTTTATCAAGAAGCACTTGAAGCTGATAACTACATCTGTCAATCTCCTTTTTGGCATTCTTGAAAGCGAGTTTAATCCATCTAGTGATCTTGGATTTGGATCAATTGACTCTCTCAGAGAAATCCAACCAGTTATCATTAGGATTCACATTAAACTCCATCTGCCAACAATTAGAAATCAACGGCTTGAATTCTTGATGGTCTTACTACATAGCTTCAAGCTTAAGAGATCATTTCATTAAAGTCACCCATACATAACAAAGGAGTTCTCAGACTAGTGATCAGCCTGCCCACCTTATCCCATAGATGTTGTCTCTCAGCAAAATGGGGTTCCCATAAATAAAGGAGGTTTCAAACAATTTCCTAGTTCTCCTCTAATGTACTACAATATGTATGATGTTTTGATAACTAGACAAAATCTGCACCTCATAGAAATCAATCCAAAATAGGGCTAGACCCCTGCATTTCCATTAGTCTCAACACAAAAATAATGGTGAAACCTTAGTTTCCTACTAACCTTCTCAACACAATCTTTCTTTGCTCTTGTTTCCATCAAGAAGAGCATGACCGGCTTGAATCTTTGCATGAGAGCCTTTAGCTCCCTATTTTTAAAAGCCTCATTTTAGTGTTTACTTTAGGTCCAAGAATCTATTGGGCCTACCCTGATTGTCATGTGAGTGAGAAAAAACACACTATTGCTACAAACAAACTACACGCAGTTTTGACCAAAAAAAATAACACGCACTCACGAAATTATAGATTTCAACCGTCCGATATTTCAAAAATGAAACGACTTATATTTTGAGATGAATTTTAAAGTTGATTTGATAAAATTGGAATGTGAGACTTCCAATTTCAATCCTAGGACTAGGTTTGCTTTTTTTCTCTTTGACATAGGACTACTAGGTTTGCTTAGATGCGTGTAATTGTGTGCTTCTACTATTTCATATTTGGGTTTTTTTCCCCTCCTTAGACCCCATACCCCCATAAATGCGAAACGAACAAAAATACCCCTGAAACTCCAAAAATTTCCAGATTTACGCCTTTAATTTATAAATTCGGAAGACAAATTTTAAGGATTTCCGGACTTACATAATTTGACTGTATTTTCGGAATGTATTATGTGTTCCGGATTTACAGTCAAATGGCGTAAATCCGGACATCCTTAAAACTTGTATTCCGAATTTATGATTTTTAGATTTAAATCCGGAAATTTTTAAATAGTGTATTCCGAATTTATGAATATAAGATGAGGAACAATATATACTATGGAAACAAAATACTTGGTGCTAATTTCCAATAGTCATAAAATAGTCAACACGATTTACTTCTGGCATAAGCAACCAAGAGTTAAAACAAATCCAAAAATTAAAAAAGCCAAACTTCCATCCTAACAGTATTATTTTGTAGAAAATACTCTAAACTAATGACACTCCCAAATCACTCTATAACTAGTTAATCCATCATCATAAATAAACCCGCAAAGAGACAAACAGAACATTAGTATGTTACCTGTTAGTATGATGCACAAATACTTGAGTTTTGTTGCCATATTCCTATTCAATACGTATATGTATCCGATATTTCTTCGATACGTCATGAGTATGTGTCTCAGTATTAAAATGCTTTTATTTTAAAAAATAAATGAAAGTACTATACGTCAAGAAGGCGCCTTCAATACGCCTTCAAAACACAAAAACAAAGTCGTAAGTTTCTATGCCCCTCTCTGTTTTGCTACGGTAGCCTATGACCTATGTTCGTTGGATCTGTGCCTATGTATTTTCTATTAATTTGTGAATATTTTATTTTTTTATAAATGAATCCTAGACATACTGTATCCTATGGTTTTTAAGGAAGTTCTTATAGCTCATATTGTTGTATCAGATTCGTATCGTACGTGTGCATCATATGCTAGTTTCTCGTACATTTATATTTTATTTGCTATTGGTTCTGTACCATAACCCTCCTTCGCGACAATCTTCATCGAAAACGTGTCGAGTTTGCGGTGATGAGAATGGAAACAAGGAAAATGGAGAGCTGTTTGTGGCTTGTCATGTGTGTGCATTTCCTGTTTGTAAACCTTGTTATGAGTATGAGAGAAGTGAAGGGAATCAGTGTTGCTCTCAATGCAGTACTCGCTATAAGCGTCACAAAGGTTAGTGAAACTTTTTTGTTACTCATTATATAGTAAGGAGCACTTAGTTTTGTTAATGAAAATTGAAAAATGTGAGGTGGCTAAGTTATATATATATATATATATTGTTTCCCCTTGTAGGTTGTCCTAGAGTGGTTGGAGATGAAGAGGAGAACCTTGATGCAGATGATTTTGATGAAGAGTATAGATCTGGTGAATGTTTGTTGAGATACTCAAAATGGGTTCACTAGCTAGAAAATAATGAGCCAAGAAATAGGCTATACCCCCTATATAGAGAAGATAGCAGAGATTTTGTAGTTTTGACTTTTGAGTATAAAAATACAACAGAATTACTGAGAAAGGAAAAGGAATCAATATTGGAATTACATGATTAACTGACTTCATTTATGGTCTATGATATATCCACCCCATAATGAATTGAACTAATCCAATATTTGCACCTCAATTAACCACCTACTTAAAGTCTTTAACAATGTATTCTTTAGTGAGTTTTGATAGGATTAATTTCTATTTTTTTTAACCACTAAAGAACAGTACCTGATTAGTGACTTGGAAATACTGATTAATTGAGTTCATTTATAAAAGTAACCCATTGAGCACAATGAATGTTGGGATTTTCGGCTGATTTTGAATTGTTATTGGGCTTGGGCTGGGCTTTAGAAATGAGTTGAGTGTAAATGCACCCCCATATGAATCTAATTGCACCCCCTTAATTACTATCTTTATATCATTCTAAAAAAAATACTCAATCACATAGAAATACTTAATTAAACTATAAAACCTATCAAAACATATAAAACTAGTATACATGCCCGTGCGATGCACGGGAAACATTTCGAGTACAATGATCATTAAAAAAATCACAATTCATTAGCATATTATTATAAATTCTTAAATGTCACCCCCACACACATATATGTAGCATTTTTTAATTGATTTATGTTTTTCAAATAGATTAAAGATGTTTTTTTTACCAAGAATGTGCGAGGAGTTATGGTTATAGTTCTTTAATGTATGAATATTATAAACACATTTCTCTTTTTATCTTTTGACGTTAGTGCGATACATCATTTCATATTTTACGGTTATTAATATTGTCATTTGTGTCTTATTGGTCAATATTAGTAATTATGTATTTGTAGTATGTAATATATATATATATATATATATATATATATATATATATATATATTTGAATATATATTACATAATGATTATTCAAGATATTATGAATTAGTTAGAAAAAATAGCTTAAATTTTTAAATGGCATGCCTAAATAAAGGGTGTCAAAAATATGTCACTGACAATTGAAAAATATGTCAACGGAGTATGAATAATAACTAATTCATTGCTAACAAAATTAAATTAGGTTGAACCCATTGATTTTGTGATTCGAAACCAGTAAGATTGGGACGTGTATAGCCTTTTTTTTTTGTCAAAGCATGTGTATGACTTCTTTTTGGGAAACAAATGTGTATGGTTGGATTCCTATATTTTTTGACAAAAAGAATATGTATATTATCCAAACAATAATTGTAGACTAATTAAATCAACAAATTTGTTCCATATTCTATTTCCATAATAACATGTGTCTTTATCTGGGTATATTTTTGCAAAAACTCTATGATGAAAATTGACCAAAACGTTAAAGTTTTTTGAGCATATCCAACGATAAACTCATTGCGGGTTCTTAAAGTAAACTCCACAACGCCACCTATGTTTTAAGCAATCGAACAAACTTTTATTCCAATTGTGAACCCACGAAAATATAAGTTGGGTCTAATATTTTATCACACTTAATTATTTTTTATTCATTTTTATTTTTCTATGATTTTAATTTATTGATTAATTTATTTTAAAATATAATTATTTACATTTATTAATTTTTTTGTTTTAACCAAAACAAAATATGTTATATTAAAATCATAAAACAGGATGAATTTGGCTATTTTTTACTAAAACTTTGATGATGTGGGTGGAGATAATAATAATAATATTAAATTACTATTATTATTATTATTATTTTATTGTAATAATTATAGCAAATCGCTTAATTGTTATTATAATTACTGTGGGGAAAGACAGGCCCGGCCCGTCTTTCATGTGTTGGTGTGTTAGTGGGAGGTTATTATTATTATTAGAATCGGAAATAGAAATGTGTTGGGTGTTAGCTAGTGGGTAGTTATCATTACAATAAGGGCATTATTGTCAGAAAAATCTGACACCAAAATGACAGTTTTTTTAAAAATCCCCTTTATTAATAGTTATAGATAGTAATTCACAAAAGTTAAAAAAATGTAATCTTGTTGAAACTTTATATTGAGTAATATATTATTCACAGAAATTGTAAGTTAAAAACTGTTAAGTGAGTTTTAGTAACTTAAAATAAATTTGGTTATGGTTGATAAATAATTAAATTGAATTATATGATACTGTAAGATATTATAACATAAAATGTGTTATAAATATTAAGATATTTAGTGGATGTCCATCTTGATCATCCACTTCCCCTTAAATCCCATTCTTAAGTGCGTTATTAGTGGTCTATACTTTGATCTTTCACTTGCCTACTTGTGTCCTATAAATAGAACTCATATTCTATTGTAATGACACACTTGTGAAAAGCATAATGGAAAGACTCTCTCATTCTCTTCATCTCTTTTCTTCTCTATTCTCTTATGTGATGTCTCATATTTGTTCGTCTCATATTTGTCCTTACTCAAGTTTTGGTTATTTTCATAACAAAATGACATTTGTAACATAAAATGACTTATAGATCAATTAATTGAATTGAAATACATTGATAAGCTTTATATTACAATATATTATAGTATTAAAATACTCTTGTAAACATAAGAATTGTTACCAAGTGGCTTCAGTCTCAAAATGGGGGGTGAATTGAGACTTTAAAAACTTTTCCCCTTTTTACGACTTAGATTAATTTTTCGCGCAGGTTTATGGAACGAACGAATTAGAACTTAAAACAATAAAGGACACACGAGATTTATACTGGTTCGGTCACCTCCCAGTGACCTACGTCCAATCCTCACAACCCTTTGTGAGATTTTGCACTATCAAATTAAAGCTTTCAATCGGGTGCTTTAAAACCCTTACAGACTCAGGCGCTCTTCACCTAGGATACCCCACCTTGTGCAAGAGCCCTAAAAACAATTACAACAAGAGATACCCCACCCTTGTTACAATCAAAAACCCTAGAGAGATACCCCACTCCCTAGTACAACCAATTTGAAACAAGAGATACCCCACTCTTGTTACAATCAAAACCCTAGAGAGATTCCCCACTCTCTAGTATAAACCAATAACAGTATTAAAAGAAATTACAATGAAATAACAAATACCTCTGAGAAGGCGAATACAACAACTTGAAGATTCCCAACCTAACCCTTGAGAGAGATCAGCTCAAATTGATGAAGAATGTGAAGAATGAGTGTGACAGTGAGAGAGTTTGCGTTCTTCTCTTTAGAATTGTAGGTTGTGAGTGATACGTGAAATCCTAAGTCCTATTTATAGAGTTTGTAAAAAATATGACCGCTGAACCAATTTGTGTTATAAGTGGACAATCGATTATCTTCTTTAAAAACATAGTATGTTAATCGATTGTGTGCTTTAGAAAGAATAGCTATATGCTTAAAGAAAGAAAGTTGGGAATCGATTATGTGTTTAAATGAAAGAAAGATAGGAATCGATTGTTTGCTTAAATCAAAGGAGCCAAGAATCGATTGTTTGCTTTAAGAAATAAGACAATCAATTGTTTGCTTGAAAATAGGAATAAGACAATCGATTGTTTGCTTGAAAATAGGAAAGTTTCACAAAAATTAGGATGAGAATCGATTATCTTCTTTAAAAGCTACAAACCATAATCGATTACTAGCTTTAAAGCTACTAGGTCATGAATCGATTTTGTGCTTGCAACTAACAAGCTCAAAATCGATTCTTTGCTTGATAAAACAAGTAAGGAATCGATTCATTGCTTCCAAAACTAAGTCCTAATCGATTGATGGCTTAAACAATAAGAATGAAATTGATTTCTTTATTTAAAAAACAATTTCTTTTAAAAACACTAAGCCATGAATCTATTTCATTTAAAAACAACAAGTGCCTAACCTATTTATCAATTGAAACCATATGTTAGGTTCATTTGTGTGAGTGATATTGTGTTTTGTGATTTGAGCCGATCTTCAAAAGTGGTTTACAATTCATTCCTAAGACACGGTCCAAATTCCTAGGGACTACTACCCTTGACACACTTACTTCTTGAGTTGGTTGTGCCTTGGAGTTCCATTTGTCACTTTGTGTTCGATTGCTTCATCATCAAAACTTAACCTGCAACACAAGATATCCACAAGAATCTGTTAATTTGAGTTAACATATTATTACACAATTTTTAGATAATTTTACTACATTGGAAAATTCTATTCAGAAAAAATAATAAAAACAAAAAAAAACCATTTCATATGTAGGCCCGTTCTACGCACGGTATATAGTAAAAACAAATATAAATTTTATGTTTTTTGAAAATGTCATTTTTTATATTATTAAGTTGTTTTAATAATATGTACGTATATTTATTTAATAGAAAATAATAATAATAATAATAATAATAATAATAATAATAACAACAAACGTATAAAGAAAATTGAATAAACTCGATGAAATACATTGATAAGTGTAACCCACAACCAAGACTCGTGAAATGAAAGAAAAAATGATAAAATGATAGAACTATTTTCTTGGGGATTTTATTTAGAACTTAAGGATATAGTAAAATTAATTATTAGATCTAAATAAATGGAAATTATATTTCTATAAACAAATAGTTCTAATAGTAACCTTTAATAAAAAAAATAATGATTTGCCTAAAATTATTAAAAGTTAAATTATTATTTTTGAACTTGCATGAAAAGACAAAAACAAACAAAAAATAATTTAATATTGACCATAATTTAATTAATTAAGTAAATATAATTTTAATGTTTTTCAATATAAAGATTCTTCACTTTACGTCGTGGCATTTCAAAATGATTCACATAAAACAAACCTGAATTTTCGTTAAATATTTTCATGGATGGGCAATGGGGAGGAGCGGCGGTGGGAAGTACTTCCCTGTTCTCCGTTCCCGCCTGCCAAATTATCTCCCATCTGCGTCCTCGATTTCCACTTCAGGGAGTTTTTCTCCTCAAACCCCCTTCCATACGGATCCCCACATCCCGCGAGGACACAAAAAATTTATAAAAGTTAGTCTTACTTTGATATTTGAATATTTAAAAAGTATAAAAGTAAGAATAAAAATATAAAAATTAGCATAATTTGATATTTTATTAATATTTTTAATAAAAACACATAAAAAGAATAAAAATCCAATTACTTATTATATAATATATATCAATACCTATAATAAGAATATTTATGTAATATATTCAGGTCGGAGGATCTGGTCATCGTCCCCATCCCCAAATTGACCACGCGAAGATTTTCTCCCACTTCCCTGTTCCCACACAAAAAAATTCTCTAGCTGCACGGCCCCTAATGGGGAAGTCCCTGCAAGGATTTTGTTGCAAACGGGTAGAAATTTTCAAGCCATAATTATTCTTACATTTTATTCATTATTCAAGTGGATTTTCTTGATTTGAACAAAACAATAGATATCAAAAATAATTGAATACAAATTTGTCCAAAATTGTACACACTTCAGATGTTGTTTTCTGCAGCTCAGCAAGGGTAATGTAGTTGTTGGTGAACAAATACTCATTAGTCATGAGTGCAAAATCTCCATAACTTTTTTTCAGGTGTGTGGTCTTTTAGATTTGGATGATCAAACAAATGAAAATTTGTGGCTGAGTGTTGTGATTCCATTTGGCAATGCATGAATATATAGAGAATGTTGTGATATCACAATAATATGATGGTGTATGATTGCTTTCAAGGCATTTAATGAATTGGCAAAATTTGTGCTTTAGGAGAGGAATCTATGCAATTGAAAAAATGGCAGAAGTTCTCTGGAAGGACTAAACATAAAATAGAAAATATATATCATCTACCTATCTAAAGTTGTTCATCCTATGGATGCAGAGTTGTAGACATTGTTGACAGAAGTCCATGTGAATCTGATTGTAGATATCAGGGATGCAAGTTGGTCAGAAAGCTTTACATCTGGGTCATCCAATCAGCCTTTGATGCCATAGGTGCTCTAAGGGACTTTGTAGAGGTGATAGTGGGGGTAGAGCCTTATTTTGTACCCTTCATAAGGAAAAAAAAAGTAAATAGAGTATCATCTAGAAAATATAAGATAAAGAATTATTAATATAAAACAGTCATGCATAATTGCACACTACCCCTTATCTGATACTTTCCTCTTGCTAGCTTGACCATGGGGAAGCCATGCTCATCTACAAAGAAAAGAAAAACAAAAAGGAAATATATAAGATGGAAAAAAAAACACAACAAAAAAATGAATTAATAGCTTCTCTATTTATTCCATCAATAAAAGCACCATTTGCAATGTAGTAAAGAAATCAAAAGTATTCTTCTTTTTCTGAAACTATTCTTCTGACTCTATCAGAATTCTCGTCCCCCATTTATAATAGAGAAACATAACTTACAAATATTGAAAGCTCATAATATACATTCAAGAATATTAAACTAATAAATTGTCTAGAAAACTGAACGTTACAAAAACAACAATTAGTTGCATATAATTTCATAACTTTGTCATCATTTACATAACAAAACAGATGCAAATTGTATCAAAAAACCAATACAAATATAAATGCAAATAAAAAATAAAAGGAATCGTACCCATTGTTATCCAATTCTATTGTCACGACCTTTGACTTTGTACCATTTTTCTCATACTCCCTTTCTTTTCCGATTCCAGTCAGCACACCTATAAGGTCTGTATGCATGCATACATAACAAATATTAATATTCAATCTTCAGTATAATGTATATATACAATGACATGATATCGTGATAATGTATTGACGTACTCACCAATTAAATAGTCAGGGTTGAAATCACTCTTGAAAACATCAGCAAGAGAAGTGTAGGTGTTGGGACCATGTTGATTTGAATATTATTGACCCTTTGGACCCTTGTATTATACTGAAAATTAATTTTAAATTTGTGACCAGTTGTACGGTATGCACCAACATTAGAAACAACATCAAAATTTGTGATGTTATAAACTCCCCCTCAAATTTGTAAATAAGTGATTTCCGGACAGTTGCATGTATCTTATTACCCTAAAAAAATAGAAATAATATAAAAAAAAGGAGAAAATAACCATTGGAAAAGTCATCAAATAAAAGCGATAGAACATGTGAAAAGATTTTTTAGATACTAATTATTCACATTTGACAATCCCTAGGAAAGAAAAAATAATCATGAGAGATATGATAAGTATAATAAAAAAAAACATGTGAAAAGAAATTATAAAATGCATAATATAAACCTCTCTATCAATAAAAACGATTTCGACAGAAAAGGGGAGTCTGTTATTGTTCAGATCAGGGACTTCCCATTTCCTTGTGATGCCCACAAGTAGGTTGCATTTGTCATTTCTGGCATTGATGTCGGATATCATGTCATTTGTAAAAGGAGATAGGAATGATAATCAGTAGAATTTTAGATATAGAGGAGTGTTTCTACTTGGCTATGAGGAATGTTGGTAGTGGAGAAAAAGTTGGTTGTAGTCATCCTATTTATAGATGGGTGTGTCTCTTCATAAGAGGGAAAATTGAAAAAAATTCAAAATTTGCTAAATAAAAATGAAAGCTGCAATTTTGAAAAACATTGTATTTAAAACTCATGAAATAAAAAGGTTACATGACAATATTTGTCACGTTACATTTTGCATAATTAATTAGTATAATAACGTCAATTCATTTTTTTTATAATTAATTATTATAAACATTGCATTTTGTATAATTATTTGATATAATAACGTTACATTTTGTATAATTAATTAATTAATTATTATAATAACGTAAATTCATTGGATCCGGTATAATTAAGTATATATAATAACGTAAACTATAATATTCAAATTGTCCTTTTAAATTGATTTTTATAATAAATTATCTGTTACTAATTTATTTTATAATAAATTGATTATTATAATAAATTAACCGTTACTAATTTATTATAATAAATTGTTCTTTTAAATTGATATATTGTCCGTTACTAATTGAATATTATAATAAATTAACTGTTACATGTGATATAATTAACTATTATAATAAACTAAATGTAACGTATATATCAAATGGAACCCACAAAAAATTTGAACAGTTTATTATATCACATGTAACGTTATTATAATGGTTAATTGTGGGACTTATGACAAAATTTGAACGGAAAGTTATATCAAAAAAAATTTAATGGTTAATTATATCACAAAATTTGAATATAATAATTGTGAATAAAGTTTATATATATGACCACTCTAAACATTTTCATATGATTTTATCAAAATGATGAACGTTACTTTATCTAAATGGTAATGTGAGCTTTATTATATTCATATCTAAATTAATTATATATCAATGATTTTGTGAAAGTTATATAATATGTAACATTTAGTTTATTATAATAAACAATTTATTACGTCAATACTAAAATTATTTTATTTGGCAAATTTTATATAATTAATCTGAAATGTATTGACTATAATTATTTTTTTTTTAAAAAAAATTGGTTATTAGCCTTCAATTCTCACTTAGCCCACTTGGTTACTTTATCTAAATGGTAATGCGCTTTTTGATTCAAATAATAGTTTTTTTTAACAGATTTTATATAATTAATCTGAGATGTTTCAATTGTTTCTATTTTGAAATTTGCTCCATGCTGTGAAAATCCTCCCAACTCGATATCATCCTATTATATTGGCCGCAATTCTCATATAGGGAAGAAAAAGTCTAATAAGCATAAATTAGTATAGAATATAAATTCTTGATGGTCTTACTACATAGCTTCAAGCTTAAGTGATCATTTCATTAAAGTCACCCATACATAACAAAGGAGTTCTCAGACTAGTGACTAGTGATCAGCCTGCCCACCTTATCCCATAGATGTTGTCTCTCAGCAAAATGGGGTTCCCATAAATAAAGGAGGTTTCAAACAATTTCCTTGTTCTCCTCTAATGTACTACAATATGTATGATGTTTTGATAACTAGACAAAATCTGCACCTCATAGAAATCAATCCAAAATAGGGCTAGACCCCAGCATTTCCATTAGTCTCAACACAAAAATAATGGTGAAACCTTAGTTTTTAACCTTCTCAACACATTCTTTCTTTGCTCTTGTTTCCATCAAGAAGAGCATGACCGGCTTGAATCTTTGCATGAGAGCCTTTAGCTCCCTATTTTTAAAAGCCTCATTTTAGTGTTTACTTTAGGTCGAAGAATCTATTGAGCCCACCCTGATTGTCATGTGAGTGAGAAAAAACACACTATTGCTACAAACGAACTACACGCAGTTTTGACCAAAAAAAAATTACACGCACTCACGAAATTATAGATTTCAACCGTCCGATATTTCAAAAATGAAACGACTTATATTTTGAGATGAATTTTAAAGTTGATTTGATAAAATTGGAATGTGAGACTTCCAATTTCAATCCTAGGACTAGGTTGCTTTTTTTCTCTTTGACATAGGACTACTAGGTTTGCTTAGATGCGTGTAATTGTGTGCTTCTACTATTTCATATTTGGGTTTTTTTCCCCTCCTTAGACCCCATACCCCCATAAATGCGAAACGAACAAAAATACCCCTGAAACTCCAAAAATTTTCAGATTTACGCCTTTAATTTATAAATTCGGAAGACAAATTTTAAGGATTTCCGGATTTACATAATTTGACTGTATTTCCGGAATGTATTATGTGTTCCGGATTTACAGTCAAATGACGTAAATCCGGAAATCCTTAAAACTTGTATTCCGAATTTATGATTTTTAGATTTAAATCCGGAAATTTTTAAATAGTGTATTCCGAATTTATGAATATAAGATGAGGAACAATATATACTATGGAAACAAAATACTTGGTGCTAATTTCCAATAGTCATAAAATAGTCAACACGATTTACTTCTGGCATAAGCAACCAAGAGTTAAAACAAATCCAAAAATTAAAAAAGCCAAACTTCCATCCTAACAGTATTATTTTGTAGAAAATACTCTAAACTAATGACACTCCCAAATCACTCTATAACTAGTTAATCCATCATCATAAATAAACCCGCAAAGAGACAAACAGAACATTAGTATGTTACCTGTTAGTATGATGCACAAATACTTGAGTTTTGTTGCCATATTCCTATTCAATACGTATATGTATCCGATATTTCTTCGATACGTCATGAGTATGTGTCTCAGTATTAAAATGCTTTTATTTTAAAAAATAAATGAAAGTACTATACGTCAAGAAGGCGCCTTCAATACGCCTTCAAAACACAAAAACAAAGTCGTAAGTTTCTATGCCCCTCTCTGTTTTGCTACGGTAGCCTATGACCTATGTTCGTTGGATCTGTGCCTATGTATTTTCTATTAATTTGTGAATATTTTATTTTTTTATAAATGAATCCTAGACATACTGTATCCTATGGTTTTTAAGGAAGTTCTTATAGCTCATATTGTTGTATCAGATTCGTATCGTACGTGTGCATCATATGCTAGTTTCTCGTACATTTATATTTTATTTGCTATTGGTTCTGTACCATAACCCTCCTTCGCGACAATCTTCATCGAAAACGTGTTGAGTTTGCGGTGATGAGAATGGAAACAAGGAAAATGGAGAGCTGTTTGTGGCTTGTCATGTGTGTGCATTTCCTGTTTGTAAACCTTGTTATGAGTATGAGAGAAGTGAAGGGAATCAGTGTTGCTCTCAATGCAGTACTCGCTATAAGCGTCACAAAGGTTAGTGAAACTTTTTTGTTACTCATTATATAGTAAGGAGCACTTAGTTTTGTTAATGAAAATTGAAAAATGTGAGGTGGCTAAGTTATATATATATATATATATATTGTTTCCCCTTGTAGGTTGTCCTAGAGTGGTTGGAGATGAAGAGGAGAACCTTGATGCAGATGATTTTGATGATGAGTTTCAGATTAAGAATCCTCATGATGATCTAGACCATCACCGTGATGTTAATCATGTGGTAATTTCTTATGATTGAATATGAATAACTAAAGAGACTATGGAACTGCTCTGATTGTTACAGGAAAATGGTGATTATAGTCAACAGAAATGCATTTTGATGGACAAGTTTTCTCTTCAAGCGGAAGTGGTAAGAAAGAACTTTGTTTAATTTTGGAAAGACAGTTGTGTAGGCAAATTTATAATTATCCATTATTTTATTCCTGGATATTGTATTTTGTTCATATATTATTATTGTTCTATTGTAGTTGCTGGCAAGGATTTTGAAGGGGAGAAAGAATTCTACAGCAATGCAGAATGGCAAGAAAGAGTAGAAAAATGGAAAGTCAGACAAGAAAAGAGAGGTCTACTAAACAAAGAAGATGGAAAAGAAGACCAAGTTGAAGAAGATGATTACCTGTAAGTAATCATCACTTCTATTTCTCTTTCTTATGATTTGAATAAGCCAGAGTCTTTATTAATTAACTACGTAGTCAGCATCTGTTAACTGTAATGGACTGAAAAGCCATAGTAGTCTCTAGTAATTAACGTCGTAGTCAATCCATACTGAATAGTTATCGTGATGAGGCTCGTTATCCTAGCTTTCTTCTTCCGCTTCCGAATCTTAACACCAGCATATGATGCATATCCCTTATGGCTTATATCTGTGATCTGTGAGATATTGTTTGCACTATCATGGATACTTGATCAGTTCCCTAAGTGGTTCCTCATAATGTGTGAAACTTACTTGGATCGTTTATCCATAAGGTTTGAGCGCGAAGGGGAACAAAACCAACTTTCACCTATTGATGTCTTTGTGAGTTCTGTGGTTGATTATCCTGTTGAGAAGGTCACATGCTATGTATCAGATGATGGTGCTTCTATGCTTCTGTTTGATTGTTTAGCAGAAACTGCTAAATTTGCAAGAAGGTGGGTTCCTTTTTGCAATAAGTATAATATAGAACCAAGGACACCTGAGTACTATTTTTTTGAGAAAATTGATTACTTGAAAGATAAGGTTCAACCTACATTTGTCAAGGAAATAAGGGCTATTAATTCTTTGATTGCAAAGGCTCAGAAGAGGGTTGGGTTATGCAGGATGGAACTCCATGGCCCGGGACCAATACTTGTGATCATCCAGAAATGATTCAGGTGAGAAAAATAGTAGATCCGATTTTATAGGGTTGAGTTTGACTCAACTTAAATTCTAAGAATCTCAATTGAGATGGCTCATAAACATGCCTTTGCAGGTATACTTAGGAAGTGTTGGTACACTAGATGCGGAAGGCAAGGAACTACCAAAACTTGTGTATATTTCGCGTGAAAAGCGCCCCGGCTATCCACACCACAAAAAAGCTGGTGCCATGAATGCTTTGGTATGTTCAAAACTTTGATGTTATGTTGTTTATTCCAGCAGGACACTGGAAATTAGAAACATGCTTATAACTTTTCTTGTTGTCTAACCTCAGAAGGTTAGAGTTTCTGCTGTGCTTACAAATGCACCATTCATGTTGAATCTGGATTGTGACCACTACATCAATAACAACAAGGCTCTTAGAGAAATGATGTGCGTTCTAATGGATCCTCATTTAGGGAAAAAGATTTGTTATGTTCAATTTCCACAAAGGTTTGATGGTATTGATCGCCACGATAGATATGCTAATCACACACTATTTTTTTTGATGTAACTGCCATTCTCCTAACCGTCAACTAAGAAAATATGTGCAAATTGAATTTAACTTGTTGAAATATGTGTCGACACTCCACAACAAAATGGTGTCGCAGAAAGAAAGAATCGTCATTTACTTGAAGTTGCTCGAGCCATTCTCTTCCAAATGGCTGTTCCCAACTCATACTGGGGAGAAGCAGTACTGACTGCTGCCTACTTGATTAATCGGGTCCCCAAACCAATGTTAGGTAATGTTAGTCCTGTTCAGTTTTTGACTTCACGGTTTCCTTCTGTTCATGTTTTGCAGAGTCTTCAATCTCGAGTGTTTGGTTGTGTTGCTTTTGTCCATGTTCACAAACAACATCGAAGTAAGTTGGACCCTCGTGCAGTCAGATGTATTTTTGTGGGTTATCCTCCTAACAAAAAAGGATATAAATGTTATCATCCTCCTAGTCGTAAGTACTTTATCTCTAAAGATGTCACGTTTCATGAGAATGTATCCTACTTCACTCGTCCTCAGCTTCAGGGGGAGAGTATTCATGATTATTTGGAATCTAAGTCCGAGTTTCTGGTCCTACCTGAGTTACCTGAGGCTCCTGTCTTAAGTCCTACTACTGGTCCTACTTGTCCTGCATCCACAAGTCCTTCATTTGAGTCCCCTGAGTCGCATGTGACTCCTGTCTCACCTTCTACTATTGATCCTGCTTCGACAAATACTCCTGTCTCACCTTCTACTATTGATCCTGCTTCCACAAATACCGAATTTGAGTCACCTACTTCTATTTTGGTCCCTCCTTTATCTTCTGTTTTGCAGGAACCATCATCTTCGGCACCAGCAAATGCTAAAGCTAGTGAGCCAACTTTGGTGTATCAGAGAAGAAGTAAGCCCGACCTGCCCCAAACACAACTTCAATTGCCTGAACCGGAGGTAAGTACTGAAATTAACCCTCCTACTAGTGATTCCCACAGTTCTGACACTAGTGACACTGATACAGATGATTTGCCTATTGCTTTGAGGAAAGGGAAAAGGTCTTGTGTGAAATACCCTATTTCTCAATTTGTCTCCACTAAAAATCTTTCTGTGCAGCATCAGAGTTTTATTTCAGCTGTTGATTATGTGATAATCCCATCATCTGTTCAAGAAGCATTCAAAGATAGAAATTGGGTTCAAGCCATGGATGAGGAAATGAAAGCACTTGAGAAGAATGGAACATGGGAAATTGTTGAGAGACCGGGAGGCAAGAAGCCTGTTGGTTGCAGGTGGATCTATACAGTCAAGCACAGATCAGATGGTACTATTGATCGGTACAAGGCAAGACTAGTGGCTAAAGGATTCACTCAGACCTATGGCATTGATTATGAGGAGACTTTTGCTCCTGTGGCAAAGATGAACACTGTTCGGATCTTACTATCACTTGCTGCTCACTCCGGATGGGAACTAAACCAATTTGATGTCAAAAATGCATTCTTGCATGGAGATTTAGAGGAGGAGGTGTATATGGAGATTCCTCCAGGATTTGGTTCAAAAGATGGAACAAACAAGGTGCGTCGATTAAGGAAAGCGTTATATGGGCTAAAACAGTCTCCTCGAGCATGGTTTGGGAGATTTACAAAGGCAATGGTGTGCTTAGGCTATAAGCAAAGCCAAGGAGATCACACTCTTTTCTTCAAACATTCGAAAGATGGAAAACTGACTATACTTCTTGTTTATGTTGATGATATCATTATTACAGGTGACAATTTGGCTGAGAGACAACTACTTAAGGAGCAATTATCAGCAGTGTTTGAAATGAAAGACCTTGGGAAACTTAAGTATTTCCTAGGGATTGAGGTGGCCTACTCCGATAAAGGCATTTTTATTTCTCAAAGAAAATATGTTCTTGACCTTCTGAAAGAAACCGGAAAGCTTGGATGTAAACCTGCAAGTGTTCCTATTGAGCAAAATCACAAAATTAGCTTTGAAGAAGAAAGTGCCAAAGTTGACAAGGTCCAATATCAGATATTGGTGGGAAAATTGATTTACTTGGCACACACTAGACCTGATTTGGCTTATGCGGTCAGTGTGGTGAGCCAATTCATGCATGACCCGAGGCAGAGACATTTGCATGCTGTTGATCGTATTCTTCAATATCTCAAGGCCTCTCCAGGAAGAGGACTATTGTTCAAAAGAGGTGGGAGCCTAACTATGGAAGCTTATACTGATGCTGACTATGCAGGTTCAATAAGTGATAGAAGATCTACTTCAGGTTATTGCACCTTCCTATGTGGGAACCTTGTTACTTGGAGGAGTAAGAAGCAAAATGTAGTGGCTCGATCAAGCGCTGAGGCTGAATTTAGAGCTTTGGCACAAGGAATCTGTGAACTATTGTGGATGAAGATTATACTAAATGACTTGAAGATACAATTTGAAGGTCCTATGAAGTTATTTTGCGATAACAAATCGGCTATCAGTATTGCTCATAATCCCGTTCAACATGACAGAACGAAGCACATTGAGATAGATCGTCACTTCATTAAGGAAAAACTTGACAGCGGGTTAATATCTACAACTTACATTCCTTCCGGACACCAATTGGCAGATGTATTAACGAAGGGCTTGCCAACAGAGCATTTCAAAGAACTTACATCCAAGCTGGGAATGATAGATATCCATTCACCAGCTTGAGGGGGAGTGTTGAAATATGTTGTAAATAGTAGATTTATTTATATATGTATTCGGCCCATTTACCTGGCCCGTTAAGTAGCCTATTTAAACTCAGTAGTGCTTGTACTCAAATCACAATTACACAATTAATAAGACGAAACTACAGCTGCTCTGTAGTCGCAGACGTAGGCAAAGATTGGCCGAACTGCGTGACCAATATCGTGTCTTCTTTTTCTACATAACTAAATGTTTTTTTTTTCCATTAGAGATCAATATGAAAGGGATTGATGGGATTCAAGGACCAGTTTATCTTGGTACTGGAACTGTGTTCAATAGACAAGCATTATATGGTTATGATCCATCAGTGTCTGAGAAAAGACCAAAGATGACATGTGAATGTGATTGTTGGCCTAAATGGTGCTGCTTTTGTTGTGGTTTAAGGAGATCTAAGGCAAAAGAGAAGTCAGGAACAGGAACAGGAACAGGAACATGAAAAGGTCTTTTTAGTAGACTGCACAAAAAGATGAAACTGATGGGGAAAGGTTATGTTAAAAAATGGTCTGGTTCAATGTTTTATCTTGAAGAGATTGAAGAAGGATTTGAAGGTTATTAGAGAAATCATTCTTTATATCCCAGAAAAACTTTGAGAAGCGATTCGGACAGTTACCGGTTTTCATTGCTTCTACTTTGATGGAAAGTGGAGGACTTCCTGAAGGCACAAATACTCAATCATTGGTTAAAGAAGCCATTCATGTCATAAGCTGTGGTTATGAAGAGAAAACTGAATGGGGTAAAGAGGTAAATAAAGCCATTAATCTCAAAACAATGAAAAAAAAATTAGATTCAATAGAATAACATTTGTATCCTGAAGAGGATTCGCCGGTTATTCTACGAATGATTCTGAGAAATTTGTTTCCGTTACAGATTAGTTGGATTTATGGCTCAGTCACGGAAGATATATTGACTGGACTTAAGATGCATTTCAGAGGATGGAAATCAGTATATTGCATGTCAAAGAGATCAACTTTCAAAGGGTCTGCTGCCCCAATCAATCTATCAGATAGGTTGCACCAAGTTCTGAGATGGGCTCTTGGTTCAGTTGAGATTTTCCTTAGTCGCCATTGTCTATTGTGGTATGGTTATGGAGGAAAATTGAAGTACCTAGAGAGAATGGCTTATACTAATACCATTGTTTATTCATTCACTTCCATTCCTCTCATTGCATACTGCACAATTCCAGCTGTGTGTCTGCTAACTGGAAAGTTCATCATTCCTACTGTAAGTACATAATAAATAATGTTTAAGAATGTGAAAATGATTGCAATGAAGAATGACAGCTTTGTCAAAGCTGAGAAGATGCTTGGGAGTATTCTCCTTAGATGAAATAGGCCTAAATGTAAATAAACTACAAGCTAATTGAAGCTTCAGTTTAAGGGAGAAAATGTTATTGGGCTTTGTTTGTAATTGGGCCCTGTTTGCTGTTAGGAAAGGCCCAATCCATTTAAGTATCTGTTATTGTTAATTAAACAGTTACTCAATTGTAATAAATACAGAAATTAGTCAAAAATAAAAGTTAGTTGTTCCAATTTGCATTTTCAATAATCAAACAGTTTACTAACACTCAAAGTTATAGATTTTAACTGTTTGATATTAATCATCAGACATGGGACAACTTATATTTTGAGATTTAGATGATTTTAAGATATGCGGTTTACTTTGAGACATGGAGGCATTCAATTTCAATCCAAAAGCTGAGAGTGCTTGACACTTGACAGTGAGTTGAATATATATTAAATCACTTATGAAATTTTCCGATTTTGCTTTTGAAAATTTGGCCACTGATAGCCTATTAGCCTATTACACTAAATTACACAGAGATAGAAACCAACTCTTAGCAAACTTTTAACTAAACTAAAAAAAAACTCACTAACTGAAACTATATATCCAAAAGCATCATCCAATGTCTACATACGGTTAAATGATAAACAAAATTGGACTGTGAAGAGGTGACAGAACTGTTTGTTGTGAGTATTGGGAAGGTGACATAACTTAGGCTGCAAACAGAAGACATTGGTTCAATGGAGACCAGTATTTAGCACACCTAGAATAGTATATGATAATTGGGTCAATGTATAGTATTCTCAGCTTGTTTATGAACTTAGTCCTGGCATCTTCAAATCCATATTCCCTATATTTCTCAAAAAAAGAAATAAGATCTTTCAATTGTTCTATAGCAACATCAATACTTGTTAACAAGTGACAAAAATATTCATAACTATCACAACCTATAAGATAAGGAACAAGATAATATACTATGGAAACAAAATACTTGTTGCTAATTGCCAAAAGTCATAACATTATAACATAGTCAACAAGATTTACTTCTAACATAACCAACCAAGAGCTAAAACAAATCCAAAAATTTAAAGAAGCAATACTTCCAATCATAACAGAGTTGTATTTTGCTGCCAAATAGAAAACACTCACAACTAATGACTCCCAAACCACTCTATCACTAGTTAATCCATCATCATAAACCTGCAAACACACAAACAGAACATTTGTTAATTATGATGATCATAAATTTAAATGAAACACAATAAAGAATGTTTAAGAATGTGAAAATGATTGCATATAAGTTAACCCCTTTTACCTGCAAAGCAAACTATCACAATTAACAAAATCCTATTAGGTCACAGCAAACTTTGGTGCAAGTGGATAACTGAGACCAAACAAGGCAATTATAGAAAACACATTACATTTGTTGTGTGTATTGTTGCTCCTGTAGTCATGCTAATATTCTGGTCATGGGACCAACTCAAAGTTCATGTGCTGTAGAAAGATTGCAAGAGCAACTGTAGCTTCCAATAAAGCAAACTGATCACCAGCACACTTAGGGCCCTCCGCTGAATGGAATATGCAACATGTTTTGATTCATCTAAATCTAGTAGACAATGATATTCAAACAAAAATATTCCATAGAATTGGGAATAATCTGAGTAGACAATGATATTCAGCAAAAATAAAATACTCAGCAATTAAATGACGAGGAATTTACTGGCTCATTTCATATATCACATGAAAAGTTCAACTTCCACCATAGAAATGGAAGGAATGTACATTCAATAGGGACTAGATTGAGTATGAAGAGAGGGGGGGAGTGAGTACAGAAGGGTTTCCACCAATACAACTCAATGACCTCACTACAATGCCACTCTCTCTTTTATAGCTACTTTGTTGTACCGTTGGACCCATCACACAATGATCCAAATTCATCTTCTCAAAGTTCACCTTCTTGTTCTTAGAAACATGATGAAGAAGATCACATACTTTCCGCGACGATGGCCTCTCTTGTGGCGCAGCTTTAGTACATTGTATGGCTATTTGAAGCACTTGAAATGCAGCAAATTCTTCAACAGGTAAAAGGGGTTTAAGTTTAGAATCTATCAGTTCGTCGCGCTCAGTTCCTTGCATGTCAAGTTTCATCTCCACCCATCTCACCATGTTCATATCTGATCTAAAAGCTGCATCAGTTGGCATTTTACCACTAAGAATTTCCATAAACACAACTCCCATGCTGTAGATATCACTCTTTTCTGTTGCTTTCATTGAGGATGCATATTCTGAAAATTATAAACAAATGTGAACAATGTGTTAATAGTTAAACTAAAATAAATGTGGAGAACAAGAAAAATCAAATCAAAGACATGATTAAGATCAGTACCTGGGGCTATGTAACCAAAAGATCCAGCAAAACAAGAATTTGACTCAGTATTAGAGTCAAGATTCTCAAAGATTTCTTTTGCCAATCCAAAATCTCCCAAGTGTGCCACCATTTTAGAATCTAGCAACACATTCCTAGATTTAATGTCCCTATGGAGGATCTTTGGCACACAATCATGATGAAGGTACTCCACTGCTTGGGCCAATCCCACAACAATTTTGAACCTCGTGTCCCAATCAAGACTCACATTTTCTCTGACAGGTTTTCCATGTAGCCAATCCCATACACTTCCATTCTCCATGTATTCATATATCAACAGATTCCAATCCATTCCTTTGTTTCTGTTACTACAACAACCAATAAGCTTCACAAGATGTCTATGTTTAATGCTGCCTAAAGTCTTCATTTCTCTTATAAAGCTTTTATTTAACATATACTCATCTTCCCGCGAAATCTTCTTGGCTGCCACAATTTCTCCATTTGGAAATTCGACTTTGTAGACTGTTCCGGAACCTCCAGAACCAATTATGAACTCATCACTGAAATTTTTTGTGGCTTCCTCTATTTCTTCAAATTTAAAATCTCTCCTTCCACCAATGTTATTGTTTAGTGGAAGCTCCAACTTTCTCTTCAAAAAATATTTCCTTTTATTCATGAACATGTTGCCTGCTAGTATCAGCAAAGCAATTGCAGCTAAAGTTGAAAGAGCTGAGATTATAATAACTGCTTTCACACTTAAGCCTCTCAGCTTATTTCTGGAAGCATGGTCCCGGTCACAACTTCCAAGAGGGGCTCCACAAAGATAAGTGTTTCCTTGAAATGACTTATATGGCCACTTGGAGAACTTCTTATCTAATGCACCATGAAAATTATTGTATGAGATGTCAAACTCATCCAAGCTCACCATTTCACCAATGACGGATAAAGAAACTTCTCTGGAAAGTTGATTGTGAGATAGATTAAGAGCTTCTAACTTTGACAACATACTAAGTGCAGGTGGAATGTGACCAGAAAGGTTGTTGTAGCTGAGGTCTAAAATGACTTGAAGATTTGGCAGCTTTCCAATCTCAACTGGTATCTCCCCATCAAATCTATTTTTTGAGAGACGAAGCTCAAAAAGATTTCTCAATTTCGCTATTGCAGGAGGGATAGATCCAGAGAGATTATTGTTATCAAGTCTGAGCACATTAAGTGATTCAAAATCACCTATGTTACTTGGTAAACTTCCGGTGAGAGAATTACTATCTAATGAAAGAATCAACAAATTTGGTAGTTTTAAACGGCCAAGAGGAAGAGGTCCAGAAAAATTATTAAAAGAAAGCTTAAGCTCACCCAACATAGCCAAGTTTCCAAGCCATGAAGGCAAGTGGCTAGACAGAAGGTTATGGCTTAAGTCAATGTAGGAAAAGTTAGGACACAAAGATAATTCATGTGGTATTGGTCCAGTGAGTGCATTTTTTGATAAGTCTAACACTGACAAATCAATGGCTTTTCCTAATGTTTTTGGAATTTCCCCTGAAAATCTGTTGTTACCTAAACTTAGTCTCTGAAGTGATGGAGAGTTTCCCAATTGAAAGGGAATTTCACCATCAAATTCATTATATGAGACATCAAAAGAAATTAGGAACCTAGACCTACATAATGGAGCCAAACTACCATTAAATTTGTTGATTGCAATATTGACAAAAGTCAAATTAGATAGATTTACCAATTGCTGAGGAAAGCTGCCTTGAAGAGAGCTATTGTAAAGAAAAAGCTGCTGCAAGCTTTTAAGGAACCCAAATGTCCAAGGAATGCCACCTGAAAGTTGATTTTCTGCCAAATTCAACAGATTCAGCTTATCACAGTGACCAATACTAGCTGGAATTTTTCCCACAAGCTCATTCTGCCTAATGTTAAGGAAATTCAACTCTTTTAGCCTCCCAATAGTAATAGGAATTCCACCACTAAAAGAATTCCTAAATAAATCAATCCTTTGTAATCTTGAACAATTACCAATCTGCATAGGTATCTTACCAGACAATTGATTATCATAAAGAACTAGTGATTCCAACTTACCAAGTCTCCCAATCTCTTTAGGCAAATCACCATGCAACTTATTATGATACAATGCAAGTGTTTGCAAGTTGGTTAGGTTCCCTATTGTTATAATATAAATAGTAAGCCCATTAGTTAGTAGTAAGGCCCATTAGTTGGTTAATATATAAGGTTGATGGTATACTCATTTATATCAACTCGTCTCATTTTGTAATTTTCACTACTTCTAATATAATAGACTTTTAGAGCTTTTCTCTCTAATTTATATGGTTATCATATTTTTTTAAGATGGTATTAGAGCAAGTTCTGATTCTGTGACCTATTTTTGTGCTTCACCACCGCTGCCGGCGGCGGCATGCGCCGCCGGTAGCACCAGCTTTTAATTTTCAATTTATATCTTCTCACGGTTATCATAACCTTTTTTTTCAGTTTCTGTTTTCTTCCACTGTTTTTTCACTTTCCGAAGTGCCTTTTCAGTTTCAAAAGACTCACCACCGCCAGCCACCGTCTGCCGCCACCGGAAATTTTTTTCGGCAACCCTTCCCGGCGAAACCACCACCATCGGGACCGGAAATTACCGATCTACACATATGTCAAAGTTCCATCATCATCAGGACTACCACCTTCCAGAATCAGTTCCGGTGAACGATCCCACCATTAATCCTTGGTGGAGTTCGATCTAGATGTCTGTAGGAGTGATTCATGCTCTTTGGTATGGTCTTATTTATGGTGGAGTTTGATTTGAAAGAGTGATTTCGGTGGAAGATGCATCGGAGTCGTAATCGAATGTAGCGAGAACGGCGAATCTATTGAATGAAGATACCACTGGAAGCCAACAAACAGCGACTACGTATTTGTATTGAGGGAACCGTTGGATTTGTGGGGTTTCTGAAATTGCCACCATTCCCATTGCCATTGCCAGATATTTTGTAGAAAGGGATTTTCTTGTTGTTTTGGTGGCTCGTGTTTTGATTTCTAGAAGGGTTCCCTTTCCTTTTTGTTTTTTGGTGTTTCGGTTTGGATCATCTTTGGTATTGTGTGGCTATCCTTTTGTGTTGTTCTGCTTGCTGATTTTAGGTAGTATTTAAGAGTTGGCTTCCACTTGGTGTTTTGGTAGGTTCCTTCGTTTGATTTGGTCCAGTGGTGTGTGTGCATCTTTTGCAAGAAGGTTTGGTAGTGTTTGGGGCATCTGATTTTTGCGTGTGGGTGCTCTTTGGATATGTTGTTTGGGGTCGGTGTATCTAGTATTAGGACCATTAAAGTCTGTTTGGTCATCTTTATGAATGTCTTTGGAAGCAATTTCCTGTCAAGGGTTTGAACAATTATTAGCATCATTTATTTACTTTGGTCTCATTGTTTTTTGGGTTGCTTTGACTATATGAGTCTAAAAACATTTGTTGGCTTGAGGATTGTACCGGATGAGGACCATGCGAGTTCCTTAGGAATTGATTACTCTATTATGCAAGCTTATGTTTGGCCCTCCAATTGGTTGTAGATTTTTTTGTCAGATTTTCAACACGACTTTTAAGAAAGCTCCTGATGCTACTAGTATGCTTTATAAAGCGCCTTGATCAAAGCCTTGCAGGAATTGGTATTGTTGCTTATATTTTTTTTATTACTCTGAATATGATGGACATTTTGATTAGCCTTATTGGCTTGTTTTTAGCTTCTGTTTATGGTGGTTAAGCATGATGCTTCTGCTATAAATGGTTAAGCATTGAGATTTTTCTTCTGTCTTGAGTGATTGAGTACTCTTGATGGTTAAGCGTTGGTGTGCTTCTGCCAAGTGGTTAAACTTTGAGGTATAGTTTCTGTTTGGTGGTTAAGCCTTTGGCCCTATGGCCTTGTTGATGTTTGCTTCTGCCCTATGGTGGTTAAGCATTTTGCTTCCTTCAAGTGATTAAGCCTTGAGTTGTGGCTTTTGCTTGATGGTTAAGTGTTGGTTTGTTGCTTCCTCCGAGTAGTTAAACATTGAGTTGTGGTTTCTATTTGATGGTTAAGCTTTTGTTGACTTCTTTGACACTTGGATGGTTATGCCTAAGAGTGGAGTTTGTTGATTCCTTTGGAGTGAATGTTGTGGAGACGCTGGAAGAAACTTGAAGGGGCCCGATAGTTGGTCGAAGACTTCTAGGAGCTATGCACCTCAACTGCTACCAATTTGGATTGCTCTTTATTTTTCTTTACCTTGATAGTATTTTGTATTGCTTATCTCAAGCTGGAAGTGTTGTAAACACCGTCCAGCTTGCGGGAGACTGTTAAAATATAGATAGTAAGCCCATTAGTTAGTAGTAAGGCCCATTAGTTGGTTGGTATATAAGGTTGATGGTATACTCATTTATCATCAACTCTTCTCATTTTGTAATTTTCACTACTTCTAATATAATAGACTTTTAGAGCTTTTCTCTCTAATTTATATGGTTATCATATTTTTTTAAGAGCCTATAAAGGGAGAAATTGAACCAACTAAACTATTGTTTTGAAGCAATAAATCAGTTAACCTTACCAACCTATAAATCTCAAAAGGTATTGACCCATTGAGGGTATTGTTAGATAAATCAAGAAGCATCAATGATTGGCATTTACCCAACTCACTTGGAATTTCACCATCAATTCCACATTGTGATACCTCAAATTGCACCAAATTTGTTGTATTTGAACATATGGTTCTTGGAATTGTACCATAAAGAAGCATGTGTATTAACTCACCCATGTTACCAAACTCCTTTGGAATTCCACCCGTAAGCTTATTCATTCCCAAGTAGAGATATTGAAGGTTACCAAGTTGAGATAATGACCGTGGAATGTGACCCACAAGCTGGTTTCGCTCTAAATTGAGATAATTAAGCTCACTCAACTGACCAAGTTGACTCTGTATCTCCCCTGTTAGGCTGTTATTGGCAAGATTGAGAGCTTGGAGTTTTCTGAGTTGACCCAGTTCACTCGGAATTGTACCGTTGAGTTTGTTGTCAGAAGCAGAAAATATGGTGAGCTTTGAGCAGTTCCCTAACTCGGATGGAATAGGACCGGTCAAATCATTGTCTTGTAGGATGAGATTCTCCAACTCAGTTAGTCGACGGAGTTGAGGTGGAATTGCACCCGTGAGATGGCATGAAGTTAAACCAAAGGGTGACAAGATTAACGAGATTGCCAAAAGAAGTGGGAATCACACCAGTGAGTCTATTGTTGCCAATTTTAAGAACTTGGAGACTCATTAACGAGCCTAACTCCGTGGGAATGTGACCAGTGAGTTTATTGGAGAAGAGAAGTAGAGATTGAAGTGAAGTGAGGTTAGAGAGAGATGGTGGAATGGGACCAGTGAGAAGGTTATTTGAAAGATCAAGGTGGAGCAGATATTGCAAATAACCTAGTGAGGGTGATATTGAACCAGTGAGTAATGAGTACGAAAGGTTGAGTCCCACCACCACTGGAACTGAGTCATTTTTCAAATGTTTTAACCCACATGAAACCCCTTTCCAGCGACAGTAATCTGTGTTGTTCCTTGACCAGTCACTTAAAACATTTTCAGGATCTTCTAAAATGGATGACTTCACTTCCAAAAGAACTCTCTTAGTGCTTTCAGTTTCTGAAGTTGCATGGGAAACGAGAAATAGAATAGTACTGAAGAGAAAGAGAAGTGTAACTGTATTTAAAATCTTCATCATATATATGAAAGCAGTTTACTTTACTGTGAAGGTTTGTTTGTGTGTTAAGAACTGAAGACTCAGGAAAACTGACAAGTTAAAACACAACACTTCACTTTGGTTGCAGGGAAATATAGTTGTGTTTTGTGAAGAAAGAAAATGAAATGGAGATTAATGGAGGTGTTGGTGGTGGTTGCCTGGTTGGATTGGGAGAGTTTTGTTTTGTAGCAGAAGAGATGGATGCATCCACAGGAAGAGCCAGAGATGCCATATATCCGTTTTCAGCATGCATGCATGCATGGGGTGGATATTGCATTGCATTGCAGATCAGCTGTAATTTGGGAGTAAGTGCGTAAGTAGTAATGAGTATAGATTAGGATTAAGAGATAAGCTGTTATTTGTAACTAGTGCATATTAATTATCGAGTATAGATCTGGTGAATGTTTGTTGAGATACTCAAAATGGGTTCACTAGCTAGAAAATAATGAGCCAAGAAATAGGCTATACCCCCTATATAGAGAAGATAGCAGAGATTTTGTAGTTTTGACTTTTGAGTATAAAAATACAACAGAATTACTGAGAAAGGAAAAGGAATCAATATTGGAATTACATGATTAATTGACTTCATTTATGGTCTATGATATATCCACCCCATAATGAATTGAACTAATCCAATATTTGCACCTCATTCATTAATCATGTATGTTTTCATGGTTTGTGAAAAAATTCAAAAATCATTAGCTATATAATGAACTCAATTAACCACCTACTTAAAGTCTTTAACAATTCTTTAGTGAGTTTTGATAGGATTAATTTCTATTTTTTTTAACCACTAAAGAATAGTACCTGATTAGTGACTTGGAAATACTGATTAATTGAGTTCATTTATAAAAGTAACCCATTGACCATAATGAATGTTGGGATTTTCGGCTGATTTTGAATTGTTATTGGGCTTGGGCTGGGCTTTAGAAATGAGTTGAGTGTAAATGCACCCCATATGAATCTAATTGCACCCCCTTAATTACTATCTTTATATCATTCTAAAAAAAATACTCAATAACATAGAAATACTTAATTAAACTATAAAACCTATCAAAACATATAAAATTCCCATGATTAACTTTAAGAATTGAGGTGGACTTGGAGCTTTGACTTTAGATTTTGGATTTCAATAGCTGCATTTTTTAAAGTAGTCTTTGTGCCACGAACTTAAGGACCTTTTACAGTGAGCCTTAGTTGAGAACTTGTCCCAACCCTCACCTGACCTGAGTTGGGAGGGCATATCCAACCATTTTCCGCCACATCTCTACATTCAGTATGCTCCTCCCAAAAAATACTCATATCTGAAGTACGTATTAGTTGTGTTGCGTGAAGAAATTAAAGAAAATGAAATGGAGATTAATGGAGGTGTTGGTGGTGGTGTGGTGATTGCCAGGGGCGGATCTTCTCAAGGGCTGGGGATGGCCACGACCCTCCCTAAAAAATGTGAAATTACTGAAATACCCATGTTATTAAATATCAACTATTAAATATATAGTTATTGTCCGCGCAATTATTTACCAGACGAACTCGTGTGTTGTATTGGTTAAAAATTCCTGCTGCTGCTTGTTGGGAATGAGTTCAAATCCCGTAAGAGCTAGTTTGTTAATTTTTTTTATTATAGCTGAAGATGCTTATTTATATTCTTGCCAACAAAATAATGAAAATATATATATCTGGGGAATTGAACCCATGGCCAAGGCATTACAAAACTACAATCTTTACCACTACACCAATGTTTGTTAACATGATTCAATATATAAATTTAAAATATATATAATATATTAGTAAACTATGTTTTTTTAATGTATTTATAATATTTATTTTGCTCAATGTATAGGTAATCTATAACAAAATATATATACACATACTTATGTTTGGTATTTTTTTATATTTTTGGAATATAAACTTTATTAGTATATTATTATCATTATCACACCTCTTATATTTGAATTACAAATTATTAAATATATGGTTGATAATTTTTGAAAAAAATATCTCCAGCTTCAGCATATTAAAATTAGAAACAAATAAATTTAAGAGTATGTCTTTTACAAACAATTTCAATTGAGCCTCTGTGAAATCAAGATTACGTTTTTAGTCATTTAATTTTCTCTATAAATAGTTTTAAGTTATATTTATTTTTTTAATTGTATCACTATGTCTGTGTCCATGTTTATGCGCTTTTGAGTTTCTAAATCTCTTTAAGTAGTGGCCCTCCCTGAAATTTTAGTCAAGATCCGCCACTGGTGGTTGCCTGGTTGGAATGGGAGAGTTTTGTTTTGTAGCAGAAGAGATGGATGCATCCATAGGGAGAGCCGGAGATGCCATATATCCTTTTTTATCATGCATACATGCATGGGGTGGATATTGCATTGCATTGCAGATCAGCTGTTATTTGTAACTAGTGCATATTAGTTATTGAGAAACTCAAAATGGGTGGGTTCACTAGCTAGAAATGAGCCATGCAAGAAATAGGTCATATAAAGAAGATAGTGGAGATTTTGTAGTTTTGAGTAAAAATTCAACATAATTACTGAGAAAGGAAAAGGAATAAATATTCGAATTACATGATTAGGTCATATGGTCAATAATGAGTTACTTTTATAGAGCTTTTATAGGGTTACTTTTGTAGAGTTTTTATGGGGTTACTTTTATATCCACCACATGTAATGAATTGAACTAATCGAATCTTTGCACGTCATTAACAATGTACTTCTTTGTCTCAGAATGGTAGCTCATGTGGTTGAGTAAAAGGGACATCGTTGGTGAAAATGTAGGCGTACGGGATTCGAACCCCGCTCCTCTCTTCCCTCTAACTACTAACACACTAATTTCTAACCACTTTGCCTATAAAAAAAACAATGTACTTCTTTAGTGAGTTCTGATAGGATTAATTTCTATTTTAAAAAACCACTATAAAGAATAGTGTTGCACCCCGAAAAATCCTTTGGAGGGATTTCTCTTCGCACAACGTGAATTGGAGTCACCACCAATATTTTTTTAGAGGTAAAACATTGAAAAAAACCTTTCTTGAAAGACAATGGTCCTTGGAACCACGAGATTTGAGTTCGGGGGTCGGTTATGCATGGGGAAGGTACGAGCACCCCACACATCCTTTCTACTGAAAGGGAACCTCGATTTGACGTGTGATTTAAAAGGTTGATTTAAGAAATGCTTTGTTTTTATCTCTCTTTACTTCTCCTTACTTTATGGAAAAACTTAAGGAAAATTTAATCTTTTGCGCTTGACGGGAGGGCACCGTGCCTACGTATCCTGGGGAGGGAATCAAAGCAACGTAGTTCTTGTTTTCGAAAATTGTTTTGTTTTTAGGAATTGCCTTGTTTTGGAAAAGGGTTTGTTTTTTTGAAAAGAAAATGGTTTTCATTTGTCGTGCTTGACGGGAATGTGACCCGCTCCTACGTATCTCCCAGTGCGATGGAGAATTCAAAGCTTACGTAGTTCTCGGTTGTCGAGAAAAGGTTTTTATTTTTTTAGTTGTTTAATTGTGAAAATTGAATGTTCACAGTGATCAAACAACAAAGGTTTCGAGTGATCACCACTAGCATCCCATTATTGACGATCGTGCAAGCAAAGGCTTCGCATTATCCTCAACAAAGTTTTTAATTTGTGAAATGAGAGTTCTTTTGAAAAATGAGTGTTCATGATAATCAATTGAGCAAAGACTCCAAGTGATCACCACTAGCACCCCATTGTTGACAATCGTGCAAGCAAAGGCTTCGCATTATCCTCAACAAAGTTTTTAATTTGTGAAAAATAGTTTGAAATTGTTTTGAGAAGAAGTGAAGTTGTTTATCAATGGTTATGTAAATGCAAAAAAAATGTTTTGAAGTTGGAACGTTACTAACGAGTAACAAGTTGTTCTTTGTATGCAACATGGTTTTGAAGTTTTGGAGAGTTACTAACGAGTAACAATTGGTGGAAATCAAAACAAGCAAATTGTGAACACCAATTCAACATTTTAATGCACCACAACAATTTAATGCATCAAGGCTCTAAGTGGCCTATCCTTTGCCAAAACTTCACAAGCTTCAAACAACAATTTACATTAAACTCAAAGAGCAAATAAAGCATGATTAAACTTGAGGATGCATCAAGGTCATTGGAGACCAATCATGTGCGCAAATTCAATTGTTTATAGACCCCTTTTTGCTCACATTTCACAAGCACATCAAATGGGAATTGAATTTTTAAATGCTTACAAGCATAGGCATCAAGGTTGAAGTAACCTATCTCTTGCCAACTTAGCATAACCCAAGATCATTTGTGGATCATAAATGAACCAAAACCCAAATTCATTTTCTCAAATCACAAATTAATCGTCAATTTATTTCAACAAGTCAACCAAATCAAGCAAGCAAATGACACTAGCAAGACTTAGGAACATTTATTCACAAGATCCAAGCAATCGAACACCAAAATCAACAACTATTCATATTTTTTTGATTTTTGTGAAAGTAAGAAGGCATGAAAAATGAATATTTGCAAAATCAAACAACATGTTTGGACATGGGAACTTCAAAATCAAGCCCCCATAACAAGATTGCATGAAGAAATGCATCAAAACTCAATTAAACCTATTTTATACTAAAGGTGCGAAACATTCATAGCTTCCTAACACAATTTTATTTCACAAAATGCAACAAGCAAAATGATAACAACACAAATCACAATTTATTCAAGGGTGAGAAGCAATCTCAAACACCCAAGCCTCCCTAAGTGCTTGTCAAAATGTTTGAGACACCTCTCACCAACAACAATCAACAAATCAACAATATAACAACACTAAAATGCATGAATATGGTAGGATGAAAAATTAGAAGCATGATATCTACATTTTGATGCAAAAAGGTTGAAGATGATGCTAGGTTTTAAGAAGTTTACCTCAAATCCAAGCTAAGGAATGACTAATATGAAGAACAAGACCACAAATCAACTTGAATCTTCACTAAACTTCAATGAAACCCACGAAATGCTTGCTTAAAAATGCCCTTTGATGGTGAAAGCTTAAATTAAATTAGGAGAGAAGGAAGATATATGAAGTAGGAATGGAAATGAGGTGAGAAAATGGTGATTTGGTGAAGGAGAAGTGAAAAATTGATGGAGGAAGAGGATGATATGATTTCGGCCAAGAGAGGGAATTAGGAGAGGGAGTTGTGTGCTAGGGTTGTGTGAGTGAAAATGAGGCCAAGAGCCCCTTTCTTGTGAGGTGAATAGGGTATATATAGAAAGCAATTAGGTTTAAGGGTGGTTAGGTCATTGTGCACTAGTTGTGCTCTAGGATTTGATTTTAATTTTGAATCAAAGGCTAGGATTGAGGCTCACATGGATTGAGGACATTGAGAAAACATAAAATGAGAGAATAGAGAGGAGAAATTCGAAATAGCAAGGGAGGGGTCCTTGGTGACCAAGTTTTGCTAGTTGTCATCTTGTACTATTGTACTATTATATGACCATTCCATTATCCCTTCATTTTTGATTATTCTTCTTAGGATAATTGTACAAAAATGCACCCAATTTAGGCCACATACAAGGTATCTTGAGGAATATGCCATTTTATGTGATCACCATGACCAAAAATGTCATAAAAATCACATCTTGGAACTTTTTGTAGAATATTCCTTTTTGATGCCTTTTTTGAGTTTGAATTTTGTGCACAATGTATGCATGCATGCGCATACATACATACATGACCAAAAATGTTTTGCCTCAAATAAATTTCTCTAAAATTGCACAATGATTCTTGATAAAAAAATTATCCTCTTTTGACAATGACCGAAATACCCTTTTGCCCTAAAAACCTTGTTTTTCAACAACAAATGCATTTCCACTCTAACAATGAATTTAAAAGCCCTAGAATGACTTTTAAAACCCAAAAATGCATGCACAATGCTCTTCACTCTTCAAAATAAAACCACACTTCTCAATTTATTTATTTTTGCGGAAAATTAGGGTTTTAAACCTAGGCGGACAAAATTAGGGTATGACAGCTGCCCCTCTTTATTTGGATTTTACCAAGGAATATGAATTGGCCAAAACATATTCCGAGGAAAAATAGAAATAAAGAATTCAGAAATAATACTAATTTTGTCTACTTAGAGAAACCCGAATTTTCCTTTTCTTTTTTTTTTCTCTTTTTTTTGTTTCCTTTCTTTGATCTCTCTTCTTTTGAGAGAGAGAGAGAGTCAACACTTGTCGCGTCGACGAGAAAGCAGTAAATTGCGTAAAGCAGTAAATGAAAGCAGTAAATGGGAAGTGCCGTAAATTGGGGGATTCGGAGGTTGCCTAAAACCTTTTAACGGACTCTCGTCGAGTCCGAGCTCTAGGGGTGGCCTTTTCGAGCGGCCGATCAATATCAGGTCCGGAACTGACATGATCAATGGATCTACACTATGCCTTAGGTTGACACAATTAATCCGATGGACTTAACGAAGTCTGTAGGATCTGCCGCGCGCTCGTACGCGACGTTGTGATCTGTGGAAGGAGTTCACTAACTCTGCGCTGATGGAGTTCACTAACTCGGTGCCATGATGATTTTCTGAAAATGAGATTTCGGGGACCCATTGGTCCAAAGTAACTGAGTTTTTTGAAAATTTTGGGGACTAACGAGTCCAAAGCAACTGAGTTTCTTTTTGAAAATTGGGAAGCTTTGAATGATGCATGGAATGCAGGCTCTTGATGCTGGGATGCACATGGATGCAATGATTGATTTGGTGAGAGGTTTTTTCTGTTTGATTTTCCTTTTTCTTTTTCTTTTCTTCTGTTTCTTTTTCTTCTGTTTCTTTTCGCCCTTCTGGGATGCGAATATGAAAGTATAATGCTCTACTGTTTGATGACATGGATGATATAGGAATGATGAATGATATGAAAATGTGTGTGTGTTTTTTTTTTTGCTGGTTAAATTAATCCGCGGGACTTGTGGCACTTGACACGAAGACCGTTCCAGGATGGTGATAACGCAAGGGTTGCGCGTTGGTTTGCAATGATCTTGTTATTTTTAAGGTGACAGTGCATGTGACTCTTTTTTTTTTTTTTTTTTTTTGCAGCTTTACCCATTTTAGGAAACCATTTTTCCTTTTGTGATTTTCAAAGATTTCGTAATAATCTGTAATGCTCTGAATGTATGCACATGTTTTGCAATTCAATTTCATCAATCATAAAATCATTATTTTGAAAGAAACTGAATAAATGAAGGTAAAGACACGAAAAGCACACATATGAAAGACAAGTTGGACTTTTGCTGATATGGAAACTGGTCGTGCAGAAAGTCACGCCAGTTGAAAGTACAATTGCAATCTTTATTCTAAACTGCTAAAATACAAGAAAAAGGATCAGATTCTGTGATTCTATCCTTGAAGTGACGGTGCCCACCGTTCATACTTGTGACCTTGATCAACCCCTTATCCAAATCTTCGGGAGTGCTAGTTGCCTTTTTCATTTCAAGTCCAAGTTTTCTGACCCTAATTTTTGCCTGGATCGCCCTTTGCGGGTTTTCAATCCACCGGGTCGCTCTGGTTTTGCCTAGGCCGCCCTTTGCGGGTTTTCAACCTAGCGAGCTGATTCTTACTTGGCTCATCTTTCTCTTTTTTCATTTATTTCTTTAGGCATACTCCTTTCTGACTGCATCTGAATTTGCTGGAAACTGGGGTTTTCTTTTCTTGCATCCCATTTTGCGAGAATTAAAGGCCCCTCCGGAGAATAAGTTCTTCGTCTTCATGATACTGGGTTCATCTCCATGGGAATCCTTTTGGAGGTTCATGATCTTTTTGAGCATTGAGTCTTCTTTGAAATTGTTGAAGATGAGCTTTCTTCGGTTTGAGCTTTCTCTTATTCTTCTTCTGACATAAGACAAATGTACTTTGGTTTGATAAGGCTCAATGAAAGTATTACTTCCATCATATGGGGTTTGCCCCTGTTAAAACGAAGCCTGATTTCCATGAAGGTCATCATCGTCCTTGATATCCTTTGTTGATTGTCTCTAACTGCCCCATTTTTAGGGTGGCGTAGGGAGGGATCATGATGCTTGACCTGGAGTCTTCATACTGTCATTTGTGACTACCTTAGCTTGGAAAGCTGCGCAACAGACCAAACTTTGGTAATTACAGACTTTGTTATAATGGCAAGTGTCTTATGTCAGAAGGGTGATTTACACAAACTTGTTAATTCATTGCTCTTTATCATGGCGTCAATCCTCTCCTTTGCTCAAATTGATCATGTCACTTGATTCCTCATGAGGACGAACCACTTTGTTCTCTTATTCTTGCACAACAGCTTGATTGCAAATCTGATGGTGGAGTCTGAGGAATGACTGAGGGTTTGTGGAGGGCGGGATGACGAGGTCGAGGTAGTGTTTGCGGTTTTATGAAAGGAGAGATGTATAGGAATGATGAAGTGTTTGAAGGTTTATGGAAGAAAGGGTGGTCATACACAACAAGGTGTAGGAAGGTTCATTGAGACAAGGATCTCTTACGCTTTATGGCCAAATGTATCAGCTCACAACTTATATTTCTTTCGTCTCTTTTTCCCTTGTTTTTCATTTTTGGGATTTTCATTTTTTTGAATCTGTTCTTTTTTGTTTCATTTTTTCTGATTTTTTCTTTTTTTTGCTTTTGAGTTGAGTGAGCTGATAAAAGTGATACACTATTTTTTGATATTTGAAGTGATCCTTGTCTGGGGTGATTGGAAAGATAATGGCAATGAAACCCCTGCAGCGATTGGAGGATGCTTGATTGGGTTCTGGTATTAACTGGGGTGACAGGAGGTTCAGAGGGAGGAGCAAATGAGATGGGTTGATTTTGTAGAAGGGCCACTGGTAGTGAGGAAGGTGGCGATGGCAGGCATTTGGTTATGAATTTTTTTTTGTGATGGGGTACTTGTAATGGCAAATGGGAAAGTTGGTTGATCTGAGGAAGGGAAAGGGTTTGGTCGCGAAAGAGGTTCGCTTGTAACATTTGTTTGGTTTCCTCAGCATTGCTCCACTTTGCTTGAACTTGTGCTTTGACTTCATTGCCCAACCTAGTTGTGGCATCATGAATTTCTACAGCCTTAGCCAATTCTTCACTTATTAATTCCGAAGAAACATCCCAGTTGTCTTCAGCCTCTCTCTCAGTTTGGTTAATCGGGTAATCAAAGTCACAGTATGAGTTATGGGCATTATTACTTTCAATAATTGTATTCGATCTGCATTAAAATGGAGTGGCGAATAAAAATAAAGAAAAGACACGCAAATGAGAGATGAAGAAAGAGAATTTTATTGAAAATTCCAAAATAACATTTTATGATTGATGAAGTTTGACGAAAACATGCATGCCCGAATGAAATATCCCAAGGCCTTGGGCAGAGCCGAGGAATTTTGCATTACAAAGAAAAATTACTTTAAATTGAAAATCACAGGGAAATCTAGGGCCTCCCAATTCTGGAGCTTTTCTTTCGCAGCACAACGGCGCACTAAGCCGACAGCACCGTCACCCGAGCCTGAATCGTCTTCAATCACATTGACCTGGTCAGGGTTCATCATGCCTACACTTCGGAAGTTGTTCCTAAGATCACCGACGACCATCCCTCCCTGGTTGGGGGTCTTTCCTCTGAGCTTTGCCAACCATTTCTCTCTTCTATCAGCTGCTAGCCTCTCTCGGTCTGCAGGGCTTGGGATATACCCAATACCGAACCTTTCAGTATTTCCTTTCAGCAGGACGGGTGCTACAATTCCTTGAGCAGCTTTTCCTAGGCCTTTTCCAACCTGATACCCATATCCTAGCATCACCTTTGCAACCATCATGTCCGCCTTGGACCTCCTAGGCTTCAATTGGGGAGGCTCACTCCCAACAAAGATAGCATTTGAGATCTCCAATCCCTGGAAGGCAGTCTCAAAAGACTCCTCTACTGCTTCAACGTAATATTCTGGTAGTGATCGGTTTATCATCATCTCCTCCTCCCCGAAGATTACTATCAACTTGCCCTCGGCCACAAACTTGAGTTTCTGATGGAGCGAAGATGGCACTGCCCCAGCGGCATGTATCCAAGGTCGTCCTAGCAGACAGCTATAAGAGGAAGCTATATCCATGACTTGGAATGTGACTTAGAACACTTCAGGACCCACCTGCAAAGGGACCTCTACTTCTCCAAAAACTTCTTTCACAGACCCATCAAATGCTCTAACCAAGGTGGAGCTAGGCTTCAGATATGAGCAATCCACATCCAACTTATCCATTGTGGACTTGGGCAACACATTTAATGACGAGCCATTGTCGATGAGCACTCTGGCCAGCATGTAGTCCCCACACTTGACAGAGATGTGAAGGGCTTGATTGTGATCCTTCCCCGCCGGAGGTAACTCAGCGTCTGTGAAGGTCAAGTAGTTGGATGCCACTATGTTCCCAACAATACCATCAAGCTGGTTGACCGTAATGTCATGGGGTACGTGTGCTTCATTCAGGATTTTCAACAGTGCAGCTCGGTGTGCCTCGGAACTAAGCAACAACGAAAGCATTGAGATTTTGGCCGGGGTTTGATTTAACTGGTCCACCACCTGGTATTCACTTTGTCTCATTACTTTCAGAAATTCCTGAGCTTCTTTGTCTGATACTTCTCTAACTTCCACAGTTTCCTTATCTTTTCCCTTACGGGCCCTTTCTTCAGCTTCCTTTGATTGTTCCTTTCTAAGATTTTCAGGAACATACATCCTTCCACTCCTTGTAATTCCACTACTCCCAGCAATGTTTGTTTTATCCAACACGCCCTGAGGGACCTCTGCTTGCATTTGCACGTTGCAGCTCCAGGGAATAACCCTAGTCTCTCTACTAAGGGTAGCAGCAGGTACCGGAATAACAACAGTCAGAGGTCTTGCCACAACCGAGCTTGAATTCGGACTGCAAGGGATTTCAACCGGTCTCCTGAAACCTCTGTTGTTTGATTGCAGAGTAGATACACTTTCTTCCTTTTCCTGAACCCCAACCTGGACCAGGTGTCTGTCTAACAGCTCTTGGAGGATGGGTTTGAAGCTCTCACAGGCCCCAACACAATAAGGGTCATTGCAGATGTCTCTTCTGGCACACCCTTCTTCGATGATACCACAACGGCATAGTGCAGCATGAATGATACTCAGGGGTGTACGAATGCACTCCACCTTCCTAATTAAGTACTGACCACCCTGATCATTAATGGCATTTGCAGTGGGCCCACCATGCCCCGGCAACGGGTTGGTGGTTACATTAGGTTGCTGAAATGATATACTCTTTGCATCAAGCAGGTCTTGCACAACGTACTTGAACGCCTTACAATCCTCCACCACATGACCTACTGCCCCAGAATGAAAGGCACAGGTGGCATTTGCATTATACCCTCTGGGATAGGGAGGCTGATATGGTTTCATCTGACGAGTGCTGATTAACTTGTTGGCAATGAGATAATTGAACAAATCCGTGTACGACATGGGGATAGGTTCAAAGACAACAGGCTTTTTTTCATTGTAGTTTCTGTACTGATTGTTGGACTGGAATGGTTGAGCAGGCGGCGTCTGAGCAGGAATTGGAATGGCTTGTGGGGGATTGTTGTGTGATGGACCGCTAGCTCCGATGATTGCATTAGTTTCTCCCTCCTTCTTCTTGTGGGAACCAGAAAAAGGCTTTTTCTGATGGGAAGGAGGTGTTGGGCCATGGGCTATTCTTCCGCTGCGCATGCCGTTCTCCACTCTTTCTCCAATGACAACCATCTCCGAGAAATTCGAAGCCACGCTGCCGACCAAACGATCATAGAACACTGGGGGAAGACTTTCCATGAACATATGGACCATCTCTTTATCAAGCAGGGAGGGTTTTACTTGTGCAGCGAGGTTCCTCCACCTCTGGGCGTATTCCTTGAATGTCTCATTATCCTTCTTAGACATACATTGCAGCTGGGTCCTATCCGGGGCTAAATCACTGTTGTACTGGTATTGACGGATAAAGGCATCCACCAGATCCTTCCAACAACGGATATTAGTTGGCTCCAATTGCATATACCATTCAAGGGGAGCTTCAGCTAAGCTTTCCTGAAAGCAATGTATCATCAGGTTATCATCACGGGCGTGGGCAGTCATCTTCCGGCAATACATCGTCACATGGCTGCGCGGGCAGGTTGCTCCTTTGTACTTGTCGAAAAATGGTGCTTTGAACTTGGGTGGCAGGACTAGATTAGGGACCAAGCATAACTCATGGGCGTTCCTAGCCCGGGAACCTGTTCCTTCAACAGCTCTCAATCTTTCTTCTAACATCTGGTACTGACTTCTAGCTTCATCAGGGTAATTCGGCGGAAAACCACTCACACCGTAGTGAAGATTATTCATCGACACCACAGCTGGGGTCACGTGTGGGTCACGTGAGTGAGCGATAATTTGAGGAATTGGACCCTGAACTTGTGGATGGATTGTTGCTGGAGAATTGAAGCCAACCGGAGTTCCCGGGGTAATAGCAGGAGTAGGAATCTGAATTTGAACCTGAGGTGTCCCCGTTCCAACTTCATTCACAGCTGATTCAGGCTGGGCCTGTCCTGTGGTTCCCGAAGGACCACTTTCTGGGTTTGCACCGGCAGCAGGGGGTGTGTACCCTAATGGGAGACCATAAGGAGGCCATTGCACGTTCTGGAGAGCCCGAGAGACTCTAGGAGGATCCACTCCTGCGGCAGCAGCACCTTTAGTTATGCCAGCATCCCTTAAGGCACTTAACACTCTTATGACCTCTGCCATTTGAGCTCTTATAACTTCCATCTCAGCCCTAATTGCTCGATTCTCTTGATTCTGATAATGCTGACCCTGACCATTTGGATTCGGACCTTCTGGAACTGCATCATTCTGGATTGGTTGATGATTGCCCAGATTCGCGTTGTCTTGATTGTTGGCCATATTTCTTGCCTGTGATCGCGTCCAATATCGATGATTAACCAGCTTGTCTTACTTCTGTGGACGGAACATTTTTTTTATTTTTTATTTTTTATGAACATAAAGACAAATGATGCAAATGCAATGCAATATGCATGTTATTATGTTTATTGCCGGGAATCGCGGTGCAACTCGTCTTGTCATAGGTGTTAAAGGAGGGATGCATACTCTTTCAGACTAGCCATATCAATCTCTTTCACGACAGGAAGCCTTGAATTGAAAACGGTTTTGCCTTTTGATTCCATTCCGTTTCTTACACACCTATGACAAGACTTTGTGTTACGTTGCGATCTCCGGCAAACAACTTTAATGCATGGAGGATGCAAAGAATGGAGGTTTTTTTTTTCAAAATTTTTGTTAGATGCGAATGCAATGATGATGATGCAAAATGATGCAGATGTGATGATTATGACCTTTTATTTACATAGAAAAGAGAGAAGAAAATGATGTTTATTGGTGGCGGTTCAAAACATTTTTGAAAATACCCGCTATATGCCACCTCATATAGGTGTTTAAAAGGAAATTATTTTCTACATTTTTGGTAAAAGAGTTTCGAAAGAGGATGCCTAAGCTAATGCAACACACAATTTGCGTGCCCCCGTGTCCTACAAATGGGTAAGGATCGTAGGCTCTAAAGTCAATGACAAGGGTAATCCTCCCATGTGGGTTCTGGTCACTGCCTCACAATGGCAACCAAGAGCTAAAGTCTCTCTCATGAATACACCCACAATCGTAGAGAGCTACCGATTGTGAGGTATCATGAAGAAAGCGCACTCTTGGGTGAAACTTTCATGAGAGCCAGACAGACAACGGTCTACGAATGGCAGTCACTACTCATTTCCACTCTCCTAGGGTTCTTTGCAGACCTTGGGTTTTAGGCCCCCCTCAATGCTCACAAATATAAGGTGTGCAGTGTGTGATGAGGGCACAACACCTAAAAATCTACCCAAACCCCACCTGCAAAGGGAAACCAAAACAGTCCAGACAATATCAAGCAACAGCATGTCGTCTACCCTAGGGTTCAATATCATTTCAACATAAGTATACTAACCTAGGGTTCCAACAACAATCGCAAGAATTGCTTACCTTGAGAAAGGGAGCCTAGAGGAGGGGACATAATAGGATTAGGGGAAATGCATGAGCTTACCTCAAGAAAGGGAGCAAAGAAGAGGGGAACATGCTAGGATTGGGGAAATGTATGAGAAAAGCATATAAACGACGAAAGTAAGAGGAGAAGAAGAAGAAACTACTCTTATTTTACTCAAGAAGCAAATATAGAAGAGGAAGAAGGCTAACACACAATGCACGCAAGCACAACATCACAAGAATGCACACGACAATTCTAAGAATAATGCAAGCATGTTTTTAAAGGCAAAGGAAAGAAAGAAGAAAGGGAAAGGAGGAGAGATATAACAAAGCATTCAAATCAACGAAATAAATCACATGTCGAATCGATTGGCTCGACCCACTAAAGAAAGTTC
Source organism: Astragalus glycyphyllos (assembly GCA_963573325.1). Lineage (NCBI taxonomy): Eukaryota > Viridiplantae > Streptophyta > Magnoliopsida > Fabales > Fabaceae > Astragalus > Astragalus glycyphyllos. Next base: position 79,776,202 of record OY754311.1, read on the forward strand.
CCCAGCGGAGTCGCCAGCTGTTGCACCGCGAAAAATCCTTTGGAGGGATTTCTCTTCGCACAACATGAATTGGAGTCGCCACCAATATTTTTTTAGAGGTAAAACATTGAAAAAATTAAACCTTTCTTGAAAGACAATGGTCCTTGGAACCACGAGATTTGAGTTCGGGGGTCGTTATGCATGGGGAAGGTACGAGCACCCCACACATCCTTTCTACTGAAAGGGAACCTCGATTTGACGTGTGATTTAAAAGGTTGATTTAAGAAATGCTTTGTTTTTATCTCTCTTTACTTCTCCTTACTTTATGGAAAAACTTAAGGAAAATTTAATCTTTTGCGCTTGACGGGAGGGCACCGTGCCTACGTATCCTGGGGAGGGAATCAAAGCAACGTAGTTCTTGTTTTCGAAAATTGTTTTGTTTTTAGGAATTGCCTTGTTTTGGAAAAGGGTTTGTTTTTTTGAAAAGAAAATGGTTTTCATTTGTCGTGCTTGACGGGAATGTGACCCGCTCCTACGTATCTCCCAGTGCGATGGAGAATTCAAAGCTTACGTAGTTCTCGGTTGTCGAGAAAAGGTTTTTATTTTTTTAGTTGTTTAATTGTGAAAATTGAATGTTCACAGTGATCAAACAACAAAGGTTTCGAGTGATCACCACTAGCATCCCATTATTGACGATCGTGCAAGCAAAGGCTTCGCATTATCCTCAACAAAGTTTTTAATTTGTGAAATGAGAGTTCTTTTGAAAAATGAGTGTTCATGATAATCAATTGAGCAAAGACTCCAAGTGATCACCACTAGCACCCCATTGTTGACAATCGTGCAAGCAAAGGCTTCGCATTATCCTCAACAAAGTTTTTAATTTGTGAAAAATAGTTTGAAATTGTTTTGAGAAGAAGTGAAGTTGTTTATCAATGGTTATGTAAATGCAAAAAAAATGTTTTGAAGTTGGAACGTTACTAACGAGTAACAAGTTGTTCTTTGTATGCAACATGGTTTTGAAGTTTTGGAGAGTTACTAACGAGTAACAATTGGTGGAAATCAAAACAAGCAAATTGTGAACACCAATTCAACATTTTAATGCACCACAACAATTTAATGCATCAAGGCTCTAAGTGGCCTATCCTTTGCCAAAACTTCACAAGCTTCAAACAACAATTTACATTAAACTCAAAGAGCAAATAAAGCATGATTAAACTTGAGGATGCATCAAGGTCATTGGAGACCAATCATGTGCGCAAATTCAATTGTTTATAGACCCCTTTTTGCTCACATTTCACAAGCACATCAAATGGGAATTGAATTTTTAAATGCTTACAAGCATAGGCATCAAGGTTGAAGTAACCTATCTCTTGCCAACTTAGCATAACCCAAGATCATTTGTGGATCATAAATGAACCAAAACCCAAATTCATTTTCTCAAATCACAAATTAATCGTCAATTTATTTCAACAAGTCAACCAAATCAAGCAAGCAAATAACACTAGCAAGACTTAGGAACATTTATTCACAAGATCCAAGCAATCGAACACCAAAATCAACAACTATTCATATTTTTTTGATTTTTGTGAAAGTAAGAAGGCATGAAAAATGAATATTTGCAAAATCAAACAACATGTTTGGACATGAGAACTTCAAAATCAAGCCCCCATAACAAGATTGCATGAAGAAATGCATCAAAACTCGATTAAACCTATTTTATACTAAAGGTGCGAAACATTCATAGCTTCCTAACACAATTTTATTTCACAAAATGCAACAAGCAAAATGATAACAACACAAATCACAATTTATTCAAGGGTGAGAAGCAATCTCAAACACCCAAGCCTCCCTAAGTGCTTGTCAAAATGTTTGAGACACCTCTCACCAACAACAATCAACAAATCAACAATATAACAACACTAAAATGCATGAATATGGTAGGATGAAAAATTAGAAGCATGATATCTACATTTTGATGCAAAAAGGTTGAAGATGATGCTAGGTTTTAAGAAGTTTACCTCAAATCCAAGCTAAGGAATGACTAATATGAAGAACAAGACCACAAATCAACTTGAATCTTCACCAAACTTCAATGAAACCCACGAAATGCTTGCTTAAAAATGCCCTTTGATGGTGAAAGCTTGAATTAAATTAGGAGAGAAGGAAGATATATGAAGTAGGAATGGAAATGAGGTGAGAAAATGGTGATTTGGTGAAGGAGAAGTGAAAAATTGATGGAGGAAGAGGATGATATGATTTCGGCCAAGAGAGGGAATTAGGAGAGGGAGTTGTGTGCTAGGGTTGTGTGAGTGAAAATGAGGCCAAGAGCCCCTTTCTTGTGAGGTGAATAGGGTATATATAGAAAGCAATTAGGTTTAAGGGTGGTTAGGTCATTGTGCACTAATTGTGCTCTAGGATTTGATTTTAATTTTGAATCAAAGGCTAGGATTGAGGCTCACATGGATTGAGGACATTGAGAAAACACAAAATGAGAGAATAGAGAGGAGAAATTCGAAATAGCAAGGGAGGGGTCCTTGGTGACCAAGTTTTGCTAGTTGTCATCTTGTACTATTGTACTATTATATGACCATTCCATTATCCCTTCATTTTTGATTATTCTTCTTAGGATAATTGTACAAAAATGCACCCAATTTAGGCCACATACAAGGTATCTTGAGGAATATGCCATTTTATGTGATCACCATGACCAAAAATGTCATAAAAATCACATCTTGGAACTTTTTGTAGAATATTCCTTTTTGATGCCTTTTTTGAATTTGAATTTTGTGCACAATGTATGCATGCATGCGCATACATACATACATGACCAAAAATGTTTTGCCTCAAATAAATTTCTCTAAAATTGCACAATGATTCTTGATAAAAAATATCCTCTTTTGACAATGACCGAAATACCCTTTTGCCCTAAAAACCTTGTTTTTCAACAACAAATGCATTTCCACTCTAACAATGAATTTAAAAGCCCTAGAATGACTTTTAAAACCCAAAAATGCATGCACAATGCTCTTCACTCTTCAAAATAAAACCACACTTCTCAATTTATTTATTTTTGCGGAAAATTAGGGTTTTAAACCTAGGCGGACAAAATTAGGGTATGACAAATAGTACCTGCTTAGTGACTTGGAAATACTGATTAATTGAACTCATTTATGGCCAATGGGGTTACTTTTTTTATACAACATATTCACCACGTAATGAATGTTGTGATTTTCAGCTGATTTTGAATTGTTATTGGGCTTGGGCTGGGCTTTAGAAATGGGTTGAGTGTAAATGGATATATGAATCTAATTGCACCCCCTTAATTACTATCTTTATATCATTCTAAAAAAAATACTCAATCACATAGAAAAACTTAATTAAACTATAAAACCTATCAAAACATATAAAATGCTCATGATTAACTTTAAGAATTGAGGTGGACTTAGAGCTTTGACTTTAGATTTTGGATTTCAAGAGCTGCATTTTTTAAAGTAGTCTTTGTGCCACGAACTTAAGGACCTTTTACAGTGTCTAGCCTTAGTTGAGAACTTGTCCCAACCCTCACCTCACCTGAGTTGGGAGGGCATATCCAACCATTTTCCACCACATCTCTACATTCAGTATGCTCCTCCCAAAAATACTCATATCTGAAGTATTTAGCACACCTAGATGGGGGTTTTGTAAGAAGGATGAGAGGGGAGTGGTCTAAGTTAACAATGGGTAGAGCTAGACCAGTACCATGATTGTAGAGATCTATCCAAGCCCAACTCACCATGATTATATCAATCCTTTGTTTTGTAATCATTTCATCTCTAGGATTGCTAATCCAAGTATACTTAGATCCCTTAATGTCTAAATCCATCAGTTCAGTTTCATTAAGAAAATCGCTGAATAAGTTCAGTCTAACAAGCTCCACCGGTCTTGTACTTTTTTTTTTTGTGATTGAGATCATTTCATTGAAATCTCCCACACACTACCAAGGTCCACCATGTCTAGGTTTGAGCCCTAGGATTTTCCCCCACAAATGTCTTCTCTAATTTAAAGTAGGATTCTCATAAATAAATGTCATTTCAAACAGGTTCCCAGATCTTTTTTCCTTCACACTGGTGTGAATGTAGTTCCTACATGATGATAGAATTTGGATAGTGAATCCTTTATTCCAAAATAGTCCAAAACCCTCTGAAGTACCTAGGACAGGAACACAAAACATGTTATCAAACTTGAATTTCCTTCTTACTCTTTCAACTCTCTCCTTTTGGACTCTAGTTTCCATTAGGAAGAGAATGACCTTTCACCAGGTCATTAAGTTCCCTACCAGTCGTGACAGCCGCCAAACCATGACAGTTCCAACTTATAGCAGTCATTTGGAGGTTGGGAGCTTGATATGGCTCGCCTCCTCAACCTTTGATTTCTAGTATCCCATACAGAATGGTCCAAAAGGGCTTGTTGCTTCATAGCAACTTTCAATGTAATTACTGTCTGATTCTTCTTCGGTTTCATGCTTGTGCTTTCAGTATCCCCCTTATCATGGTTTAAGTTTACCACATTAACGTTCCTCTTCTTCTAACTCATTCCATCAACCATGTTAAGGGATGGTGCATTTTCATCACTCTGATCTAGATGTAGGCCTGTAGCTTCCTCTGGGAATTCCACAAAATAGCCTTGCTTTGGTAGTTTTTCTGTGGTTCCATCCACTTCTCATGCCCATTGGGTAAGCAAGCTAGTTTAACTCTCTGTATCTCTGAGTAGATAATTGGGCTCCTCCATATTTACTTTTGTGATTGGTAGGGCTGGGGATGTTAGTTATGATAATAGGTACCTTCAGTCCTCTGGCCTCTTTGCGAAGGCCTAGAAGCTCCACATTGTCAGGACCTAGTCTTGGCTGGGGTAAGCCCCGGTTTAGGTCAATTTTGGCTAGGTTGAGGTTTTTATGGGTGGGTTGGTTTGTTTGGTTGTTGGGTTGGGTGTTGTTTAGGGGTATAGTTGATGATAGGTTGGCAATATATAGGTCTGGGTTAGAGGCTAATGTTTGGCTTGGTTGCAAAGGTATCTTGACTTTAATAATAGTGTGGGGGAATAGAGGTTTGGAGCTTGGGTTTGGACCAAACCATAGAGGATTCAAGCGTTGAAAAGGCTCAGGGATGGTTTTATTTCCGTTATGCATATTTGGGTTATCAATAGGTTTTGTAAGGGCAAGCTGTTTGTAGTGGTTTTGTTGTTCTTCAGCGAAATAGGTGGTCTTTTGATTTCCTAAAGTTTGAGTAGTTTTTTCGTGTCTGTTTAGGTCTCTTCCTAAGTATTGGATACTACTGGGGGCTCCTACACTAAGCTCAGAACCATATTTGGGTTTGGTTGGGTTAGAGGGTGCCATAGCCATTGGGTTAGGACATTGATTTTGCTCGTGGCCTATAATTCCACAGTTGTAACGTAGTGATTGTAGATGCTCATATGTAGACCACCCACAGGTTGGGTAAGTCTTTCCTTGGAACCCAACAGCCAGTAGGTAGGGGTATGTTTAAGTCAATCTTCACCCTTCCCCTAATGAAGTTCCTTAGAATCTAACCTTCAACTATCAGATTCTCTATATCCATAACTTCTCCGACATTGCTCAAGAGTTTTATAGCACTAGGAACATTCATATTTTGGAGAGGGAGCTGATGGATTTGAATCCAAAATGGTGTTTTCTCAAAATCAATGTTAAAACACAATACATAGGGGGTACCAATAATCAAGACATGTAAGATAGTTCATGACAAACCAGGGAGCCTTTTTTAACACTTCGGTGGCCTCTGCTTCCTGATTGAAATTGAAAAGAAACATATTATTGCCCAGTTATGTAATATGTAGTCCTTTGTATGATGTCCATGCTTTTGCAATAATCTCCTTGACTGCTTTAATGTCGAGTTTTTTCTCTGTTCGTATCTTACCCACTAATGCTTTGTTTGACAGGGAAGTGCTGCTTTGGCTCTCAGAAACCAGATATTCACTCAATATTTCTGGATTCTCCTCTTGATGCTGATTGTTTACTTCGTAGGTTCCATCGAGAGATATAGAATAAAACTAGATGATTGGGGAAAACGGTACCTAACACAGGATCTCTAGATCTGTGCGACTCGAGAATATAGGGGGCTGGACATAAAGGCAAAATGACAAAGACAATAATGAGGATAAGGATGATGATTTCTAAGATATAAATCCTAAAGCATCACCAGGACCAAGCTTTAATACGGCTTATTGTATTTAGGGTTTTGTTGTAACTGATATTTTATGTTTGTAAAGAAGACAGACTCAGGGAATCTAAAAACTATAAGTATCACTAATACTCATTGACACTCACACACTGAAGTTATAACCTAACACAGAGGACTCAATATATTTCTGAGAGCTATTTTAAATAGAGGACTCTAACGCTATCCCATATTCTTGTTTTGGCTCAGACTCTTGCTTTTATTTTTTTAAAACGAAACGGGACACAACTACTCTATAACATCATGACAAACAAAAACGAGACACAAACTCAGACAACACTTGACACCAGGGAGCGGAGAACAAAGCTAAAAACTAGAACAGTACAATGGGAATTAACACTAGCAGAGTAAACCCTAGGAACTTGAATTGATCAAGATTTTCTTTGTGTTGATACTTCTCCTAATGGTTTTCATATTTTTTATGGCATAGCCATTCCAGAGACACAAATGACAACAAGAACACAAGCGATGACCTTCCTTTGATAAGCCTTTGATATTTCTTATATATATATTCCTTTTGGCAGAGTAAGCATTTGACCAACTTTGACAAATTTTATACTTTTACGTATTACTATATTATTACTAGATGTGTTTTTTTATATCTTTAAATGACTAAACATGAATAAAATTTAAATTTGAATAGGATCAAAATTGTATATTTATTTTAGAAGAGTCTGATTTAGGATACTAAGCCAAAAACTTAGTAAAAAAATACTAAAGGGCATATAAGTCATTTCCCAAATAATTAAAAAACCAAATTTCAAAACACTTTCCCCAATTTCAAAAATCACAAAGCAAACGAACGAACAAATACTCTACGCGCAAACGAACGAATCCACTCTACAAACTCGTCGTCGCAAACCTTCTTCTACGTTAATGGATTTTTCCCTTCCAACTTGCGTTTGGTTAATCTGAATTCTAGAGTGGTCCAAATTTTATATAGCTAGCTGCACATTTACCAGGAGAAAAACAACTAACCACAAACTAGTAACATAATGGTTAGTAGCCACTAACCATTATGTTACAAGTTTGTGGTTAGTGGTCACAGATAGCAAAACGAAGCACTTTACCACTAACCACAAACTAGTAACACAATGGTTAGTAGCCACTAACCATTGTGTTACTAGTTTGTGGTTAGTGGTTAGTTCTTTTTCTCCACCACTAACCACAAACTAGTAACACAATGGTTAATAGTCACTAACCATTATATTACTAGTTTGTGGTTAGTGGTCACAGATAGGAAAACGAAGCACTTTACCACTAACCCAAACTAGTAACACAATGGTTAGTGGCTACTAACCATTGTGTTACTAGTTTGTGGTTAGTGGTCACAGATAGCAAAACGAAGCACTTTACCACTAACCACAAACTAGTAACACAATGGTTAATAGCCACTTTACCACCACTTTACCACTAACCATTGTGTTACTAGTTTGTGGTTAATGGTCACAGATACCAAAACGCAGTAGGCGATGAACAAGCAACAAGAATGGCGATGAAGGGTTGACGGAGCGTTGATGAACGGTTGCTGGAGTGTTGATGAACGGTTGCCGGAATTGTTGCGTTGCATCGTGGAGAACAACAATGTCTCTGTTGATGGACGGCAGTGAGCAAGGACGAAATCAACGGTGGCGGCGGTTGATGAACGATTGACAGTGATGATGAACGGGTGCCGACATCTCTGTTGCATTGCGTTGCGTACGTGAAGAACGTCGTGAAGAACCTGAACGTGAATACGTGATAAAACTCAGGGGTAAAATGCCAAAAAATGCCCTCTTTAAATGACAGCCATTAGATCATATTTCATTAAAACATAAGGCATCCAATGGCTGATTGTGGTTTGGTATAAAATACTAAGAATTTGACTTAGTATTTTTTTTTTTTGGTGCACAAAGATTTGACTTAGTATCCTAAACCACCGCCATTTTAGAACATAAATTAGATTTCCCCTTCTATATTTTTAAAATATTAGCATTATAATTAAACATAATAATATATCATGAAATATCTTTTATGTGAGTTGGAAAATGCTTAAGTAAAAATGTAGAAAACTTTTACTTCTGTTCTTCAAGAAAATACAAAACTTATTGTAAAAAAAAGAAAATATAAAACTTCTTAAATAGGCCAATGTACAAATTCAAATTCTATTTTGAGTCGGCTGAATTTACGACACTGTTTGCCTTTTTTTTGTGTGTGTGACAATCACCCTGTTTGCCTTAGTTGGAGAAGAAATTGCACTCATGTATCACGTGGCTATTAATGGTGAACTTGTAAAAGAAAACACTCGATGTACCGAACTTGTAAAAGAAAACACTCGATTATGATTCTGATCACACAATAAGTTTAATAATGAATATAGAACGAAAATGTTAATATACATTGTGTTTAACATTTTTTATATAAAATGTTATATCTCTTAAAATCTGTTTAAATTACAATGAGATTATAAAATACAAGTCAACGTCATACTTAAACTATTGAAAAAAAGATGATTATTAATAAAATACTAAATTCTTACACGACAATTTTATCCACGCGCTTTTGCGGCAAAAAAAGGAAAAAGAGAACAATACTGTATTTATTTTAGAACATAAGTTAGATTTCCCCTTCTATATTTTTAAAATATTAGCATTATAATTATACATAATAATATATCATGAAATATCATTTATGTGAGTTGGAAAATGCTCAAGTAAAAATGTAAAAAACTTTTACTTTCTGTTCAAGAAAATATAAAACTTCTTAAATAGGCAAATGTACAAATTCAGATTTGAGTCGGCTGAATTTACGACAGTGTTTGCCTTTTTTTTTGTGTGTGTGATAATGTCATTGTTTGCCTTAGTTGGAGAAGAAATTGCACTCATGTATCAAATATACGTGGCTATTGCTGAACTTGTAAAAGAAAACACTCCATTATGATTCCGATCACAGACGTGTGTTTTTCTTCTTCACATATTATTGATTGTTCATTATTTCAATAAGTTTAATAATGAATATATAACGAAAATGTTAATATATATTGTGTTTAACATTTTTTTATATAAAATGTTATCTCTCTTAAAATCTGTTTACATATTACAATGAGATTATAAGATATAAGTCACCGTCATACTTACACGACAATTTTTTTTTTGACAAGTACACGACAATTTTATCCACATCGCTTTTGCGGGAAAAAAAGGAAAAAGAGAACAATACTATATTTATCAGCTTTAGCTACAATGATAATTTTCTTCTTTTGTCGTTTTTTACACATTTTAATCGAGACAGGTGGAGGGGAGGGAGATGAGAGAATATTTGCTATTTTGCTAGTATCATTTTTGTTGAGAGAAGATAGAATAAAATTTCATATTTGGATCGATAACTTATATAGCAAAGATAGTCTACGCTAGTGCATCAAAATAGCTTTTGAAAATATAACTTATATAGCAAAGATAGTAGCGTACATCACGTGCTGTGTGGAGGATCTTCGTCCTAAAATTCTCCCTAGTTATATGGTAAAATTTTGAGATTATATAAAGATAAAAAAGTGAATTAGTTCTAAACTTTCCTTATCCTTGCTAACCAAGTATATATGTAATTAATGTCTTCCCCCCTTTTTTGAACTACACATAGTTGGAGAAGAAATTGCACTCATGTATCACGTGGCTATTAATGGTGAACTTGTAAAAGAAAACACTCGATGTACCGAACTTGTAAAAGAAAACACTCGATTATGATTCCGATCACACAATAAGTTTAATAATGAATATAGAACGAAAATGCTAATATACATTGTGTTTAACATTTTTTATATAAAATGTTATATCTCTTAAAATCTGTTTAAATTACAATGAGATTATAAAATACAAGTCAACGTCATACTTAAACTATTGAAAAAAAGATGATTATTAATAAAATACTAAATTCTTACACGACAATTTTATCCACGTCGCTTTTGCGGCAAAAAAAGGAAAAAGAGAACAATACTGTATTTATCAGGTTTAGCTACAATGATTACTTTCTTCTTTTGTCGCTTTTTACACATTTTAATCGAGACAGGTGGAGGGGAGGGAGATAAGAGAATATTTGCTATTTTGCTAGTATCATTTTTGTTGAGAGAAGATAGAATAAAATTTCAGATTTGGATAGTTTACATCTCTCTCTAAATAAGATAGTCTCCCTAGTTATATGGTAAAAATTTGAGATTATATAAAGATAAAAAGTGAATTAGTTCTAAATTTTCCCTCTCCTTGTTAACCAAATATATATGTAATTAATGTCTTCCCCCCTCTTTTTGAACTAAACATAGGCTCTTTTTTGCAACATAATACCTTTAGTTTATAGTGGATAACTTATAGCAAATAAGTTAGTTGCAAGTGTTTGGTAATATTAGTTTATTGCAATTTTTCACTAACTTATAGCATTTTTCGAATACTACTTGAAGTAGCTTTTGAACTTATAACTTATAGTGTTTTATTTTTTCTCTTATTTTTACCTGTATTATTATTTTGGTATGAACAGAGTATCCTCTGCGCGCAATTGCAGAGACTAATCCATCGAGTAGAGCAAGACCACAATGTGCGGCAAAGTTCTTCCTCAAGAGATTTAACACTGTCAAATGCCCAAGACTGGATTCGAACCCAAGACCTTAGATAAGTTGAAAGAGACTCAAACCATCTCGTTCAAGTGCTTTTATGTACCATATTGCAGAAGACTAATCCCTTTAATGTGTGATATAATCATTTTTTGATAAAATTACGAGCCTTTTCAAATTATACCCTTTCTCTTTATCAACGGTTGGCTAGATCACAAAGATTTTAAGTCCTTGTTCAAAAATGTTGGGTTGAGTTTGATGTCACAGGTAATATGGCTTATATTGTTAAAGAGAAATTTAACCTGTTAAAAAATAAGTTATGTGCTTGAAATAAGGAAGTTTTCGGTATCATTGATACTAATATTGAAGCGGAGGTCAAGGAGGTGATTGAGTTGAATATTGTTCTAGTTGAGAATTGGGATGAAGCCGTCGTGCTAAAGAGAAAGGAAGTTTCTACTAAGTATTGGAGGGACATTCAATTGAAAGAGAGTTTATTGTATCAAAAGAGCAGGGAAGGGTGGATTAAAGAGGCAGACGCTAATTCAAAGTTTTTTCATTCTATATAGAGGTATCGTCGGCGGAGGAGTAGATTATCGATTTTAGATGATCAAGGGGTGTTCACTACAAGAATAAATGGTTTTACCCACCAAAATTACCCACGAACTCAAAATCTGTTGAACCTGTTTGCGTGTTACAATTAATAAACCCACTCTTCTCCCACAACCTTTCATTTCCATTTGCGTGTTACTCAAAAATGTCTCATTTTCACTCTTTTTTTCCTAAGTCTCTTCTCTTCTCCCTAGAACCTCCTGTCTCCACCACCTTCCTCCTCCCTCCTCTGCCCTCTTCCGCGCTCCTCCACCCTTAGCCAACGTCAACTTACAAGAAAGTTCAAGCAGGAACGCTCTTTGTCGTCAGTTGATATTACATAGGGGCGGTTGTCTACCGACGACAACTCTCGTCTACTTTTCATTTCACGGTATCATCTTCTCTCACAATCTTTGTTTCCCTCAAATTCATACATCTAATTCCAAAACCTATTTCTCAATTGCATTCGATTTCTACTTCCAAACCCTAAGTCTCAGTCTCATTCGATGTGTGTCAAAATTTGGGGCTCTATTTTGGGGCTTTATTTTGGGGATTCTTTCAAACCTTTTCCCTTTCTTTTCGTACACTCAGTTTGTTAGGTTTAGCATTGATTTAGGGCCTGTTTGAATAAGTTTTGTTTTTTAGTTTTTAAAAACAATTTTGTAAATCAATTTTTAAAATCATTTTCTCAGAAAAAAGAAGAAAAAAACTTGTATGGTAATCCAATTTTAAAGTTTGTTTTAAAGATGAGAAAACAAAAAAACTTGTTTGGTATAATTGTTTTTAAATTATGTTTTAAAAATTAAAAAACTGATAACTTGCAAGTTTTTCCTAATGAATCTTTTTTAACATGTTTTCTTTTAATTTGAATGGTTAGGTATATTTTTAGTCCCTATAAAGTTTTAAAATGTCAACTCATTTATACCGTTCAAATTTTTAAATGATTATTTGTATAAAAAACACGTCTGCATCTATTAACTCAAATAGATGGAATGTCTAAAAAAGAGTTTATGTGTAACGAATTTGAAATCATAAAGGACCAAACTGGAAAAAAAACTGAAAGGCAAAAAGTGAACTTTTAAAATAGCAAAGGACAAAAATGCATTTTATCCTAAAAAATATATAAAACCATCTTTTTGGGTATGCAGGGAGAGAGTGGGGGAGAACGAGGTGGAGAGAGGATGAGGAGGAGAATAGGGCACCTCTTAAGACGTCTTACAAGTACTGAATCTTAAAATCCTTACAAGCACTGAACACCAAAATACTTACAAGCAACACCCTTCACCAATAGATTGATCTAGGGCCTTAAGCTTCCATGGAGGTTAGGGCACCAAAGTAAAACTGGAGTTAGGAATGAAAAAGAGAGATAAAAATGGATCTAAAAAGTGTATTTAGTCTCAGAGAAAACGAAAAAACACGTTGTCAAAAAGACACAATCAAAAACACCAAGTGAAAAGATATAAAGAGTACATTAAAATTCACTAATCAAATTCCCTCACACTTAAGCTTTTGCACTCCAGGCAAAACATTAAAACAAGACAAAAAAAACAATGCATGAATTTCTAACGAACCCAAAGAATGCAAAGTCATAAGAGAGACATTTTTCCTAGGCATCAGGGAGAATCACAATCAGAGATAGCACTTAATTACAATCAAGGAAAAAAAGAGGATAGAGCACCAAAGAGTGAATCATAAGTGATGAGTTCTCGCAGGATATGTATAAGTAATGCGGTAGCTCAATCACTCAAGTGTCTAGGCTTGTGTTTACTCTCATATATATAGACACACACACACACACACACACACACACACACACACACAAAGAACATCAATGAGAGTTAGCACTACCATATGCTTGACAAGCTTCTAACATCCACACTTAAGAATACATGCACATAAGATTAAAAGGTCTTTGTAATGGTTGTAATGGGGCCAAGGTCAATGTGGGATAATCCTAAGGGGGAAATAGACTAAAAAGAATCAAAGAGGATAAAGTTCTCCACCGAATCGAGAGCACTTTGAGGATCTTCTGAAATCACTATGACAATACACTCACTTCGAATCGGGAGTCTATTGTCCCCGATTCGAAGATCTCGAAGACCTAGTAACGAGCCTAACTCGGTGGGAATGGGACCGGTAAGCTGGTTGGAGTAGAGAAGTAGAGATTCAAGTGAAGTGAGGTTAGAGGGAGTTGGTTAAATGGGACCCGTCATTTGAAAGATCAAAGTGGAGCACTTTGAGGATCTTCTAAAAGCACTCTCATAGTGATTTCAGTTTCAGTATCTGCAGTAGGATGAGAAAGGAGAAATAGAGAAGAAGAAAAACTGAAGAGAAAGAGAAGTGTAAGTGTTAAAATCTTCATCGTTAAAGCAATTTAGCAAAGCTGAAAACTCAAAACAGAAGAAATCTTTGTGTTCTGGTGTTGATATAATGATATGAAGAGAGAAAAATGTAATGAAAATTTATAGAGGTAGTTGGAAATGCGGTGGTGGTGGTGGTGGTGGGTGCCTGGGTGGTTGATATTGGATTGTGAGAGTTTTGTTTTGAGTATAGATGAGAATTAGGAGATAAGATGTAATTTGTAAGTAATGCATATTAATGAGTATAGATGAGGATTAAGAGATAAGGTGTAATTTGTAAATAGTGCATATAGATGAGGATTAAGAGATAATGTGTACTAGTGCATATTAATGAGTATAGATGAGCATTAAGAGGTAAGGAGAATGTTACTCAAAATGAGTATAGGAAATCTCTATACATCAAAAGAAATCTCTATAAGGAATGTTTTTTCAAGTGATAATACGCGTGCCACTTTATCACAAACGTTTGGTCTTTATTTTATTTTATTTTTTTGTATTTTTAATTTTTTTTCATTTTCTATATTTTCATTGCTTCCAAGACCTAACATTCTTCCCTTTCCATCTGTCTCTCTCTTCCCATCAACACGCATCTTCCTTTTCTTTCGTTAGTATCTTTTTTTTTTGACAATCTTTCGTTAGTATCTTAAGGTGTGCATTTTGATGTATTTTCGGGTTTAGAAAAAAAAATTAACTGTTCAAATATGTGTAGTTCGTTGCTCAATAACTATTTTGGTGAAGAAAAAAATAGTAATTTCCTAATAAAATACGTAAAGTATGATGTTAAACAGTGTTTTTTAGGGTACTTAAGAGTCTACAAAAAAAGTTAGATGTTCAAATATGAGAAGTCTGTTCTTCAAGAATCGGTTAGCTGGAAAAAAGATATAGTTTTATGGCAAAATATGTAAAGTGAGATGCTAAGCAAATTATTTTGGTGTACTTTATGATTAATAAAATTTAACTGTCCAAATACGCAAAGTTTGTTCCTCATTAATCGTGTGATGAAAAATAATAATTTCGTGACAAAATACGTAAAATGTGATAATTTGGTGTTGATAATTTTATCTTTATTTTATAATTCAAGAATCGTGTTGCAACATTTACTCTCACGGAAACTTACAACATTTACCCCCGCAATAACTGCAACCATATTTACAATAGAATCTCCATCTTCTTCTTTCAACTTTGTATAGATGCTTTTATTTTATTTGTGGTATTCACCTAACCATGGACGATACCCACGTGTTTCACTTTTTAATTGTATTCATATAACCAGTAATGATGACGTAACGTCTAGTCATCATTACTGGCGCGGCATGTCGTTTCAATTTCTGCGCCGTCAGTCACATCCACTCGGCTGGACAACAACGGAAAAAGGGGGGCAATTTGTTAACACCCAAAATAAATTAAGTTGTTGGCTGAGGGGAATAGAAGGAATGTGAAGGAAAAATGGGCTTGAGGCAGCCATAAGAACACTCGAGCAGAGGGAGTATTTTCCATGGCAACGGGGAAGGACACGCAGAGTTGAAATATTGTGAACCACCGAGAGAGTAAAAAAGGATCACCGATGCAAAGTAGGACCCGGATTGGAGGGTGTCTTCACCACAGGGTAACTCACTTGAGACATCAACAGCCGAAGGGCGAGGATGGGACGTGGCCGAGGAAGGCTGTGGTCGGTGAATAGAAGATGTCGTGGAAATAGGAGTGACTAGGGTTTACCCTAATAACAAAATCTACAGGAAACACAAATTTGTCAACCTTAACCAATATCTTTAATAATTCCTTCTGGATAGGCTATTGATCTATCAGCAAGTTGAAGTGTTACAGTTGTAGGCCTGGCATTTCCAATTCCAAGTTGTGTAAATATGGATTTGGGCATCAAGTTAATGCCTGCACCTAAATCACATAATGCACGACCTGTATAAAATTTTCAAATTGAAAATGGAATTGTAAAACTGCCAGAATCTTTCAATTTCCTAGGAATTTTGTTTTGCATTAATAAACTACATTCTTTTGACATTGCAACTGTTTCAAAATCCCCTAATCTTCTTCTTTTTGTAAGCACATCTTTCATAAATTTAGCATAATTTGGCATTTGTTGAAGTGCTTCAACTAAGGGAACATTGATGTGCAACTATTTTAAAACTTCAAGAAATTTACTGCATTGCTTCTCCTCATGTGCCTTTTTTAATCTTTGGGGATAAGGAGGAGGAGGGTATTCAGGAACTAACCTTGGCATTTGAACATCTTGAGATGCAGGAGCATTGGATGCTTCTGCATTTTTTTCTTTTTTGTTTTTCTCATTTTTTTCATTTTGTTCTTTTTCTCCCTTACCTTCACCTTCAATCTCATATGGTTCTGAAAGATCTTTCCCATTTCTTAGGGAAATAGCCTTCATTTGTTCCTTACCTGGCCTTTGTGAGCTTGTAGCTTCTGTATTTGATGGTAATGAACCTGTTGGTCTTTGATACAGAGCTGTTGCTAAGTGCCCTACTTGATTCTCCAAATTCTTTATTGATGCATCTTGAGCTTGCCTAGCTGTTCTGGTTTCACTAATAAAGGACTTGAGCAAGGCTTCTAAGGAGTTATCATTGGCAGGTGGTTGTTGTCTTTGATAGTTCTAAGATTGGAATCCTGGTGGTGCTACTGGTGCTGAAGAATTAGGTGCAGGAGCACTGGTATTGCTCCATCTAAAATTTGGATGGTTTTTCCAGCCAGGGTTATAGGTGTTGGAATAAGGGTTACTATTTCTATTATATCCTACATAATTTACAGAGACAGGGTTGCTAGGACACTCCTCATAAAGGTGACCTCCTCCACAATATACACAACTTGTAGCTCTTGGAGGGGTTTGTTCTATGGCTGCTGCAGTGTTTTCTATTGGTGCAACTGCATTAGATGCAGTTGCACTGTTTGAAGTGAAGTTTTTGAACATGTTTGCTAGTGAGGCTACTTGAGCAGATAGGGCTAATATTTCATTAACTTCATGTACCCCTGATGGTTTCTTTTGGGCACTCACCCTCTCAGTAGGCCAACTAGAACTATTGGTTTCAATTCTATCAATCAATTCACATGCTTCATTATAAGACAAGTTTAATAACACACCCCCAGATGATGCATCAAGCATTATTCTGGTTTGGGGTTCTAAACCATTATAAAAAGTTTCCATCTGAATAATGACAAGTAAACCATGATGTGGACATTTTCTTAAAAGCTCTTTCCATCTTTCCCATGCTTCAAACAATGATTCAAATTCTTTTTGTCTAAAAGATGTAATATCATTTCTCATTCTGGCATTTTTGATGGGTGGAAAATATTTTGCTAAAAACTTTTCAGCCATTTCATTCCATGTATGTATAGAATTTGGTTCTAAAGAATTTAGCCAAGATTTGGCATTATCTTTCAAAGAATATGGAAATAGCTTAAGTCTAAATGCATCCTCACTAACACCAGAAATGATAAAGTTACTACATATTTCTAGAAACTGTTTTAAATGTTCATGGGGATCCTCGTGAGGAAATCCACCAAATTGACCAATTGTTTGTATCATTTGAAACATCATGGGTTTAAATTCAAAATGCACAGCATCTATATGAGGTCTTGCTATGCATGTTTGCATATTTTGATGATCTGGTTGTGATCCAGGACCACCTCTGACTGAGGCTGGTCTTGAGCCTTGTCCTTCACCTTGTTGAGACATTGAGTTTCTGCAACCTTGAATTCTTTGTTTCTGGAGTCTAAGCAACTTTCTGAACTGTCTTTCTATTTCTGGATTTAATTCAAATTCTGGTGATTTGGCCCTGTGCATACCATGCATCTGCACTTAAGAAACAAACTACCAGAGTAATAAATACTAATTTATAAATCTAAACAACAAAAATTAATGGCAATCCCCGGCAACGGCGCCAAAAACATGGTGTGTGGAAAAGTGTACAAGTATACACAGTCACAAACAAGTAGTATAAAAGATCGAACCCACAGGGATTCGATTAACTCTTGTAGCTCAAGTTCATAAAAATTAGTGCAAACTATCTACTCACAATTTGGGATGATTGTGATATGAAAACAGAATTTAAATAAGCAATAAAATGTAGAGGAGATCAGTTGAGAATGATAGTTGAGATGTCTTTGCCAAATAAGTCACTTTTAAGAGTATTGTGCAGTTAAGTGGTGCAGTTGCACTGGATGCAGTTGCATCAGTATGTGCTTTTCAGTCACTTTCTTCAGAGTTTCATTACAAGTTTCCTATGTCTAGGCTGATCACCCTAAGGACTATGTTATCCTATGTCTAGGACTTAACATGGATTTAACAAAGTTTTCTTTATTAAAACAAGTTAACAAAGACTTTATTAAAACACTCACCCTTATTAGTTTTTGATTTCTACTTATAAACCATGTCTGTGAATATAACTCTTCTTATTCTAGGTGATCAACCTCAAAATAAGATGGATGTAGTATTACACAAGAACTAAAATGCATACACCACATAAAAGCACAACAACTTACTTAAAAGATCATTATAAGGTTAGAACATCTCAACCAAGGATATTTAGCTCATAATAGGCATTGCAAGACAGAGATAGATGAAATAAAACATGTTGATATAATTGAAATTACAAAGGAAAACAATAAGGTAAAGTTTACACAAATTGGAGTTCCCTTGTATAAGATTGTCAAGCAATGCAGTTGCACTGATTCCTTGCACTACACTAATTCTATGAAGAAGTGAAAGGAGAAGTTGTCACGTCCTTCTATACCTTCTTACAAACTAACAACAAAACTAAAATCTAATGAGAAGAAGTGTAAAACTATATTATGAGTGATATCTTTCAAGTGAGGAATGGGAGCCTTTATATAGCCTTCAAAAGTAAGCCCTTCCTTGGAGATTAAGTTAACCATGGTTACTTTTCAGATCTTTAATAAAGCAATTTGATTTCTTCACTCAAGTGCAAAGAGAGGTCCAATAAGGGATGACCAAGTGTCCCATATGAATGACTCTTCAAAATGGTCTTCAATTGTAAGCGCTGAAATTTGCATGTGGCATGTGCCCCATGTGATCCATGACTAAGCATGATGTCATCCTTGAAGTGCTTGTGCATTGGTATGGTTGATGGTGCTTCTTGCATTGTAATCTGTCTTCAGTGCAGCAGCATCCAGTGCAGTTGCATTGCTGTCTTGAGGAGCAGTTGCACTTGTCCTATTTCTGCCTGTTCTTTAGTGCAGTTGCATCCACTGCAGATGCACTTGAACAAACACAACAAAACATACCAATATATATATATACAAAATGCTAAGTTATGAATTCATCCTTTCTTAAAACCTTGAATGTTGTTATTTTATTCATACAACTAGATTTAACACATAATTTACTTGAATCTAAGCAATTATTTAGGTTTAGATCTATAAATAACTCTAAATAAAATAGAGTTATCAGTGCTTTGGAGATGGAGCTAAGTTCCATACCTCATATTTCTTAAATTGAGCAAGATCATCTTGCATTGCTTCTACCCATGATTCATCAACAATTGCTTCAATTATATTCTTTGGTTCTATTGCTGAAATCAGAGCACTGTGAGAAGCTTCTCTTCTGAATGAACTTTTGGTTCTAACTGGTTCAAAATTTTCTTCAATTGCTTTCTCTTGAGGATGGTTAGTCACCATTCTCCAACTCCTTAGCAGCTTGGAGGCTTAAGTTGGTTGAGTTTGGCGGTTCTTTAGATGTTGAGAAGGGACGAGTGCAGAATCAGATTCTGTTTTCTCATGAATTTCATTACCCTTCTCATCTGTCTTATCTGCATCTATCTCATCATATTCATTTCTATCTGTTGAACTGTTAGTTTCAATAAACATAACATGCATGCTTTCTTCAACATCCTTAGTCCTAAGATTATAAACTCTATATGCTTTAGATGTGAGAGAATATCCTAAGAATACTGTATGATCTGATTTAGCATCAAACTTTCCCAAACTGTCCTTGTTATTTAAAACAACAATCACAACCAAATACATGGAAATAAGATATAGTGCGCTTGTTTCCTTTCCAGACTTCATATGGGGTTTTGTTCAAAATCTTTCTAATGGTTTCTCTGTTCAAAATATAGCAAGCAGTGTTTACTGCTTCTACCCAAAAGTATTTTTCAATTTTTTGAATCATTGAGCAACGTTCTAGCCATCTCTTGCAATGTTCTATTTTTTCTTACACCATTTTTTTGAGGAGTTCTTGGACAAGAGAAGTTGTGAGACACACCACTCTCTTCAACAAGCATTTTCAAATTCTCCTCCATGGTCACTTCTAATTGCAACAATGTTAGAACCTTTCTCATTTTGAACTTTTCATAAAAATTGTTTTGAAGTTTTCAAAAGCCTCATCTTTATGTTTCAGAAAAATAACTCATGTGAATCTTGAGTAATCATCAACAATAACAAAACCATATTTCTTTCCACTTAGGCTAACATGCTTGGTAGGGCCAAATAGATCTATATGCGGAAGTTCCAAAGGTTTTTGAGTGGAAATCATGTTAATAGGTTTAAAATATGATTTTACATGCTTTCCTTGAATGCATGCTTCACAAGATTTATCCTTCTCATAATTGATCTTTTGAAGCCCTCTGACTAAATCAAGTTTGGACAATTTTGAAAGGGTTGTCATGCTAACATGACCAAATCTCCTATGCCACATCCACTTGTCATCTTCTTTTGAAATAAGACACATTTGATCAGGTAAATCATCAAGACAAATGCTATAGAGATTATTTGTTCTATGACCAGTAAAAATAGTTTTTCTAGACACTAAACTATTTATTTTGCATGCACCAGATTTAAAAAACATTTCATGTAAAGAATCACATAATTGACTCACACTAAGCAAGTTATGTTGTAATTCCTTAACAATTTTAACATTTTGAATCTGAACAGAGTTTATTTTACCTACTATACCTACTCCTTTGATGAAGTCTTTGACATTATTACCAAACATTACATGTCCTCCATCAAGGCTCTCCATGGAGAGAAACTTATCCTTCTCCCCAGTCATGTATCTTGAGCATCCACTGTCTAGGAACCACATCTTTCTCATTGATGTTAAGAGACACTCCTGTATCAAAAATCAATATTCTACGTCCCCTTTGTTTTTGGGTCCTTGGTAGTTAGTTGACTTCCAAATGGAACCTTTTTTCCTTTGGTTATAGTTTGAAATATGGTGTCCAAACTATTTGCTATATGAGCATCTGACTTTTGATATTTTACTTTTTTAAAAAGAAATCTTTCTTATGAGTTTAACCATCTCAAGAATCTTTTTGCTTACTTGAGAAGCCTCAAGATTTTCTATACAAATCAATAGCTCTTTTTTCAAGTCCCTAATTTGTTCTTTCAAAACATGGTTTTTCTTTTCAACATCAGAGTTATGGGAACTTATCTTATTTGACATTTTCAATTTGAAAAGCTTATATTGTTCAAAATGCTTAAAATGATATTGTTGCAAAGTATGAATAGTTTTAGCCATTCTTTCATTCTAAACTCTAAGTTCCTCATCTTCTTTCTTTGAGTCTCAAAACTGTTCTCTAAATAGCATGCCTTTTTGAGATAAACTATTTGAGTCATCTAATAAAATATGGAAAGAAGATTAAATTTCTTAACAGCTATCACATTTTGAAAGATTAGAATTTGATACCTCTTCTTGTTGATGAGTGGGAAATCTTGCTTCATGTGCGCCTTATATACTGTGGTGATGTCTTTCCTTTCCTTCTATTTGATGAAGCACTTTCTGGAAGGAAGGAAACAGAATTTGGTTTTCTCATGACTTCTTCCAAGATCTTTTCCTCTCACACTGTTGAGTGTGCTCAACCTAGAGGCACTACGCCAGATCTTGAGAAAAAGGGCACCCTATTGGGCAGCGCTCTTGATGTAAGCGCTGCTTTTGGTCTAAAATATCAGGGAATGGGCTGCGCTTCTGTTGGAAGCGCTGCTTTTGGCTAAAACACGGAGAGCAATGGGCAGCGCTCCTTTGCCAAACGCTGCCTATTACTAAGAAGATGGGCAGCGCTCTTTCCAAATAAATGCCGCCTATTGCTTTTTTTTTTCTTTTTCCTCCCCTCGCGTACCTATAGTGGTTTAACGTTATTATTTCGGGTCTTCTCCATTAACGTACTCACCTTGCTCTCTCACTTTCAACTCTCTCACTCACGTACTCTCTCTCTCTCTCTCTCACTTTGTTGCTCTCTCACCATTTTGTTTCTCTCTCTCTCTCAACCATTTCGTTTCTCTCTCTCTCTCTCTCAACCATTTCACGTGTTTTGCTTTTGGTTTACACACCCATTTCGTTTTGGTTAGTGTTCAAGTATCTTCAAGCCAAGAATCTTTGAAGGTAACTCATAAACCCATTTCTTGGTTTGCATTTAAAGTGTTTGTGTTTTTGACTCAAAGAATCCCATTACAAAGAAACCCATTTCGTTGTCGTTTTACTGCTTAATATCATGCTAATTATTTTGGATAATGTGCTATTAGAGTGGATCTTATTTAAAACTGAATGTGTTCCTTTACTTTTAGTTGTTCTTGAAATGAAATAAATATTGGTACCTTGCCTGTGCTGAAATTTAGGCTTGGCTAAAACAATGATTCTTGAAATCTATTGCTAAAAACTGTTTAGATTGCATTGTTTGGTTTGGTTTGGTATCTATCTACACAAGGCTTTGTTAATCATAAGTAGAATTTGGAAGGAAAAAATCGGTTGTTGATAATTCTCTTAATTATCTAATTTTTCTATTCTATATGAAGGGAAAATTACCATATACTCTAGACTTATAGTTTGGTTTTGTCTTAATTTGATGTTAATTGGGCATGATTAATCTCTTAAAATGTTTTGATGATTATAACTCAATTGGAATGCAATTTTGTGCCTATTGATTATAAATCTAATGAAATGTTTTTTGGTAGGTGTTGGAACAAAAATAAATAAATATAGCACTAATGATTTGTTGTGTTCACACAGGCAAATAATTATCTTAGTACTACAATTCCAAATTCCAACGTGTGCAGTTAAGAAAAAGAGAAGATATATGGTGTCAATCATCAATCATGTGCAAGAGTTATAAATAGGCCTATTATAAAAATCCACTTATGGGCCCAAAGGACAAAATGACTTGGAGAAAAATAAAGGAAGGTGAAGACGTGATGAATTGGGGGAGCAAGGCACTGGAGAAAAAAAGAAAGGAAGATCTAAATAATAATTAAAAAAGATTGGAACCAAAAAGAGACGAGGATAGAAAAGAAAGAAAGCCAGCGGGCAGGAAGCACACGGAGGAAATAAAGAGGAAAACAGTACACTCGGCATTCAGAGTTCTGACAGCTGGAAGCTTTTGGAGGAGAAAAATTGCAAACCTAGCACATCACCGTGAGCGAGATAGCGGAGGAACCGACGGAGGCTCGGATCATCTTCATCTTTTCATGGGGTTATTCTTATTTGCTTTTACTCTTTTAATTGTTATATCTATTTCTATGTCTAGCTAAACTTCTCGTTGTTGGGGATGAGTAACAATTTATGAATCTTTTATGTTTTTGAATTAGACCTCTGTTATTTGAATGAATGTTATGATTTATGTTTTAATCTCCGTTCCTAACGCTTTCTAGGATTTGATCACTCTTAGGATGATTTACGATATGTGATTATGAATGGAAATTTGAATTACATATGCTTGAGAATTGAAATCGGTTTATCTCTAGTCTAGGAATAGTCATTGGTTGTTATTACTGCTTATTTCTCGTTAAGGTCACCTAAGGAATTAGGGATTTTCATTAGAAGTAAAGGTTCTCTTACCTAAGGAATTAGGATTAGAATAATTATAACAATTTGATCATAGCTCATAACATAAGTTCAATAACATGTTTGATTCGTTAGATATAAGAGTGAAGTAAATTGAAGCTCGTCCCCGACGCTTTTTTAATTCATACAAATTCACACGTGTTCTTGTTATTCTTAAATTAAAACTACAAAAATATATTTATCGCTTTTCACTTTAATTTCTTTCAAACAAATCCAACTTAGTCCCTTTTTAATTTAGAAGTTAAATAATTAAATTGATAATTAACCGCAGTCCCTGAGTTCGACACTCGGTCTTTCCGTACTATTACTTGCAACGATCCGGTACACTTGCCGTGATCTCATCAGTTGTCTTACTGCATTTTTATCATGCTTTATATTATGGAAAATGTGCTACTAGAGTGGATATTTAAAAATGAAATTGCCTCTCCTATTTTTTTAATGTGTTCCTTTTCTTTTAGTTGTGCTTGAAATGAAAGATTGATACCTAACTTGTGATGAAGTTTAGTCTTGGCAACAACAATGATTCTAAAAATCTATTGCTAAGAACTGTTTTGATTGAACCATGATGATTTATTTCTTCATAAATATTGCATTGATATGTAGGCTTTGTATTCTTGATACCTAAGATTGATAGCTAAGAACTGTGAAACTTTTTGTTTTAGGTAGGCTTTGTATTCTTGATTTGAATATAAGTTATGCATGTCTAGAACTCTTCTATTACTACTTTGATAGCATAAATTCTTTCATTTTTTGTAGTTCTACCTTATCAAATATAAGTTATGCAAACTCTTCTATTACTATTTTTTAGAAATAGATCACCTTCTTTTTATATTATATATTTTATACTTGAACAAGAATAACCCAGTGATTGTGGTATTATATGTTATGATACCATTTAACGTAACCAGACTTCACAGATAAGAGACAACCTCTGAAGCATGGGTACTTCAATAACTTGTATATGTGTGGTGAATGAAACTAGCAAAGTAAAATCGAATATGCCTAAATCGAATATGCGAATTGTTTGTTAGGTTTTGCGGAGTTTGTTTTACCGGAGCATTGCGTTCATTTTTCGAGTTCGTCCTGGTTCGAATGTTCGTTCTAGTGTGTGGTTCGCATGCGTTGGAGTACATTATTGCTTTCACTTGTTCAGGTACTTTTGTTGTTTTCTTGTGTTTATTATAGGAAGAATGACAATATGGAAGACATCAAAGTCTTTGATTTCTTTTTAGAACTCTTTTTTATTTTGATTTGACCATATATTTCAATTCTAATTTTATTTAATTATATAATTTCAGTTTTTTCTCGATTGTCGGTGGAAGACATACTCTGCTGCCCAGCTTGATGAGTTTAGGGGAGAGTGGTGCCATTTTGTCTCGCAATTTTTTTGATTTTGGATAGCTTGTAATGTTGTAAATTGTTAAGAGTTTGATTTGCATACATGCATATTGTAAGTTGCTAGCTTGTTTTAATTTGGATACATATTGTAAGTAGCTTGCTAGATTTGGATACATATTGTTAGAGAGTTTGTTTTGGTTCATATTGGTGCATTTGGATATATAACTAGTTTATATATATATATATATATATATATATATATATATATATGTTGTTAGTATATAATGGATTGGATTGGTATTGGCTGTATATGACCAGGAAATTATCAAATAAAAAAAGGAAAATACATAAAAACAGAAAAAAAAAATTATACAATGGGCAGCGCTTGCTGGGAGAAGCGCTGCTCATTCACCTAGCGCGTTTAGCAATAGGCAGCGTTTTGTAATATGAAGCGCTGCCCATTGCTAAACGCGCTAGGTGAATGAGCAGCGCTTCTCCCTGCAAGCGCTGCCCATTCACCTTGCGCTTTTAATAATGGGCAGCGCTTCCTTTTACAAAACGCTGCCTTTTGCTAAACGCGCTGGCTGAATGAGCAACACTTCTCCCTGCAAACGCTGCCTATGACTACCAATGAGCAGCCCTTCTTAAACGCTGCCCATTTTGGGCGTGGAATCAGCAACGCCAAATTTAGCAGCGCTCAGAAACGTTGCCCATGGCAAAAAAAAAACGCTGCCCATCCCCAAATCTGTTGTAGTGAGGCCGAGCTCTGATACCGATTGAAGTCAATGAGTGTCACAAGGAAGGGGGATTGGAATTGTGTCCCTTTTAAAAATTAACCTGAAACAACATAAACAGCTTCACAAGTATTGTTAGACAATGTGTGTGTAAATGCAAAGTTGAGAAGGGTGGGTGAAAACAGTCTTCTCAACTATGATAGTGAGTAGAGAAGGGTGATATGAATCTGTCTTCTCAACAATGTTTCTGAGTTGAGAAGAGTCAGTTGAAACAGTTTTCTCAACTGTGATAGTGAGTAGATAAGAGTGAGATGAAACTGTCTTCTCAACTATGTTTCTAAGTTGAGAAGGGTCAGTTGGTTCTTTCTTCTCAAAACAACTATAAGTAAAGAGAACAAGATGATTTTCAAAATAGATTTTCCAAGGTAAGAGATAGTGTTTGAAAATCTTATCTTAAGTGTGAAGTACTTAAGAATAGTGCTTTAAGTTTACCACTTTGAAAACATTTGAGAAGGATTGTAAAAACAATGTTTTTAGAAAAACTGTGTGTAGCTAAGAAGGGTCAGCAAAAGCTGTTTTCTCAGTTTTTCAAAAAACCTTCTCCAGATGGAGAGTTTTAATCACAGTGTAAAACAACTTAGAAAAGCAGTAAATAACATAATGATGTATAGTGGTTCACCCCAAAACCCTGGGCTACATCCACTCTTCACACCCCGTGTGTATTTCCACTATTTTCCAAATAGTTACAACTTTACAACCAACCTAGGCTTAAAGTTCTCATGGTAGTTTTCTTAACACAGCTCTACCTACTGTTTCTCACACCTAATAAGCTCCTGCTGATCTATTAGGTAGCTTTTAACACAGAAGCAACTCACTTTTCAAGCCTTAAAACAACACATGCTACTTGAGAAGGTTTCTTATAGGCTTCTCTTTAACCATAGCAACACCATGCTATTTGAGAGGTCTTACAACAGGTTTTTTACACTTTCTGGTTTGGGGGTTTTTTGTGGGATTACAAGATCTTGGTTTAAACAAGGTAGATTCAACTGAATCCTTAAACAACAAGCTGAAATATATAATCAGAAAATAGAATCCCTAGATTAAAGCATGACTTGAGTATGGGTGAGAGAACTACTTGAGAAGCATGGGAAGAATTTGATTTCTCTCTCACAAAGAACTTCAGCAATGATCCATGGTGGTATATATAGCCATTGAGTCAAAATAAATGTGTATTAACCATTGGATAATGAATTAGAGTTGTTGGAGGGGTTTCCCAAGTCAATATAGTCGTTGAGAAAGGTGGACAGTTGTTTCTGCACTTTCTGCAGAATATAGCCGTTGAGAAAGTTGGCCAGCTGTTTCTACACTTTCTGCAAAAGACAGCAAACTACAGCTGTTCTGACTCTTCTCTTCTTTGAATCTTCTCAACTTTGAGTCTTGTCAATTTGATACTTCTCAAGTTGATGCTTCTGTTTGCTGGTGTTTTTAGCAAACAATCACTAGTTTTATTAGAATGTTTGTGAGATCAAACTAGAAAAATCTCAAAGCAATTGCCTTTGAATTGCGCGTAGTTTTTGTTTCAGAAAATGTAGAAAAGGGGACGATTTGCAATGATTAACAGAATTGAAAAGAAAAGAAGCAGTAAATGGTGCGTGAATTGTAAAGAAAAGACAAATAAATTGCATTGAATTGTAAAAGTGGTACACGATCACGTACAATGATTCTTCCACTCGTTTTTCGCTCTGGCTTGGAAGTTAGAGTTTCAGGAATCGGATTGTGTATTGTGATTTGTGACCCTTGTTTCTTCTCAGAAACTACTATTTATACAAAGGAAAAGAGGGGGAAAAACTGAACTAAGTAACTGCCTAGAAATTTGAAAATTAATAACTGCTACTCCTACTTTCGACAAGAACCGCTTCATCACGCTTCGACCAACTGCTAGTTCTTCAGCGCATAACTGCTCTGTTTTCTATCTGTCGAAAGCTTGTGTCCATCTTCCTCTCTTTTGCTTCCCCGGAAGCTTGTCGAATTTACCTTGCGCATGACCATTTTCTCTGTCGAAATAATTTGGTCTTTGTCGAAATATAAGTCAGGCCTTGTTGACCATTTTCAATGAAGCCTGTCGAAATTACAGGCTAACAAATTGCCCCAAAAAAATGTCTTTTTCGACTGAACTTGAGGAGGAAGAAGAGAAAGAACATTTTTGAATTCACCATCGAAATTGACTTTGCACTTGAGTAAAATAGCTGTACACCTGATGTCACCACTGTTAAGTGTTGTTGACGTTACTCCTATATTGGTGTATTACGTGGCCTTCAACGTTCTGCTTATAATTCTGACAATGCTCATATGGCAATCACAACTTCTTTTGAATGCCACGTACTTACGCTTTCTTTATCTTTATTCTAGCGTTATTTTAACTTCTTGCAACGTTGGCTTATACTTTTTCAAGTATTTGCCATTTATACGCAAAATTCTTTCATCAGCGCCAATCTCTTTGACCTCATATGCGCCGTTTGAATAAACTTGTAAAATTTTAAATGGTCCTTCCCAACTTGGGGACCATTTACCAAAGACTCTATCTTTTTTATCCATAGGCAATAGGACCTTCCACACTAGATCACCTGAATCAAAGGCTTTAAACTTAACCTTTTTGTTATAAGTTTTAGCTACCCTCTCTTTCTGTCGAATAAGCATATCTAAAGCTAATAACCTTTCTTCGTCTAAATCAACCAATTCATCAAGCATCATATTCCAATAATAATCAGAGGGAATCTCCCACTGTCTTTGAATTCTTGTTGATTGTAGACAAATTTCAACAGGCAACACTGCATCGTGTCCAAATGTTAGCCTATAAGGAGTAGT
Organism: Astragalus glycyphyllos; assembly: GCA_963573325.1. Taxonomy (NCBI): domain Eukaryota; kingdom Viridiplantae; phylum Streptophyta; class Magnoliopsida; order Fabales; family Fabaceae; genus Astragalus; species Astragalus glycyphyllos. Next base: position 79,804,704 of record OY754311.1, read on the forward strand.
GTTGATAGATTCTTTGGGTGAATTTCGACAAGCCCATAATGCTTGATCACGGGTATTATGCCAATTTTTGGGTTTCTGCCCAACATGCTTTTTAATCAAATTAATAATAACTTTATTGGCAGCTTCTACTTGACCATTGGCTTGCGCATAATATGGTGTCGAAGTTAATAACTTAAAACCAATTTCAGAAGCAAACTCTACCATTTTTCTACCAGTGAAAACTGATCCCTGATCTGTAGTAATGGTTTCTGGAATTCCAAACCTATAAATGATATGATTTTGAATAAACCTTATCACTGCTTCTTGATCAACATTGGCTAAAGGAATAGCTTCAACCCATTTGGTGAAGCAATCAATTCCCACAAGGATATATCTATGGCCCTTCGACGAAGTTGGCTTTATCTCTCCAATCACATCTAGAGCCCAACCTCTAAATGGCCAAGGTTTGACTATGGCATGCAATTCATTTGCAGGTACATGTTGTATCCCAGCATGCTTTTGACACTCTTGGCATCCCTTAGCAAATTCTATGCAATCTTTCAGCATAGTTGGCCAATACATTCCTTGTCGAAATAATAACCACTTCATTTTGTGGCCTACTTGGTGTGAACCACATGCTCCACTATGTGTATCAGAAACTGCTAAATATGCCGCATTTTCACTAAGACATTTTAATAGTACTCCTTCAGGAGTCTTTTTAAACAATTCGTTTCCAATTATCACATAGCTCAAAGCTCTGTATTTTACCTTTTTATTGGTATTTCTTGTGGGATTTTGCAAATATTCCACAATAGGCCTTCGCCAATCATTATTGGTCATATTGTCAAGAGCAAAAATTTCTGCTAAGTCAAAGTCACCAAAAAATTGACGTTTTTCGACAACGACTAGTTCCTCGTTTGCGTTTGTATATGTTGCCCCCCCCCCCCCCCCCCCCCCCCCCCAGTTGTTGGTGTTGACAATAGTGACGAAGAATAGTCATTAGAAATGATCTTATCCTTTATTTCAATTAACTCTTCCAGGCTTTGTTTTGAAACTTTATAGCCTGAAGCAATTTATGCCAATTCATTTGCCACTTGATTATCAATTCGTGGTAAATGTTCTAAGTGAACAGACTCAAATCTTTTTAACAAAGCATTGGCAACAACAAAGTATCTTATAAGGTGCTCTTTAATGCATTTGTACTCTTTTGTCAATTGTTTGACAACCAACTCAGAGTCACCTTTTATTTCGACATGACTTGCCCCCAGCTCAAGTAAAATTTCAAGGCCTACTATTAAAGCCTCATACTCAGCTTCATTATTGGAGCAAACATCTCGAATTTTAAACTTATACTTCGTTGGAATGTTAGTAGGAGATATTATTAAAATACCAATCCCAACTCCATGTTTATGGCTTGAACCATCAAAGTACAACCTCCAAGGATATACGTCTACAAAACTTAATGTTTCTTCGACAACAGAATGGTCTACTATAAAATCAGCAACCACTTGTCCTTTAATTGATTTTAGAGGTTGATAAGTTAAGTTGTATTCTGACAAAGCCAAAGCCCATTTACCAATTCGGCTATGCATTATTGGTTTCGACAGCATATGCTTAATAACATCAAAATGCGAATAAACAGAAACATCAGCTGGTTTTATATATTGCTTTAACTTTGTACACGAGAAATACAAACAAAGGCACAACTTTTCTATAGGAGTGTACCTCGTTTCGGCATCAATTAAGACCCTACTGAGGTAATAAATGGCTCTTTCGACACCACTATCATCCTCTTGTGCTAACATGCTACCTATTGTTCTATCAGAAGCTGCTATATACAATTTGAGCACTTTGTGTTTAATAACAGGCAACAAAATTGGTGGTTTCATCAAATAAGACTTGATTTCGTCGAAGGCTGCTTGATGCATTGGTTCCCATTTGAATTCTTCTTCCTTCTTCAGTCTTAACAATGGCGAAAAAACTTGTGTTTTGCCACTTAGATTTGATATAAATCTTCGAAGGAAATTGATTTTTCCCAGCAACGACTGAAGCTCCTTTTTGGTCGAAGGGGCCTTCGTTTCCATAATTGCCTTAGTCTTATTTTGATTGATTTCAATGCCTTTTTTGTGCACCATAAAACCCAAGAAATCACCTGCACGTACACAAAAGGCACATTTTAATGGATTTATTTTCAATCCATATTTCCTCATTCTTTCAAAAGAACGGCGAAGATGGTCTAAATGACCACTTTCTGAGGAAGATTTAACCACCACATCATCTATGTATACTTGCATGAAATCATCAATAAAATCATGAAACATAGAATTCATGGCCCTCTGATATGTAGCACCAGCATTCTTTAAGCCAAAGGGCATTACTACCCATTCATAAACACCCAATGCCCCTGGACATCTAAAAGCAGTTTTCGACACGTCCTCTTCAGCAATGAAGATTTGATTATACCCAGAATAACCATCGAGCATACTAAGATAATCAAATCCTGCTGCTGAATCTATTAGCATTTCTGCCACAGGCATTGCGTATTCATCCTTGGGAGTTGCATTATTTAAATCCCTAAAGTCTATGCAAACTCTTAGAGTCCCATTTTTCTTTATTACAGGAACTATATTGGCAAACCATTCGACATACTTGGCAGTTCTGATGAATTTGTTTCTGAATAGCCTTTCGATTTCCTCTTTGATCTTAGACAACACTTGAGGAGCAAATCTTCTTGGCACTTGCTTCACTGGTTTCTTCCCTGGTCGAATTGGTAATTGCATTTCCACCACTTCTCGACTTAACCCAGGCATTTCGTCATAATCCCAAGCAAAGTAGTCTTTGAACTCCCTTAGCAATGTGATGACTTGGGTTTTTAGAGAAGCATCAATATTTGCACTAATATAAGTTGGCCTTTTTATTGAGCCATTTCCCAAATCAACTTCTTCTAACGGGTCTTGAGCTTGCATATGCTTTGTCGAATCTCTAGGATCCTTTTCAAAACCTAATGGATCATCATCATAAATGCAGTCAAGTCTTTCATCTATGACTATGCCATTTTCTTCATGTAACTCACTGGCTTCGACAGCCATTGTTTGTTGAATAATTTCGGCCTCTATAGCCGCTTTAAACTTGTTTTCGGCCATATAAGCCGTAATTTTGTCCCATGCATTGGGCACTGACATAAGAACACTTTCAAGAACCAGTGTTCCACCCCGTTGGTCGAAGAACACCATCAGGATAGACACTATCATCTCCCATTATTTCTCTTTCCCAAACAAAACCATAATTTGGGTCAAGATGAACTGAGGCAAGAACATTATCCGCAGGAACATATGCCTCATTAGAAGATGAACATGGCGCAATCTTCGCCATTTGTTTCTCAAAATTTTCCTTGGTAATTTGGTTGACATCAGCACGGAAGTAGCTCTGATCTGCTTCGACATACTCTACCAAACCATCTTCCTTCCACATTACTAAACGTTGATGCAAAGTTGAAGGGACAGCACCAACTCCATGGATCCACTCTCTACCAAGGAGTAAATTGAAATTCGCTTTAGAGGCTATCACTAAGAACAATGTAGTCCTCTTTATGGAACCAACGATTAAGTCCACCTCAATGGCCCCCAAAGAATGGCCAGTTTTTCCTGCATAGTTGCTTAAGACAATGTTATGTGGCCTGAGGTCAGTGTCGAATTTACCAATCTTCTTCAAAAGACCATGTGGCATTAAATTCACTGCAGCTCCACCATCCACTAACACTTTGTTAATTCCAACACCATTGACTTTTGCTTGGACATACAGGGGTTTCAAGTGGTTTTGCATACTCATATCTGGCTTCTCGAAGGTAGCCATTTGGTCTTCGACACAACCATTGTTCATCACATAGTAACACATTGGCTTGTGATGAGTCATATCCTCTGTAAAATCCTCTTCAACATCATTTGGTACTGTGATAACATCGTACTCAAGAGGCAGTATTGATACCACATTGCAAACAACGTCGAAATCATCTTCAGAATCATCAAAATCAGACTCCATGTCTTCATCCATGTCGAAATCAGCATTCTTTTCTTTCACTGTTGACAATGGAGGAAATATTCTTTCAAGAGCAGGCCTTCTTGGCTTTTCTGTTACCACAGCCTTGGCTTTGGCCTTATTTGCTGCACACACATGACTAGCAACATCAGTATTCTTCTTTGTGGCAACTTCAGCTTTGTGAACCTCACTCTTCGCCACTATTATGCTGCGTGGAACTTGATTAATGTCAATCGTACTGCGTGGAACATGGTTATTAGCCAAATGACTTGGAACCTTGTTAATGTCAAAGTGTGCCTTCTTCTTCTGTTGTCTTTGGTAACGACGCCACTGTGTTTTAGTCATGGGGTTCTTACCCTTATAGTTATTCTTATAATTAAACTTAGCAGCATCAGTACCTGGCTTGACAGCTTTAGCACGTTGATTATTGGGCACCCACGCTTCGACAGGAGCACTAGCACTTGGGACAAAGGATTTATTTGTTGACAGCTTCAAATACCCTTTCGCTGAGGACTTCTCCTTAGCAAATTGTCGTTTGCTTGTTGAAGGCTTTGTTGACACATTAGCCTTATAGCCAGGAAGATCTCCTTTTGCAAAGTCAAATTTCGGCCTGTTATCAAGCCATTTTGTTTTACGTTGTTGTTGATCCTGATAACCTTCGACAGCTTTGGCTGCTTCTTTGTCGAAGACAGCGCTGCATCTTGGGCAAAGCATAACTTCAGAGTTATTCCACTTACACCGATTGAGGAAATCTATCAATTCCTCCTCAGCCTTTGGATACACAGCATGTATCTTCCCATCATATTCTTTTAGGGTCACTTCGTGTTTCTTACCTTCAGCATACAGAAAACCTTTTAATTTTTCGGTGGCAGTCTTGACATACTTAGGAGGGTCTGCCATTTGAGCATCCACCATGCCTACATCAGCTTCGACAGGTTCAGAATACATAGCTTCAGCCTTAGGCAATGGATCAACATCAATCTGCATAGGAGCTTTCATTTTCTTATCAGCAAATTTGAGTCTTCCTTCGTCAACTGCTTTTTGCACAATATCCCTGAAAAGAACACAACGGTCAGTGTTATGTCCCAAAAAATTATGGAACTTACAATAACCCTTTTTCTTTCTTTGGTCAAGAGTTGGTACTTTAAGGCCTTTAGGCACTAATATTTGACCATCAGTTACTAAAAGATCAAAAATTTCATCACATTTCGTAACATCAAAAGTATAAGTCTTAGGCATAAATCTATCATTCTTAGGCTCTACAGGGTTATTCCCATTCACAGGCCTTAATAATTTACAGGTATAAGGAGGACCAGACTTAAGTTCAGCCACGTCTATCTCCTCTTCTTCGACTTTACCATATGTAACGTCGAATTCTTCTTCGACATATGCCACTTTTTCTTTTTTATAATACCTATTCGACCTAGATTTTTCTTCTCTAAGCCTTTCAACTTGTCGAACTCTATCAGCCAATTGAGCCATATCTCTCAAATGAGATGTGTCTAATTTCTTTCTAATTGAGTAATCAAGGCCACCAGCAGCCATTTCGACAAGCTCATGTTCAGGGACTTGTGTGAAGCAACGAGATTTCAACAGCCTAAATCTGTTTAAGTAATCATCAATAGTTTCAGGCATTTTGCGCCGAACACTAGCCAATTCTTTAAGACTAATTTTCGACTGGCCCATGTAAAACTGTGCATGGAATGCCTTTTCTAATTGCCCCCATGTGAACATAGAACCAGGGGGTAAGGTCGTGAACCAAGTGAAAGCATTTTTAGTTAGAGAATTTGGAAAATATTTCATCTTCAAATTCTCATTTTGTGCTAAGTCCCCAGCCTCAGTCAAGAAACGAGCAATGTGTTCGACTGTGGACTCATTTGTATCACCACCAAACTTAGTAAACTTGGGAACTTTCCATCCCCTTGGTAACTCAGTTTGTAATACGTATTCACATAATGGTGATACGAAGTTAGGCCTTTGTAAACCTATGTTAAGGCCATTTTGCGCCAAAATAGTTTCGACTAAAGTAGCTATATTGTTTTCAGCGCCAACATTGTGTTGTTGCACTTGTCGAACAACTTCATCAGCGTTCTGGTGTCTATTTACCAAAACTACTTCAGGGACGTGGTTTACTGCCCCTTGTAGTTCGCCTACAATTGTGGACGCTTCGACTGCAACTGCTCCTTGGGGGTTAACTGGCGACGCATTACCCGCAATAATAGGAACTTGCCTATTATTAACCGTTGGAGCCCCAAAGAAATCTGCAATCCTACTCATCTGATTTGCCAACATTTGGTAACTGTTATTGGTATTTTGAATCAATGGATTGAAAACTGTACCAATTTGTTGGGTAAGCATATTAACCATATCGTGATTACTCTCGTCTACTTGCTGTCTTAAGGCCAACAAAGACGTATTGGTTAATGCTGGGGGATTCCGACCAAATACACTCTCAGAAGAGACATGTGTAGGGGAAAAGGTCGAAATATGTGGCATTCCAGTAGGCATGCCATACATTCCCAAAGGAAATGGGGGTAGATGCACGTTATTCAAACGTGGGTCTAAACCGTTCCCCATTGCCATGTAAGGGCTATGAAGCCCTGCACTTAACGGCAAAGACATAGGCAAAGATGCCATTTCTGACTGCGTTGAACCAACATTAGTCATTGACAATGAAGGAACAGTTGTTGACGATGATGGTCCTGCGCTAATGCTCGCAGAATCCATTGTTGTTCCTTGCCCTTGTGAAACCACAGGGTTGGAACTAGACGCATTATTGGTACTAGAACGAACCATTTTACCACTTCTTAAGTGCATACAACAGCGAATACAAATAAGAAAGTACGAAAATGAACAAAATCAAAGGCAAGGTCCCACTGGGCGTGCCAATTTGTTTGCTGGTGTTTTTAGCAAACAATCACTAGTTTTATTAGAAGGTTTGTGAGATCAAACTAGAAAAATCTCAAAGCAATTGCCTTTGAATTGCGCGTAGTTTTTGTTTCAGAAAATGTAGAAAAGGGGACGATTTGCAATGATTAACAGAATTGAAAAGAAAAGAAGCAGTAAATGGTGCGTGAATTGTAAAGAAAAGACAAATAAATTGCATTGAATTGTAAAAGTGGTACACGATCACGTACAATGATTCTTCCACTCGTTTTTCGCTCTGGCTTGGAAGTTAGAGTTTCAGGAATCGGATTGTGTATTGTGATTTGTGACCCTTGTTTCTTCTCAGAAACTACTATTTATACAAAGGAAAAGAGGGGGAAAAACTGAACTAAGTAACTGCCTAGAAATTTGAAAATTAATAACTGCTACTCCTACTTTCGACAAGAACCGCTTCATCACGCTTCGACCAACTGCTAGTTTTTCAGCGCATAACTGCTCTGTTTTCTGTCTGTCGAAAGCTTGTGTCCATCTTCCTCTCTCTTGCTTTTGCTTCCCCGGAAGCTTGTCGAATTTACCTTGCGCATGACCATTTTCTCTGTCGAAATAATTTGGTCTTTGTCTAAATATAAGTCAGGCCTTGTTGACTATTTTCAATGAAGCCTGTCGAAATTACAGGCTAACAGCTTCTCAAGGTGATGCTTCTCAACTTGACTCTTCTCATAATGACCCTTCTGATCTTGACCCTTCTTGTCACGATGCTTCTCAACTTGATTGTGAATCTTCTCATGTTGACTCTTCTAATGACTCTTCTCATGTTGACTCTTTTTATGATGACTCTTCTCATGATGATTCTTCTTATGATGACTTTTCTCATGATGAATGTTCTCATCACGACTCTTCTCATGTTGAGTCTTCTTATCCATATTGACTCTTCTCATGATGAGTCTTTCTTTTGTTAACCCTTCTTAGCTAATGACCTTTTTCTTCTCTTCCAAGGGTGTTTTTCTTTGTTATTTCTATCAACATTCTTATGGCTTTTTTATCTTGTCATTGCTCCAAGTGTTTTCACACTTATGCTTCTTAAAAGCATATTATCTTCTTGAGAGTAGCTAACATATCCTGTTCTTAAATTTCGCTCAAGAAGAAACATTAGTAGCATATGAAATCAGATAACTTAAGCTTCTCACATTTGAAGTTTGTTAACCATCAAAACTCAATTGGGATTTTGCCTCAACAAGATCAATATTCTTCTTGTATATGTTACAACTACAACAACATCACATGAGTGACAGCTTCAAAATTAAATCCTAAATTTGTCACTTATTTTCTATAGTTTTCCTAGCATCCAAGTAGATTACAAACGCGATTTAAACAACATAACATTTATAAATTGGATATCTTTTTATTCACGGATTCATCATACCACTACAAGAAAAATCGGATTTTTCGGTGGGCAAAATCCGTCGGAAATGTCCGAAACCCACCGAAAAATTGGATTTTCCGGCGGATTTTTGGCACCGGTAGACAGCTGGTAGCAAACGGTTTCCAGCAGATTTTCCGCCGGAAATGGTCGTTTCCGGCGGATTTTAATTTTTTTTTTTGAGAAATCTGCCGGAAATATACACTACCGGCAGATTTTTTTTAAATTTTTTTTTTAAATTTTTTCCGAATTTTAAAATTTAATATGTATTTTAATAAAAAGTAAAAAAATACGAAATTGAAGTTGAATATTGAATAGTAATGTTGAAGTAGGAAGGAATAAAAGAGAATATGAGAAGAAATAATATAGGAGAGAGGAAGTATGAAGGAGTGAGAATGAAGAAGAAATAAGAATAAAGAAGTGAGAATGAAGAAGAAAGGAGAATTATAGAAGAGAGATATGTAGAGAAATTTTTGGAGATTAGAGAGTATGAAAAAGAAGAAGAAAGATAAGATAGAGAAAATGTAGAAGAGAATGGGAAGGAAAGAAAGAGTTAAACGACAGAATGAGAGGAGTGTAGGAGAAAGTTATATTTATAGACGGATTTTTTTCCCTCCAAATTTTTCTGGCGGATTTGTTTCCCTCCAGAATTTTCCGGCGGATTTTTTTCCCTCCTTTGATTGAATATCTAATGTCTACTTACCTCGAATTACTACATGTAATGGTTCTAATTTCAAATTCCACGCATACCCCTATATTCTCCAAAACCTCCAACTCTCTTGTAAGAAATCCAATGCACCAATTACTTTCTATGTGTCATTTGAGTATCAATTCATCGAATGCATGTAGGGCACCCTTTGCGACACTTATTGTCTATGGAAGACAAACCACTACCCATTGTAGTAGATGTGTTGGCGACTCCAATTGACAACAATGTTCAAGACGTTGTTGTTTATATAGTCATTCTTAATTAAACTAGAGGTAAATCATGTGTGATGCACAAGTTTGTTTATATTTTTTGTTATAATTTATCATAATTATAATATTATATTTTGTTTATACTTCTTTGTATATTATTTATAAAAGATTATTAATATTAAGTATATGAAAATAAAATAAGCAATATATCTTTATTAATTGGAAAATAAAAATAAAATAAATAAATGTAGTTATATTAAACAAATCATTCCAAACAGTATAATCATATAATTTTCATGGTTTTTTAATCTTTTATTAAGTTTGGTTGATCACTAAATGTTGTGCTAGAAATATTCTTATGTATGTTTTTTTATAAATAAAGAGGGCTTACTCCTGAAAAGAAAAACTAACAACGAGTCCTAATGTTCCGAGGCACAGGCTCCCTAGACATGTCATCAAGAATCTTATTAAGAATGCCCTCAGGGGCATCTTCTAGAAAAATGGTCTCCATAGAGTCGAGTTGTAGGCTGTAGTTGGCGAGCTAATTCACACAAATGTTCTCCTCTCTCCACGTATGAATGATCTCCACCTGCCAATCGCTAGTAAGGTGTAACATCACTGTCAATTGGTGCCCAGAAGGAATACAAGTTGTAGTTATTAACCCACTGTCAAGCTTTTCTGAAATGAAGTGATGATCTATCTATATGTGCTTCGTCTTGTCATATTGAATGGGATTATGAGCAATACTAATAGCCAATTTATTGTCCCAAAATAATTATTATCAGCGGTCGTACGCGGGTCAAAATAATTAGAAAGATATAAAATGTAATACAAGGTAGTTAACCTTGGTTGTCTCACAAGAACCTCTAAATTAAAGACTACCGGAATCAAGAACTGATAGATAACAATAAAAGGGGGTTTTTTAAGAAAAGAGTTTGATGTATAACGAACAAAATCAGTTAAAGAGAGGCAATCAATCAATTGGTTTTGGGTGTGTTTCAAAGCAAGCGTCAAAACAATGTGTTCAATCAATCGTGAGAGTGAACAAGTGCCAGTAACACAATTAACGTAATAACTGAATTCTATCATTCCTACAAACAAGCGTCATGGACTCTATAAATTCCTATCCAAACTAAATTAAACAAGCGATAAAATAGTTTGAATAATGAAAGCTGCAAAACAGAATCTTGATTGAGTGATTAAGTAAAACCGAATCATAAAATGAATCACATAAAGCAAGTCACAAAGTTTGAATAATTAAACAAAACAAAAACCATATTTGCAGCAATAATTACAGATATGAAATTGATAGAGAAATAATTAAAACCATAAAAAACAAAATAAACATTAAGCACTGAACCTCAAAATCCTTACAAGAAACACCCTTCACAAATAGATTGATCTAGGGCCTTAAGCTTCCATGGAGGTTAGGGCACCAAACGTAAAACTAAAATTAGGAATGCGTAAGAGAGATAAAAACGGCACTAAAAATTGTATTTAGTCTCAGAGAGAACGAAAAACCTAAATCCCTAAACGGGTTCTATGATAAAAACCTGTTAACAAACTAATATTCAGCACAAAACTTGTTTTCCACAATGCGCTTCGGTATTTCGCAGATTTGACCTTCAAGACTCTAGAATTTGGTTTCGAGCTCAACATAAGAATTGTAGCTCTCTTCCTTAACTTTTTAATGCATGCTTTCACGCCTCAATCGGATGACGACATTCAAAGGTATATGGCCTGCAGAGTAGACTGGGGTCAATATGCAATAAAAACAAGAATTAATCAAAAATTGCTATACTGCTCAAATAAGACCCAAAGTCTAGAAACACGTTAAGACTTAAATATTAAGAACAAAACACAATTAAAATGCACTGATCAAATTCCCTCACACTTAAGCTTTTGCACTCCGGGCAAAACACACAAAACAAGACACAAAAAACAATACCTGAATTTCCAATGAACCCAAAGAATGCAAAGTTATAAGAGAGACTTTTCCTAAGCTTCAAGGAGAATGACAATCAAAAATAGCATTTAATTACAATCACGGCAAACAAAAGCATAGAGTCCAAAAAGTGAATCATAAGTGAGGAGTCCTCACAGGATATGCTTGACAAGCTTGACACGTCACACTTAAGAACACATGCACATAAGATCAAACGGTCTTTGTAAGGGTTGTAATGGGGCCAAGGTCAAGGTGGGATAATCTTAAGGGGAACTGGGCTAATATCCAATTTATTATAACAAGAGCAACAAGAAATCAATCAAGTCATGTCGAAACACCTCTGGTCCTAGAATAGTAAAATGACTCACAACATATGCTAAGAACTCATGAAAAAACATGCAAAAGTAACATTTTTTTTTTCTTTTTTTATAGTTAAAGATTAAAAACATAAATACTAAAACACCCCCACCCCCCCCCCCCCCCCCCCCACCCCCCCACTTAAATCACACAATGTACTCAATGTAAGCAACAAGTATAACTTAAGAATAAGAAGAAGAAAAAAAACTCCCTCTTGAAGGTGGGGAACTTGAAGCTTGTGTCCGAATGGTATTTCCCAAAGAAGTCTCTTTTATGGTTACTGCACACATGTTTGGTCACCTTCTTCCTCCACACATCCAAAGTTAAGGGACTGAGTTGTATCGGTGTTTGCCATACTTTCTCGCCAGGAATGTCCATTGAGGTCCATCTGATAGCTTTCTCATGTTCCCTTAGAATTGGAGGAAGCTTTTCCTGTTCATATTCAAGGTTAGTTGAAATAATCATAGAAAAATTTCACTTCCCTCTAAATATGCATATTTCAAATTTTCAAGGAGTGGTTTGAGATCCACAACATGTGGTTGCTCAATGGTAACTGATTAACTGCAATGGTTAACTGTCCAAATATTGCCTCCAATTTCTTACGTGTGAAATCTGTTATTTGCTGAAATTGAAGATTTTGAATAGCCATCTGCCTCACAAGGTCTTCCAGTGAAGTTTCATATCTTGCAACCATGTTACGAGTACCAGAATAAAAAGAAGGAGAATCTCTGAACATAAGGAAATTCAGGAAAATATCAAAATAAATGGAACAAATCAGAAAATTCAATCTATGTCCTAATGCTAAAATTAAGGCAGAAAATAAAAAACGAATCAAATCTAATCTTAAAATTAGAAAAACAACCACTAAAAATCTAATAAAAATGGATTTCTCTTAATACGAAAAGTTAGAAAAATTTAAAATGAAAATCTAAAGAAGGAATTTCGTATTTTGTGGCCTCATCTCCTTAAAGAGAGTCCTATTCCTTGATTGTTTTTGATTATTTGACCAATTTTCCGAGCAATCTCAACAGATCACCCGAAAACCGATTTTTTCACCTAATCTGAGACAAACTAAAGAAAGCCGAAATCAACAGAACCTGCAAAGAAACAAAACTTAAAATCAAAGGTTAGTGGTTAGAGGGGTTCTTAATTTGGTAATCCCTACTAATAAATGGCTAGCGTGTTGTGGAATCATGCCCCAATTTTTTGTATATAAACGAAAGGCTCTACTCTCAGATCTTCCACCCAACACAACGTATAAGAATAAAAGAGAAATCAAAATGTCAAAACTGGCCATCATCTTCACTTTGGCTCTTCTACTCACCTTAACCTATGCCTCCCGTCCTAACCTTGGATTTAACTATGCCTATGAGGTATAAAAACTTTTCTTCATTTTCCTTTTTTTTTTAATTTGTTGGTTATCTTGTTATTGATGTGTAGTATCCACCCGTTTTTCGGTAACTAATCTATACCGAGAAACCTGGTTGGCCATATGTTTATTCGGTTTTGCCATTTCGTGTGATTCCTTCTACTGCAACAGACTTTTTGTTACCACAATTTGATGTTTGTCACTTGGTATTTGATTTGAGTTATGAGAATTTCCATGTTTCAATTTAAGGATACTATGGATAACAAGGCATCAAGGGCAATGTTGGAAGATGAGAGCTGTGAAGGAGAAAAGAAAGAAGAATGTTTGACAAGGAAGATGCTAGATGCGTATCACGGCTATAACGACTACGGTAATGTCGAACCTCCCTACCGTGGGGACCCCGGCCACGCTTCCCCAAGCCCCAACCCCTGTTTTAACTGCCCCAATAACCCTCCCCCAAAAAATGTACCATAAAGCAATTATGTTTGCGTAATAAAATTATTGTGGGTGAATTTTGCTTTTTTATTTGCTTTGGTTGAAATATGTGTTAGTATGTGTTTGAATATATCTATAATAAAGAATACAAAGTAACTAGCACCTCATTGCCATTTTGCTTAGGTGTCAATCACTCAAAGTATCCATCTCATCATTTTACATCTTCACAACAGGCTGAATTACTTTGTCCATCACATTCTACACGTCATTTACATTCAAATAATACATTAATCTTCCTTTAATTCTCAATAACGATTCATGATTATATTATATTATAACTGTTACAATCTACACATTAATTCAGTAACTCATTTGTAAAAATTGAAAATACTCAAAATAATGTATATGAGAAGCCATTAGCACTTTTAATTGGTTAAAGTGAAACTGATCTTTATTTTTTGCTGCAAAGATCAACACATCCTCACAAATAAACTGATATGTATTTTTCTAATTATCAATAATTGATGAGAAAAAACAGGTAACGGACTGAACAATTTAAATGCAATGATAATAACTTATTTTTGGTAACAATCCAATAATAATAATAATGATGATGATGATAATATAATAATCAATTAATTTCAAATTATTTGATGTTATAAACGTCCACACATCCGATGAGAATATATATATATATATATATATATATATATATATATATATATATATATATATCTCCCTTTGTTGCGTGTTTACTGCATCACGTCATTTCTTTGCAATTTTTTTGAATTAGTATGACACATTTTTTTGTTCTAATTACCCAAGGACGTTTTTATGCAATGGCTGCTAACATCACCATTGGTCGAGTTATAAGATCGTGTGGTTGGAAAATGATATCAATGGAGGTCGCGCTACATTTTATTCTCAGATTTTAACTTGCACATTTATTTTTGCACACATTGTCTTACATTGTATTTTTTTAGGGTGACCGCATTGGTGCCGTCGTTAAAAGAACACTCATAAGACACTCATAGAGGTCGAAATAAGTGCTAATTTTTCCTTTTGTCATATTCTATAGCTATATTTTCATTATTTGGTCTTACTCTTGCTTAGAGTTTTTTGTTTTCCCAATTTTACAAAATATGCATTGTTTTGAATCCTTTTCTCTCTTCTTTTAGTCATTGGTATGATTATTTTTTTTACTATTGATGGGCTACACATTATCACATATTTCTCTTATGGGCCACAAGTATGTTAATAATTAAGGGGTATGTTAATAATTTTTCTTTTCCTCTTTCCTTCTTTTACTCTGCTGGAAAAAATCTACTATCACCCAATTGTTCACCCATTGAAACTTAGCTGCATTTTAATTATTTTTCACCTCCGGTTGTTCTTGCGGGAAATATTGCAATTGTGAGGAAATTCAAAAATTTGCAGGAGATGCATACTATGTTATTTTTCACTTTCAGTTGTTTTTGTTAGGGAGGGAAAATATTTACCTAAACTTACTTATGTTGGCTTACTTTTATCTTAGCTTTCAGTTCTTCAATAAACTATACATGTTTTTATCGAATGGTTTCATATTAGATGGTTCTTGCCTCAAGCTTAGAATTACAATCATGTTCTTGTTTACTAAGGAATGGGTTGCGTTGAAAATTCTCCTATGGTAAAAAATTGAGATGGGCGGTGCTCTCTAGAACGTATCAGTGGTATGGTAGAAAGCTTGGAAATCTAATACACGTTGCATGCTCTTCCTTCCTCGTGTAGGTTTGATGTGTGTAAAAGAATTACAATAAAATTGATAGATACATGTGTAACTTTGTTTACAACATAACAATCCTTTGCAAGTTATATTAGATAGTAGATTTTTGTACTATTAGATAGTTTATAAAACTCCTCTTGCAAGTTATATTAGATAGTTTATAAAACTCCTCTTGAGAGTTATATTAGATAGTAGATTTTTGTACTATTAGCTACTCAAATTGGATAAATCCAATCCTTTGTTTGATTTTATTTGATCAACTTTGTTCTTAATCTTTGTTATACTACCCTGAAATGCATAAATCCAATTTTATAATGGTTACTTTCTTTAGCAATATGAATCAGTTATAAACTATGTATGCTTTAATCCATGTCTTTATCTTAATATGAGAGAAGCTTTTTACGTCAATTTTACTTGGTCTATTCATGACAATGCCTTTTGTGTTTGGTGAGGGCATTGAAGCTGGCGGGGTGAAGTATTACTTGGTGGAGGTCTTGGTCTATTTTGGTTCACCCAATGCATTAAAATTTTTCCTGAATGTACCTATTTTGTTGCTATTCAAAATTTTATTTTAGAGGTTACTTAGCAAATTGTTACCATGTTACTATAGACATCCTCCTTTGAGATATTTATACTTTAGTCTTCCTTTTTATGTACAGTAATTTAACATGAGCTTCATTGTTGAAGATCTGACAGTGATATTTTCATGTTAATGCACCCGGTTCTTGAGGCATTTTCTTTATCAAGTCAATAGCATTCCTTTCTTTCACTTTTGCAGGTTTAGTAGCCATCTTTAGAGGTACTGATTGGGTATGCAGAACTATCTTTTTAAAATAAGAAGCCATATCGAATTTATGGGAAAATTACATGTGGAACTTCTTTAACTTTTCATATAATTGAAACTAGATGCAAACAAGGCTAGGAAGAGGAAGTTTAATTTTGTAGTCGTTTCTTAACTTTCACCCCTTTGTTGATAAGATATGGATAAATTATAGTGTTTTTCTTCTATGCAAAGTGTAATTGTATTGCTGTTAAAAATGTGGTCAAAAAGAGGGAATTGATTTGTCAACAGATTCTAAGGACTTTGATTCACTTAAAAGGGATTCTCCTATACAAATCGATAAAGGAAGGATATCAAGCTCGAGAAGAATTTAGTTTTTTTTTCAAAAGTTGGACTAAGTTGTCCAATTTCTTTTTCTGCCACAATGTTTGTGTAACATCCCTAACTTCGTTAATTTCAATTTAAGGAATTAACAAGTGATTTATTATTCGAAATGAAATATAAATCAAGTTTCGGATATGGGATAATCGAGAAAGAATTATTAATTGGTTAAAATCATAGGATTAAAATGTCCTAGTGTTTTAACTATGTGGTAATTTGAGGAGAATTTGGGTTAAAAAGAAAAATTTAAGTGAAATTGGAACTAAGGGCGTTTTGGTCATTCCATCTCCGTTTAAACTCTCAGGAATTAAAAGAATTCCCTCACTCTCATTTACCTCACATTCAGCAAGTATAGAAAGAAAGAAGAAAAGATTTAGAGAGAGAGAGAGAGACAAGGGACGAGAGGGAGAAGACTCTTCACCACCTATCTTCACCACCTCTTCTCAGAAGAGGAAAGAAGATGAAGGATCTTCACCACCTCTCTTTGCAGCTCCAAGTTAAGTTTTCAACTTAGTGAAGCCTTGTTTGTGCTCATTGGAATTCTTGGAGAAGTTCTTAACAACTCTTTGGAACTACATTGTGGTTTGAACCATTTTGGAAGCAATTTCAGTGGCTACTAAGTAAAGGAATTGGGCTGGACCTTAGAAGTTTCAAGTTTGGAGCAAGTTCGTGATTACGGGGATTGTTCGAGTAGTTACGGTTGATCGGTTTTGTATGACGACGTGAATTCTCGCTATTTCGTCAAACCGGTGAGTTCTACTCACGTTTAAGGTTTTATTTTGTTGGTCGAGAATGCTTGAAATTTTTGATTTCATGTTTTAATTTCACTTGGAAATAGTTTTTGAGTCAAACCGGTATTTTGTGAAAATTTCGTTATTTTGAAGTTGCGATAAACATTTACTCGATATATTGTTTGAAATTGTTGTTGCTTGGACTGGAATATTGTATGGTGTGTTCTGTTTTTCAGTTGGATTGTGATTGGATTTTGGATTGGACACGATAGGAGAAGCGAAACGAAACGAACGAATTTTTGTATCTGCTACAACAGCACGGGGTGTGCTAACTTTCGTAGTGACAGGAAAAATGAAATTTTCAGCAGCACGGGTCGTGCTGAACTTAGCACGGGGCGTGCTAACTTTCGGGTCCAAGTTGCATAAAACGTCGTTTCGTCGCTCCTTTCGATTCTAAACCACTTCTAATCCTTTTCCCAACCAATTGGGATGTTATATACATTATAAAAACATGATTTTGACTAGTTCAACTTGGGTTTTAAGAAATGTTTTAGATTATAAATATTTCGAAAAACTGAAATTAGTACACGTCACTACAACATTTTGACCCTACGGCAACGCCTAAAATTCTAACGTCCAAAAAACCGTTGCCTTAGATAGCAATGGCAACGGTTTTTTGACACTGTTGTTGATTCATTTTTTTTTATTTTTTTTTCTGCAACGGTTAAAAACCGTTCCCAAAGGTTCAGCAGCAACGATTTTTTGTTTGTGCTTTAGCCAACGCTATAAAACTGTTGTCATATGCTCAATTATTAAAAAAATTTAAAAAATAGAAATTATGCTACAAAAAACAAAAAACAAAAAACTTGAACAAAAATCAGTCAGGCAGCGCATACCTCAAATCACCAAAAACTCACCCTCTTAGCGGTTCTTCTCTTCCTCTCCCTCTAACCCTAAAATCAAAAATTCCATTTCGCCCTCTTCCTCACAACGATTTCACGCAACCATCAATTCACCTTCGAACCCTAATCTCATCGTCTCAGTTCTCACTCTCATCGTCTCACCTGAAATCGCATCCCTCTCTCTCTCTCTCTCAGTGTCATCGCAAGTTGAGATTTCGATTTGGATCATCTACCTACGATTTCGCATCTCTCTCAGTGCACTACAAGAAAAGAAGGAATTGCGACCAAATGCTTGCTGTTAGGGCAAACTTGTTGGCTGATTCATGCGCTTGAAGCGGTTAATCGGGTCTCCTCCTCTCTTTTTTTTAATTTGTTTGCTTAATCTATTCCATCCCTAATATTGTTATTGCTTCTATTATGATTGTTATTATATTATATGAATATGAATACACTTTTTCTTTTGGTAGAGACAATATGATGCAAGATGAAGGAACGAATGAGTCAAAGATTCTTTTGTCACTACTTATTTGTTCATATTTGTCATTCCCACTTCTACATGATTGCTGGCATTTTATAGGTCTCGATTACTATGGTGTTACGTTACCTTTTTTTGTTGCAGTGGTTCAGTTGATGTTTTTAGTATTTATTTATAATCATGATGATTACTATGCTTGTTGTAGCAATACCTGAATGCAAAGAATTTCCCTAATCAACCCTTTTCTACTTTTCTTTGTTGGCTTCACACTCAACCTACCAATCTGCTAAAAGCATTGGCAAAACTAATTCATGCACTCTGGAATTGAAAATTTAAACAAAGAAAGAAAAGAGTGTGTGTGCAGAAGATTTATGGACTTTTATCTAGGTACTAGTGCTGTGAAACCTTTATGGTGCAACAGCTGTTTTTTTAAATAAAAAAAATTTAGGATGACTGTGGGATGAATGGGGATTGGGGAAGGTTTGATGAACCGATCTTAAATTGTCCTTTGAATTTCATTGAATCCCGGAGTTGTCTGGTTTCTAAACTTTGGCATGATTCTAGCAATGTACATGATAGTAGGAATTGTTCTTGAGAGCAGATTTTTCTGATCCTATTTATGTTTAGTTTCTGTTAGATTAAGAGCTGGAAAAGGTGCTTAAGAATGTTAAGTTATGTCTACAAGAATATGTGTACAAGGGTAGGATAATTAGGGGTGTGTTTGGTAGCTTGTACAGGAGATAAGTTAAGAGTAAGCAAACTTGTGGTAAGTATGAAATTCTTTTACTTGCATAATTTTATATAAAATATTGAATAAAGTACGAAATTCTTGTCTCAAGACTGTATACTTGGAGTTCATCTGTGATTTTGGAGCTTTTCATGACCTAGTTTTGTACTGTCTCAGTCAAAGGTTTTTTATTTATTCTTTTGATAGATCGTGCTCTCTGTGTCTCTGCTGCTTTGAGTTTTACATGACTCTAAAATATAATATAATATAATTTAATACAACTTTGAGATGTTTTTGAGATTCCCTCTAATTTTTTATTTGGTCTGTCTTACAACAGATGCCTTTAAAACTCTGTCAGCTTGCAAGGTAAGTTTATTTTGGTTTTGTTGTAATGTGGCGACTTACTCAGCCAAGGTTTATACAGGTAGCCAACTACTATATTAATGTTGGATATACAAGTTCTTCTCTTGCTTTTTATTCAACAAGTTGTTGTTCAGATTCTATTCGGCATTTCACTCCTATTAATCTATATGTATAAGATTGGTGGGATGCTTTTGGCTATACACAGGGGATGTTGAGGATAGTACTGGCCATAACATGTCTCCTTATCAAAAATCCACTAGAGTACATACGTATCATCTTACTCAGAAGTTGGAAATGCCTCTAATTTGATTTTGCGTAGATTTATTTTTCACACTAATGTTACTCCAATAAGCTTTACATTTTTTTCTACTAGTTAATGTTACTCCCTGGATTAGTATTGAAGCGCGGAGTGTTTATTAGCTTCAGCTCTTAGAAACTTCCATTTGTTTCAGGTAATTATGAGCATTGTTATGGCTCCTATGTCACCAAAGTACAACTGGAAACACTATGAGTTTAGTACATTCTTCTTTCTTTTGGGGATGCTTCCTCATTAAGGTAAGTATAAATAGTATAAGTTTGTTTTTCTCAACCACATTGTGGTGAACATGAACTCATTCTTGTGGCGTTGGATAATTTTCCGTACAATATCTAATATTGAGTGAGTTAAAAATACATTATGCATTGAACATGGCTTTGATGTAGCAACTAACTCATTTTGGATTATATAATCTACAGCCTAGTTGAACATCACATTTCAAATTTCAAAGCTAGAACATAAATTGCTTTAAAGGTCGAGCAACTTTTATTATCCTCGATTTCGAACTTTCAAGAAAGGTATGCAGTAATAAACCTTAGTAAGTATCCTTATGTTTATGACAGATAGTTTTGTGCATACTGCAAATTTGTCTTTTATTTTTTATGGGTACTATTGCTCTGACCCATTGGCAACTTTCTTATGCTATTTTACTGCCAGACAATTAATTGTAGTCTTTGGTGTTGGATTTCTATGATTTGAATCAGATTGATTTACTTCTATGCATGACTTCCCAAAGCTTTACTTAGTCTAAATGAATGACTAACTTTGTTTCTTTTTCCGGCCTTTATGGTTATCTTTTACATGTTCTGTTTTGTCCTTCTTTCTAACCATTGTGTTTGCAAAACATTATGGAATATAGAAGCAGTTAACAATGAGATGTATTCAAAATTTCAAACACATAATGAAAAAAAGTACTGGTATTTATTCTGTTGTAAATATCAATCCATGTTCACATGGGATTTAAGACCAGGATACATTAATGCATGTTGCTATATATGTGCTAGCTGCTGATTTATGGTGGAGCTTTGATATTCCAAGTGCATGCCAATTGGAAGATATAGTTGTGCAGATATGTGGCAGCATGGACAGCCTATTTGTGGCTTTGATTTTGTATTGTTTCATGAGATTTTGATTATGAAAGGATAATTTTGATTGTCCAATCTTTTAATTTTTTTTTTTTTTTTGCATTTCTTGCTTAATTTTGTTGTAGCATTTGATTGTTTTAATAGAGTGTTGTATATTGCATTAATCGGGTTTTCGTTACTTTTGTAGGAAAATAATGAAGGTATAGATGGAGTTGAGGACTTGGATGAAAAGAAGAGTGTGAAGACTTGTGAAAGTTTTATGTTGGATGAAGTAGAGTGTGAACTTTTTTTTACTTAATTATGCCATTTAAAACACATTAAATAGTTGAACCTTGTCTTGAATATTAGTTTATAATGACAGTTTTTTTGGTAAAAAATTACTTTATATACACTTTATGTATCGATTAAAATAATTAGAATTGAAAAGTAGTTTTCTAGTGATGCTATTCATACTAGTGAATTATCATTACAATAGAGAACGGTTTTTTTGGTTTTGTCATTGACAGCAACGGTTTTTAGGTGTTGGCATTAATAGCAACGGCCTCATAAAGGCAACGGTTTTCTAGTGTTGCCATATCTGGCAACGGTTTTTGACTATTGCCAGTTATGGCAACGGTTTGAGACTGTTGCCATTGCTTAAAACTTAAAACCGTTGCGTTCAATTTATCAATGGCAACGGTTTTAGGTGTGTTGCCTTTGGTCACAAAAAACCGTTGCCTATAGTTTAGGCAACGCCCGCGAAAACAACGGTTTCAAAACCGTTGCCGAAAGTAAAAGCAACGGTTTTTTGCACTTAAACAACGGTTTTCAGGCGTTGCGTTTGGGTCAAAATGTTGTAGTGCGTGTGAGCAAATGTTTTGAAATCAAAACGGAATTATATGTTCTATTGTCGTATGGACAAGATATATAGATTATATACAATTGAATTGACGGCCCAATGCGGGTATTATATAAATTTGACGGCCCAATGTGGGTACGATATATAAATTATATCAATTTTAGGTGACGACCCAAATAGCATACTAGGCGGGGAAGGTCATGAGCCCCTAACCTAGGCCCAGTATCCGTTAGGGAAAGTACTAGCGGGGAATCATCGGGAGTAAGTAATTGTACGGCCGATGTTATGCTAATGTTTGTGCATGAATCACCGAGATTAGCAATAGTATGGTGATTGGTGTTTCGATTAATGTATTAAGCTAGTGGTTTATAAATTAAACTACAAATGCTATGGTTAGGGGTCACGATAGAACTCACTGAGATATGTTATCTCACCCTGTTATTTGTTGTTGTTTTTACAGAGAAACAGGGAAAGAAGAAGGCGAAACGACACGAGTAGGTGGCGTGTCTAAGAGGATGATGAAGACTTATTGTCTCATTCTTAGTTTTTGTTTTTCCCTGTCATTTCGTCACCCAAATTCGATATAATTTATATATCGTACCCGCATTGGGCCGTCAAATTTCTATAATACCCGCATTGGGACGTCAATTCAACTGGATATAATCTATATGTCTTGTCCATACAATAACGGAACATATAATTCCGTTTTGATTTCAAAACATTTGCTCACACGCGTACTAATTTCGGTTTTTCGAAATATTTATAACTTCTAAAACTCTTAAAACCCAATTGAACTAGTCAAAATCATGTTTTTATAATGTATATAACATCCCAATTGGTTGGGAAAAGGATTGGAAGTGGTTTGGAATCGAAAGGAGCGACGAAACGACGTTTTAGGCAACCTGGACCCGAAAGTTAGCACGCCCCGTGCTAAGTTCAACACGACCCGTGCTGCTGAAATTTCATTTTTACTGTATCTGCGAAAGTTAGCACGCCCTGTGCTGCTGTAGCAGATACAAAAATTCGTTCATTTCGTTTCGTTTCGCTTCTCCTATGGCTTCCAATCTAAAATCCAATCACAATCCAACTGAAAAACAGAACACACATTACCATATCCCAGTCCAAGCAACAACAATCACAAACAATATATCGAGTAACTGTTTATCGAAACTTCAAAATAACGAAATTTTCACAAAATACCGGTTTGACTCAAAAACTCTTTCCAAGCGAAATTAAAGCATGAAATCAAAATTTTCAAGGATGCATGACCAACAAAATAAAACCCTAAGCGTGAGTAGAACTCACCTATCGTGATGAAAATCACGAAATACCGAGACTCTCCGAAGCTCGAACGACCCGTAACACACAAACAAGTTCCGAACTTCAGGAACTCATCCAACCGCTTCCAAAATCGAAAACCCAGCTACTTAGATTCGCAACCAGCAACTCAATCACCCTAAAACCATCTTCAATTGACAATGTAGCTTTAGTTTTTCCTTCACTCAAGTTCCCAATGAACAAGGAAGCCTTCACTTGACCCAAACTCCATTGTTGATCAAGTTGAAGATGCAAGAGGCTTCAATGTAGTTTCCCCTCCATTCTTTCCTTCTTCTTCCTCTCGCCCCCTCACTCTTCTCTCTCGTTCTATTTCTATTTTTTTTCTTTCTTGATTTCAGCAAAAGTGATGAATGAAGAGAGTGGGGTTGATTAAAAGTGTTGTGAGCTGAGGGTTATTCTAATACAATGACCAAAATGCCCCTTGGTTCCTTAATTCTCACTTAATTCTAAATTCTACCCAATTTCTCCCCAAACAACCACACAATTTCAATAATAATCTAAGGAATCACATAGTTTAACAATTATATATATATATATATATATATATATATATATATATATATTGCTTTCGCGACAATCATACATCCTCGACCAAATTGATTATTTCACCAAATAATAAATCTCTAGTTAATTTCGTAAACCGAAATTAAAGAAACTAGGGATGTTACAATCCACTTGAATAATGAAGAAAATGTAAGAACAATTAAGGGTGAAAATTTCTACCTGTTAGCAATAGAATCCTTGCGGGGACTTTCCAATTAGGGGCATGAAGGCAGAGAATTTTTCCATGTGGGAACAGGGACGGGGGAGAAAATCTTTGCATGATCAACTTGGAGATGGAGACAAGGACCCGATCCTCCGCCCTGAATATATTACATAAATATTCTTATTATAGGTAGAGATATATAATATTATAAGTAATTGATTTTTTTAGTTTTTTTATGCGTTTTAATTAAAAACATTAACAAAATATTAAATTATGCTAATTTTATATTTTTATTATTACTTTTATACTTTTTAAATATTCAAATATCAAAGTAAGGCTAACTTTTATAATTTTTATTTTAAAATGTTAAACTTTTTAACTTTCAGTCTTACTTTTATATATTTTTTTTCATTTTATTATATTTTAGTTCATATTTTTGCTAACTTTTAATAAATTCCTGGTGTCCCCGCGGGATTGCGGGGATCCGTATTGAAGGGGATTTGAGGAGGAATCGGGGGTGCGAAGGGGAGACAATTTGGCAGGAAAGAACAGGGAGCAGGGGAGTACTCCCCACCGCCGCTCCGCCCCATTTCCCATCCCTAGAAAGAATTAACAAAAATCCAAGTTTGGTTCAAGTTATTCATTTTGAAATGCTACGATGTAAAGTGAAGAGTCTTTATATTGAAAAACATTAAAATTTGTATTTACTTAATTAAATTTAATTATAGTCAATATTAAATTATTTTCTATTTGTTTTTGTCTTTTGATGCACATTTAAAAATAATAATTTAACTATTAATATTTTAGGTAAATCATTATTTTTTTGATTAATTATTAAGGTTACTATTAGAGATATTTGATTATAAAAATATAATTTACATTTATTTAAGTTTAATAATTAATATTACTATTTCCCTAAGCTTTAAATAAAATTCAAAAAAAAATAATTTAATAATTTCATTTCGTCGAGTTTGTTCAATTTTCTTTATATGTTTGTTGTTGTTGTTAACATTATTATTATTATTATTATTATTATTATTATTATTATTATTATTATTATTATTTTCTATTAAATAACTATCTATAGTAAAATAACTTAATAATATAAAAATTGATATTTTCTAAAAACATAAAATTTATAGTTTTTTTTACTATATACTGTGCTTAGCACGGGCCTACATATTAAATGATTTTTTTGTTTTTCTTATTTTTTTTAAGTAGAATTTTCCAATGAAGGAAATTTATTTACAAATTGTGTAATAAAATCTTCACCCAAATTAATAGGTTCTTATGTGTCGAGGGTTCAATCCTCGCCTTGGGCATGGAGCAGCTTTAAATCCCTCGGCCAGCTGTCCCACCCTGAACCTAAGCCTTTGTTTGAAACAGACAATGAGGTGCAATTCCTCAACAACAACAAAAAAAAAACACTACTCAACCAGACTCAAGTTATCATGAATAATAACTAACTCTTAATAGGCAATGTAAGAAAACATCAAGTAATGACTTTATCAAATTAAATATTATCTTGAGCTTATATGCAGAACAAAATGTGCACATAAATTCATCCCTATAAGAACCGATATGACGAACCACACCTTGCTTATGTATGAAGCATAAAACTAGATGATAAGATAGGGTAGGAATACATTGGTCTAGTATGAGAGATGACACAACCATTCATCCTAGCTAATGAAATTCTGCTAGGAACTGAATTTACCCAATCTAATTGTTGAATTATATCTATATCCATATATATATATATATATATATATAGATAGATAGATAGATAGATATAGATAGATATATGTTCCTCTTGTATGTCAAATTCCATAAATACTACACAACTATAAGGATGTCATCATGTGGCGCGTATTTCCATTTATTGACAAAACACTATAATTATCACTGATAAAATGGTATACTATTGATTATCAATTACACCAGTGGCAACAGCAAAAGAAAATTGAATACAGTAAATCACATACTCCCTCAAATCAACTTGCCCTTTGTATCTTAAATGGTTCTTCCTATCTCTTTCATGCTTGATCACTAACAATTCAGACTGTACACACCCTCAACTACATAAATTCAATTGGCAACACAATTCTGAACTCATGACACATCATGCAGAATCTCAAATTTAGTTTGTCACAATTGGAACACGATCAGGCACATATATGAACAAAATTAAGTGTCATGCATATCCTTAATCAATTCTCATATAACTAATAGTATAATGGTATAACTAGTGCACAACAAGGACAATAATTCTAAATGAACGAATACACACTATGCCAGGTATCATCCTAATAAGGAGAGGTCTGAAGATCCTAAGGTTCAGGGTTTTGAAGATTTTCGGGGTTGAGGCAACCAATCGTTGTTATTCTCAGCACATTGCATGAAATATTGAGTTGATCAGGCTCAATGTTTCACCTAATATGCTGAGAGGTTCTAACAATTGCCTATCACAGTCCCTAAATGACTCGATCTATCTAATTTATTAACCGTGTAAACACTAAGCCCGACTAGGTTGAACTGCTCTGATACCAAAATGTAACATCCCGATTTTTGAGTCGACTTCAAAATCAGAAAATTACTTCCTAGCCTTTCAGAGATGCACTTTTAACGGATTTATAAACTACATAACTGATATTTCAATTATGAATAACTGGAATGATTGATTTACAATAAAATCTCATGGTTTGATACCTAAACAAGTCCTCAGAAGATCATTTAAATCCAGTCATAAAGAAACCTACAGAAATCCAGTGCATAATCTCCTAATACAATATGACTCGGTGTAGAACCGTGATGCACAACTCTGTAACTCTAGCTTGGTGCCTGAACTCCTCTATCAATATCTGTGTATCTGTAAAACAATCAACAATAAACAGTGAGATAACAAATCTCAGTGAGTTTTACCGTGACCCCTAACCACGCTCTCGGTTCATTTATGAAATCCTTTAAATGGTAACTCGATAAATGAATTACAAAACCATCTGGCAATTCTATAAATGAATTGCAATAACATCTGCTAATTCGATAATGAATTACAGTAAAGTTTTATTAATTCTAGCACATCACCGACAACCCAAGGAAGCTTGAGTGAACCCCAACATCTGGCCGATAAGTGTACAACTCTTAAAGGCAAAGTAATAATAAACATCTAGGGGCCTAGGATAAGGGTTCATGATTTCCCTCTCCTAGTATGCTAACATCATGCCCGCATAGGGCCGTCAAATTTACATACTCGCATTGAGCCGTCATCTCAAATGATATAATTTATATATCATGTCGACTACAATAGCAAAACATAAAGTTCCGTTTTAATTTGAAAAACATATGTTCTCACACGTGGCTAGACTCGATTTTTCGAAACATTGATAAGTTCCAAAACATTTCTGAAAAGTCAAGTTTGAACATGTTAAAAATCATGTTTTTATAAAGTAAATATCATCCCAATTAGTTGAGAAAAGGTTTAGAAGTGATTTGGAACAAAAAAGAGTGACGAAACGACAGAACGACATTTTGAACCCGAGAGCAACGCACGGTCCGTGCTACCTGTAAAAAAAATTGTGTGGGTTTCTGTCTACGGGACGCACCGTCCGTGCCTCTGAGGTGCACGGTCCGTGCTACCTGTACAGAAACAGCATTTTAACTCCGATTCGTCCGTTTCGCAATTACGATCGATTCCAAAACGATACCCAAACCAATTCCAACTGAAAAACAGAAGATTTTACAACATATTCCAGTCCAAACAATCCAAATATCAAATCACAAGCAAAGTATAATTTGAAAATTAAACCGTAAACGATGTTTATCTAAAATTCGGTTTTTGACTCTAAAACCATTTCGAAACCAACACATCAATCGATTCCAGAATTTCAACACAATCAATTTAAAGTGTAAATTCCCTAAACGTGAGTAAAACTCACCTATCGTGATGAAAATCACGAAATACCGAGACTTTAAAGTTCAAACGACTCCAAAAGTTCACGAACTCGCACCAAACTCGTCCAACCGCTTTCACAATCGAACCAACCCGCTATAACTCGAAAACAGCAACTTAAACACTCCAATCCCTTCTTCAATCAACAATATAAGTTGCTATGTGAGCTTCTAAACTGATTTTGAGGCTTCTAAGGGTGTTAATTTGAAGCTTTGGGAAAAGGAAGAAAAATGGAGTAGGATGGACAAGAAAATACTTATATGCAAGAAGGAACCAAGAATTTCTCCTCTTCTTCCTCTTCTTCTCTCTCTCGCAACTCTCCCTTCTCTCTCCCTATTCTTTCTTTTCTTCTTTTTTTCTAGGTTTGCTGAAATGTTTTTTTTGCTTGGGAGTGAGGATGGGTTGGCTCTCTTAATGAGCTGAAGGCTAATTGAATTGTTAAAAGACCTAAATGCCCTTGGTTCATTAACTCCTCTTAAATCTATTTCCTACCCAAACAATCACACATAATTCACACAATTCAAACAATTATGCAATTAAATCCTATAACTTAGCAATTATGTATTGCACTAGCAACAACCTCAAATCCATGACTAGACTTATTATTTACTCAAACAATAAATCGCTAGTTAATTTCGTAAATCGAAATTAATAGAACTAGGGATGTTACAGAGCTCACCGTTGGATATGCTGAAAATTTTTTGACGTTTTATTAATTTCCACCATAGAATTTTTGCAAAATAATATACCCTAATAAATACACCTGTTATTATGGTTAATTAGTCTACAATTATTCCATTTTTTTGGGATACTATACATATTTTTTCTGTCAAAAAATATAGGAATCAAGCTATACACATTTGTTTCCCAAAAAAATAGTCATACACATTCTATGACAAGAAAAAGGCTATACACATCCCAATCTTATTGATTTCGAATCACAATGTCAATGGGTTCAACCCAATTTAATTTTGTTAGCAACGAATCAATTATTATTCATACCCCTTGACATATATTATATTGCCAGTGGCTTATTTTTGACACCCTTTATTTAGGCGCGCCATTAAAAAGTTTAAGATATTTTTTCCTGACTACTTCATAATATCTTGAATAATCATTATGTAATATATATTCAAACATACATATATCCTACCCAAATCGAGGAATTAGTTGCACACAGAGAATAACCGGTTTATACCAATACAAATATATTACATACTACAAATACATAATTACTATTATTAACCAATAAGACACAAATGACGATATTAATAACTGTAAATATGAAACGATGTATTGTACTAACGTCAAAAGATGAAAACAGAAATTTGTTTAAAATATTGATACATTAAAGCACTATAATCATGACACACATTATTGGTAAAAAAAAGGCCTTTAATCTATTTGACAAACATAAATAAATTTAACAATGCTACATATATGTGTGTAAGGGGGACATTTAAGAATTTATAATAATATTCTAAGAAATTATATTTTTTTTGATAACCAATGTACTCAAAACGATATACTAGTACTACTACAAAACGGGTGAGTTATATAAGGGGTGGGAATAGGCCGGGCCGTCCGTCAGGGGCCTATGGCCTGGCCTACTTAAAGTCTGGTCTGGTCTGACCTGTTTAATAGAAAGGCTAGGCTCGGGCTTTTTTTAAAGCCTATTAATTTAAATAGGCTAGGCTTAGGCTTAGGCTTATAAAAAAGCCTTGTAAGCCTGATAGGCCGGCCTATATACACAGACGTTATTATTTATTTTTATTGAAATAGCCTCATTTGCTGTTCTGCATTCTTAAAGTTACTAATGTCATTCATTGCTCTTATGGTTCCAATTTTTCATGATGTGCAGTATTATCTGAAATTCTTTTTGAAACCATAAGTTCACAACTACTACTTTATTACGTATAACTATTATATATATAGATATATAGATATAAAGCTTCTCTCCCTTGAAAGTTAAAATTCTAGTAATTGTTTACTGTGTACAAACTAAGCTTCTTTATAGAAACAACAAAGAATTGCAGTGGAGGAAGCCAAACTGCATAGCAAAAAACCTTCTTCCATCCTTTCAAGGCTTCAAAATTGATAGAGGTAAAACTTCAAAACTTTGTTTTTATATTCTTTAAGTACAACTTTTATAAATAAAAAAATGGTACAAGTCTTTTAGAGTCTTCGTTATTCTACTTAGTATAACATATTTTAATTCAAAGTTTTACTCTATCACGTGAATGTTTTCTCCATTAAAAAGAAGTGAACAAATTTCATACACTCATATGACTGATAATTGAGGTGAGTGAATATGTATGTATTTTTTAGTCCAATAACTGATTTCTAGTTTTTTTTCTTATTTTGAAGGTTGGAAAAGAAGAGATACAAGTTAACTTGAAGATGTGATATAATCTTTTCTGAGTTCGGAGAATGTTTTGCTTTGTATAAGGAGCTATTCAAATGAGTGTTATGTTTCATAATGAGGATGAAACTTATTAGTAGTTTATGGAATGTATTTTTGTTTCTTTATAATTTTTGGAAGGTTGTTGTAATTATGCGGTTATCATTTTATTAGTCTTCGTTGTGTTTATCATTTTATTAGCTTTCCTTGAATTGGTAGCAAATGGAAGAAAATATGTCATACTTTTGGAACTTTCAGATAACTATTAAAAGGCCTTAATGCAAAATAGGCTAGTTTAGCCTCTTTAAAAATTGGTCTAATGGACTATTTAGAGGCCTTAATATGAAACAGGCTTTTAAGTAGACTTTCAGGCCAGGCCAGGCTTTTAAAAAGGCCAGGCCAGGTCTATAAAAAGCCTCTGACAGGTCACAGGCCAGGCTTAGGCCAAAAAAATTCATCGTAGGCCAAGCTCAGGCCTTTCAAAGCCTGGCCTGGCCTGGCCTATTCCCACCCCTTATATTGGAGAATTGTGATCACGTGAGTTAGATTAGAGAATTGTAATGTTAGTTATTCTTTTATGTAAAATTGTATAAAAGTAATATGTTAAATCATGTTATAAAAATGTGTTTATATTTTTATAATAACATTAATATATACATATTATCATAGAAAATATTAGCTAATGTGGATAATATGATAGCCAATTGATTAATCACTCTAGATAAAAAAATCGAGGCATGTCTTCTTACAAACTTCTGTCTCTTTCTCTTGGTATGTATATATTATTTTTTCCTAAACTGTTGTGCCAAATGGATAAAGTACTACATCATTGTAATTGTAACTTGTAGAATTTCTAGATGCAACAAATGTACTATTTACAAAAATTCAGAAAATAAAAATGAAAACTGCCTCTAATGTGATCCTCCATTTGGCATGTTTATGAGGAGACCAT
The DNA here is from genome assembly GCA_963573325.1 of Astragalus glycyphyllos. Classification (NCBI taxonomy): domain Eukaryota; kingdom Viridiplantae; phylum Streptophyta; class Magnoliopsida; order Fabales; family Fabaceae; genus Astragalus; species Astragalus glycyphyllos. The sequence continues at coordinate 79,835,755 of OY754311.1, forward strand.
ATAACTTTTCCAATGTGAATCTTTCACCTACAGGCAACCAACAAATAAAACATCAGTTTTCCCACATAAAAAATAAGGCAAAATATCTCCTCAGGCCTCTTAACTTATTTATTTGTAACGAATAGGTTTTTTAACTTATTTTGTAACGCATAAATCCCTTAACTTATTTATTTGTAACGAATAGCTCCCTTAACCTTTTTTTTGTAACGCATAGGTCCCTTAACTTTTAAAAACGTAACACTGTTGCTCCTTTTAACTTATTTAAGGGAGAGATTTTAAGGGGCAACATTGTTATGTTTTTAAAAGTTAAGGGACCTATGCGTTACAAAAAAAAAGTTTAGGGACCATGTCGTTTCAAATAAATAAGTTAAGGGATAAAAAGCTAAGAGACCTATTTGTTACAAATAAATAAGTTAAGGGACCCCAGAAGATATTTTGCCAAAAAATAAAGAAGAATCATAGTATTAACAACTTAATGTGTTGTGTGTGACAAAATCCACGAAACCTAACCATCCCACAATCACCTATTTATGTCTAACAAAACACAGAAGCCAATTTCATTGAATTTCTTGACCCCTTTGTCCTTTCAAACTAATGTGCAGCCAAGTAATTCTTACAGGAGAGCAAATACTTACTGGATCATTTAGCTATGTTACTTGTGGTGGAGTAGCGTTTGTTTCTAGCTGCTCTAATTAAAATGATTCAATAGCTAGAGCAGTTCTTGCATCCTTATAATTAAAATGATTCAAATACCAGGATTATCGGGAATCCTATATAGTTGAACCTGTTGATTAAAGATAGGAAAAAACATCACATTAGAATTATCTAAACTGAAGAGTAAATTAAAAATTTAATAAGTAACAATGCATTTTAGTATCTTGCCCTTTCCCAGAAGTAAAAATAATTAAACTGAAAGATGAAATTAGACAGTTTTCATTTTCAGCATCACAATCAACCTGACCCAACGAGAATGAAGATGGATTCTTGGATTTGGCCGCTCGATCAATCGAAGAATTATTCGGTTAAATCCTTTTATATTCAGCTAGTCCGTGGTGATTTATCCTCTAATGTTTCGGTGCAGCAGAATTTTTTTGCAGGTTTATGGAAATCAATAGTGCCTTCGAAAGTGCTGGTTTTTGGCTGGCGGTTGCTGTTGGATGTGTTGCCAGTGCGCGAGCTGTAGTGATATACACAACAAAACCAACAAACCAGAATGCCTGTGAAAAGAACAAACGTTAGAGAAAACAACCGGAGGCGCCTGGTGGCTGTCCTGAAGAATTTATTCGCCTCTACAGCGCAAATTCCCCGAGATACAACCGGTCTCGTCCCTATCGCGAATAACGAATGAGGAATCCGAACTAGCAAGAATTTCTGGCGTCAGTGAATGACTTTAGTAACAGGAGATGAACCCAAGAAGTAGTAGAGAGGAGGAGCAATTTTTTCTTTTCTTTTTCTTCTCTCTAGAAAGAACCCACGTTCATGAGTATATATTCACACATTCATTTATCCTTCCTTTTTATATAGTGTTGTAAACCACAACTATATATCTACCCGTACTAAAAACAAACGGCTATATATATATACTCATTTATCATTTTAATAGCATTAACTTTTCATAATATGAAATAAAAGTAAACGGCCAACTTTATGAAAGAGTTAGTAACCGATTACGCATTGAAAGGAATATAAATTCATATGATTATAGTTATTAACTTTATAAAACCGAAACATAAATATCATAACCTTATTATTAATAAAAATATTTTGTAACTTCCACACACTTGAATGCCATTATTCCAACAATCCCCCACTAATGGCAAGCAAGTGGAAAAACATATTTCAAATTTTGTAGAAAATATAATTTTTGGATAGGCTCAATTAAACCCATAATATAGTTACAAAATAATATATCGGTAAATAAAAATTTAGTATGTCCAAAGCCAAATTAGGGACTTTCCACTTTTGAAATATCTTTTAAAATGAATAAAATCACAACAATCCCCCACATATTTCAAAAGTTGGAAAATAAATTTATAAAAGAAGTTTCCTGGGTTAACATCGTAGATGTAATGCATCGGAGCTGTATAGCAAGCTATGGAACCAGTCCTAGACAGATAAAACATGACATACAGTGAATTGGTTTAGCAAGCTATCGAACCCAAAACACTTGTTATATGCTAGAGGTTTTACTATCACATTACACCCCCACAATTCTATCATTGGTTTTGGGTGTGTTTTAAAGCAAGCTTCAAAACAGTGTGTTCGATCAATCGTGAGAGTGAACAAGCGCGAGTAACACAATTAACGTAATAAGTGAATTCTATCATACCTATAAACAAGCGTCATAGACTCTATCAATTCTATCCAAACTAAATTAAACAAGCGATAAAATAGTTTGAATAATGAAAGTTGCAAAACAGAATATTGATTGAGTGATTAAGTAAAACTGAATCATAAAACGATTCACATAAAGCAAGTCACAAAGTTTGAATAATTAAACAAAACACAAACCATATTTGCAGCAATAATTACAGATATGAAATTGATAGAGAAAGAATTAAAACCGTAAAAACAAAATATACATTAAGCACTGAACCTTAAAATTCTTACAAGAAACACCCTTCACCAATAGATTGATCTAGGGCCTTAAGCTTCCATGGAGGTTAGGGCACCAAACGTAAAACTAAAATTAGAAATGCGTAAAAGAGATAAAAAAAGGCTCTAAAAACTGTATTTAGTCTCAGAGAGAACGAAAAACCTAAATCCCTAAACAGGTTCTATGATAAAAACCTGTTAACAAACTAATATTCAGCACAAAACTTGTTTTCCACTATGCCGCTTCGGTATTTCGCAGATTTGACCTTCAAGACTCTAGAATTTGGTTTCGAGCTCAACATAAGAATTGTAGCTCTCTTCCTTAAATTTTTAATGCATGCTTTCACGCCTCAATCGGATGACGACATTCAAAGGTATATGGCCTGCAGAGTAGACTGGGGTCAATATGCAATAAAAACAAGAATTAATCAAAAATTTCTATACTGCTCAAATAAGACCCAAAGTCTAGAAATGCGTTAAGACTTAAATATTAAGAACAAAACACAATTAAAATGCACTGATCAAATTCCCTCACACTTAAGCTTTTGCACTCCGGGCAAAACACACAAAACAAGACACAAAAAACAATACCTGAATTTCCAATGAACCCAAAGAATGCAAAGTTATAAGAGAGACTTTTCCTAAGCTTCAAGGAGAATGACAATCAAAAATAGCATTTAATTACAATCAAGGCAAGCAAAAGGATAGAGTCCAAAAAGTGAATCATAAGTGAGGAGTCCTCACAGGATATGCTTAACATGCTTGCCACGTCACATTTAAGAACACATGCTCATAAGATCAAAAGGTCTTTGTAAGGATTGTAATGGGGTCAAGGTCAAGGTGGGATAATCTTAAGGGGAAACTAGGCTAAAAAGAATCAAAGAGGATAAAGAAGAAATGAAAATCAATTGTAAAGTGAGCATGAGAGGGTCCAACTTCAACAATCTATGATGAATATCTCTATTTTGATATTCTTCTCCACATAATTGTGTCCACACAACTTTCACTCTTCTTGAAACAAAAGTAAAAAGATATATACAATTTTCATTTTTTTCTTTTCTTTATGACTTTTTTTCTATTTTTTGGGGGAATATTTTTCTATAAAATTGTACTTGCCAAACTAGCCATTGAGAACTCAATAACTAATCTAAGTGAGAACCACAATTGCAACAACTTGAATACCCCGACACTTATAGATTTGACAATTTTCAATTCAAAGCTACTTCACCCTCTAAGAGTGCGTAATAACATTGTTTTGCACATTTGGACTTGTAATGAGCTACAAAACAAAGAATGAGATAAAAGGCTCAAAGGGGCTTACACAAAGGGATAAATTCGTGGTGGACTTTTTTGGCTAGTAGCTAAGAAAAGAACAACATTGCCTAGATCATTTCAAACATGCATGTGAACAAGTGTTTCAACAAGAATCGAGTCAAGTTCTAGAGTAACTAACAAACATGAGTGAGTCACACACAAGAACGGAGAGATGAAAAAAGATTAGTCCATCCATTATACTGCTAAATTCACACCAGGGACAATGACTATTAAAAATGATGCAAAATTCTGTGCTCATATCTAACTTATTATAACAAGAGCAACAAGAAATCAATCAAGTCATGTCGAAACACCTATGGTCCTAGAATAGTATAATGACTCAGAACATATGCTAAGAACTCATGAAAAAACATGCAAAAGTAACATTTTTTTTCTTTTTTTTATAGTTAAAAATTAAAAACATAAATACTAAAACACACCCCCCACACTTAAATCACACAATGTACTCAATGTAAGCAACAAGTATAACTTAAGAATAAGAAGGAAAAAAACTCCCTCTTGAAGGTGGAGAACTTGAAGCTTGTGTTCGAATGGTATTTCCCAAAGATGTCTCTTTTATGGTTACTGCACACATGTTTAGTCACCTTCTTCTCGCATGGAATGTCCACTGAGGTCCATTTGATAGCTTTCTCATGTTCCCTTAGAATTGGAGGCAGCTTTTCCTGTTCATATTCAAGGTTAGTTGAAATAATGATAGAAAAATTTCACTTCCCTCTAAATATGCATATTTCAAATTTTCAAGGAGTGGTTTGAGATCTACAACATGTGGTTGCTCAATGGTAACTGATTAACTGCAATGGTTAACTGTCCAAATATTGTCTCCCATTTCTTAAGTGTGAAATCTGTTATTTGTTGAAATTGAAGATTTTGAATAGCCATCTGCCTCACAAGGTCTTCCAGTGAAGTTTCATATCTTGCAACCATGTAACGAGTACCAGAATAAAAAGAAGGAGAATCTCTGACCATAAGGAAAATCAGGAAAATATCAAAACAAATGGAACAAATCTGAAAATTCAATCTATGTCCTAATGCTAAAATTAAGGTAGAAAATAAAAAAAACGAATCAAATCTAATCTTAAAATTAGAAAAACAACACTAAAAATCTAATAAAAATGGATTTTTCTTAATACGAAAAATTAGAAAAAATTAAAATGAAACTCTAAAGAAGGAATTTCGTATTTTGCGGCATCATCTCCTTAAAGAGAGTCCTACACCTTGATTGTTTTTGATTATTTGATCAATTTTCGGAGCAGTCTCACCAGATCACCCAAAAACCGATTTTTTTCACCTAATCTGAGATAAACTAAACAAAGCCGAAATCAACAGAACCTGCAAAGAAACAAAACTAAAAAACAAAGGTTAGTGGTTACTGGGGTTCTTAATTTGGTAATCCCTAGTCAGAGGTCCCCGGTAACGATGCCAATTTGATCAGCGGTCGTACGCGGGTAAAAATAATAAGAAAGATATAAAATGTAGGCTTAAATATAGGTAAAAATAAAACTCTTAAAAAAGACCTTGCAAATATAAACCGTTTACGGTTACCTCCTACTGTTAGATTATCTTGACACCGTTAAGTGTATAATGGGTATAAACCGTTTACGGTTACACCCTACAAAATATAAATCATTTACGGTTACCCCCCTGTAGGGGGTAACTAGAAACAATTATTATTTGCAATGTCTTTTTTAACAGTTTTATTTTTACAATGGGGTAAATGGATAATGAGTATATTTGCAGGGGGTAACATTCATTTAAGCCTAAAATTTAATACAAGGTAGTTAACACTGGTCGTCTCACAAGGACCTCTGAATTAAAGACTACCAGAATCGAGAACGTGATAGATAACAATAAAAGGTTTTTTTTTTAGGAATAGAGTTTGACGTTTAACGAAGAAAATCAATTAAAGAGAGGCAATCAATCAATTGGTTTTAGGTGCGTTTCTTGGATTTATCATCAGTTCTAAAATAAAGATTCGTGCAAGGTTTGGTAATTCTTGATTGATCATAAACTTAGTGAACAAGCATTAGGGTCAGTTAATCCAAATTCACACAATTTTAAAGCAAGCGTCAAAATAGTGTGTTCAATCAATGATGATAGTGAGCAAGCGCCAGTAACACAATTAACGTCATAATTTAATTCTACAAATCCTATAAACAGGCGTTATAGACTCTATCAATTCCTATCCAAACTAAATTAAACTAGCGATAAAATATTTTGAATAATGGAAATCGTAAAACAGAATCATGATTAAGTGAGTAAGCAAAATAGAATCATACACCGAATCACATAAGCAAATTACAGAGTTTGAGTAATTAAGCAAAACACAAACCAAATCAAATCTAATCCACAATTGTTTTTAATTGACTACGTTTCCTAGTATGGCTTGGCTATTATGTAATGCATGAACGGAAAACTGTCTCTATATGTATTTGAATATCTTCATATTTATTATTTATTATATTTTCAAATGGGTCAGGACCTTCCAATTCTTTTTAAATTATTGATTACATTTTAAATAAATATATTTATTATTGAATTTAATGTATTGAAATGCTTGTTAATTCGAATTTTTTGGTTCCCTTAATAAATTAGAATATTCCTTATTCCTATCTAGTTTTGCATGTGCAGATTAATGCAATGAAGATAATTTGTATTGGAAGAGAGAAGATTAAGCCGTAACCGATTTTAAATTTTAAATTCAATTGAATGCATGATACACTATAGGAATGATTTGCTGTGCATATCAATTGTGTTAGCAGTATATCCTTAAATGTGAATCAAGTATTAAATTAAATGGCCATTCCATCTATCTAATGGATTTTCTAATTCGTTTTTTTTAATTACGTTTTTTTTAAAAACGGCTGACGTGAATGCCATGCGAGCTGTATATGATGAGCTGGTATTACTTCATCAATGACGTATTTTAAGTGGTTGGATGACGTTTCATGATGATAGGTGTGATTCTTGGTTTATATTTATAAAGATAAAGATAAAGAAAAAGATAATTGAGAAAATAGGTTGTTGTTTTGAAAAATAATTTGAAAGGATATAGTGATTTTTAATAATGATTAATAAAGTAATATTTAAAAGAAAAATTTGAATGTCATAAATGTTGAGGGGATTTTAATTAAAAAAAGATGGTTGAGATTTAATTTTAAAAAAATCGACTCTGATTCTAGAGATCCACTTTCCCTTATTATAATTCTAATTCTAATTCTAATTCTAATTTGATACAAACGATCTCTTTCCAATTTTTATCTCAACCAACAATATCTTTCAAATAAAAAAACTTCAATGCTGCAATCATCATATCCATTCTTCTTATCCACCATATTTTTATGGATGCAATTTGTATCATGTGAATGCATAGATGAAACCAAATTACTCATGGGTTGGTTGGTTAATTAAGCATGTCCAAGTACATGCATTTGTGTGTGCGAGTGCAATAGTTTATCACTAATATTGTTGGTCTACCTAGAAATTGGGAAGAGATCATTTGTATCAATATAGAATCTAAATAAGGAAAAGTGGATCTCTAGAATCAAAGTCAATTAATTTTTTTTATTATAATTTTTTTGTTAACTATGATAATCGTTGAATCCACTAATGTTAATAATGTTACCTTTAACATTTGGATATTTATTAAGGATTTTACCTTTGACTTTTGTATACATTTATTACGGGTCGATCAGATTCTCAATCATGCCCCAATTTTTTGTATATATAAACGAAAGGCTCTGCTCTCAGATTTTCCACCCAACACAACGTATAAGAATAAAAGAGAAATCAAAATGTCAAAACTGGCCATCATCTTCACCTTGGCTCTTCTACTCACCTTAACCTATGCCTCCCGTCCTAACCTTGGATTTAACTATGCCTATGAGGTATAAAAACTTTTCTTCATTTTCCTTTTTTTTTTTTAATTTGTTGGTTATCTTGTTATTGATGTGTAGTATCCACCCGTTTTTCGGTAACTAATCTATACCGAGAAACCTGGTTGGCCATATGTTTATTCGGTTTTGCCATTTCGTGTGATTCCTTCTACTGCAACAGAGTTTTTGTTACCACAATTTGATGTTTGTCACTTGGTATTTGATTTGAGTTATGAGAATTTCCATGTTTCAATTTAAGGATACTATGGATAACAAGGCATCAAGGGCAATGTTGGAAGATGAGAGCTGTGAAGGAGAAAAGAAAGAAGAATGTTTGACAAGGAAGATGCTAGATGCGTATCACGGCTATAACGACTACGGTAATGTCGAACCTCCCTACCGTGGGGACCCCGGCCACGCTTCCCCAAGCCCCAACCCCTGTTTTAACTGCCCCAATAACCCTCCCCCAAAAAATGTACCATAAAGCAATTATGTTTGCGTAATAAAATTATTGTGGTTGAATTTTGCTTTTTTATTTGCTTTGGTTGAAATATGTGTTAGTATGTGTTTGAATATATCTATAATAAAGAATACAAAGTAATTAGCACCTCATTGCCATTTTGCTTAGGTGTCAATCACTCAAAGTATCCATCTCATCATTTTACATCTTCACAACAGGCAGAATTACTTTGTCCATCACATTCTACACGTCATTTACATTCAAATAATACATTAATCATCATTTAATTCTCAATAACGGTTCATGATTATATTATATTATAACTGTTACAATCTACACATTAATTCAGTAACTCATTTGTAAAAATTGAAAATACTCAAAATAATGTATATGAGAAGCCATTAGTACTTTTAATTGGTCAAAGTGAAACTGATCTTTATTTTTTGCCGCAAAGATCAACACATCCTCACAAATAAACTGATATGTATTTTTCTAATTATCAATAATCGATGAGAAAAAACAGGTAACGGACTGAACAATTTAAATGCAATGATAATAACTTATTTTTGGTAACAATGCAATAATAATAATAATAATAATAATGATGATAATATAATAATCAATTAATTTCAAATTATTTGATGTTATAAACGTCCACACATCCGATGAGAATATATATATATATATATATATATATATATACACACTAGAGTGTTTGACCCGTGCTTTGCACGGGTATACTTATCCTATTGAAAATTGTTTAAAAAAATTATATTTTATTTGTTAATTTATGTTTAGATGTTAATGTTTTCATGCAATAGGGTTTATTTATGTCTGGTGTAGTTATACTTAGATGTGCTAATTTGTCCTTATACGTGGAAATCTCCGTGGAAATGACTCAGTTTAAAGGCCTAAAGATGGATATTAACCTATGGGGACGGGGACAGATTACTAAGTTCCCCTGAAAGCATGGTAGGAAGGGGATATAGTTTATACCCCTAGCCCGCGGGGTCTCAATTTCCAATAAAACTATTATGAAACTCTAACAAATATATAATATTATTTCATCAAGTTAATATTGCTAAGAAACAAAAAATATTACATAACCCCTATTACCATAACTTTAAACTTTATGATATTTTTTAATTTTTTATATATTTTCAAAAATATGTTGAATTTAAGTTTAATATTTACTACTTTTGTATGAACAATAGGGTCCTTTGGGGATGGGGATGGGGATGGGGATGGGGGGAGGAAAACTCTCCGATATGGAGAGCGAGGATGTGAAGTAATATAAGATATGGGGACGGGAAGTGAGAAAATATTCTCCGTCCCCATCCCATCGCGCTGATATCTCTATTTTTATTTGTGTGTTAGAGTAAATGTGTCTATAAAAATTAGAAAATAATATATATATATATATATATATATATATATAGTATATAAAAAATATTGTATACGATTTGTTAATTTTTTATATTCAATATTTGAATATAGAAAATTAGAAAATAATATTTTTTATATTCAATATTTGTTAATTTCATTTAATATAAAAAAATATTATACATACGATGCATACTTAAAAATATAACAAAAGAATGATTATGAGAAATTTCATAAGAAATGTATCAAAAACTCAGATAAAAAAATTTTCAAATACTTTTTTAAGAAATAAAAAAATCAATTTTGTAGAGAGAAATATAATCAATTTAAATTTGGACTTCAATAAAATACAATAAAAAAAATTAGTCAAACAATCTTAATTTTGTAGAATGTACCAAAAGGAGTTGAAAGAAAAATATTTTATTATAAGGGGAAATTACACTTACCTCCTCTCAGTACTTCTAGTTTACCAGTTCTTAGTGCTTCCATTCTTGTTTGACAAATTGCAATCTGGTTCATCACCCATTGAAGGATAAAAGAAAAGAATGGTTCAGTTACACAATGAAGACCTATATATACGAAGAAAAAAATAGAGGATGTAATTTATAGTATATAGAAAACGGGCTTCCAAATGTAAATAATAGCGCAATAAGCGCGGAGACAAACAAAAGTGTCCATACATTTTTTCTAAAGATAATCATTTTTTTATGATTAGTATATATTAATAAATTTTATATTTGGTTTCTACCACTAACTCTTTCAGATATAGAGCCCTTTGTTATAGATTTTTTCTAAAGATAATCACTTTTTAAACTTTCTATCTGTTTGTTATTGTTTTTTTTTTTTTAAAAAAATAAGAATCTAAAAATTGATTAAAATAAGAATATGTTTTGAGTAGTTTCTCATCAAAATCACTTGTTTTTTTAATCTGTAACAAACAGGCCCATACTCTCGCTGGCCATAAATATAAGCGAAATAATTTATGTAAGATAGAAGAAAACATAGAATAGTTATAGGTCTACCAGCCTAAGTAAATAAATAGAAAATGAAAAGAACAAAATTAGATTGATGGGTACGTTGAAGACACTAATATACGACTTAAAGTGTTGTTCTTACTTGTAATTTATCTTCGGCCTCAGGAAACAATAAAGACGAAAATTACTAAGTTCTATGCTTTTTGCCATAAGCTTTTGCCTCCAAGTTCTCGAGCCTCTGGACCATGTCAGTTAAGAGCAAAAATAACTAATAAAATTTAATAATTATGAAGTGTACAATCACTAATTATACATGTCTTCCGACACTCAAGAGATAGCAACTTTTTTGATGCAACCATCACTCTCACTATGAATTTATTTTCATTTAAATATGAGATTATTGTTTTATATCATTTGTCATTTCAAAATGAACATTCAAAATTTGTGAAGAATCAGAAAAAGAAAAAACAAAGTTAAATTATTCAAAATTAAAGTGAAAAAAACAAATATGGATACTATAAAATCATAGGCTAAATATAAGTTAAAATTTTCAAACATGATGCATTTATTACCTTTTGGTACAAATGAAAAGACGCTCTCATATTTTATTTTGTATGCTTGCACTTACAAACTTTTTTTTTTTGCAAAGACAAATAATTCTTCCACCTAGAAAGAAATCCTTGCAACCCGAAATAAATAACTTGGTATGACTAAGAAATGACAAATAATCCAAGATATCATCATCACACTCAATTCAAAATTATGAGGAAAATGCTTCTAAACAACCTAAGATGTCATGGTAGTTGAAATAATTCATTTTGCTTATTGGCTACCAAGTATATATTAGGGAGAATTGCTCACATTTTAATCAATAAGAATGAATGAGAGTTGTAAAATTAAATGTTTTTATGAACAATAATAATACCCATGAAATGAGAATATGAGAATATCAAATACAATTATTGAGTTAGGATTAAAGAAGTACATAAATTTCCTATTTCATGTTTATGTTAATAACTTTCCTAATTTAAATTGCATACTTATTGTAATATCCTCTTTATATTTATTACATTAAATAAAGAAAAAATAAAATAATTAAAAAGGCATCATTAATACTAAGCAATCCATGAGATGACACTTGGAATAACATTTATGAGAGATCATTCTCAAATGTTATATATATAGATATAGATATATCTCCCTTTGTTGCGTGTTTACTGCATCACATCATTTCTTTGCAATTTTTTTGAATTAGTATGACACATTTTTTTGTTCTAATTACCCAAGGACGTTTTTATGCAATGGCTGCTAACATCACCATTGGTCGAGTTATAAGATCGTGTGGTTGGCAAATGATATCAATGGAGGTCGCGCTGCATTTTCAATGGAGTTAGTCCTCATGGATAGTAGGGTAAAACCCAACATATCACTTAACTACATTTTATTCTCAGATTTTAACTTGCACATTTATTTTTGCACACATTGTCTTACAGTGTATTTTTTTAGGGTGACCGCATTGGTGCCGTCGTTAAAAGAACACTCATAAGACACTCATAGAGGTCGAAATAAGTGCTAATTTTTTCTTTTGTCATATTCTATAACTATATTTTCATTATTTGGTCTTACTCTTGCTTAGAGTTTTTTGTTTTCCCAATTTTACAAAATATGCATTGTTTTGAATCTTTTTCTCTCTTCTTTTAGTCATTGGTATGATTATTTTTTTTACTATTGATGGGCTACACATTATCACATATTTCTCTTATGGGCCACAAGTATGTTAATAATTAAGGGGTATGTTAATAATTTTTTTTTCCTCTTTCCTTCTTTTACTCTGCTGGAAAAAAATCTACTATCACCCAATTGTTCACTCATTGAAACTTAGCTGCATTTTCATTATTTTTCACCTCCGGTTGTTCTTGCTGGAAATATTGCAATTGTGAGGAAATTCAAAATTTTGCAGGAGATGCATACTATGTTATTTTTCACTTTCAGTTGTTTTTGTTAGGGAGGGAAAATATTTACCTAAACTTACTTATGTCGGCTTACTTTTATCTTAGCTTTCAGTTCTTCAATAAACTATACATGTTTTTATCGAATGGTTTCATATTAGATGGTTCTTGCCTCAAGCTTAGAATTACAATCATGTTCTTGTTTACTAAGGAATGGGTTGCGTTGAAAATTCTCCTATGGTAAAAAATTGAGATGGGCGGTGCTCTCTAGAATGTATCAGTGGTATGGTAGAAAGCTTGGAAATCTAATACAAGTTGCATGCTCTTCCTTCCTCGTGTAGGTTTGATGTGTGTAAAAGAATTACAATAAAATTGATAGATACATGTGTAACTTTGTTTACAACATAACAATCCTTTGCAAGTTATATTAGATAGTAGATTTTTGTACTATTAGATAGTTTATAAAACTCCTCTTGCAAGTTATATTAGATAGTTTATAAAACTCCTCTTGAGAGTTATATTAGATAGTAGATTTTTGTACTATTAGCTACTCAAATTGGATAAATCCAATCCTTTGTTTGATTTTATTTGATCAACTTTGTTCTTAATCTTTGTTATACTACCCTGAAATGCATAAATCCAATTTTATAATGGTTGCTTTCTTTAGCAATATGAATCAGTTATAAACTATGTATGCTTTAATCCATGTCTTTATCTTAATATGAGAGAAGCTTTTTACGTCAATTTTACTTGGTCTATTCATGACAATGCCTTTTGTGTTTGGTGAGGGCATTGAAGCTGGCGGGGTGAAGTATTACTTGGTGGAGGTCTTGGTCTATTTTGGTTCACCCAATGCATTAAAATTTTTCCTGAATGTACCTATTTTGTTGCTATTCAAAATTTTATTTTAGAGGTTACTTAGCAAATTGTTACCATGTTACTCTAGACATCCTCCTTTGAGATATTTATACTTTAGTCTTCCTTTTTATGTACAGTAATTTAACATGAGCTTCATTGTTGAAGATCTGACAGTGATATTTTCATGTTAATGCACCCGGTTCTTGAGGCACTTTCTTTATCAAGTCAATAGCATTCCTTTCTTTCACTTTTGCAGGTTTAGTAGCCATCTTTAGAGGTAATGATTGGGTATGCAGAACTATCTTTTTAAAATAAGAAGCCATATCGAATTTATGGGAAAATTACATGTGGAACTTCTTTAACTTTTCATATAATTGAAACTAGATGCAAACAAGGCTAGGAAGAGGAAGTTTAATTTTGTAGTCGTTTCTTAACTTTCACCCCTTTGTTGATAAGATATGGATAAATTATAGTGTTTTTTTTCTATGCAAAGTGTAATTGTATTGCTGTTAAAAATGTGGTCAAAAAGAGGGAATTGATTTGTCAACTGATTCTAAGGACTTTGATTCACTTAAAAGGGATTCTCCTATACAAATCGATTAAGGAAGGATATCAAGCTCGAGAAGAATTTAGTTTTTTTTACAAAAGTTGGACTAAGTTGTCCAATTTCTTTTTCTGCCACAATGTTTGTGTAACATCCCTAACTTCGTTAATTTCAATTTAAGGAATTAACAAGTGATTTATTATTCGAAATGAAATATAAATCAAGTTTCGGATATGGGATAATCGAGAAAGAATTATTAATTGGTTAAAATCATAGGATTAAAATGTCCTAGTGTTTTAACTATGTGGTAATTTGAGGAGAATTTGGGTTAAAAAGAAAATTTTAAGTGAAATTGGAACTAAGGGCATTTTGGTGATTCCATCTCCGTTTAAACTCTCAGGAATTAAAAGAATTCCCTCACTCTCATTTACCTCACATTCAGCAAGTATAGAAAGAAAGAAGAAAAGATTTAGAGAGAGAGAGAGAGAGTCAAGGGACGAGAGGGAGAAGACTCTTCACCACCTATCTTCACCACCTCTTCTCAGAAGAGGAAAGAAGATGAAGGATCTTCACCACCTCTCTTTACAGCTCCAAGTTGAGTTTTCAACTTAGTGAAGCCTTGTTTGTGCTCATTGGAATTCTTGGAGAAGTTCTTAACAACTCTTTGGAACTACATTGTGGTTTGAACCATTTTGGAAGCAATTTCAGTGGCTACTAAGTAAAGGAATTGGGCTGGACCTTAGAAGTTTCGAGTTTGGAGCAAGTTCGTGATTACGGGGATTGTTCGAGTAGTTACGGTTGATCGGTTTTGTATGACGACGTGAATTCTCGCTATTTCGTCAAACCGGTGAGTTCTACTCACGTTTAAGGTTTTATTTTGTTGGTCGAGAATGCTTGAAATTTTTGATTTCATGCTTTAATTTCGCTTGGAAATAGTTTTTGAGTCAAACCGGTATTTTGTGAAAATTTCGTTATTTTGAAGTTTCGATAAACATTTACTCGATATATTGTTTGAAATCGTTGTTGCTTGGACTGGAATATTGTATGGTGTGTTCTGTTTTTCAGTTGGATTGTGATTGGATTTTGGATTGGACACGATAGGAGAAGCGAAACGAAACGAACGAATTTTTGTATCTGCTACAACAGCACGGGGTGTGCTAATTTCAGCACGGGGTGTGCTAACTTTCGTAGTGACAGGAAAAATGAAATTTTCAGCAGCACGGGTCGTGCTGAACTTAGCACGGGGCGTGCTAACTTTCGGGTCCAAGTTGCATAAAACGTCGTTTCGTCGCTCCTTTGATTCTAAACCACTTCTAATCCTTTTCCCAACCAATTGGGATGTTATATACATTATAAAAATATGATTTTGACTAGTTCAACTTGGGTTTTAAGAAATGTTTTAGATTATAAATATTTCGAAAAACTGAAATTAGTACACGTGTGAGCAAATGTTTTGAAATCAAAACGGAATTATATGTTCTATTGTCGTATGGACAAGATATATAGATTATATACAATTGAATTGACAGCCCAATGTGGGTATTATATAAATTTGACGGCCCAATGTGGGTACGATATATAAATTATATCAGTTCTAGGTGACGACCCATTAAATAGCATACTAGGCGGGGAAGGTCATGAGCCCCTAACCTAGGCCCAGTATCCGTTAGGGAAAGTACTAGCGGGGGTTCATCGGGATTAAGCAATTGTACGGCCGATGTTATGCTAATGTTTGTGCACGAATCACCGAGATTAGCAATAGTATGGTGATTGGTGTTTCGATTAATGTATTAAGCTAGTGGTTTATAAATTAAACTACAAATGCTATGGTTTTATAAATTGAACCGAGTGAGTGTTAGGGGTCACGGTAGAACTCACTGAGATATGTTATCTCACCCTGTTATTTGTTGTTGTTTTTACAGAGAAACAGGGAAAGAAGAAGGCGAAACGACACGAGTAGGTGGCGTGTCTAAGAGGATGATGAAGACTTATTGTCTCATTCTTAGTTTTTGTTTTTCCCTGTCATTTCGTCACCCAAATTCGATATAATTTATATATCGTACCCGCATTGGGCCGTCAAATTTCTATAATACCCGCATTGGGCCGTCAATTCAATTGGATATAATCTATATGTCTTGTCCATACAATAATAGAACATATAATTCCGTTTTGATTTCAAAACATTTGCTCACACGCGTACTAATTTCGGTTTTTCGAAATATTTATAACTTCTAAAACTCTTAAAACCCAATTGAACTAGTCAAAATCATGTTTTTATAATGTATATAACATCCCAATTGGTTGGGAAAAGGATTAGAAGTGGTTTGGAATCGAAAGGAGCGACGAAATGACGTTTTAGGCAACCTGGACCCGAAAGTTAGCACGCCCCGTGCTAAGTTCAACACGACCCGTGCTGCTGAAATTTCATTTTTACTGTATCTGCGAAAGTTAGCACGCCCTGTGCTGCTGTAGCAGATACAAAAATTCGTTCATTTCGTTTCGTTTCGCTTCTCCTATGGCTTCCAATCTAAAATCCAATCACAATCCAACTGAAAAACAGAACACACATTACCATATTCCAGTCCAAGCAACAACAATCACAAACAATATATCGAGTAACTGTTTATCGAAACTTCAAAATAACGGAATTTTCACAAAATACCGGTTTGACTCAAAAACTCTTTCCAAGTGAAACTAAAGCATGAAATCAAAATTTTCAAGGATGCATGACCAACAAAATAAAACCCTAAACGTGAGTAGAACTCACCTATCGTGATGAAAATCACGAAATACCGAGACTCTCCGAAGCTCGAACGACCCGTAACGCACGAACAAGTTCCGAACTTCACGAACTCATCCAACCGCTTCCAAAATCGAAAACCCAGCTACTTAGTGATAAGTCCAAAAATAGAGTGTTTTTAATGTTTAATTTGAATAAATATTGTGGGAATTTAGTTCCATTATTGAACTATTTTACTACAAGTTATTAGTTTTATTTTCAAGGATTACAATTGAAGAAAGAATGAACATTGCATGAAGAATAGGCCAAGAATCAGAAGAGAATAAAAGAAGGTGCAAAGCAAGGAAGAATAGTGCAAAGCAAGGAGAAAAATAGTGCCAAGATACAAGGAATATAGCATGGACCGTGCCACAACTCGTGCTCAACCGAAAAGCCAAGGAATTTTAGCCAGAAATGTTGCACGCCCCGTGCAGAAGCAGCACGATCCGTGCTGTTCAAGTTGGTTGCTGAAAAGTCACCTTTAAAGTGCACCTGAAACATTGCACGACCCGTGCTAATTTTGCACGACCCGTGGAGACCTTAAAATCTCCAGTTTCGCTTGTTTTCTCACATAGCACGACCCGTGCCAATGTTGCACGGACCGTGCAACTCTTCAGGACCCAGAAAACAGTTTCAAAACTGTTTTCTTTCTCTCTTTATGGTCTTTATTGTATTTGATGCGAATTGATCAGCTTGTCTACTGATCCTAGCCTATAAATAGGACCTTATTTCAGTTGTAATCTCACCTTTGCTTACTTGAAATTTACACTCAAAGTTATCTAAGTTTTTGCTCTCATTTTAGTTGTTGTTTACTTGCTTTGTTTTACTTTCTTGTTCTTTATTTTTCTGCCATTTATCTTCTAGCACTTTTACATTTCAGTTCTTTTACATTTCAGCACTTTACATTTCAGCTCTCTATTGCTTTCTTTACATTCTTGTCATTTACATTCTGTTATTTATTTTTATGTCATTTACCTTTATGTCATTCTCTTCTACTCCCTTGTCTACTATGATCATGAGTGAGTAGACTTCTTTAGTCTTGGGATTGTGGGACACAATCCAATGATGGGTCCCTAAACAAATCCAAGACTAAACTCTATCTTATTTAAAACTTGATTTTAATCTAATTCCATCAAACTAAATTTCTATTAAACAAATATCAAACGAAGTACCGAGAGGTGAAGTTTGATATTGGAACAAATGGAATTAGACAAGGCAAAGCAAAGCATGAGAATAGCATTGCTAACCTTGGGACAATAAGGTTGTGCTTAATGGGTCTCTGCGATGATCAACCATGAGAATAGGTTTGATCATTGTTTCGAGACACATTCTTGCATTCCGAAAGGAAGCTTGAATTACACCAAAAGAATACATTGTCCTTAAAACAATTTCAAAATAAGATAGAGAATAGTTAAAGGGTTGTTGATTTCCATCATTGTGGTCTAACCACGATCCCAAGGCGTCTTTTATACTTTGAATTTTACATAACAAAAATACTCTCTTTTCAAATCATTCCTTTCAGCTAATCAACATCAAAAACTAGATTAGTAATCACATTATACTCCCTGTGGATCGATACTTTCTATTACGCGATAGAACCGTGCACTTGCAGCCTATCACTTAGATTCGCAACCAGCAACTCAATCACCCTAAAACCGTCTTCAATTGACAATGTAGCTTTAGTTTTTCCTTCACTCAAGTTCCCAATGAACAAGGAAGCCTTCACTTGACCCAAACTCCATTGTTGATCAAGTTGAAGATGCAAGAGGCTTCAATGTAGTTTCCCCTCCATTCTTTCCTTCTTCTTCCTCTCGCCCCCTCACTCTTCTCTCTCGTTCTATTTCTATTTTTTTTCTTTCTTGATTTCAGCAAAAGTGATGAATGAAGAGAGTGGGGTTGATTAAAAGTGTTGTGAGCTGAGGGTTATTCTAATACAATGACCAAAATGCCCCTTGGTTCCTTAATTCTCACTTAATTCTAAATTCTACCCAATTTCTCCCCAAACAACCACACAATTTCAATAATAATCTAAGGAATCACATAGTTTAACAAGCACTAGGAGACTCCAAATCTAGTAGAAACAAGGATGCCTCCCCTAAAACTGAGTCATCTTCTGCTAAGATAGAGAAACCCCTATTCAATCCTTATAGGGTATCCAAAACCTTTAAGGCCTTCAGGCAAGAAGGTCATATCAAAAGAGAAGTTGATGAAACCAGTAATGAAATCCTGGAAAAAATCAACGAACATTTAACTCTCCTCAAAACAACTATCCCTGATACTCCTTCTCCTCATACCCCTAGGAAGAGCATCAATATGATAAATGAGACCTCTTCTGATGATTCAGAAGATGCCTCTCCTAGGAATAAAGTCAGCCCAATCATTTACAATCCTAAAAACAAATGGCGTAGGGAAACCAAGCTTTATTACCCTAGGGCCACTGCTCCTGACCTTCTCTTAGAAGAAAAGGAAACCAATTTCAAAAGTTTCAGTGCCAACAATGTTTATGAGTGGAACATTGATGGAGAAAATGAGTATGGCATAACCAAAATCCTCCAAAATATGACTATGGTTGCCACTGCTTATGAAACCTCCAACAACTGCTCAGATGACATGATCGTAGAAATCCTCATTGCAGGATTCTGTGGTCAGCTCAAAGGTTGGTGGGATAATTACCTCAATGATGAGGATAAACAATCTATCCTTACTGCCATCAAAAGGGAACCAAACGGAGAACCCATCCTTGAAAATGGGATTCAAATTCCTGATCAAGTTAACACCTTGATCTTTACCATTGCCCAACACTTTGTAGGAGACCCTTCCTTGATTAAGGATAGATCTGCAGAACTGTTGTCTAATCTTAGGTGCAAAACCCTCGGTGATTTTAGATGGTATAAGGACACATTCCTTACAAGAGTCTATACCAGAGAGGATAGCCAACAAGCCTTCTGGAAGGAGAAATTCCTTGCAGGTCTCCCTAAGTCTTTAGGTGATAAGGTTAGAGACAAACTGCGTAATCAGGACCCCAATGGGAATATCCCCTATCAGCAATTAAGCTATGGTCAGCTTATTGCTATCATCCAAAGAGTTGCTTTAAAAATTTGTCAAGACGACAAAATTCAGCAACAATTATCCAGAGAAAAGGCTCAAAATCGCAAAGACTTAGGAACCTTCTGCGAACAATTTGGCCTCCCTTGCACCAAAAAGGCCAAAGCCAGACCAAAACCTATCAACACCTTACCCAGGCCTGACTATTACAAGGAAAGGCATGATAGGAAACCTAGGCCAAAGGTTACTGGTCAATTTATCAAAAATCATTATGAGAATAATGATAAAAAACCCATCATCTGCTTCAAATGTGGCAAACCAGGCCATATTAGTAGAAATTGTAAAGTTATAAACAAACTCAAAATCCTTAATCTTGGTTCAGATATTGAAAGCAAGATTAACAATTTATTAGCCCAATCCTCAGAAGAATCCTCGGATCAACCTTCTGAAAAAATAAACCAAATTCAGGATGATGATTTATCTAATTCTGATTCCTCCAATAGCATCAATGTTCTCACCAAAGAACAAGATCTTCTTCTAGAAGCCATAAATGCCATTCCTGACCCCCAGGAAAGAGAAAAATACCTCAAGAAGCTTAAGTCTACTCTTGAGACTAAACCTCCCAAAAGCCCTTTAGTAACCAATAAGTATAACCTCAAGGATACTTTCAAAAGGTTAGAAAAAACCAGCATCAAACCTGTTACTATCCAAGATCTTCAGTTTGAGATCAACAACTTAAAAGTTGAGATCAACAAACTAAAAGAAAAACAGGCCAATCACCAGTCCATTATTGACCATTGGAATAATCATGAAACCAGTTCCTCTTCGAGTGTCCCTGACTCTGATAAGGAAGTGGATTCAGATTTCCTAGGGCTGATCAATTATGTGAAAATTCAAAAATTTTACATAAATGTCAAAATTATTATCAAAGATTTTATTTTTGAAACTGTTGCCTTGTTTGACACAGGAGCAGATTCAAATTGTATTTTAGAGGGTCTTATCCCAACAAAATACTTTGAAAAAACCTCTGAACAACTTAGTGCTGCAAATGGTACTAAGTTAAGAATCAATTACAAATTGTCTTCTGCTATCATCGAAAACAACAATTTCAAAATTGATACCTCATTTCTTCTTGTCAAAGGTTTGAAAAATCAGGTAATTTTAGGAACTCCGTTCATAAGATCACTTTTTCCTTTTCAAATTACTGAAGAAGGTATCATAGCCCAGCATTTGGGACAACCAATCATATTTAAGTTTTTAAGAAAACCTTTTGTTAGAAACTTAAATCCAATTTCTTACAAAGAAAATCAAATCAACTTTTTAAAAGATGAAATTACTTTTAGAAATATTGATCACCAATTACTCAAAAGAGAAAATCAATTCAAAATTAAGAGTCTTTTAGAACAAATACAATCTACTATTTGTTCTGATCTTCCTAATGCTTTCTGGGAAAGAAAACGTCATGTTGTGGAACTTCCTTATGAAAAGGATTTTCATGAAAGGCAAATTCCCACCAAAGCTAGACCCATCCAGATGAATCAGGATCTCCTCTTGGTTTGTCAGAAGGAAATAAATGATCTTTTAAAAAAGGGTCTTATTCGCAAAAGTAAGAGTTCCTGGTCTTGCTCTGCCTTTTATGTTAATAAACAAGCAGAAATAGAAAGGGGAACTCCCAGATTGGTCATCAATTACAAACCTCTCAACCAAGCTCTTTGTTGGATTAGATATCCTATCCCTAACAAAAAGGACCTTCTCAAACGTCTTCATGACGCAAAAATATTTTCAAAATTTGACATGAAATCTGGATTTTGGCAGATCCAGATCAAAGAGAAGGACAGATACAAAACTGCCTTCACTGTCCCTTTTGGTCAATATGAATGGAACGTTATGCCTTTTGGCTTGAAAAACGCTCCTTCTGAATTTCAAAGGATCATGAATGATATATTCAATGATTATGCAAATTTCGCCATTGTCTATATTGATGATGTGCTTATCTATTCACAATCCTTTGATCAACATGTCAGACATATCAACACCTTTATTTCTATCATAAAGAAAAATGGTCTTGCTGTGTCTAAAACAAAAATCAATTTGTTTCAAACAAAAATCAGATTTTTAGGTCACAATATCCATCACGGAACTATTACTCCTATCACTAGGGCTATTGAGTTCTCGGATAAATTCCCCAATCAAATTATTGACAAGACTCAATTGCAAAGGTTCCTTGGTTGTCTTAATTATGTCTCAGACTTC
The DNA here is from genome assembly GCA_963573325.1 of Astragalus glycyphyllos. Taxonomy (NCBI): domain Eukaryota; kingdom Viridiplantae; phylum Streptophyta; class Magnoliopsida; order Fabales; family Fabaceae; genus Astragalus; species Astragalus glycyphyllos. The sequence goes on from OY754311.1 coordinate 79,857,802, forward strand.
TTTCCACAACTGAGTAATCTCATCAAACCTCTTCATGATCGTCTAAGAAAGGATCCTCCTCCTTGGACGAATGATCACACCAAAATTGTCATACAAATCAAAGCCCAGGTTAAAGAGCTACCCTGCCTTTACCTACCCAATCCTGAAGCCTTCAAAATTGTCGAAACTGATGCTTCTGATATTGGTTACGGCGGAATTTTAAAACAAAGGATTTCTGGAAAAGAGCAAATCATTGCTTTCACTTCTAAACATTGGAATCCTGCCCAGCAGAATTATTCCACTATCAAAAAAGAAGTTTTGGCTATTGTGCTATCCATTTCAAAATTCCAATCTGATCTTCTAAATCAAAAATTTCTTGTCCGGATTGATTGCAAGTCTGCAAAAGATATTTTGCAAAAGGATGTTAAAAACCTTGCATCTAAACAAATTTTTGCCAGATGGCAAGCAATTTTAAGTATATTTGATTTCGACATTGAATATCTTAAAGGTTCTGACAATTCTCTTCCTGATTATCTCACTCGTGAATATTTACAGGGAAATATTTATCCTTAAGCATGATAACTGTACCACTCTTTGTGGGAAAAACTGCTTAAACCACCCTGAACATGGTGATTGTAGTGTCTGCATCAGGCACGAAAAACTGTCCAATTTTCAAAATCTAAACCTTTCGACAAGCTCTGTTGAACCACCCTTGAACATGGTGATTGTAGTGTCCTTATGGACATGAAAAACTGTTCAAATTTTAAATCTAACCTTTCGACAAGCTCTGTTGTCTTTCGACAAGCTCTGTTGAACCACCCTTGAACATGGTGATTGTAGTGTCCTTATGGACATGAAAAACTGTTCAGTTTCCAAATCTAACCTTTCGACAAGCTCTGTTGTTTTTCAACAAGCACTGTTGTTCCTTTTTGCAGGAACACGATAAGGTTCTCCATTGCAAGACTTAGTGGACGTCCCACCCACTACTTTGTCTTCATTGCCAAAGATTCTTGCTTTCCCACAAAACGATGTGGTCAATCCATGGGGACCCCTTGTCTCCCACTATCTTCTGACATTTTGGATTCCAAGGCTCCTTTTGCTCAGACCACGTGTACTTATCCCTGCTGCTGCACAGTTCAAGTCAGATACTCTTGGATCCTCTACAGTGCAGGTCACTTAGTGCACAGTGCCGGTTTAGTAACCGGTTACTATTCAATTTTCAATCTATTTAATCGTGCCTTAGGCTTATGTTAGAGACGGACTTCGACACACAATTCTCTACTTCTCTCCCTAAGTTCTAGTGAGAAGCCAGAGCACTTGTAATCTTCTTCTTCTCTTCTTCAATTCTTCAATATTGTAAACTCATAGATAGTTCTTAACTATCTCAATCAATTCAAAGTAACTCATAGATAGTACATGGAAGGTTTTACCTCCTAATCTATCTCGTGAGTTTTATCTGTCTTTAATTTATTTATTTGTTGCATTCCGTATGCTACCTACTTCCCCTCTGTCTCTTTAATTTAATCCCCCTCTCCTGGTTCCGACCCCCTCTTGGTATCAAAGCCCTATTAGGTAGGTAGCATACGGAATGCAACAAATAAATAAATTAAAGACAGATAAAACTCACGAGATAGATTAGGAGGTAAAACCTTCCATATACTATCTATGAGTTACTTTGATTGATTGAGATAGTAAGAACTATCTATAAGTTACAAGATTGAAGATTGAAGAAGAGAAGAAGAAGATTACAAGTGCTCTGGCTTCTCACTAGAACTTAGGGAGAGAAGTAGAGAATTGTGTGTCGAAGTCCGTCTCTAACATAAGCCTAAGGCACGATTAAATAGATTGAAAATTGAATAGTAACCGGTTACTAAACCGGCACTGTGCACTAAGTGACCTGCACTGTAGAGGATCCAAGAGTATCTGACTTGAACTGTGCAGCAGCAGGGATAAGTACACGTGGTCTGAGCAAAAGGAGCCTTGGAATCCAAAATGTCAGAAGATAGTGGGAGACAAGGGGTCCCCATGGATTGACCACATCGTTTTGTGGGAAAGCAAGAATCTTTGGCAATGAAGACAAAGTAGTGGGTGGGACGTCCACTAAGTCTTGCAATGGAGAACCTTATCGTGTTCCTGCAAAAAGGAACAACAGTGCTTGTTGAAAAACAACAGAGCTTGTCGAAAGGTTAGATTTGGAAACTGAACAGTTTTTCATGTCCATAAGGACACTACAATCACCATGTTCAAGGGTGGTTCAACAGAGCTTGTCGAAAGACAACAGAGCTTGTCGAAAGGTTAGATTTAAAATTTGAACAGTTTTTCATGTCCATAAGGACACTACAATCACCATGTTCAAGGGTGGTTCAACAGAGCTTGTCGAAAGACAACAGAGCTTGTCGAAAGGTTTAGATTTTGAAAATTGGACAGTTTTTCGTGCCTGATGCAGACACTACAATCACCATGTTCAGGGTTGTTTAAGCAGTTTTTCCCACAAAGAGTGGTACAGTTATCATGCTTAAGGATAAATATTTCCCTGTAAATATTCACGAGTGAGATAATCAGGAAGAGAATTGTCAGAACCTTTAAGATATTCAATGTCGAAATCAAATATACTTAAAATTGCTTGCCATCTGGCAAAAATTTGTTTAGATGCAAGGTTTTTAACATCCTTTTGCAAAATATCTTTTGCAGACTTGCAATCAATCCGGACAAGAAATTTTTGATTTAGAAGATCAGATTGGAATTTTGAAATGGATAGCACAATAGCCAAAACTTCTTTTTTGATAGTGGAATAATTCTGCTGGGCAGGATTCCAATGTTTAGAAGTGAAAGCAATGATTTGCTCTTTTCCAGAAATCCTTTGTTTTAAAATTCCGCCGTAACCAATATCAGAAGCATCAGTTTCGACAATTTTGAAGGCTTCAGGATTGGGTAGGTAAAGGCAGGGTAGCTCTTTAACCTGGGCTTTGATTTGTATGACAATTTTGGTGTGATCATTCGTCCAAGGAGGAGGATCCTTTCTTAGACGATCATGAAGAGGTTTGATGAGATTACTCAGTTGTGGAAAGAAGTCTGAGACATAATTAAGACAACCAAGGAACCTTTGCAATTGAGTCTTGTCAATAATTTGATTGGGGAATTTATCCGAGAACTCAATAGCCCTAGTGATAGGAGTAATAGTTCCGTGATGGATATTGTGACCTAAAAATCTGATTTTTGTTTGAAACAAATTGATTTTTGTTTTAGACACAGCAAGACCATTTTTCTTTATGATAGAAATAAAGGTGTTGATATGTCTGACATGTTGATCAAAGGATTGTGAATAGATAAGCACATCATCAATATAGACAATGGCGAAATTTGCATAATCATTGAATATATCATTCATGATCCTTTGAAATTCAGAAGGAGCGTTTTTCAAGCCAAAAGGCATAACGTTCCATTCATATTGACCAAAAGGGACAGTGAAGGCAGTTTTGTATCTGTCCTTCTCTTTGATCTGGATCTGCCAAAATCCAGATTTCATGTCAAATTTTGAAAATATTTTTGCGTCATGAAGACGTTTGAGAAGGTCCTTTTTGTTAGGGATAGGATATCTAATCCAACAAAGAGCTTGGTTGAGAGTTTTGTAATTGATGACCAATCTGGGAGTTCCCCTTTCTATTTCTGCTTGTTTATTAACATAAAAGGCAGAGCAAGACCAGGAACTCTTACTTTTGCGAATAAGACCCTTTTTTAAAAGATCATTTATTTCCTTCTGACAAACCAAGAGGAGATCCTGATTCATCTGGATGGGTCTAGCTTTGGTGGGAATTTGCCTTTCATGAAAATCCTTTTCATAAGGAAGTTCCACAACATGACGTTTTCTTTCCCAGAAAGCATTAGGAAGATCAGAACAAATAGTAGATTGTATTTGTTCTAAAAGACTCTTAATTTTGAATTGATTTTCTCTTTTGAGTAATTGGTGATCAATATTTCTAAAAGTAATTTCATCTTTTAAAAAGTTGATTTGATTTTCTTTGTAAGAAATTGGATTTAAGTTTCTAACAAAAGGTTTTCTTAAAAACTTAAATATGATTGGTTGTCCCAAATGCTGGGCTATGATACCTTCTTCAGTAATTTGAAAAGGAAAAAGTGATCTTATGAACGGAGTTCCTAAAATTACCTGATTTTTCAAACCTTTGACAAGAAGAAATGAGGTATCAATTTTGAAATTGTTGTTTTCGATGATAGCAGAAGACAATTTGTAATTGATTCTTAACTTAGTACCATTTGCAGCACTAAGTTGTTCAGAGGTTTTTTCAAAGTATTTTGTTGGGATAAGACCCTCTAAAATACAATTTGAATCTGCTCCTGTGTCAAACAAGGCAACAGTTTCAAAAATAAAATCTTTGATAATAATTTTGACATTTATGTAAAATTTTTGAATTTTCACATAATTGATCAGCCCTAGGAAATCTGAATCCACTTCCTTATCAGAGTCAGGGACACTCGAAGAGGAACTGGTTTCATGATTATTCCAATGGTCAATAATGGACTGGTGATTGGCCTGTTTTTCTTTTAGTTTGTTGATCTCAACTTTTAAGTTGTTGATCTCAAACTGAAGATCTTGGATAGTAACAGGTTTGATGCTGGTTTTTTCTAACCTTTTGAAAGTATCCTTGAGGTTATACTTATTGGTTACTAAAGGGCTTTTGGGAGGTTTAGTCTCAAGAGTAGACTTAAGCTTCTTGAGGTATTTTTCTCTTTCCTGGGGGTCAGGAATGGCATTTATGGCTTCTAGAAGAAGATCTTGTTCTTTGGTGAGAACATTGATGCTATTGGAGGAATCAGAATTAGATAAATCATCATCCTGAATTTGGTTTATTTTTTCAGAAGGTTGATCCGAGGATTCTTCTGAGGATTGGGCTAATAAATTGTTAATCTTGCTTTCAATATCTGAACCAAGATTAAGGATTTTGAGTTTGTTTATAACTTTACAATTTCTACTAATATGGCCTGGTTTGCCACATTTGAAGCAGATGATGGGTTTTTTATCATTATTCTCATAATGATTTTTGATAAATTGACCAGTAACCTTTGGCCTAGGTTTCCTATCATGCCTTTCCTTGTAATAGTCAGGCCTGGGTAAGGTGTTGATAGGTTTTGGTCTGGCTTTGGCCTTTTTGGTGCAAGGGAGGCCAAATTGTTCGCAGAAGGTTCCTAAGTCTTTGCGATTTTGAGCCTTTTCTCTGGATAATTGTTGCTGAATTTTGTCGTCTTGACAAATTTTTAAAGCAACTCTTTGGATGATAGCAATAAGCTGACCATAGCTTAATTGCTGATAGGGGATATTCCCATTGGGGTCCTGATTACGCAGTTTGTCTCTAACCTTATCACCTAAAGACTTAGGGAGACCTGCAAGGAATTTCTCCTTCCAGAAGGCTTGTTGGCTATCCTCTCTGGTATAGACTCTTGTAAGGAATGTGTCCTTATACCATCTAAAATCACCGAGGGTTTTGCACCTAAGATTAGACAACATTTCTGCAGATCTATCCTTAATCAAGGAAGGGTCTCCTACAAAGTGTTGGGCAATGGTAAAGATCAAGGTGTTAACTTAATCAGGAATTTGAATCCCATTTTCAAGGATGGGTTCTCCGTTTGGTTCCCTTTTGATGGCAGTAAGGATAGATTGTTTATCCTCATCATTGAGGTAATTATCCCACCAACCTTTGAGCTGACCACAGAATCCTGCAATGAGGATTTCTACGATCATGTCATCTGAGCAGTTGTTGGAGGTTTCATAAGCAGTGGCAACCATAGTCATATTTTGGAGGATTTTGGTTATGCCATACTCATTTTCTCCATCAATGTTCCACTCATAAACATTGTTGGCACTGAAACTTTTGAAATTGGTTTCCTTTTCTTCTAAGAGAAGGTCAGGAGCAGTGGCCCTAGGGTAATAAAGCTTGGTTTCCCTACGCCATTTGTTTTTAGGATTGTAAATGATTGGGCTGACTTTATTCCTAGGAGAGGCATCTTCTGAATCATCAGAAGAGGTCTCATTTATCATATTGATGCTCTTCCTAGGGGTATGAGGAGAAGGAGTATCAGGGATAGTTGTTTTGAGGAGAGTTAAATGTTCGTTGATTTTTTCCAGGATTTCATTACTGGTTTCATCAACTTCTCTTTTGATATGACATTCTTGCCTGAAGGCCTTAAAGGTTTTGGATACCCTATAAGGATTGAATAGGGGTTTCTCTATCTTAGCAGAAGATGACTCAGTTTTAGGGGAGGCATCCTTGTTTCTACTAGATTTGGAGTCTCCTAGTGCTTGGAGGTATTTGTTTGTATAGTTAGATTGTTCCATGAGATCTCTGATATCTCTGGCTGTTATGGGCTCATTGTCAGGTCTAGCTTTAAAGGGGGCAGCTAAGACAGGGGCAGATTGGTTTTGAATATTAAGGGTAAAAGGGCCTTTAGGAGGTAACTCTGATTGGACCTTTTGACCATCTTTTAGATGCCATACAGTGATGACATCCACGATTTTCCTTCCAATCATGTCATCCTGGAAGGGATAATTGATATTTTTCCTGATGGTATACGCATGAAACCAATCAAAAAAAGGAATATTGTATTTGACATTTTCAAGAAATTTATAGAATTTTTCCTGAACGGATTTTCTATTTTTCCCTTGATAATGTTTGAAGAACCATTCTCTATGAAGAGACCATTCTTTAGAATAAAATTCCTTTTTGAAGGAAATTTTATCTATGACAAAAGAAGTTTCCAAATCTAACCTTTCGACAAGCTCTGTTGTTTTTCAACAAGCACTGTTGTTCCTTTTTGCAGGAACACGATAAGGTTCTCCATTGCAAGACTTAGTGGACGTCCCACCCACTACTTTGTCTTCATTGCCAAAGATTCTTGCTTTCCCACAAAACGATAAAACTAGGAGAGGGGGTCGGAACAATCATACATCCTCGACCAGATTGATTATTTCACCAAATAATAAATCTCTAGTTAATTTCGTAAACCGAAATTAAAGAAACTAGGGATGTTACAATCCACTTGAATAATGAAGAAAATGTAAGAACAATTAAAGGTTAAAATTTCTACCTGTTAGCAATAGAATCCTTGCGGGGACTTCCCAATTAGGGGCGTGAAGGCAGAGAATTTTTCCATGTGGAAACAGGGACGGGGGAGAAAATCTTTGCATGGTCAACTTGGAGATGGAGACAAGGACCCGATCCTCCGCCCTGAATATATTACATAAATATTCTTATTATAGGTAGAGATATATAATATTATAAGTAATTGATTTTTTTAGTTTTTTTATGCGTTTTAATTAGAAACATTAACAAAATATTAAATTATGCTAATTTTATATTTTTATTATTAATTTTATACTTTTTAAATATTCAAATATCAAAGTATGGCTAACTTTTATAATTTTTATATTAAAATGTTAAACTTTTTAACTTTCAGTCTTACTTTTATATTTTTTTTTTCATTTTATTATATTTTAGTTCATATTTTTGCTAACTTTTAATAAATTCCTGGTGTCCCCGCGGGATTGCGGGGATCCGTATTGAAGGGGATTTGAGCAGGAATCGGGGGTGCGAAGGGGGGACAATTTGGCAGTTAAGAACAGGGAGCAGGGGAGTACTCCCCACCGCCGCTCCGCCCCATTTCCCATCCCTAGAAAGAATTAACAAAAATCCAAGTTTGGTTCAAGTTATTCATTTTGAAATGCTACGATGTAAAGTGAAGAGTCTTTATATTGAAAAACATTAAAATTTGTATTTACTTAATTAAATTTAATTATAGTCAATATTAAATTATTTTCTATTTGTTTTTGTCTTTTGATGCACATTTAAAAATAATAATTTAACTATTAATATTTTAGGTAAATCATTATTTTTTTGATTAATTATTAAGGTTACTATTAGAGATATTTGATTATAAAAATATAATTTACATTTATTTAAGTTTAATAATTAATATTACTATTTCCCTAAGCTTTAAATAAAATTCCAAAAAAAAATAGTTTAATAATTTCATTTCGTCGAGTTTGTTCATTTTTCTTTATATGTTTGTTGTTTTTGTTAACATTATTATTATTATTATTATTATTATTTTCTATTAAATAACTATCTATAGTAAAATAACTTAATAATATAAAAATTGATATTTTCTAAAAACATAAAATTTATAGTTTTTTTTACTATATACTGTGCTTAGCTCGGGCCTACATATTAAATGATTTTTTTGTTTTTCTTATTTTTTTTAAATAGAATTTTCCAATGTAGTAAATTTATTTACAAATTGTGTAATAAAATCTTCACCCAAATTAATAGGTTCTTATGTGTCGAGGGTTCAATCCTCGCCTTGGGCATGGAGCAGCTTTAAATTCCTGGACCTATTGATTATCAATTACACCAGTGGCAACAGCAAAAGAAAATTGAATACAGTAAATCACATACTCCCTCAAATCAACTTGCCCTTTGTAGCTTAAATGGTTCTTCCTATCTCTTTCATGCTTGATCACTAACAATTCAGACTGTACACACCCTCAACTACACAAATTCAATTGGCAACACAATTCTGAACTCATGACACATCATGCAGAATCTCAAATTTAGTTTGTCACAATTGGAACACGATCAGGCACATATATGAACAAAATTAAGTGTCATGCATATCCTTAATCAATTCTCATATAACTAATAGTATAATGGTATAACTAGTGCACAACAAGGACAATAATTCTAAATGAACGAATACACACTATGCCAGGTATCATCCTAATAAGGAGAGGTCTGAAGATCCTAAGGTTCAGGGTTTTGAAGATTTTCGGGGTTGAGGCAACCAATCGTTGTTATTCTCAGCACATTGCATGAAATATTGAGTTGATCAGGCTCAATGTTTCACCTAATATGCTGAGAGGTTCTAACAATTACCTTTCACAGTCCCTAAATGACTCGATCTATCTAATTTATTAACCGTGTAAACACTAAGCCCGACTAGGTTGAACTGCTCTGATACCAAAATGTACATCCCGATTTTTGAGTCGACTTCAAAATCAGAAAATTACTTCCTAGCCTTTCAGAGATGCACTTTTAACGGATTTATAAACTACATAACTGATATTTCAATTATGAATAACTGGAATGATTGATTTACAATAAAATCTCATGGTTTGATACCTAAACAAGTCCTCAGAAGATCATTTAAATCCAGTCATAAAGAAACCTACAGAAATCCAGTGCATAATCTCCTAATACAATATGACTCGGTGTAGAACCGTGATGCACAACTCTGTAACTCTAGCTTGGTGCCTGAACTCCTCTATCAATATCTGTGTATCTGTAAAACAATCAACAATAAACAGTGAGATAACAAATCTCAGTGAGTTTTACCGTGACCCCTAACCACGCTCTCGGTTCATTTATGAAATCCTTTAAATGGTAACTCGATAAATGAATTACAAAACCATCTGGCAATTCTATATATGAATTGCAATAACATCTGCTAATTCGATAATGAATTACAGTAAAGTTTTATTAATTCTAGCACATCACCGACAACCCAAGGAAGCTTGAGTGAACCCCAACATCTGGCCGATAAGTGTACAACTCTTAAAGGCAAAGTAATAATAAACATCTAGGGGCCTAGGATAAGGGTTCATGATTTCCCTCTCCTAGTATGCTAACATCATGCCCGCATAGGGCCGTCAAATTTACATACTAGCATTGAGCCGTCATCTCAAATGATATAATTTATATATCATGTCGACTACAATAGCAAAACATAAAGTTCCGTTTTAATTTGAAAAACATATGTTCTCACACGTGGCTAGACTCGATTTTTCGAAACATTGATAAGTTCCAAAACATTTCTGAAAAGTCAAGTTTGAACATGTTAAAAATCATGTTTTTATAAAGTAAATATCATCCCAATTAGTTGAGAAAAGGTTTAGAAGTGATTTGGAACAAAAAAGAGTGACGAAACGACAGAACGACATTTTGAACCCGAGAGCAACGCACGGTCCGTGCTACCTGTAAAAAAAATTGTGTGGGTTTCTGTCTACGGGACGCACCGTCCGTGCCTCTGAGGTGCACGGTCCGTGCTACCTGTACAGAAACAGCATTTTAACTCCGATTCGTCCGTTTCGCAATTACGATCGATTCCAAAACGATACCCAAACCAATTCCAACTGAAAAACAGAAGATTTTACAACATATTCCAGTCCAAACAATCCAAATATCAAATCACAATCAAAGTATAATTTGAAAATTAAACCGTAAACGATGTTTATCTAAAATTCGGTTTTTGACTCAAAAACCATTCCGAAACCAACACATCAATCGATTCCAGAATTTCAACACAATCAATTTAAAGTGTAAATTCCCTAAACGTGAGTAAAACTCACCTATCGTGATGAAAATCACGAAATACCGAGACTTTAAAGTTCAAACGACTCCGAAAGTTCACGAACTCGCACCAAACTCGTCCAACCGCTTTCACAATCGAACCAACCCGCTATAACTCGAAAACAGCAACTTAAACACTCCAATCCCTTCTTCAATCAATAATATAAGTTGCTATTTGAGCTTCTGAACTGATTTTGAGGCTTCTAAGGGTGTTAATTTGAAGCTTTGGGAAAAGGAAGAAAAATGGAGTAGGATGGACAAGAAAATACTTATATGCAAGAAGGAACCAAGAATTTCTCCTCTTCTTCCTCTTCTTCTCTCTCTCGCAACTCTCCCTTCTCTCTCCCTATTCTTTCTTTTCTTATTTTTTTCTAGGTTTGCTGAAATGTTTTTTTTGCTTGGGAGTGAGGATGGGTTGGCTCTCTTAATGAGCTGAAGGCTAATTGAATTGTTAAAAGACCTAAATGCCCTTGGTTCATTAACTCCTCTTAAATCTATTTCCTACCCAAACAATCACACATAATTCACACAATTCAAACAATTATGCAATTAAATCCTATAACTTAGCAATTATGTATTGCACTAGCGACAACCTCAAATCCATGACTAGACTTATTATTTACTCAAACAATAAATCGCTAGTTAATTTCGTAAATCGAAATTAATAGAACTAGGGATGTTATAGAGCTCACCGTTGGATATGCTGGAAAAAAATTGACGTTTTATTAATTTCCACCATAGAATTTTTGCAAAATAATATACCCTAATAAATACACCTGTTATTATGGTTAATTAGTTTACAATTATTCCATTTTTTTGGGATACTATACATATTTTTTCTGTCAAAAAATATAGGAATCAAGCTATACACATTTGTTTCCCAAAAAAATAGTCATACACATTCTATGACAAGAAAAAGGCTATACACATCCCAATCTTATTGATTTCGAATCACAATGTCAATGGGTTCAACCCAATTTAATTTTGTAAGCAACGAATCAATTATTATTCATACCCCTTGACATATATTATATTGCCAGTGGCTTATTTTTGACACCCTTTATTTAGGCGCGCCATTAAAAAGTTTAAGATATTTTTTCCTGACTACTTCATAATATCTTGAATAATCATTATGTAATATATATTCAAACATACATATATCCTACCCAAATCGAGGAATTAGTTGCACACAGAGAATAACAGGTTTATACAAAAAAATATATATTACATACTACAAATACATAATTACTATTATTAACCAATAAGACACAAATGACAATATTAATAACTGTAAATATGAAACGATGTATCGTACTAACGTCAAAAGATGAAAACAGAAATATGTTTAAAATATTGATACATTAAAGCACTATAATCATGACACACATTATTGGTAAAAAAAGGCCTTTAATCTATTCGACAAACATAAATAAATTTAACAATGCTACATATATGTGTGTAAGGGGGACATTTAAGAAGTTATAATAATATTCTAATAAATTATATTTTTTTTGATAACCAATGTACTCAAAACGATATACTAGTACTACTACAAAACGGGCGAGTTATATAAGGAGTGGGAATAGGTCGGGCCGTCCGTCAGGGGCCTATGGCCTGGCCTACTTAAAGCCTGGTCTGGCCTGATCTGTTTAATAGAAAGGCTAGGTTCGGGTTTTTTTTAAAGCCTATTAATTTAAATAGGTCAGGCTTAAGCTTAGGATTATAAAAAAGCCTTGTAAGCCTGATAGGCCGGCCTATATACACAGACGTTATTATTTATTTTTATTGAAATAGCCTCATTTGCTGTTCTGCATTCTTAAAGTTACTAATGTCATTCATTGCTCTTATGGTTCCAATTTTTCATGATGTGCAGTATTATCTGAAATTCTTTTTGAAACCATAAGTTCACAACTACTACTTTATTACGTATAAATTATTTTGACTAGAACTAGAAAATGAAACGGTGCCAGCCACTAGCAAGAGACACAACTGAATTTATATTATTATTTCTGGACTAGAAAACGAAACGGTGCTAATAACTATTATATATATAGATATATAGATATAAAGCTTCTCTCCCTTGAAAGTTAAAATTCTAGTAATTGTTTACTGTGTACAAACTAAGCTTCTTTATAGAAACAACAAAGAATTGCAGTGGAGGAAGCCAAACTGCATAGCAAAAAACCTTCTTCCATCTTTTCAAGGCTTCAAAATTGATAGAGGTAAAACTTCAAAACTTTGTTTTTATATTCTTTAAGTACAACTTTTATAAAAAAAAAATGGTACAAGTCTTTTAGAGTCTTCGTTATTCTACTTAGTATAACATATTTTAATTCAAAGTTTTACTCTATCCCGTGAATGTTTTCTCCATTAAAAAGAAGTGAACAAATTTCATACACTCATATGACTGATAATTGAGGTGAGTGAATATGTATGTATTTTTTAGTCCAATAATTGATTTCTAGTTTTTTTTTCTTATTTTGAAGGTTGGAAAAGAAGAGATACAAGTTAACTTGAAGATGTGATATAATCTTTTCTGAGTTCGGAGAATGTTTTGCTTTGTATAAGGAGCTATTCAAATGAGTGTTATGTTTCATAATGAGGATGAAACTTATTAGTAGTTTATGGAATGTATTTTTGTTTCTTTCTAATTTTTGGAAGGTTGTTGTAATTATGCGGTTATCATTTTATTAGTCTTCGTTGTGTTTATCATTTTATTAGCTTTCCTTGAATTGGTAGCAAATGGAAGAAAATATGTCATACTTTTGGAACTTTCAGATAACTATTAAAAGGCCTTAATGCAAAATAGGCTAGTTTAGCCTCTTTAAAAATTGGTATAATGGACTATTCACTACGCCAGAAGTAGCAAAAATAGGCGCTACCTTAAGCAGCGTTTATTAAAAAGCGCTAGGTAAGGTGAAACGGTCAAAGGGATAGACAACGCTTATTTGGAAAGCGCTGGTTATTGATAAAATGCGCAAGGCCAAAGGCAGTGCTTAAATAAAAAGCGCTTGGTATTTGTAAAACACGCAAGGCAAAAGGCAGCGTTTATATGGAAAGCGCTGGGTATTCGTGAAAACACGCATGGCAAAAGGCAGCGTTTATATGGAAGCGCTGGGTATTGGTAAAACACGCTAGGCAATGGGCAGCGTTTATATGGAAGCGCTGGGTATTGGTAAAACGCGCTAGGCAATGGGCAGCGTTTTATATAGAAGCGCTGGGTATTGGTAAAACACGCTAGGCAATGGGCAGCGTTTATTTGGAAGCGCTGGGTATTGGTAAACCACGCTAGGCAATGGGCAGCGTTTATTTGACAAGCGCTGGGTATTGCTAAAAAGTGCTAGGCAAAGGGTAGCGCTTCTAATGAAAACGCTGCCCATTGCTATTGTTTTTATTTTTTTTTCCACGCACAACTCTCTTTCTCTCTTTCTTTCTCGTGCTCACTCTAGCTCTCACACTCTAGCTCACCATTTTTGTTCTCACTCTCACACTCTCACCATTTTTGTTCTCACTCTCACTCGTACGTGGCTCTCATTTTCGTTTCTCCAAAGCTCATTTCTTCCCATTTTCATTTCTCTTCCACTCTTCTCCATTTTCGCACTCTCACACTCTTCCACACTTCTCCATTTTCACAAAGGATTTCGGACTTGGAAGTTCATTTCTTCCCCATTTTCGTTTCTCTTTTACTAAGGTTAGTATTATTACATGTTGTTCTAATTATTTTATGGCATTGGTACTTTAGGTTAGATGATTGAAAGTTGATGCTTGATGATTTGTTCTTTGAAATGGTGTTTCTAAACTTGAGGGAAAATGTAGGTGTAGTGTTTGTTGAAATGTCCAAATGAAATGCTTGTTAATTTAATGTTGCTCTAGGTTAAGGAATTCTTGTGTTGTATATTTATAAATTTGAGATATTTAATGAAATGCATGTTAATTGAATGTTGTTCTAGGTTAAGGGATACTTGTGATGTATTTCTAAACATGAGAAATTGAGGATTGTTGCTGAATATGTGAATTGTTGTTAGGTTTTGCGAGTTTGTTTTGTCGGAGCTTTGCATTCGTTGTTCGAGAGTTCGGTTCATTTGCTAGTGCGTGGTTCGCCTAGGTTGGAGTTCATTATTGCTTCCACTTATTCAGGTACTTTTGTTGTTTAAAACTAGAGTGACTATTTATTTATTTAAAACTGAAATTGCCTCTCTTATTTTTTTTTATGTGTTCCTTTTCTTTTAGTTGTGCTTGAAATGAAAGATTGATACCTAACTTGTGATGAAGTTTAGTCTTGGCAAGTAGTTATTTTACATAGTTTTCATCTTCTTGTCTGTTTATTTATTTATGATAGATAAATATAACAATAACAATGATTATGTTTTATTGCAGGTTAGATGGCGGATCATAGTGATCATGACAGTGATCATGACAGCGATCATCAGTGTGATGTTGAAAAGTATATGAGAAAGCAGGCTCCTCGTGGAATGACGGTCAAAAAAGATATCATCAATCGAGTAAATAAAGGAAAAGGAAAAGTACCAGTAAGTTACTAATTACTAATTACTAATTAACTTATTAATTCAACACTTAGTTTTAATTGTTTGTTAACTAATTTACTAATGACATAATGTAGGTGTTGTGGAATATTAAGGGCCAGCCAATTGGGGATAATCGCGCAGATTTGGTTACCTTCCTCGGTAGTAAGGTAAAACAAATGATACCAATTACAATCAGTACTTGGAGTGAGAAAAGTGCTGTTTTGAGGAAACACAAAGAGGAGTTTTGGTTAACAATACAGGTATATAATTTTACATCTCTTTAGTAATCTTATTTAATAAATTTGTAACCATATATATTTATATCATTTTCATTGAATATGTGTATGCAGAAATATTTTGATGTGGATGAATCCCGAAAAGACTGGTGTATGAAGGAAGCTGGAAAGCTACATCGGAATTTCAGGGGTAGTCTAAAAAAAATGGTTGTTTGATAATAGTGGAAACCTAAGATGGAAGCCTCCAGCGCCATATAGTGGATTTATTACGGAGGAGGATTGGGTTACATTTGTTAGGAGACGCACCGAAGATGAAGATTTCATGGTTAGTACTATAATCTATTAAGTTATAACTTAAAATATAGTTGATAATTATATATTATACATTAATGTATACTTATGTCTCTAAATAGAAACTATGCCAAGCGAATCGAGAGAGAGCTTCTGGTTGTGAGTACCCTTATAGAGGCGGTGCTAGTGGATATCAAGTTTTTGAAGAGAGATTGGTAAGACACAATAAGCTTGATTTCTCTTTGTTTAATAAATCTTTTGATTTATAATTTCTTAATTAACATTTGGTAAATTTAAATATAGTTGGAGGAGAGTGGGAAAGATCCTACTAAAGAAAGCATTGAGCGACATTTGTTGTGGGTAGCAGCCAGACAAAAGGATGGAGAGGTTGTGGATCCCAAAACTAAGGAGGTGACCGACAGAATTGTAAGTATTTCCAATTCCTCGAATATTGTTTTGAAACTTTTATGATATTTAAAATGTATAATAATTTTATTTATTATACTTTTGTTTGTGAATCAGGAAACCATATCAGAGTCTGTGTCACAGGGAGAGATCACTGATTGCTCTGAAAAGGAAATCCTTACTCGTGCCTTGGAAAAGGAAGAATACCCAGGTCGTACAAGGGGTTGTGGATTTGGCGTCAATCCATCCAACTACCTTGGGTCAAAGAAGAGAACTTATGAGGAGCATCATGATTGTAAACAAAGTAGAGAGTTGCGGTTATTGTATGAAGGTCTAAGGTCTGAACTTAGTCAAATCAAATTGCACTATGGGTTGGTTTCGCCTGCAGTACCATCCCCTGCCACAGATAGTGCACGAGATAGCTGCACCATTCCGTCAACTAAGGTATTAATTATTTTTTTTGAGGATAAATAAGAAATTAATTATTAAACTCTCTTTCTTCTACGCAATGTATTTATTAATTTTTGTTTATAATTGATTTAGGACAACAATGAGTGTGAGTGTGAATTGTATATCTCAAACTCACACCAAATGGTTGCAATAGGCTTCACATGTGACCAATTGGGAACTTTGATGCACAATTTACCCATACCTCCAAATCATGTTAGAGTCAGAGTTGATTGTGCAATTGTGGGGGATGCACCATTGCCTGCTCCAATACCCAGTATAGATTTACTAACTGTGCAAGATGCAGTTGGTACATTTGTGGCATGGCCAGCGCACCTTATTGTTGTAAGTGACAATATATTTGTAACTAACTAATTATTTTATTTTGTCATTTATTGTGTGCTAGCTAACGAATTATTTGATTTATATATAGGTATGCCAAAATGCAAAATCTAGGGGCAAAAGTGTTAGCAAGGCAATATCTACTAGCAAGAAAGTGTATCGGTCCGGCCGTTCAACACAAGTTTCTCAGCCTGCCCCTCAAAAAGTGACTCGGCCCTCTCCTCCTCCAACAGTGACTCAGCCCTCTCCTCCTCCAACAGTGACTCAGCCCGCCCCTCCGCGAAAAGTGACTCGGTCCTCCCTTACTCCAAAAGTGACTCAGCCCGCCCCTCCAAAAGTGACTCAGCCAGCCCCTCCTCCAATAGTGTGTCAGCCCTCCGCCTCTTCCATTGATGATTCTAGGATTATTTTGTATACCGAAATGCATGCGCAATTCAAGATGGATGATGAAACCCCGCTTGTATTACAGATGGATGACAACATTTTTGGAAATCCCGATCAACTATTGATAATCCCAAAACAGGATATTAATGATTTATGTCAGATGAATTGGGCAACCAGTGTTTGTATTAGAGCATATATCAGGTACGTATGTAATTTATTATTTAACATCATTGAGTTTATTTTATTATATCGTTAATTTAATTTGTATATATATATATATATATACCTCTAATTGTAGGTGCTTGTATCATAACATTTTGGTCCCTTCGGAGCGGACACAGAGATATGTGTTCTTGTGTCCGGATAGTACCCACCTCCGTAATGTCAGGGAGGATCTGTCTAATTATAACAACCTTGTGGAACAAAACAAGAAAGATGTTACAAATTATATCACTCGACGCTTATCGGATGCTCAACATAGAGGCGTCGATACCATGTTTTTGGCACCGTGTCTCGTAGGGTGAGAGATTTAATCTATTCTTATATAACATGCATTTTTTAAACACTAGTCAATTACTTATTCAAAGTTTTATTTTGTAGGGATCATTGGATTTTGCTTGCAATAAATCCTAAGACAGATACGGTGTACTACATTGATTCTGTGCATGGTCATTTCAACACCCACCCAGACTTGGTTGTGATATTTAATAGGTGTGTGTATTTCGATCACTCTGCATATTTCTTTGTTTTAGTTGTTAACTATATGTATTTTTAATAATATAGTTATATCCAATTGTGTTCAGTTGTTTGAAGGAATATTGGGGATTAGAACAATCACAGACAAAATGGGTGCCAATAGTGGTAAGTTTGTAATCAATCTTCTCATATATTTATTTACATTATTGTTGTCAAAAAAATGTATGAAATTAAATTTAACAATTAACTAATCTTTTGTTTTGTAGTGTCCGAAACAACCAAATAACAATGATTGTGGGTATTACGTAATGAGATTTATGAAGGAAATTATTACCCACAATCAAATGGTTATCCCCAGACAGGTATCTTTACAGAACTCTTTTTTATTTTGGTTTAACCATATATTTCAATTCTAATTTTATTTAATTATATAATTTCAGTATTTTCCCGATTGTCGGTGGAAGACATACTCTACTGCACAGATTGATGAGCTTAGAGGAGAGTGGTGCCGTTATGTCTCGCAATTCCTTTGATTTTAGATAGATTGTAATCTTGTAAATTGTTAGAGTTTTATTTGGATACATGCATATGAATTGGTTCATGCATATGTAAGTTGCTAACTTGTTTTAATTTAGATACATATTGTAAGTAGCTTGCTAGTTTTGGATACATGCATATGAATTAGTTCATGCATATGTTAGCTGCTAACTTGTTTTAATTTAGATACATATTGTAACTATCTGGCTAGTTTTGGATACATATTGGTAGAGAGTTTGATTTGGATACATATTAATTTGTTAACATTGTAAGTTGCTAAGTTTTGGATACATATAATAACTTGTTAGCTAGTTTGTTTTGGTTTGTGATCATATTGGTGCATTGGGATATATAACTAGTTTATATATATATATATATATGTTGTTAGTATATAATGGATTGGATTGGTATTAATTGGCTGTATATGACCAGGAAATTATCAAATATAAAAAGGAAAGTACAAAAAAACAAGAAAAAAAGGAAAAAAAAAATTAAACAATGGGCAACGTTTGGTGGGAGAAGCGCTGCCCATTCACCTAGCGCGTATAGCAATGGGCAGCGCTTGGTAAAGGGAAGCGCTGCCCATTGCTAAATGTGCTAGGTGAATGAGCATCGCTTGGTGGGGGAAGCGCTGCTCATTCACCAGCAATGGGCAGCGCTTTCCTTTACCAAGCGCTGCCCATTGCTATACCCGCTAGGTGAATGGGCAGCGCTTCTCCCACCAAGCGCTGCTCATTCACCTTGCGCGTTTAGAAATGGGCAGCGCTTCCCCTTACCAAACGCTGCCTATTTCTAAACGCGCTAGGTGAATGAGCAGCGCTTCTCCCTTCAAACGCTGCCTATGGCTATTAATGAGCAGCGCTTCTCAAACGCTGCCCATTTTTGGGGAGGAATCACCAGCGCCAAATTTAGCAGCGCCCAGAAACGCTGCCCATGGCTAAAAAAAAACGCTGCCCATCCCCAAATCTGTTGTAGTGATTTAGAGGCCTTAATATGAAACAGGCTTTTAAGTAGGCTTTCAGGCTAGGCTAGGCTTTTAAAAAGGTCAGGCCAGGCCTAAAAAAAAGCCTCTGACAGGTCACAGGCCAGGCTTAGGCCAAAAAAAGTCATCGTAGGCCAGGCTCAGGCCTTTCAAAGCCTGGCCTGGCCTGGCCTATTCCCACCCCTTATATTGGAGAATTGTGATCACGTGAGTTAGATTAGAGAATTGTAATGTTGGTTATTCTTTTATGTAAAATTGTATAAAAGTAATGTTAGAGACCTATTCGTTACAAATAAATAAGTTAAGGGACCCCAGAAGATATTTTGCCAAAAAATAAAGAAGAATCATAGTATTAAACAACTTAAAATGTTGTGTGTGACAAAATCCACGAAACCTAATCCCACAATCACCTATTTATGTCTAACAAAACACAGAAGCCAATTTCATTGAATTTCTTGACCCCTTTGTCCTTTCAAACCAATGTGCAGCCAAGTAATTCTTACAGGAGAGCAAATACTTACTGGATCAATCGAAGAATTATTCGGTTAAATCCTTTTATATTCAGTTGGTCCGTGGTGATTTATCCTATAATGTTTCGGTGCAGCAGAATTTTTTTGCAGGTTTATGGAAATCAATAGTGCCTTCGAAAGTGCTGGTTTTTGGCTGGCGGTTGCTGTTGGATGCGTTGCCGGTGCGCGAGCTGTAGTGATATACGCAACAAAACCAACAAACCAGAATGCCTGTGAAAAGAACAAACGTTAGAGAAAACAACCGGAGGCGCCTGGTGGCGGTCCTGAAGAATTTATTCGCCTCTACAGCGCAAATTCCCCGAGATACAACCGGTCTCGTCCCAATCGTGAATAACGAATGAGGAATCCGAATTAGCAAGAATTTCTGGCGTCAGTGAATGACTTTAGTAACAGGAGATGAACCCAAGAAGTAGTAGAGAGGAGGAGCAATTTTTTCTTTTCTTTTTCTTCTCTCTAGAAAGAACCCACGTTCATGAGTATATATTCACACATTCATTTATCCATCCTTTTTTTATAGAGTTGTAAACCACAACTATATATCTACCCGTACTAAAAACAAACGGCTATATATATACTCATTTATCATTTTAATAGCATTAACTTTTCATAATATGAAATAAAAGTAAACGGCCAACTTTATGAAAGAGTTAGTAACCGATTACGCATTGAAAGGAATATAAATTCATATGATTATAGTTATTAACTTTATAAAACCGAAACATAAATATCATAACCTTCTTATTAATAAAAATATTTTGTAACTTCCACACACTTGAATGCCATTATTCCAACAATCCCCCATTAATGGCAAGCAAGTGGAAAAACATATTTCAGATTTTGTAGAAAATAGAATTTTTGGATAGGCTCAATTAAACCCATAATATAGTTACAAATAATATATCGGTAAATAAAAATTTAGTATGTCCAAAGCCAAATTAGGGACTTTCCACTTTTGAAATATCTTTTAAAATGAATAAAATCACAACAATCCCCCACATATTTCAAAAGTTGGAAAATAAATTTATAAAAGAAGTTTCCTGGGTTAACATCGTAGATGTAATGCATCGGAGCAGTATAGCAAGCTATGGAACCAGTCCTAGACAGATAAAACATGACATACAGTGAATTGGTTTAGCAAGCTATCGAACCCAAAATACTTGTTATATGCTAGAGGTTTTACTATCACATTACACCCCCACAATTCTTGCTGTTTTCGCGGTGGTGCGGTACTAGGCCCTGCGCCTACTCGGTGTTCATGAGTTCTCTAGAGACCTCGCCAGGATCTCATGCAAGCGGCCCCACTTGACACTCATATAGGTGATTTCATCAAGTGTATGCTGCAAGTCATACACCACCCATAAGGGCTATGATAATCATTAAAAGCTTTAAGCTTAACCTCTTTACCTTGCAGACTAGCACTATCACAATAACATCATAACACCATAGGAAGGGACAGGAATAAAATTAAATACATTTATTAATTTTTAGTGCTAGTAATATCAAGAAGCAACTTGTTTTTACCACATTGAACCTTCTTCATGGGATCTCCAATCACAAAGGTTGGGTTACCATCACTTCTTGATTTAAATTGGCCTAAGTCCCATTCCCCTCGATGTTTCACAAGTTAACTTCTTCCCTAGGGGTTTTTCAGAAGATTATTCACTTCTGATTTCACGTCACTTAAGGATAATCTCGCATATTAGTAGCTACTTTACACAGTTATGAAAGACACTATTTCTTCCATAAAGGAACATTGACCAAGACGTCTCTTAGTCAATCAATCTCATACATCACAAAGTCTTGAGTAATATACTCAAACTCAATTATCTTTAAGTAATAACCTTAAACTCTATAAGGTAATTATCCAAGTCTACTTAGACAATTTCTAAGTGACAACCATTCATAAATAAATCCACTTTTAGATTTATTCTCATGTGAATCAAACTCGTCTATCATCACTGTATCATTGGAATACAATGGATATTCACTATATATAGTAACATAGATGCCTCTATAGACAATTTATATAAATGCTTAGATAATTTCTAAGCCACATCACCATAACATACTTATACATACAGGTCTGCTTAGATGATTTCTAAGCGACAACATTTCCATAAAATATTTATAGAGTTTCACAAGTATGTTAATAATGTTTCATGCATTCACATATTAGTAAGTGTTCTCAAAATATGGATATCTCATATATCCAAAACAAAATTCTCATAAATGATAATTATCCACCACATCTTTGAATCTAAAATATTGCTAGATATAATCATTTTGAACATGTCAATAAGTGATGTCATTCTCTATCTCTTAGGGAATCAAATTTTTCTCGCTCTAAAAGAAGACACTTTTATGATCTTTATTAATCCAACAAAAAAATGGAAACAAATACACCAAGAATCCCAATGATCACATCTATATATTAGTTGTATAAGTCTTAACAAAAACATCTAATTTTTATAGGAGGCATGAATCCAAGAACAACCCCCACAATGCCTCACACAACATAGCATCCCAAAAATCAAAAGTAATACATCATTTATTAATGAAAATATTACTTGCAAGTTGAAACTCTAAGTAAAACAATTTGTTTTATATTATTAGCTATAAATCATTAGCATATTTTTGCACATATAATTCATCCGATAGGATCAATCCCAATTTCTCAATCTCACATTGCATAATACACACAACATGCTTACATTAAACTCAATAAATTGACAACGCAAAATATTTCCAATAAAATTGGTGCACATACTCAGAGGGTGCATTAACTTTGTCTGTATTTTTCTTTTGACTAGGTGTTAGAACCATAAAGAATATTCAAATGTTTTAGCTCTAAAGCATCCAAACTTCTAAAGAAGTATCTCAAAATAACATTTTGGTGATAGCATTAAACTACTATATAACTATACTTCCTTATGATCTAGCACCGCAAATCATACTTATTTATAGCATGTTTTTCACATCATCAAAGTTAGAAGACAAAGATTATTTGATATAAATAATCACATCATTTGTACAACCATTAATACATAAGCAATAAGAATATTGACAATGCAATATCAATAAATAATCTGACAAATGCAATTATGCTTTTCAAGATGATGCAATCTCAAAACACTCACACTGACTTTAGTTATCAATTTTGAGCTGTACATCACAAAAAAAAAAAACTCAATCTCTCCTATCAAAATCTTGCATATATAAGTTGCAGCAATACCTTCCAATTGTTTTAGTCACTACAACAGTAAGGAAAATTTGAACCAAATAATGTGGAGGTACTAATTAAATCACAACATTAAAATACCATGAATCTTCACAATCAACTCAAAATGAGTATAAATTATGATATAAATTTGGAGACCAACCTGTTGTTTACAGCGGAATTAAGCAATGTTGTCTCATTTGTATAACTCGTTACCGCACAACTTAGTTACCGCTGCGGAGCCACATCAGAAGGGACATGCTTGGACAATTCTTTGTGAATCACAAGCCTAGTCGTATTCTAGATCTCCTTAAACAGCGTCTACTCATCCACCGTCAAATTAGCCTTCTCGTCGGGTGAACCTCATCAAGAAAATATAATAATTAAAAAAGTGTTCGACATAAATTCACCGCACAGTATTTATGATCAAACCCAAAATGATTTCACTCAAAATGAAGATCCCAATTTAACAATGCAACAATGCAAAAAAAAAATTGTGGCATTATGGATACAAATATAATCACCGAAGATACTCCTCATTCACTTAAATCGTTGATCTTAAAAAGAAAGAGAGGATCTCTATTGGTTAGTCAGCAGAATAATATAAACATGGCAATGAAAGTTATATTTTCTCCAAAGCCTTTTTTTTTTCTTCAAATTTGTTTATTCCCAGATTCAATTAACATTGGTCAACAAAAACAAAAAAAAAAAAAATATGAAATGAGCATATACTAATTTTCGGCAATGCTTAGACAAGAAGTTGAAAGCATTTAAAGTGAAAATTAGATCGATCACACGGTTGAAAATCTTCCTAATATTTAATATTTAAATTATAACAATCAGATTAATTTCTAGACAACAAAACAGTTTTACAATAGCGTTCAATTAATCCCAAATTGCAAAAATATTCAATACACTACTGTCACAATACCATTTACTCATTCATACAAGTCTGGAAAAAAATTTGATCTTTTCCCTTCCCATGTAATTTAATCGTGAGCATAATTTTATTTTATATTTCATTTTAGCTTTAGACTTTACTCTAAGCACCGAAAACATAAAGCAGGTGAAATCAACATGAAATATACAACATAATACAAGTATTTTGATTCTAAAAAAATATATCACACGGTCTAGAAAGGGGTTAAGAATCAATTTAACCATTTAATCAAAACAAGCATAGATTAAAGCAAAATGAATAATGATAGTGAAAGTGAATAACATACATAAGGCGTGGAGACGAAATAGATTGTTGTTGATGGTTGCGTCAGCCATGGAATAAATTCTTCAGATTGTAGTGATATAAGCAACAAAACCAACAAACCAAAATGCCTGCGAAAAGAACAAACGTTAGAGAAAACAACCGGAGGCGCCTGGTGGCTGTCCTGGAGAATTTATTCGCCTCTACAGCGCAAATTCCCCGAGATACAACCGGTCTCGTCCCAATCGCGAATAACGAATGAGGAATCCGAACTAGCAAGAATTTCTTGCGTCAGTGAATGACTTTAGTAACAGGAGATGAACCCAAGAAGTAGTAGAGAGGAGGAGCAATTTTTTCTTTTCTTTTTCTTCTCTCTAGAAAGAACCCACGTTCATGAGTATATATTCACACATTCATTTATCCTTCCTTTTTTATAGAGTTGTAAACCACAACTATATATCTACCCGTACTAAAAACAAACGGCTATATATATACTCATTTATCATTTTAATAGCATTAACTTTTCATAATATGAAATAAAAGTAAACGGCCAACTTTATGAAAGAGTTAGTAACCGATTACGCATTGAAAGGAATATAAATTCATATGATTATAATTATTAACTTTATAAAACCGAAACATAAATATCATAACCTTATTATTAATAAAAATATTTTGTAACTTCCACACACTTGAATGCCATTATTCCAACACGAGCAACTATTGCGCAGAAATGTTCTCCACTTGGAAGGCGATGCTCGTTGCTCATTTTGTCACGTTCACCGTGAGTCCGTGAATCATTTGTTCCTCCATTGCGGGTTCGCGAATTCGGTTTAGAAGTGTGTTACATCTTGGATTGGTGTTGCTCTTGATTTGTCTTTGGATGTTGTTGGTCTTGTCCACCATTGTTGCTGCTTGTGTAAGGGGAAGAAAGAAAAACGCACGAAGCACGTGGTTTGGTTAACTACTTGTTGGAGCATATGGCTGGCGAGGAATGGAGCTATTTTCAATAATGAGGAGCCAAATATCGAGATGGTGGTGAATCGTATTAAAAGTCTATCTTGGTGTTGGTGTATTTATAGATTGAATTGTAATTCCTCCTTTTCCATCTCAATGTGGTGGTCTAATCCACTACAATGCTTAAACAATTTGTAGTCTTTAGGGGGAGAAACAGTGAGTTAGGTTGCTTATCCTCACTGTAGTGCAGGTTGTACGAGGTACTCTTTTTCCTCCCTGAGTCTTTTTCCCAATGGGTTTTGGCTTAGGGAGGTTTTGAGGAGGCCCTCCCCCTTTCCTTTATTCCCATTGTAAGGGCTGGGCACCCCTTGTGCTCCCTTCAATGAAAGTATTGCTTATCTTAAATAAAAAAAAATGACCCAGTTTAACCTTCCCTTTCAAATTATTGGGTGCTTTTTTCCACTCATGAGCTAAATTTTTTCAATGACCACACACATGTAAGAAATAAAAGATGTCAATAGATGATATTAGAGTCATATATCTAAGAAATTGGTGTCTGCCATGGGAGAGGTTTCGGTGTTTGTGCGGGAGATGAAAAGGAAAAATGAATTGGGATTGAATTTTAAATTTTAAAAGTAAGCCTAATTCCTAATTCCTAATAAATAGGACATAGAATTAAGGCAAAATACCTTCTCAGGTCCCTTAACTTATTTATTTGTAACGATTATTTCCCTTGTCTTTTTTTATAACGCAAAGGTCCCTTAACTGTTAAAAACGTAACGCATAGGTCCCTTTTAACGTTTTTTTGTTAACACCGTTACAAAAACGCCTATAGAGTGCTTATGTGGCTTTTTTTATGCTTACATTGAAATTTTATCTGCTGACTTGTTATTTTAAATCATTTTTTAATTAAAAATTAAAAAAGAAAACCAGAACGTTCCTCATTCTTCGTTCCTAGGTTGTTGTTGTTGAAATTCCTAAAATCCCTAAAAGAACAAGACAAAGGCAACAACGACACAAACCCAAAAACATATTCCTTTCCCTGTGATTTGGGTTGCTATGGATTTAAATGGGTTGCCAGCATATTCATTTCCCAACGATTTGGGGAGAAAAGGGAATAAGGGTAGTGTGGTTAATAAAATTCAATTCTGATGATAATGCTATTGTTGTTGATATTAAATTTATTAACATAATGTTATACCTAGATCTCTTGTCAAAAAAAAATGTTATACCTAGATCTGAACTGAAATAGATCTGAAACGGATCTGAACTCAGACCAATTCTTCATCTTCTTCATCGAAATCGCTGTTACTAGGAACGAACATTGATTGAAGACGAACACAAATTTTGTTTCTGAAAATTGAAGAAGAACATTGCTGGTAAAGAACAGGTCGTTGGAATAAGAAATGAAGAGGAAGGGAGAAGACAAGGAAAAAAAGACAATTCATAATTTTCTTTAATTTTTAGTTAAAAATAATTATAAATTAATGAACCTATCCTATGTGGCATGCTAAGTCAGCAGTCAGACAATAGTCAAATATCCACATAATCAGTGTGTTGACGGTGTTAACAAAAAAACGTTAAAAGGGACCTATGCGTTACGCTTTTAACAATTAAGGGACCTTTGCGTTATAAAAAAAATATAAGGGACCTAATCGTTACAAATAAATAAGTTAAGGGACTTGGAGAAGTATTTTGACTAGAATTAAAACGGAAGGAATTTCTGTTTTTTTTTTTGGCAAATTAAAATGGAAGGTTTTTTTTTTGGTATATGAATGGAAGGAAGTTATTTATTATTTTATCAAAGGAATTGAAGGAATTTCTAAATACCATAAATATCTCATCTTTTATCGTCACAAAGTAAAGGTGCAAATTTGAAATGGGTAGGAGAGAATAAACGTATTTGAACTAATTTATGTCGCATTATCATATTTCTACTTTTTTAATGACAATCAGTTGTTTACTATAGATTTATACCAATAGATTTATACCAATACACCACATATGATATTACCTATTAAGACATTTGCAAAAATTGACACTTCACATAATTGAGGGCAAAAATGTAACTTAACCACAAAAGGACAAAAAAGACAATTTATGACAACCTTTTTGATTTTTGCTTTTATGTTTTTTACTTATCTCTCCTTTCAACTTTTTTCTTTATTTCTTTCTTTTACTTTTCTCTCTTTCTTCTAATGTCTCATAGATAGATTTATACCAATACACCACATATGATATTACCTATTAAGACATTTGCAAAAATTGACACTTCACATAATTGAGGGCAAAAATGTAACTTAACCACAAAAGGACAAAAAAGACAATTTATGACAACCTTTTTGATTTTTGCTTTTATGTTTTTTACTTCTCTCTCTCTCCTTTCAACTTTTTTCTTTATTTCTTTCTTTTACTTTCTCTCTTTCTTCTAATGTCTCATCTCTCCTCTATCTTTTTTTTTCTTTTATCTTCCCTCTCTATTTACTCCCTTATTTCTTTCCTTTTTTATTTCCTTTGTATTCACTCTCTCTTATTTATTAGTTTTTCCTAATTTTATCAAAACACTCAATATGACTTTTATGATTTTTCCTAGGGTTTTTTTGGTACCCCCACTTTGTCCTCCCATACCCCCATAATTCCATTTTGGACCAAAATACCCTTGACTTTTAAAAAAACGTTTTTTTACATTTTTCTGGATTTATACATAAATTCGGAATGTTAAAATTTGAAATTTCCGGATTTATGTGGTAAATTCGGAAAAAATGAAAAAAGGGGTTAAATTCAGAATTTTTCGGATTTAAGGGGTAAATCCGGAGTTAAAAAAATAAAAGTAATTCCGAATTTACCCCATAAATCCGGAAAAACTCTGAAATTACCCCCTTTTTAATTCCAAATTTACGCATAAATCTGGAAATATTTCCGAATTTACCCCATATATCAGAAAAAATTCCGAATTTTACCCATAAATCCGGAATATTCCGAATTTGCCCCTAAATCGGGAATACAATTTTTTTTCATTCCGAATTTACACCCCTAAATCCAGAACACAATTTTTTTCATTCCGAATTTACACATAAATCCGGAAAATTTTAAAAATTTGTATTCCGA
Organism: Astragalus glycyphyllos; assembly: GCA_963573325.1. Classification (NCBI taxonomy): domain Eukaryota; kingdom Viridiplantae; phylum Streptophyta; class Magnoliopsida; order Fabales; family Fabaceae; genus Astragalus; species Astragalus glycyphyllos. The sequence goes on from OY754311.1 coordinate 79,886,055, forward strand.
ATTTACATGTAAATTCGGGAAAAATTATTTTTCAATTCCGAATTTATGTGTATTTTCGGAAAAATTGAATTTTTTTTTTATTTATAAAATTAGGGGTATTTTGGTCCAAATTGCTAAAATGGGGGTATGGAGACAAGGTGTGGGTACCAAAAACAAAACTCTTTTTCCTTATTTTGTTAAATTTCTATATTTTTGATTCTCGGTTTCGAAACATTACACGTCAGAATAAAAATACTTTATATTTTATTTCCACAAGAAACAATTACGGATTACTGATATAACTATTTTCGTAATATGACTTCATAACTATCTTGCTTTGGAGAAATCATGCTTTTGACTCTTTACGGGAAAAAATTTATACGATTGGCTTTTTGCAACAATTAATAAAGGTATCTTCCTAATTTTTCAAATCATTATTTAAGCTTTTCGCTTTACACTTTTAAATCAAAATTGTAACTATTTACTTAGTCATCAAACTACCAAAAATATAAGTACCCACGTGTCGAAGAGGCGACGGGGAGAGACAATGGGGGACGGGGAGCAGCGAAGATCATGGGCGGCTACGGGGAGCAATGATCGCGGTGGTTTCAATGTCGTTGGGTTTACTTTAATCGTATCTTCTTCCTTTCTCATTTACATATTCATTTATCTTATCTTTGTCTCATTTTTTTTTACGGGGGCGACCACGGGGGGTGAGGCAGTCACGGTGATTGCAATGTCGCTGGATTCACTTTAAAAGTGATTTTTTCTCTCATCTGTCTATTTTTTCATCTTATTTTCATCTCACTTATTTCCTAATAAGAAAAAGGAAAGATGACATAGGATTCCCTTGTCTCAACCCTCTATTCACCTTAAAATCACCTGTAGGACTACCATTAACTAACATTGACATAGTACTGGAACAAACACACACCTCCATCCACTTGATCCATCTATTCAGGAAACCCATTCTTGGGAATATCTTGTGTTGCAGGTTAAGTTTTGATGATGAAATAACCTAAGACAAAGTGACAAATGGAACTCTAAGGCACAACCAACTCAAGAAGTAAGTCTGTGTCTAGGGTAGTCGCTAGGAAGTTGGCTCGTGTCTTAGGAATGAATTGTAAACCGCTTTTGAGAATCGGCTCAAATAAATCAACACACTAGCACTCACACAAACAAACCTAACATATGTTTTCAATCGATAAAAACATGTTAAATAGGTTAGGAACGAATAAAAATTTGTTGTTTTAAAGAAAGAAATTGATTCATGACTTGATGTTTTAAAGAAAGAAATCGATTCATGACTTGTTGTTTCTTAAAGAAAGAAAACGATTCATGGCTTGGTGTTTAAAGCCAAAAATCGATTCATGGCTTGTTTTCAAGGGTAACAAACAATTCATGGCTTCTATTTTAAAGCAAGGAATCGATTATGAGCTCTTGTTTTGGGGGTTTGGGGGTTTTTTGTGGGATTACAAGAGCTTGGTTTAAGAAAGGTAGATTGAACTGAATCCTTACACATCAAGCTGAAATACATACTCAGAAAATAGAATCCCTAGATTAAAGCATGACTTTAGTATGAGTGAGAGAACTACTTGAGAAGCATTGGAAGAATTTGATTTCTCTCTCACAAAGAACTTCAGCAATGATCCATGGTGGTATATATAGCCATTGAGTCGAAATAAATGTGTATTAACCATTGGATAAAGAATTAGAGTCGTTGGAGAGGTTTGCCAAGTCAATATAGCCGTTAAAAAAGGTGGACATCTGTTTCTGCACTTTCTGTAGAATATAGCCGTTGAGAAAGGTGGCCAGCTATTGCTACACTTTCTGCAGCACTTTCTATAAAAGACAACAAACTACAAATGTCATGCTCTTCCCTTCTTTGAATCTTCTCAACTTTGAGTCTTCTCAATTTGTACTTCTCAAGTTGATGCTTCTCAAGTTGATGCTTCTCAACTTGACTCTTCTCATCATGACCCTTCTTGTCATGATGCTTCTCAACTTGATTGTGAATCTTCTCATGTTGACTCTTCTCATGACTCTTCTCATGTTGACTCTTTTCATGATGACTCTTCTCATGATGATTCTTCTTATGATGACTTTTCTCATGATGAATGTTCTCATCATGGCTCTTCTCATGTTGAGTCTTTATATCCATATTGACTCTTCTCATTATGAGTCTTTCTCATGTTAACCTTTCTTAGCTAATGACCTTTTTCTTCTCTTCCAAGAGTGTTTTTCTTTGTTATTTCTATCAACATTCTTATGGCTTCTTTATCTTGTCATTGCTCCAAGTGTTTTCACACTTATGATTCTTAAAAGCAGATTATTTTCTTGAGAGTAGCTAACATATCCTGTTCTTAAATTTCACTCAAAACTACTTCTTTGAGTCTCAAAACTGTTCTCTAAATAGCATGCCTTTTTGAGATAAACTATTTGAGTCATCTAATAAAATATGGAAAGAAAATTAAATTTCTTAACAGCTATCACATTTTGAAAGATTAGAATTTGATACCTCTTCTTGTTGATGAGTGGGAAATTTTGCTTCATCTACACCTTATATACTATGGTGATGTCTCTCCTTTTCTTCTATTTGATGAAACACTTTCTGGAAGGAAGGAAACAGAATTTGGTTTGCTCATGACTTCTTCCAAGATCTTTTCCTCTCACACTGTTGAGTGTGCTCAACCTAGAGGTCGAGCTTTGATATCAATTGAAGTCAATGAGTGTCACAAGGAAGGGGGTTGGAATTGTGACCCTTTTAAAAATTAACCTAAAACAACATAAACAGCTTCAAAAGTATTGTTAGAGAATGTGTGTGCAAATGAAAAGTTGAGAATGGTGGGTGAAAACAGTCTTCTCAACTATGATAGTGAGTAGAGAAGGGTGATATGAATCTGTCTTCTCAACAATGTTTCTGAGTTGAGAAGGTTCAGTTGAAACAGTTTTCTCAACTGTGATAGTGAGTAGATAAGAGTGAGATGAAACTGTCTTCTCAACTATGTTTATAAGTTGAGAAGGGTCAGTTGGTTCTTCTTCTCAAAGCAACTATAAGTAAAGAGAACAAGATGATTTTCAAAATAATTTTTTCAAGGTAAGAGATAGTGTTTGAAAATATTATCTTAAGTGTGAAGTACTAAAGAATAGTGCTTTAAGTTTACCACTTTGAAAACATTTGAGAAGGATTGTAAAAATAATGTTTTTAGAAAAACTGTGTGTAGCTGAGAAGGGTCAGCAAAAGCTGTTTTCTCAGTTTTTCAAAAAACCTTCTCCAGATGGAGAGTTTTAATCACAATGTAAAACAACTTAGAAAAGCAGTAAATAACATAATGATGTATAGTGGTTCACCCCAAAACCCTGGGCTACATCCACTATTTTCCAAATAGTTACATATTTACAACCAACCTAGCTAGGCTTAAAGTTCTCATGGTACTTTTCTTAACACAGCTCTACCTACTGTTTCTCACACCTAATAAGCTCTTTCTGATCTATTAGGCAGCTTTTAACACAGAAGTAACTCACTTCTCAAGCCCTAAAACAACACATGCCACTTGATAAGGTTTCTTATAGGCTTCTCTTTAACCATAGCAACACCATGCTATTTGAGATGACTTACAACAGGTTTTTTACACTTTCTGGTTTGGGTTTTTTTTTGAGGGGATTACAACAGCTTGGTTTAAGAAAGGTAGATTCAACTGAATCCTTAAACAACAAGCTGAAATATATAATCAGAAAATAGAATCCCTAGATTAAAGCATGACTTGATTATGGGTGAGAGAACTACTTGAGAAGCATGATGCTTCTCAACTTGACCCTTCTGATCTTGACCCTTCTTGTCATGATGCTTCTCAACTTGATTGTGAATCTTCTCATGTTGACTCTACCAATGAGTCTTCTCATGTTGACTCTTTTCATGATGACTCTTCTCATGATGATTCTTCTTATTATGACTTTTCTCATGATGAATGTTCTCATCACGACTCTTCTCATGTTGAGTCTTCTTATCCATATTGACTCTTCTCATGATGAGTCTTTCTCATGTTAACCCTTCTTAGCTAATGACCTTTTCTTCTCTTCCAAGGGTGTTTTTCTTCGCTATTTCTATCAACATTCTTAAGGCTACTTTATCTTGTCATTGCTCCAAGTGTTTTCACACTTATGCTTCTTAAAAGGAGATTATCTTCTTGACAGTAGCTAACATATCCTGTTCTTAAATTTCACTCAAGAAGAAACATTAGTAGCATATGAAATCAGATAACTTAAGCTTCTGAACAAGATCAATATTCTTCTTGTATATGTTACAACTACAACAACCACATCACATGAGTGACAACTTCAAAATTAAATCCTAAATTTTTCACTTATTTTCTAAAGTTTTCCTAGCATCAAAGTAGATTACAAATGCGATTTAAACAACATAACATTTACAAATGGGATATCTTTTTATTCACAAATTCATCATACCACTACAAGAAAAGTCAGATTTTTCGGCAGGCAAAATCCACCGGAATTGGCCGAAATCCGCCGAAAAATCCGCTGGTAGCAAACGGTTTCCGGTGGATTTTTGGTGCCGGAAAATCCGCCGGCAAACGAATTTTTCCGCCGGTAATGGTCGTTTCTGGTGGATTTTAATTATTTTTTTTTGAAAAATCCGCCTGAAATGTACATTACCGGTGGATTTTAATTATTTTTTTTTTGAAAAATCCCCCTGAAATGTACATTACCGACGGATTTTTTTTTCAAAACCTAAATTCAGTTTTTTTAAAAATTTTCCGAATTTTAAAATTTAATATGCATTTTAATAAAAAGAAAATAAACGAAATTGAAGTAGAATATTGAATGGTAATGTTTAAGTGGGAAGGAATAAAAGAGAATATGAGAAGAAATAATATAGGAGTGAATAAGAATGAAGAAGTATGAAGAAATAAGAATGAAGGAGTGGTCACGACAAAAAAAAAAGAATGAAGGAGTGACAATGAAAAAGAAATAAGAATAAAGAAGTGAGAATGAAGGAGAAAGGAGAATTATAGAAGAGAGATATGTAGAGAAATTTTTGGAGATTAGAGAGTATGAGAAAGAAGAAGAAAGATAAGATAGAGAAAATGTAGAAGAGAATGGGAAGGAAAGAAAGAGTTAAATGAGAGAATGAGAGGAGTGTAGGAGAAAGTTATATTTATAGACGGATTTTTTCCCTCCAAATTTTTCCGGCGGATTTTTCCCCTCCTTTGATTGAATATCTAACGTCTACCTACCCCGAGTTACTACATGTAATGGTTCTAATCTCAAATTCCACGCATACCCCTATATTCTCCAAAACCTCCAACTCTCTTGTAAGCAATCCAATGCACCAATTACTTTCTATGTGTCATTTGAGTATCAATTCATCGAATGCATGTAGGGCACCCTTTGTGACACTTATTGTCTATGGAAGACAAACCACTACCCATTGTAGTAGATGTTTTGGCGAATCCAATTGACAACAATGTTCAACAAGACGTTGTTGTTTATATAGTCATTCTTAATTAAACTAGAGGTAAATCATGTGTGATGCACAAGTTTGTTTATATTTTTTGTTATAATCTATCATAGTTATAATATTATTGTTTGTTTATACTTCATTGTATATTATTTATAATAAAAATAACTATAGATTACCTTTAAAAATGTATAAAAGATTATTGATATTAAGTATATAAAAATAAAATAAGCAATATATCTTTATTAATTGGAAAATAAAAATAAAATAAATAAATGTAGTTATATTAAACAAATCATTCCAAACAATATAATCATATAATTTTCATGGTTTTTTAATTTTTTACGATGTTTGGTTGATCACTAAATGGTGTGCTAGAAATATTCTTATGTATGTTTTTTTATAAATAAAGAGGGCTTACATCGGAAAAGAAAAACTAACAACGAGTCCTAATGTTCCAAAGCACAGGCTCCCTAGACATGTCATCAATAATCTTATTAGAATGCCCTCAGGGGCATCTTCTAGAAAAAGCTCTCCATAGAGTCGAGTTGTAGGCTATAGTTGGCGAGCCAATTCATAAAAATGTTCTCCTCTCTCCACGTATGAATGATCTCCACCTGCCAATCACTGGTAAGGTGTAACATCATTTGTCAATTGGTTCTAGAAGGAATACAAGTTGTAGCAATTAACCCACTGTCAAGCTTTTCTGAAATGAAGTGATGATCTATCTATATGTGTTTCGTCTTGTCATATTGAATGGGATTATGAGCAATACTAATAGCCAATTTATTATCCCAAAATAACTATTATCAGCGGTCGTACGCAGGTCAAAATAATTAGAAAGATATAAAATATAATACAAGGTAGTTAACCTTGGTCGTCTCACAAGGACCTCTACCGGAATCGAGAACTGATAGATAACAATAAAAGGGGGGGTTTTTTAAGAAAAGAGTTTGATGTATAACGAAGAAAATCAATTAAAGAGAGGCAATCAATTCACTGGTTTTGGGTGTGTTTTAAAGCAAGTGTCAAAACAGTGTGTTCAATCAATCGTGAGAGTGAACAAGCGCTAGTAACACAATTAACGTAATAACTGAATTCTATCATTCCTATAAACAAGCGTCATAGACTCTATCAATTCTATCCAAACTAAATTAAACAAGCGATAAAATAGTTTGAATAATGAAAGTTGCAAAACAGAATATTGATTGAGTGATTAAGTAAAACTGAATCATAAAACAATTCACATAAAGCACGTCACAAAGTTTGAATAATTAAACAAAACACAAACCATATTTGCAGCAATAATTACAGATATGAAATTGATAGAGAAAGAATTAAAACCGTAAAAAACAAAATATACATTAAGCACTGAACCTCAAAATTCTTACAAGAAACACCCTTCACCAATAGATTGATCTAGGGCCTTAAGCTTCCATGGAGGTTAGGGCACCAAACGTAAAACTAAAATTAGAAATGCGTAAAAGAGATAAAAATGGCTCTAAAAACTGTATTTAGTCTTAGAGAGAACGAAAAACCTAAATCCCTAAACAGGTTCTATGATAAAAACCTGTTAACAAACTAAAATTTCGGCACAAAACTTGTTTTCCACTATGCCGCTTCGGTATTTCGCAGATTTGACCTTCAAGACTCTAGAATTTGGTTTCGAGCTCAACATAAGAATTGTAGCTCTCTTCCTTAACTTTTTAATGCATGCTTTCACGCCTCAATCGGATGACGACATTCAAAGGTATATGGCCTGCAGAGTAGACTGGGGTCAATATGCAATAAAAACAAGAATTAGTCAAAAATTGCTATTCTGCTCAAATAAGAACCAAAGTCTAGAAACGCGTTAATACTTAAATATTAAGAACAAAACACAATTAAAATGCACTGATCAAATTTCGTCACACTTAAGCTTTTGCACTCCGGGCAAAACACACAAAACAAGACACAAAAAACAATACCTGAATTTCCAATGAACCCAAGAATGCAAAGTTATTAGAGAGACTTTTCCTAACCTTCAAGGAGAATGACAATCAAAAATAGCATTTAATTACAATCAAGGCAAGCAAAAGGATAGAGTCCAAAAAGTGAATCATAAGTGAGGAGTCCTCACAGGATATGCTTAACATGCTTGCCACGTCACATTTAAGAACACATGCACATAAGATCAAAAGGTCTTTGTAAGGATTGTAATGGGGTCAAGGTCAAGGTGGGATAATCTTAAGGGGGAACTAGGCTAAAAAGAATCAAAGAGGATTTTTGAAAATGCCGGCGGATTTCGTAAAAACAAACAATAATAATAATAATTTTTTTTCCGCCGAAAATTCATGTTTTTCTTGTAGTGAATGACTATTAAAAATGATGCAAAATTCTGTGCTCATATCCAACTTATTATCACAAGAGCAACAAGAAATCAATCAAGTCATGTCGAAACACCTATGGTCCTAGAATAGTATAATGACTCAGAACATATGCTAAGAACTCATGAAAAAACATGCAAAAGTAACATTTTTTTCTTTTTTTTATAGTTAAAAATTAAAAACATAAATACTAAAACACACCCCCCACACTTAAATCACACAATGTACTCAATGTAAGCAACAAGTATAACTTAAGAATAAGAAGGAAAAAAACTCCCTCTTGAAGGTGGAGAACTTGAAGCTTGTTTTCGAATGGTATTTCCCAAAGAAGTCTCTTTTATGGTTACTGCACACATGTTTAGTCACCTTCTTCTCGCATGGAATGTCCACTGAGGTCCATTTGATAGCTTTCTCATGTTCCCTTAGAATTGGAGGCAGCTTTTCCTGTTCATATTCAAGGTTAGTTGAAATAATGATAGAAAAATTTCACTTCCCTCTAAATATGCATATTTCAAATTTTCAAGGAGTGGTTTGAGATCTACAACATGTGGTTGCTCAATGGTAACTGATTAACTGCAATGGTTTCGTGGGATAACTTTAAAACCTGACTAAGTTTGAAGAAACTAAGTGATCTAACATCTAACTCCTTTATTGTCTTAAGCAATACTTTTTCCTAACCAACAATCAGAAATCATAATTATAGGACGCATCTACAAAACTAGAATGTTTTTTCTCTATAGTTTCTTCACACCAAGAGTGAAAGCAAGGAGACCGCATAATAGGGGCCAACTTCTAATCCAGATTTATTTATTACTTTTACCTGCAACTTCTACCCGGATTATTTTGATGTTTCTCCCAATTTGAGTTTATCTTTATCTGACAAGAATTTACTTGATGCTATACAGCTCACTATACATACAAATGGTTATAATTTTAAACCAGACAGTGAGGTAATAGCAATATGCTATAGAGTCTATTATAAAGTGTTAAATACACTTAATCCGAAAGTTAAGCAAATATCTTTCCCAGGAACAACTACTCTTGTTCAAACTAATTTACTGACTTCGAATATAGTCACAAATAGACTAATAAAATGGAATGAAATAAATTTTCCAGAAACATGGTCCCTACCCCAAGCTGTAGAACCTGAACCTATCCTAAATAGGGATATAGATCAAATAATTCAGACTAATGAAGGGGACATAGAAATAAAATTTAACCCCAAGAGAATTATTAGAATTCCTAGAAGTCTTTCAGAAAGACATTCAGTTAGCGAGTTTTATACAACTCCCATTGAATTAAATAGAGCCTCTAGTTCTCACCCAATAGAAGAAATAGAGACCGTAGAAAATATAATAGTATCCTTATATAATGGTTGCTATTACCTGAAATGCATAAATCCAATTTTATAATGGTTCGAAATAAGTATCCTTATATTCACTCCTTATATCAGTTTTAGGTGACGACCCATTAAATAGCATACTAGGCGGGGAAGGTCATGAGCCCCTAACCTAGGCCCAGTATCCGTTAGGGAAAGTACTAGCGGGGGTTCATCGGGAGTAAGCAATTGTACGGCCGATGTTATGCTATTGTTTGTGCACGAATCACCGAGATTAGCAATAGTATGGTGATTGGTGTTTCGATTAATGTATTAAGCTAGTGGTTTATAAATTAAACTACAAATGCTATGGTTTTATAAATTGAACCGAGTGAGTGTTAGGGGTCACGGTAGAACTCACTGAGATATGTTATCTCACCCTGTTAATTGTTGTTGTTTTTACAGAGAAACAGGGAAAGAAGAAGGCGAAATGACACGAGTAGGTGGCGTGTCTAAGAGGATGATGAAGACTTATTGTCTCATTCTTAGTTTTTGTTTTTCCCTGTCATTTCGTCACCCAAATTCGATATAATTTATATATCGTACCCGCATTGGGCCGTCAAATTTCTATAATACCCGCATTGGGCCGTCAATTCGATTGGATATAATCTGTATGTCTTGTCCATACAATAATAGAACATATAATTCCGTTTTGATTTCAAAACATTTGCTCACACGCGTACTAATTTAGGTTTTTCGAAATATTTATAACTTCTAAAACTCTTAAAACCCAATTGAACTAGTCAAAATCATGTTTTTATAATGTATATAACATCCCAATTGGTTGGGAAAAGGATTAGAACTGGTTTAGAATCGAAAGGAGCGACGAAACGACGTTTTAGGAAACCTGGACCCGAAAGTTAGCACGCCCCGTGCTAAGTTCAACACGACCCGTGCTGCTGAAATTTCATTTTTTCTGTATCTGCGAAAGTTAGCACGCCCTGTGCTGCTGTAGCAGATACAAAAATTCGTTGATTTCGTTTCGTTTCGCTTCTCCTATGGCTTCCAATCTAAAATCCAATCACAATCCAACTGAAAAACAGAACACACATTACCATATTCCAGTCCAAGCAACAACAATCACAAACAATATATCGAGTAACCGTTTATCGAAACTTCAAAATAACAGAATTTTCACAAAATACCGGTTTGACTCAAAAACTCTTTCCAAGTGAAATTAAAGCATGAAATCAAAATTTTCAAGGATGCATGACCAACAAAATAAAACCCTAAACGTGAGTAGAACTCACCTATCGTGATGAAAATCACGAAATACCGAGACTCTCCGAAGCTCGAACGACCCGTAACACACGAACAAGTTCCGAACTTCACGAACTCATCCAACCGCTTCCAAAATCGAAAACCCAGCTACTTAGATTCGCAACCAGCAACTCAATCACCCTAAAACCATCTTCAATTGACAATGTAGCTTTAGTTTTTCCTTCACTCAAGTTCCCAATGAACAAGGAAGCCTTCACTTGACCCAAACTCCATTGCTGATCAAGTTGAAGATGCAAGAGGCTTCAATGTAGTTTCCCCTCCATTCTTTCCTTCTTCTTCCTCTCGCCCCCTCACTCTTCTCTCTCTTTCTATTTCTATTTTTTTTCTTTCTTGATTTCAGCAAAAGTGATGAATGAAGAGAGTGGGGTTGATTAAAAGTGTTGTGAGCTGAGGGTTATTCTAATACAATGACCAAAATGCCCCTTGGTTCCTTAATTCTCACTTAATTCTAAATTCTACCCAATTTCTCCCCAAACAACCACACAATTTCAATAATAATCCAAGGAATCACATAGCTTAACAATTATATATATATATTGCTTTCGCGAAAATCATACATCCTCGACCAGATTGATTATTTCACCAAATAATAAATCTCTAGTTAATTTCGTAAACCGAAATTAAAGAAACTAGGGATGTTACAATCCACTTGAATAATGAAGAAAATGTAAGAACAATTAAGGGTGAAAATTTCTACTTGTTAGCAATAGAATCCTTGCGGGGACTTCCCAATTAGGGGCGTGAAGGCAGAGAATTTTTCCATGTGGGAACAGGGACGGGGGAGAAAATCTTTGCATGATCAACTTGGAGATGGAGACAAGGACCCGATCCTCCGCCCTGAATATATTACATAAATATTCTTATTATAGGTAGAGATATATAATATTATAAGTAATTGATTTTTTTAGTTTTTTTATGCGTTTTAATTAAAAACATTAACAAAATATTAAATTATGCTAATTTTATATTTTTATTATTACTTTTATACTTTTTGAATATTCAAATATCAAAGTAAGACTAACTTTTATAATTTTTATTTTAAAATGTTAAACTTTTTAACTTTCAGTCTTACTTTTATATATTTTTTTTCATTTTATTATATTTTAGTTCATATTTTCTAACTTTTAATAAATTCCTGGTGTCCCCGCGGGATTGCGGGGATCCGTATTGAAGGGGATTTGAGGAGGAATCGGGGGTGCGAAGGGGAGACAATTTGGCAGGAAAGAACAGGGACTAGGGGAGTACTCCCCACCGCCGCTCCGCCCCATTTCCCATCCCTAGAAAGAATTAACAAAAACCCAAGTTTGGTTCAAGTTATTCATTTTGAAATGCTACGATGTAAAGTGAAGAGTCTTTATATTGAAAAACACTAAAATTTGTATTTACTTAATTAAATTTAATTATAGTCAATATTAAATTATTTTCTATTTGTTTTTGTCTTTTGATGCACATTTAAAAATAATAATTTAACTATTAATATTTTAGGTAAATCATTATTTTTTTGATTATTTATTAAGGTTACTATTAGAGATATTTGATTATAAAAATATAATTTACATTTATTTAAGTTTAATAATTAATATTACTATTTCCCTAAGCTTTAAATAAAATTCCAAAAAAAATAGTTTAATAATTTCATTTCGTCGAGTTTGTTCAATTTTCTTTATATGTTTGTTGTTGTTGTTAACATTATTATTATTATTATTATTATTATTATTATTATTATTATTTTCTATTAAATAACTATCTATAGTAAATTAACTTAATAATATAAAAATTGATATTTTCTAAAAACAAAAAATTTATAGTTTTTTTTACTATATACTGTGATTAGCACGGGCCTACATATTAAATGATTTTTTTGTTTTTCTTATTTTTTTTAAATAGAATTTTTCAATGTAGTAAATTTATTTATAAATTGTGTAATAAAATCTTCACCCAAATTAATAGGTTCTTATGTGTCGAGGGTTCGATCCTCGCTTTGGGCATGGAGCAGCTTTAAATCCCTGGGCCAGCTGTCCCACCCTGAACCTAAGCCTCTGTTCGAAACAGACAATGAGGTGCAATTCCTCAACAACAACAACAACAAAAAAACACTACTCAACCAGAGTCAAGTTATCATGAATAATAACTAACTCTTAATAGGAAATGTAAGAAAACATCAAGTAATGACTTTATCAAATTAAATATTATCTTGAGCTTATATGCAGAACAAAATGTGCACATAAATTCATCCCTATAAGAACCGATATGACGAACCACACCTTGCTTATGTATGAAGCATAAAACTAGATGATAAGATAGGGTAGGAATACATTGGTCTAGTATGAGAGATGACACAACCATTCATCCTAGCTAATGAAATTCTGCTAGGAACTAAATTTACCCAATCTAATTGTTGAATTATATCTATATCCATATATATATATATATATATATATATAAACATATATATATATAAATATATATATATATATATATAGAGGAAATCCCCCCTAGCGATGGAAAATATTTATCTCTCCTAGACAGGGTATCATCGCAAAAATGGTTTGTCAAAATTACTTTAATGGTTAGTAAAAATTTTGTTTTGGAAAATGAAATTGCTCTCATAGATAGTGGAGCAGACTTAAATTGCATTCAGGAAGGGATCATCCCTACCAAATACTTTTCAAAAACATCTCAAGCCCTCACACAAGCTGGAGGCGACAAATTGCAAGTTAAATATAAACTTTCAAATGCCCATATTTGTAACCAAAGTATTTGCTTACCAACGTCTTTTATCCTAGTCAAAAATTTGACTCACAGGATTATATTAGGCACCCCCTTTCTACATAATATTATGCCTATTATAAATATTGACCAGAGTGGAATCACCACTATTATAGATGACAAAAAAATCATTTTCAAATTCATTACTGATCCTCATGTCAAGATGTTGAACGAGGTAAGAGATATTCTCCTCAATAAAGAGAAGCAAATGTGCTTCCTTAAGGAAGAAGTAAGCTTACTCAATATAAGTGAGCAACTCAACAAAGATAACATTAAGAGCCAAATTAAGGCCATCGAACAACAATTTGTTGCAGAAGTTTGCAATGATCTTCCGAATGCTTTCTGGAATAGAAAGCAGCATGTTATATCCTTGCCCTATGAGGATGGTTTCATTGAAAACCAGATCCCTACTAAGGCCAGACCGGCCCAAATGAACAAGGAATACCTTGACCTATGCAAAAGAGAAATTGATTCTCTCTTACAAAAGGGGTTGATTAGAAATTCTAAGTCTCCCTGGAGCTGTACAGCGTTCTATGTAAACAAGAATGCTGAGCAGGAACGAGGAGTTCCTAGGCTAGTTATTAATTACAAGCCCCTTAATAAGGTGTTGAAATGGATCAGGTACCCTATCCCTAAGAAAAAGGATCTTTTAGACAGATTAAGCGATGCTCTAATCTTTTCAAAATTCGATATGAAATCGGGTTACTGGCAAATCCAGATAAGTGAAGCTGATAAATATAAAACAGCCTTCACTGTGCCCTTTGGACACTTCGAATGGAATGTCCTTCCCTTTGGTCTAAAAAATGCCCCTTCAGAGTTTCAAAATATTATGAATGACATTTTTAATGCCTACTCTGATTTCATAATTGTCTACATAGATGATGTTTTGGTCTTTTCCAAAAGCATTGACCAACACACAAAACATTTGAAAATTTTCAAAGGTTTGGTCAAGCATAATGGCTTAGTTATTTCTGCCGCAAAAATGAAACTTTTCCAAACAAAGGTTAGGTTTCTAGGCCATGAGATAGACCAAGGAACAATATATAGTTCCTATCAATAGGAGCATAGACTTTGCTTCCAAATTTCCCAATGTTATTTCTGAAAAGAAACAACTTCAGAGGTTCTTAGGGAGTCTCAGTTATATCTCAGATTATTATGAGGACCTATCACAGGATACGGCCATTTTATACAATAGGCTCAGAAAGAACCTAGGGCCATGGACAGAAAGACATTCCCAGGATGTCCAAAGAATTAAAGCCAAAGTAAAATGTTTACCTTGCTTAAATTTAGCAAATCCTAAATTCTTTAAAATAGTTGAAACAGATGCTTCAGACTTAGGATATGGTGGTATCCTAAAACAGGTAAATCCCAATAGTTCCAAAGAAGAACTGGTAAGATTTACTTCAGGAAAATGGAATCCGGCCCAGTCGAAATACTCGACCATTAAAAAAGAAATGCTTTCCATTATAAAATGCATTTCAAAATTTCAAGATGATTTGCTAAATGAAAAATTTTTACTCAGAATTGACTGCAGCTCTGCCAAGTCAATAATTGAGAAAGATGTGAAAAATTTAGTGGCAAAACAAATCTTTGCCAACTGGGAAGCACAATTGTCTGCTTTCGAATTTGATATACAATATATTAAAGGAGAAAATAATTCTCTTGCTGACTATTTGACCCGTGAATTTTTGCAGGGTGAATGACTACCCCCAATAGGGGAAGAGGTCATGGCTATGGCCGTGGCCGAGGACGTGGGAGCAACAATATGTTGCCCTACCAAGAATCAAACATTCCTCTAATAGGGGATTGGACTACAGTCCATAGGACAAGAAACTTGCAGCAATTGCCTGAAGTCAATCCCATCTATACGAATAAGTCCTTAGAGAAATATTATTACAAAAGGCCCTCACCTCAAGATTTACTCTTTGAGGAAACCGAACCATTCCAGAATTCATACTCTGGAAAATCTATCTATGAATGGAATATAGATGGTCTAGGTGATAAACAGATCATAGACACCGTACACAGGATGATCATGTACTCTACTGTTTGTAAGCAACAGGGCAATAATGACAGCTCTATAGCTTCCTTTATAGCCACTGGCTTTGTCGGCCAACTAAGAGGATGGTGGGACCACTACCTAAACGATAGTCAAAAAAGGGAAATCTTATCCCATAAGAAAGAAATCAAGCTAGAAACTAGCGGCAGTCCCATCACTACAACCACTGGCGAAGAGGACGCCGTCTATACCCTATGCCTATCCATCCTACAGCATTTTGTAGGAACCAACATATCGATAGGAGAGAAATTAGAAACCCTCCTCCAGAATCTAAGATGTCCTCCTTAACCCACTTTAGGTGGTATAAGGACACCTTCTTGTCCAGGGTTTTCCAACTAAAAAACCCCGACTCTATCCACTGGAAATCCAAGTTCGTAGATGGGTTACCATATCTATTTGCTGAAAAGATTCGGCAATCCTTAAGAAATAGGAATGATGGCACAAACATAAATTATGCTGACCTAACTTATGGCCAGATCATTAGTAATTGCATTAGTGAAGGATTAGCCTTGTGCAACGACATAAAGCTAAAAAACCAACTCAAAAAGCAAAAGCTTTCGGAAAAACACCAATTAGGTGAATTCTGCGAACAGTTTGCTTTTGACCTAGAAAAACCCCCAGGTACTAATAAGCAGCAGCAAAAACTAGGGAAAAATAAACCCTATAAGAACTATAAGGACAGGACCAAGAATCCTTACAAAGATCCCTACAAAACTCCTAATAGGAAGAAGTATAGAAAAAGGTTCTATTGTAGACCCAAGGAAAAACCCTTCGTCCCAAAGGGGAAAAGAAAGGCCAAAAGCCTTGATATAACCTGCCACAAGTGTGGCAAGGTAGGACACTACGCCAACCAGTGTTGGACCAAGAAAGCCCTTACCGAAATTAAGGACGAGCAGTTAAAAACCCATCTAGAAAAAGTCCTGTTAGCTAGTTCTGAATCAGAGAGAGAGTCCTCAGATGAGGATATAGGAATCATATACGAATCCTCAACCGATTCGTCTTCCACAGACAATGACTGTCAATGTAATGAATTAAATTACTGGAAATCCATTGTCGATATGAACGGCTTAAATGTTCTCACAGCAGAACAAGATGAAGCCTTAAAGGCCTTAGAAACCATCTCAGATAACAATCTGAAAAGAAAAATGATCAATTTTCTGATAAAAGAAAATGACAAAAAGGAGTCTCCCCTAATCATAGAGGCACCCTACCCAATCAGTGAGGTGATGTCTAGGTTTACACAGTCCAATATAAAAGAGACACCTGTCTCCATCATGGACTTAAAGAGAGAAATAAATCTCTTAAAATCTGAGATTACTCAGATCAAAAGAAACAATAGCGTCCTACATCAAAGAATCACCATCTTAGAAGGTCCAGAAAAAATAGAGGAAATCCCCCCTAGCGATGGCAAATATTTATCTCTCCTAGACAGGGTAACATCGCAAAAATGGTTTGTCAAAATTACTTTAATGGTTAGTAAAAAATTTGTTTTGGAAAATGAAATTGCTCTCATAGATAGTGGAGCAGACTTAAATTGCATTCAGGAAGGGATCATCCCTACCAAATACTTTTCAAAAACATCTCAAGCCCTCACACAAGCTGGAGGCGACAAATTGCAAGTTAAATATAAACTTTCAAATGCCCATATTTGTAACCAAAGTATTTGCTTACCAACGTCTTTTATCCTAGTCAAAAATTTGACTCACAGGATTATATTAGGCACCCCCTTTCTACATAATATTATGCCTATTATAAATATTGACCAGAGTGGAATCACCACTATTATAGATGACAAAAAAATCATTTTCAAATTCATTACTGATCCTCATGTCAAGATGTTGAACGAGGTAAGAGATATTCTCCTCAATAAAGAGAAGCAAATGTGCTTCCTTAAGGAAGAAGTAAGCTTACTCAATATAAGTGAGCAACTCAACAAAGATAACATTAAGAGCCAAATTAAGGCCATCGAACAACAATTTGTTGCAGAAGTTTGCAATGATCTTCCGAATGCTTTCTGGAATAGAAAGCAGCATGTTATATCCTTGCCCTATGAGGGTGGTTTCATTGAAAACCAGATCCCTACTAAGGCCAGACCGGCCCAAATGAACAAGGAATACCTTGACCTATGCAAAAGAGAAATTGATTCTCTCTTACAAAAGGGGTTGATTAGAAATTCTAAGTCTCCCTGGAGCTGTACAGCGTTCTATGTAAACAAGAATGCTGAGCAGGAACGAGGAGTTCCTAGGCTAGTTATTAATTACAAGCCCCTTAATAAGGTGTTGAAATGGATCAGGTACCCTATCCCTAAGAAAAAGGATCTTTTAGACAGATTAAGCGATGCTCTAATCTTTTCAAAATTCGATATGAAATCGGGTTACTGGCAAATCCAGATAAGTGAAGCTGATAAATATAAAACAGCCTTCACTGTGCCCTTTGGACACTTCGAATGGAATGTCCTTCCCTTTGGTCTAAAAAATGCCCCTTCAGAGTTTCAAAATATTATGAATGACATTTTTAATGCCTACTCTGATTTCATAATTGTCTACATAGATGATGTTTTGGTCTTTTCCAAAAGCATTGACCAACACACAAAACATTTGAAAATTTTCAAAGGTTTGGTCAAGCATAATGGCTTAGTTATTTCTGCCGCAAAAATGAAACTTTTCCAAACAAAGGTTAGGTTTCTAGGCCATGAGATAGACCAAGGAACAATAGTTCCTATCAATAGGAGCATAGACTTTGCTTCCAAATTTCCCAATGTTATTTCTGAAAAGAAACAACTTCAGAGGTTCTTAGGGAGTCTCAATTATATCTCAGATTATTATGAGGACCTATCACAGGATACGGCCATTTTATACAATAGGCTCAGAAAGAACCTAGGGCCATGGACAGAAAGACATTCCCAGGATGTCCAAAGAATTAAAGCCAAAGTAAAATGTTTACCTTGCTTAAATTTAGCAAATCCTAAATTCTTTAAAATAGTTGAAACAGATGCTTCAGACTTAGGATATGGTGGTATCCTAAAACAGGTAAATCCCAATAGTTCCAAAGAAGAACTGGTAAGATTTACTTCAGGAAAATGGAATCCGGCCCAGTCGAAATACTCGACCATTAAAAAGAAATGCTTTCCATTATAAAATGCATTTCAAAATTTCAAGATGATTTGCTAAATGAAATTTTTTTACTCAGAATTGACTGCAGCTCTGCCAAGTCAATAATTGAGAAAGATGTGAAAAATTTAGTGGCAAAACAAATCTTTGCCAACTGGGAAGCACAATTGTCTGCTTTCGAATTTGATATACAATATATTAAAGGAGAAAATAATTCTCTTGCTGACTATTTGACCCGTGAATTTTTGCAGGGTGAATGACTACCCCCAATAGGGGAAGAGGTCGTGGCTATGGCCGTGGCCGAGGACGTGGGAGCAACAATATGTTGCCCTACCAAGAATCAAACATTCCTCTAATAGGGGATTGGACTACAGTCCATAGGACAAGAAACTTGCAGCAATTGCCTGCACCTCCAAGGAAAGAAGATATACCTTCTTCCTCATCGAGTAAGACTACGTCTTACAAAGAAGCAATGGTCAATGAACCAACAGAAGTAACAGAATATCTTGAAAACCCTGTTACAGAAGACATAATGTATGTCGAGAAAGAAGATATAGACTTGGCCCCTAATGATGGGTGGTCGATCAAAACAAGATATCTCGAATCTAGAGGATATCCTGGACTTTATGGTAAGTCTAGACCTCACCTGGAGGTACTATTATTAGTCACTGAATCAATAACAATTACTCACCATCACCAGAATAATAACCCAGAAAGTTTTATAAACTTCAGCAAATGCCATATCAATAAGGTACTATCACCCAGAGAATGGGGACTGAACCCCAATGGGGAAAAGGCAATAAAAATTGCCGAAGGTAAATATGTTTATTTCAATTACTGGGATTATATCCAGGCTTTCTCATTGGCATTTTATTATCAAAATCCCAAGAACAAACATTCTTGGTTCTTCAGTATCAACCCAGAAGTGGTTGATAGGCCCATACCAAATTGGTTTTTTAACTGGTGGATCAAATTTGGTCCTTCCTTGGAAATTTTACCAGTAGATCTACTCCGCTTATATGATGACTGGTGTCACCACAGTCCCTTAATTCTGAAAAATACTTTTAAAATGATTACAGGACAAGGCCCATGCCTATATTTTATTAAATTCCAAATACCATGGATATGGAGATGGACTATTACCATAACACAAGACAGGCACGGTATTCCTGTGCTTAGGAGAAATTTCTTCTATAAATGGTGGGCTAAAATGGCCACCGAGGACCTCCAATATATCAAAGCCAAGGTTGAGACAACCATAGCTGATGACCAGTGCAAAACAAAGTTCCAAGATTCCCAAGAGCTCTCAGTGGCCAACTTAAAGAATTACTTTAAAAAACTACACCCTAATGAAACGGAGGAACAAATCATGGTCAGGACCCTTGATTATATGAAAGAACAATTCTTTAAAAATTTTCAGTTCAAAAATGAAGCAGTGTCAATGAAGACCAGCTCGCCGCAAGCATCAATGGACTCAGATGCCCTTGATTGCTTAGCCGGGGAGTCCCAAGCTGAGGAAGACCCTACTCCCGAAGACTTCTGGGATGCCATGATCCAATCTATGACCCAGAAAGGAAAAGGACCAAACTCCAATCGTCAGCCATGACGTCACAAGGCCAATAATACATGCCCGGCCAAGCCTCTCTGTAATCTGTCGACCACTTTGTCGACCATTTAGGCAATAATAATGCCCTCCACTATTTACTTTTTTAAAGTTTTTGTCGTTTGTCATTATAAATGCGCCTATGGGGCCCACAGAAGCGTACCCGGCATTAATAATGATTTTTGTCATTTTCTTCACAGGCTACCGAATGTAACAGTAGCTTTTTACCGGCTTAAATAGTAAGCCTTTTTCTTTTCTTTATAAGGCGAATCCGCCCCAGTTGTAACACAAGCTTCAATACATAAGTCTTTTAAGTTTTTCAAGTTTAAATACAATTTCCTTCCGCAATCAATCGCACACTCTGCTTTCCTTTCCTTAAGGTAACTATAATTTCTTTCTATAATTTCAATTTTATTTCAATTGTTCTTATGATAGCTCCCAGCTAAGTACCCAGTTGTGGCACGTCGGTCTCAAATGGTATCAGAGCCATGTTGAGCTAGTTCTTCGTATGGACTTATAATTTTAGCAGTATCTTTTTGTGTTTTTTAGTCTGGTTAGGAGCTGCTGGTGAAAGCATGACATGGGAGTTGGAGAGCAAGATGCGAGAGTCCTATCCGGAGCTGTTTGAATCAGGTATGTTTTCGAGGACGAAAGATTCTAAGTGGGGGAGGTTGTAACACCCCGGAAATAATTTAATTAAAATAGTTGATTGAATTATTAAAATAATTTGGAGGCGGGATATAGATAAATTAAAAGGTTAATATTTTATATGCGTAGGAGGTGAAACGAGTAAAGGAGGTGGTGACGTAGAGAGCCCAGTGTTTACTGAGCCCTCAACTTAAACCCTGGGGGTTTAAGCCAAACCCTCATTCGCAGCAAGCAAAAGAAAAACGAAAGTGAGAGTGAGAGAGAGAGCACGCGGCGCAAAGAGGGAGAGAAGAGGAGGGTTTCGCGAAGAATTTCAAAAGGAGATCGTTCGTGTTGCTGTGGTTTTGTTCGTGTCTCGTTCGTCGTGTTCCGGAGCTTACGTTATTCGAGGTAAGGGTGGGCTTAACCTTGATAATGGGTTGATGATAATTATGTGTGGGTAGTCTAGGGTTTTGTTGAATTGTTCGTGTTGTTGCATATCGTGTTTTCGTTGAGATTGGTGCTTTGATGATTGTTGCACGTTATTGTGATTTGTTTCGTTATTTGTTGTTGCGTGATTGTTGTATCACGATGATGGTGTTGTTATTGTTCGTGTTTTTGTTGTTGCTGTGCGTGGTTGATTGTTGTTGTCGCGTTGTCGAATTGTCGTTTTTGTTGTGGTGG
The DNA here is from genome assembly GCA_963573325.1 of Astragalus glycyphyllos. NCBI lineage: Eukaryota > Viridiplantae > Streptophyta > Magnoliopsida > Fabales > Fabaceae > Astragalus > Astragalus glycyphyllos. The sequence continues at coordinate 79,907,390 of OY754311.1, forward strand.
TTGCGGTGTCGTTGCCGTTAGGGTTTGGTGTTTGGCAATTTAGCGATTCTGGACACAGGTTCGGTTTTTCTAAAACTGGCGCTGTTTGGTTGATCCAAAAATTATAAGGTTGATTGTTTTTGAAAATAGACTTAACGCCGGTCGTTATGGCACTGGTTTCGTCAAATTCGGAGTTGTATAGCTCGAGTTATAGGCGATACAAGTTAGGTTAAAATTCTGGAAACGATTTGGGTATAGATTCGGTATTTCGGTGACTGGGAACGTTGTATTGACCGAAAAATTATGTGGTTTATTTTTCTGGAAAATAGACTTAATGCTTGTTAATTTGGCACTGGTTTGGTTGCGTTTAGAGTTGTGTAGCTCGATATATGAATTCCACAAGTTAGAGTAAGATTCTGGAAACAATCTGGACACAGGGTCAGTGTTTTGGTTACCACGTTTTCAAAAGAACCCCTTTTCGAACGAATCCAATTTCTTTGAAAACTAGACAAAATTTTCCCCAGTTTATGCACAAGTTTCATGCAATTTGATTGAGTTTTGGTCACTTTGGAATTGCTTGAATTTGAAGGACAGAAACTGTCCTCTTTTGCAACTAGCCTGTGTGCTTTTCGAAAACTGTACCTATTGGACACTCTCCTTCAAAAACTGAACTTAGGGATGATAACCAGACCCATAGGGCTTTCCAACAAGTATTTATTTGTTGAAATCCGATGTCGTTTGCTATTTTAATTAATTCGCTGAAGTAGGTGCGATGTGCGTAGGCGCTGTGCGCCAGTCTTGTGCGTGGTGTGCGTGCGTTATGTCCGCGTTGTGGAGCCGTCTGGTGTTAATATTTCAGGTGCGGTGCTGGTATGCTCAGGAGAGTTTAGTGGTAGCTGTGATGCTACAACTTGGTGCTATTTTTGGTGAAATCATTTGTTTTGATTCTGGTGATATAGTATTTATTTTAAATACTTGTTATGGTGAGTTGGTGCATAATCATGGTGTCGCATTGTCATATGCATGTTTTGGTGATATAGGCTCTGCCTCTGGTGTTTATTGGTGATATGCCCGTCGTGGCTCATTTTGGTGATCGGTACCGCATGCATATGCCCACTGGAGGGGTTGCATATCATCCCATTGTCTATGAATGTTATAACTTTGGTGGTTCACTGTCAAATGGACTTTTCCTTTGGTATCTGGTGCTGTGATATGGTGTAATTGTATTGTGTTGCTGTAGTTACCTGATGCTAGCATATTTTTATCATCTGCTTATTACCTCTGTTAGACTCACCCCTTCTGCTTGGAATGTTGCTCTCATGCGGCAACGCTGCAGGTGATCGCTAGTGCTCGTGGAGGAATTGCTAGGTTTTGCTTCCTCTCTCGTTTGGGTCTGTGTCAGCTCTGATATGTAGCACCGGGGAGTCGTTAGTTATCGTTTTGAACTATTATTTTAGTTATTGGAAATTGTTTTAATTAATTTTGGAGATGTCTCTAATTGTTAATTCTGGAGATGTTTAAACTGGTTAATATTTTCGCTGCTTGGTGATTTCTTTTATATAAATTATTTTGGAGAATTTTTTTTTGGAATAAATGGTGTTTTTTTTTAAAATGGTGAAAAATGTAGCGCCCTTCGAGGTGACTCTGATAATTGTCTATTTAGTTGTAATAGTAAAAGGGGGGTGTTACACCTACCCAGTCCGAAATGAGTTTTGGTATTTAATGGATTTAAACCCAGGAAGTGCTATGAGAGGACTCATCAATGATGAGTTCCAACACGAAAGATATTTCCAATTTAGAAAATGGTATTTCAAAACTTTTTCCCCTCCTGTTTTGAAAAGTTTCAAAGATATTTACTATGACGAGTTAGCAATAACTCAAAACTATATTCCTTTTGTTAAATGGTTTATAGGCCATTTTGTTAACAAAGTCAGCCAGGAAATTCTTGTTTTACAGTCAAATTCTTGGAAGACAGTAAACGGAGAGGAGATAATTTCCCCATTTCCTCCGAAACAGTCTATAACCCTTGGCAAGGATGCTGAGGCTAGAGCTCTTTTTACCCTTCAAAAGGTTGAACATGATCAGGTGACTATTAGGGAGTTAAACTCCATAATAAAGTCCCAAAATTATACAAATACTTTTCTTTTATGCTTTGCAGAACAATTTACCTCCTTGGAAAAAGACTTATCGTCTTTAAGAAGTCTTGTCGAAAAACAGATTGCCCAGCAAAAAACCATAGTTGACCAGCTGAGCAAAGAAAAATCTGCAGAGGCCATTCCTATTATAAAGGATGTCCCTCTCATCCAGCCCCCTATTCCCATAGAAGGCTTTAAAATGGATAGTGACAACACTGAATTCACACGTATCCTCGAGCAGAAGCTAAAGGATTTACGCTTAAATGTCTTATCTCAAAAAGATACCTCTGGAAATACTTCAGAGACTTCTGAAGATAGTGAGGAAGTTAGTAATATTGATGAACTCACTAAGATGTTTAGTAACCAGCACATCAACGATGTTGCTGAAGTCAATCCCATCTATACGAATAAGTCCTTAGAGAAATTTTATTACAAAAGGCCCTCACCTCAAGAATTACTCTTTGAGGAAACCGAACCATTCCAGAATTCATACTCTGGAAAATCTATCTATGAATGGAATATAGACGGTCTAGGTGATAAACAGATCATAGACACCGTACACAGGATGATCATGTACTCTACTGTTTGTAAGCAACAGGGAAATAATGACAGCTCTATAGCTTCCTTTATAGCCACTGGCTTTGTCGGCCTACTAAGAGGATGGTGGGACCACTACCTAAACGATAGTCAAAAAAGGGAAATCTTATCCCATAAGAAAGAAATCAAGCTAGAAATAAGCGGCAGTGCCATCACTACAACCACTGGCGAAGAGGACGCCGTCTATACCCTATGCCTATCCATCCTACAGCATTTTGTAGGAACCAACATATCGATAGGAGAGAAATTACAAACCCTCCTCCAGAATCTAAGATGTCCTTCCTTAGCCCACTTTAGGTGGTATAAGGACACCTTCTTGTCCAGGGTTTTCCAACTAAAAAACCCTGACTCTATCCACTGGAAATCCAAGTTCGTAGATGGGTTACCATATCTATTTGCTGAAAAGATTCGGCAATCCTTAAGAAATAGGAATGATGGCATAAACATAAATTATGCTGACCTAACTTATGGCCAGATCATTAGTAATTGCATTAGTGAAGGATTAGCCTTGTGCAACGACATAAAGCTAAAAAACCAACTCAAAAAGCAAAAGCTTTCTGAAAAACACCAATTAGGTGAATTCTGCGAACAGTTTGCTTTTGACCTAGAAAAACCCCCAGGTACTAATAAGCAGCAGCAAAAACTAGGGAAAAATAAACCCTATAAGAACTATAAGGACAGGACCAAGAATCCTTACAAAGATCCCTACAAAACTCCTAATAGGAAGAAGTATAGAAAAAGGTTCTATAGTAGACCCAAGGAAAAACCCTTCGTCCCAAAGGGGAAAAGAAAGGCCAAAAGCCTTGATATAACCTGCCACAAGTGTGGCAAGGTAGGGCACTACGCCAACCAGTGTTGGACCAAGAAAGCCCTTAACGAAATTAAGGACGAGCAGTTAAAAACCCAATTAGAAAAAGTCCTGTTAGCTAGTTCTGAATCAGAGAGAGAGTCCTCAAATGAAGATATAGGAATCATATACGAATCCTCAACCGATTCGTCTTCCACAGACAATGACTGTCAATGTAATGAATTAAATTACTAGAAATCCATTGTCGATATGAACGGCTTAAATGTTCTCACCGCAGAACAAGATGAAGCCTTAAAGGCCTTAGAAACCATCTCAGATAACAATCTGAAAAGAAAAATGATCAATTTTCTGATAAAAGAAAATGACAAAAAGGAGTCTCCCCTAATCATAGAGGCACCCTACCAAATCAGTGAGGTGATGTCTAGGTTTACACAGTCCAATATAAAAGAGACACCTGTCTCCATCATGGACTTAAAGAGAGAAATAAATCTCTTAAAATCTGAGATTACTCAGATCAAAAGAAACAATAGTGTCCTACATCAAAGAATCACCATCTTAGAAGGTCCAGAAAAAATAGAGGAAATCCCCCCTAGCGATGGCAAATATTTATCTCTCCTAGACAGGGTAACATCGCAAAAATGGTTTGTCAAAATTACTTTAATGGTTAGTAAAAATTTTGTTTTGGAAAATGAAATTGCTCTCATAGATAGTGGAGCAGACTTAAATTGCATTCAAGAAGGGATCATCCCTACCAAATACTTTTCAAAAACATCTCAAGCCCTCACACAAGCTGGATGCGACAAATTGCAAGTTAAATAGAAACTTTCAAATGCCCATATTTGTAACCAAAGTATTTGCTTACCAACGTCTTTTATCCTAGTCAAAAATTTGACTCACAGGATTATATTAGGCACCCCCTTTCTACATAATATTATGCCTATTATAAATATTGACCAGAGTGGAATCACCACTATTATAGATGACAAAAAAATCATTTTCAAATTCATTACTGATCCTCATGTCAAGATGTTGAGCGAGGTAAGAGATATTCTTCTCAATAAAGAGAAGCAAATGTGCTTCCTTAAGGAAGAAGTAAGCTTACTCAATATAAGTGAGCAACTCAACAAAGATAACATTAAGAGCCAAATTAAGGCCATCGAACAACAATTTGTTGCAGAAGTTTGCAATGATCTTCCGAATGCTTTCTGGAATAGAAAGCAGCATGTTATATCCTTGCCCTATGAGGATGGTTTCATTGAAAACCAGATCCCTACTAAGGCCAGACCGGCCCAAATGAACAAGGAATACCTTGACCTATGCAAAAGAGAAATTGATTCTCTCTTACAAAAGGGGTTGATTAGAAATTCTAAGTCTCCCTGGAGCTGTACAGCGTTCTATGTAAACAAGAATGCTGAGCAGGAACGAGGAGTTCCTAGGCTAGTTATTAATTACAAGCCCCTTAATAAGGTGTTGAAATGGATCAGGTACCCTATCCCTAATAAAAAGGATCTTTTAGACAGATTAAGCGATGCTCTAATCTTTTCAAAATTCGATATGAAATCGGGTTATTGGCAAATCCAGATAAGTGAAGCTGATAAATATAAAACAGCCTTCACTGTGCCCTTTGGACACTTCGAATGGAATGTCCTTCCCTTTGGTCTAAAAAATGCCCCTTCAGAGTTTCAAAATATTATGAATGACATTTTTAATGCCTACTCTGATTTCATAATTGTCTACATAGATGATGTTTTGGTCTTTTCCAAAAGCAATGACCAACACACAAAACATTTGAAAATTTTCAAAGGTTTGGTCAAGCATAATGGTTTAGTTATTTCTGCCCCAAAAATGAAACTTTTCCAAACAAAGGTTAGGTTTCTAGGCCATGAGATAGACCAAGGAACAATAGTTCCTATCAATAGGAGCATACACTTTGCTTCCAAATTTCCCAATGTTATTTCTGAAAAGAAACAACTTCAGAGGTTCTTAGGGAGTCTCAGTTATATCTCAGATTATTATGAGGACCTATCACAGGATACAGCCATTTTATACAATAGGCTCAGAAAGAACCCAGGGCCATGGACAGAAAGACATTCCCAAGCTGTCCAAAGAATTAAAGCCAAAGTAAAATGTTTACCTTGCTTAAATTTAGCAAATCCTAAATTCTTTAAAATAGTTGAAACAGATGCTTCAGACTTAGGATATGGTGGTATCCTAAAACAGGTAAATCCCAATAGTTCCAAAGAAGAACTGGTAAGATTTACTTCAGGAAAATGGAATCCGGCCCAGTCGAAATACTCGACCATTAAAAAAGAAATGCTTTCCATTATAAAATGCATTTCAAAATTTCAAGATGATTTGCTAAATGAAAAATTTTTACTCAGAATTGACTGCAGCTCTGCCAAGTCAATAATTGAGAAAGATGTGAAAAATTTAGTGGGAAAACAAATCTTTGCCAACTGGCAAGCACAATTGTCTGCTTTCAAATTTGATATACAGTATAGTAAAGGAGAAAATAATTCTCTTGCTGACTATTTGACCCGTGAATTTTTGCAGGGTGAATGACTACCCCCAATAGGGGAAGAGGTCGTGGCTATGGCCGTGGCCGAGGACGTGGGAGCAACAATATGTTGCCCTACCAATAATCAAACATTCCTCTAATAGGGGATTGGACTACAGTCCATAGGACAAGAAACTTGCAGCAATTGCCTGCACCTCCAAGGAAAGAAGATATACCTTCTTCCTCATCGAGTAAGACTACGTCTTACAAAGAAGCAATGGTCAATGAACCAACAGAAATAACAGATTATCTTGAAAACCCTGTTACAGAAGACATCATGTATGTCGAGAAAGAAGATATAGACTTGGCCCCTAATGATGGGTGGTCGATCAAAACAAGATATCTCCTAAGCACAGGAATACCGTGCCTGTCTTGTGTTATGGTAATAGTCCATCTCCATATCCATGGTAATAGGAGATATCTTGTTTTGATCGACCACCCATCATTAGGGGCCAAGTCTATATCTTCTTTCTCGACATACATTATGTCTTCTGTAACAGGGTTTTCAAGATATTCTGTTACTTCTGTTGGTTCATTGACCATTGCTTCTTTGTAAGACGTAGTCTTACTCGATGAGGAAGAAGGTATATCTTCTTTCCTTGGAGGTGCAGGCAATTGCTGCAAGTTTCTTGTCCTATGGACTGTAGTCCAATCCCCTATTAGAGGAATGTTTGATTCTTGGTAGGGCAACATATTGTTGCTCCCACGTCCTCGGCCACGGCCATAGCCACGACCTCTTCCCCTATTGGGGGTAGTCATTCACCCTGCAAAAATTCACGGGTCAAATAGTCAGCAAGAGAATTATTTTCTCCTTTAATATACTGTATATCAAATTCGAAAGCAGACAATTGTGCTTGCCAGTTGGCAAAGATTTGTTTTCCCACTAAATTTTTCACATCTTTCTCAATTATTGACTTGGCAGAGCTGCAGTCAATTCTGAGTCAAAATTTTTCATTTAGCAAATCATCTTGAAATTTTGAAATGCATTTTATAATGGAAAGCATTTCTTTTTTAATGGTCGAGTATTTCGACTGGGCCGGATTCCATTTTCCTGAAGTAAATCTTACCAGTTCTTCTTTGGAACTATTGGGATTTACCTGTTTTAGGATACCACCATATCCTAAGTCTGAAGCATCTGTTTCAACTATTTTAAAGAATTTAGGATTTGCTAAATTTAAGCAAGGTAAACATTTTACTTTGGCTTTAATTCTTTGGACAGCTTGGGAATGTCTTTCTGTCCATGGCCCTGGGTTCTTTCTGAGCCTATTGTATAAAATGGCTGTATCCTGTGATAGGTCCTCATAATAATCTGAGATATAATTGAGACTCCCTAAGAACCTCGAAGTTGTTTCTTTTCAGAAATAACATTGGGAAATTTGGAAGCAAAGTCTATGCTCCTATTGATAGGAACTATTGTTCCTTGGTCTATCTCATGGCCTAGAAACCTAACCTTTGTTTGGAAAAGTTTCATTTTTGGGGCAGAAATAACTAAGCCATTATGCTTGACCAAACCTTTGAAAATTTTCAAATGTTTTGTGTGTTGGTCAATGCTTTTGGAAAAGACCAAAACATCATCTATGTAGACAATTATGAAATCAGAGTAGGCATTAAAAATGTCATTCATAATATTTTGAAACTCTGAAGGGGCATTTTTTAGACCAAAGGGAAGGACATTCCATTCGAAGTGTCCAAAGGGCACAGTGAAGGCTGTTTTATATTTATCAGCTTCACTTATCTGGATTTGCCAGTAACCCGATTTCATATCGAATTTTGAAAAGATTAGAGCATCGCTTAATCTGTCTAAAAGATCCTTTTTATTAGGGATAGGGTACCTGATCCATTTCAACACCTTATTAAGGGGCTTGTAATTAATAACTAGCCTAGGAACTCCTCGTTCCTGCTCAGCATTCTTGTTTACATAGAACGCTGTACAGCTCCAGGGAGACTTAGAATTTCTAATCAACCCCTTTTGTAAGAGAGAATCAATTTCTCTTTTGCATAGGTCAAGGTATTCCTTGTTCATTTGGGCCGGTCTGGCCTTAGTAGGGATCTGGTTTTCAATGAAACCATCCTCATAGGGCAAGGATATAACATGCTGCTTTCTATTCCAGAAAGCATTCGGAAGATCATTGCAAACTTCTGCAACAAATTGTTGTTCGATGGCCTTAATTTGGCTCTTAATGTTATCTTTGTTGAGTTGCTCATTTATATTGAGTAAGCTTACTTCTTCCTTAAGGAAGCACATTTGCTTCTCTTTATTGAGGAGAATATCTCTTACCTCGTTCAACATCTTGACATGAGGATCAGTAATGAATTTGAAAATGATTTTTTTGTCATCTATAATAGTGGTGATTCCACTCTGGTCAATATTTATAATAGGCATAATATTATGTAGAAAGGGGGTGCCTAATATAATCCTGTGAGTCAAATTTTTGACTAGGATAAAAGACGTTGGTAAGCAAATACTTTGGTTACAAATATGGGCATTTGAAAGTTTATATTTAACTTGCAATTTGTCGCCTCCAGCTTGTGTGAGGGCTTGAGATGTTTTTGAAAAGTATTTGGTAGGGATGATCCCTTCTTGAATGCAATTTAAGTCTGCTCCACTATCTATGAGAGCAATTTCATTTTCCAAAACAAAATTTTTACTAACCATTAAAGTAATTTTGACAAACCATTTTTGCGATGTTACCCTGTCTAGGAGAGATAAATATTTGCCATCGCTAGGGGGGATTTCCTCTATTTTTTCTGGACCTTCTAAGATGGTGATTCTTTGATGTAGGACACTATTGTTTCTTTTGATCTGAGTAATCTCAGATTTTAAGAGATTTATTTCTCTCTTTAAGTCCATGATGGAGACAGGTGTCTCTTTTATATTGGACTGTGTAAACCTAGACATCACGTCACTGATTTGGTAGGGTGCCTCTATGATTAGGGGAGACTCCTTTTTGTCATTTTCTTTTATCAGAAAATTGATCATTTTTCTTTTCAGATTGTTATCTGAGATGGTTTCTAAGGCCTTTAAGGCTTCATCTTGTTCTGCGGTGAGAACATTTAAGCCGTTCATATCGACAATGGATTTCCAGTAATTTAATTCATTACATTGACAGTCATTGTCTGTGGAAGACGAATCGGTTGAGGATTCGTATATGATTCCTATATCCTCATCTGAGGACTCTCTCTCTGATTCAGAACTAGCTAACAGGACTTTTTCTAGTTGGGTTTTTAACTGCTCGTCCTTAATTTCGTTAAGGGCTTTCTTGGTCCAACACTGGTTGGCGTAGTGTCCTACTTTGCCACACTTGTGGCAGGTTATATCAAGGCTTTTGGCCTTTTTTTTCCTCTTTGGGACGAAGGGTTTTTCCTTGGGTCTATTATAGAACCTTTTTCTATACTTCTTCCTATTAGGAGTTTTGTAGGGATCTTTGTAAGGATTCTTGGTCCTGTCCTTATAGTTCTTATAGGGTTTATTTTTCCCTAGTTTTTGCTTCTGCTTATTAGTACCTGGGGGTTTTTCTAGGTCAAAAGCAAACTGTTCGCAGAATTCACCTAATTGGTGTTTTTCAGAAAGCTTTTGCTTTTTGAGTTGGTTTTTTAGCTTTATGTCGTTGCACAAGGCTAATCCTTCACTAATGCAATTACTAATGATCTGGCCATAAGTTAGGTCAGCATAATTTATGTTTATGCCATCATTCCTATTTCTTAAGGACTGCCGAATCTTTTCAGCAAATAGATATGGAAACCCATCTACGAACTTGGATTTCCAGTGGATAGAGTCAGGGTTTTTTAGCTGGAAAACCCTGGACAAGAAGGTGTCCTTATACCACCTGTCATACCCTAATTTTGTCCGGCTTGGAACAAAACCTTAATTTTCCACAAAAAGCAATAAATTATGAAGTGAAGCATCATTCTAAAGGATGTGAAGAACTATGAGCATGCATTTTTGGGTTCTAAAAGTCATTTCAGCGCTTTTAAAATCATTTTTAGGATTGGAATGCCTTTTGGAGCAAAATTAGGGTTTTTTGGGCAAAAGGGGTATTTTGGTCATTTCCAAAATTAAGCAATTTCTCACCAAAAATCATTGTTCAATCTCAGAGGAATTTATTTGGATCTAGATGATTTGGGTTATGAATTTTTGTGCGCATGCATGCATGATTTTTGGCATAAAATTCAAATTTTAAGCAAAAGGGCAAAATGGGAATTTCCATCAAGGTGAGGTCTCAAATCAATTTTGGGAAGGGTGATATCATGGAATTTTGGGCCCAATCATTGATTCCTAGGATATGGCCCAAAGTGGCATGATTTTTATGGAATTATCTAGAAAAGAATAATCAAAAATGGTGAAAATAAGGAAGTGTCCCCAATAAGACAAAATGTACTATTTTTCTTGACAAGCTTGCAAAACTTGGGCACCAAGGCCTCATTTGCTCCGAATTTTCCAGCTCATTTTCACCTCATTTTGTGTTTCCTCATGCCCTTGATCCATGTGAGTTGTATTCCTAGCCATTGATTAAAATTCTAGATCAAATCCTAGGCTACAACTTTGTGTAGAATGACCTAGGTGCCCTCAACAATTTTTGTGCAACAAAAACTCATAATTTTTGTGTATGACCAGCTATTCCTCACTCATTTGTGTTTTCTCCTTGTCCCTAATCCATGTGCATTGCAATCTTGGCCTTTGATTCAAATTCTAGCTCAAATCTCAATGGTTTGCAAAAGCACAATGTCCTATATACCCTTAATTTTGCACCTCATATAAAACCCAAAATAAGAGACCATGAGGAGGACACTCATTTTTTTACCCTAGCACCCAAATCTCTCCTCTCTTTCTCTCATTCCTTCGAAGCAACCAGCCACCATACCCATATTCTTTCTTCAAAATTCTTCCAAAAAATCAACCATCAAACCTTGTTTATTCTTCATCCTTTCAATAAATCTACTTCTAAACTTGCATAATCATCAAAGTTTCATCAAAAACCATCAAGAATCAAGCATTTGCGAAAGGTTCAAGAGGTTCTTGTGGTGTTCTTCAAGTGTTCTTGCTTCTATTCTCTTTCCTTCTTCATTTTCTAGCTAGATCTAGAGGTAAGCTCACTAACCCTTGCATTTTCTTTAATTTTCATCATGTAATCTCTCTTCTATTCCTCTTTCCTTCTTGAAAGAAGCTTTGAGGACTCATTTCAAACATTATTGGACAAGGACATTGGGAGCCTTGGGTGTTTGAGATGAGTCCTAGGCCTTGAAGGAAAGATTCTTGTGTTTTCTCATCATTCATTGCATTTCTACCTCATTTGCATGATTTTGGTGAAATAAAACCTTGTTTTCCTACCTATTTTGCTTCGGCCATAGCATGGATTTTAGGGTTCTTGTGTTCATTTTGTTCATTTCATGATTTTAAGTTGAATTTTGGCTTGATTTTGGTGTTGGGTGCCTCGGGTTGTTGCTTCAAAACCTAGGGTTTTTGTTGCCTTTTTACTTCTTTGATTTTGTGAAGAATAAAATACATGATATGCTTGATGCTTACTTTAGAACATGGCATGATGATCTAGGGTTTAGTCTTGTGAATTGTTTCATGTATTAATTGTGAATTTTAGCATGAAATTTGATGGTGATTTGTGCTTAGCATTGCTTCGGCCTTAGGCCACTTTTGTGCATATTTTGTGCTTGAAAACGTGTTGTTTTGATCTTGTGTGAATAAATGCAATTGTGCAATTGTGTTTTTACCCTTTTACCTTTTTACTTTAACATCTCATTAAATAATTACCATTTACCTCATGCATTTTTACTCTACCATTTCATTAACTTCTCACTCAAACTTTTTACCACTTGTAAATTTGCATAAAAAAAAATCCCAAAAACATTTCAATCATTTGCATTTTAAACTTTTACTACTTCTCATTTAAAACCCCAAAACATTTTTACCACTTCTTACTCAAAACATTTTCAAACTTTGCTTTTCACTTATTTGCATCATCTATGCGACACCTTGCATGCTTGCACACACATTCACTCATACTTGTATACCATGCATAATAAATGCTCATGCATTCTTGTATGCTCATGCATTCTCTTGTATACTTATTCATGCATTCTCTTGTATGCTCATGCATTCACATGCTTGCTTAATCATGTATCATCGCTCACATGTTCATTCATTAAACCTAGAATACTCTATGCCTATGATCAATTGTGTTCACTTGTTCTTGATGCCATCTGAATGACTTGATTTAATTGTGTGCCCTTCCTTCCACTAGTATGTATTCTTAATGAAGACGTAAGCCTACTTTTCCGGTTGTAGCATAGAGTCATTAAGGTATATGCACCCCTTTGAGATTGTTGCCCGTCCCGTAGCAATTCTCACACACACACACAATTGTCTTGAGAGCTTTGTCTTGCATCCTTAATAATTGGATCTCTTGATTATATTGGCATGCTTAATCTTGGTTAATAATCAACATGTTTATGATTGCTTGATTGGTGAGTATGTTTGAATCTTGTTCACTCATGGTTGCATTTGGTTATGGACTTGGAATTGATTGAATAATGTTCTACTTGTTTTCCAAAACCCATTTTCTAAACTCATTTTCAAACGCTCCTTGCTTTGCGAAAACATTTTCTTCCTCCATTAAATAAAACAAATTGTCATTGATGATCACTCGCGCTGTTGCCGTTTAGATCGTTAATGATGATTTTATTTTCAAAAAAAGAGTTAGTAGTGAGGCCATTCTAACCGTTGTTGTTCGGTCTTCACAAACGCTCACCCAATTGCGAAAAACTCTTAAGCCGTTTTCAGACGCAAAAGCCGAGAACTACGTAGCTTTGATCCCTCAACCCAGTGAGGGTACGTAGGAGCGGGTCCGTCCCGTCAAGCACCCTTTTAAAAAATCTTTGTTTTGTTTCCACTTTTCAAAGATAACAAAAATATTCCTGTCTTCCGTTTTCAATAAAACGATTTTTCAAATAAAAAAAAGAAAAGAAAAGAAAAGAAGTAGAACAAATCGCTTTCAACTCAAACCTTTGTCAAACCACACATCGAGTTAATGGTTCCCTTTCAGTAGAAAGGACGTATGGGATGCTAATACCTTCCCCATGCGTAACCGACCCCCGAACCTACATCTCTGATTTCGAAAGACCACTCGCTTTTCCAAAAAAGGGTTTTTCCGATGTTTTCCTAAATAAATATCGGTGGCGGCTCTACTATTTTTCACGTTGCAAAACGAGAAGTCCCAAACCGGATTTTTCGGGCGCAACAGCTGGCGACTCTGCTGGGGACTTTTTATAAAAGGCGAGGGTCAAGCCTAGTTAACTCGATGTGAGGTTTAAATCGTTTGAATTGAAAGCTTTGTTCTACTTCTTCCTTTTCTTCCTTTTCTTTTCCTTTTCCCTTCTTTCTTTGTCTGTGATGCTTGATTGTTTCTCTAGCATTATCATGATGTTATGTTGTATTCATATGCCTTTGTTTTCCTTCTATGTGTGCTCCTTGCGCATTTTCTCTTTGTTCACATACCATGTTCATGCCTTCCTCAATTCCCACGTCCCCTCTTCTTTGCTCCCTTTCTAAAGGTAAATTCATGCATTTCTCCCCCACCTTATCATGATCCCTTCCTCTTGGCTCCCTTTCTTAAGGTAAACAATGTTTGCGATTGCTTATTGACTTCCTGTGTTAATTCTTGAATTGGAATGCTATATGATATGCAACATGCTATTGTATGCTTTTGTCTGGACTGTTCTGGGTTTTCATTTGCAGGTGGGGGTTTATGATGGGTAGTTTTAGGCGGTATGTCCTTGCTACACACACTCACACCTTATGCTTATTGTGCTTTGAGAGGGGCCTAAAACCCAAGGTCTGACAAAACTTAGGGGAGTGGAAATGAGTAGTGACTGGCAATTGGACCGTTGTCCTTCTGACTCTCACGAAAGTTTCAGCCGGAGTATGCTCTTTCACGATGCCTCACACCAGATGGCGTACCATCGTTGTGGGTGCTATTGTGAGAGAGAATTAGCTCTGGTAGCCTGGTGAGGAAGTGATTAAAGCCAACATGGGAGGAACATCTGAGTTGCCCTAGAACCTAGGTTCCCGCCTCGTAGGACACAAGGACATACAAATTGTGTGTTGCATTGTAATCTAGGCATGTTTTCCAAAAGGAGTAGAAGGAGATTTTTCCAAAAAAAAGAAAGCAGAGAAAGAACTGCCGTTGTAGCCTTTCTTTTGCAGGTCCGTACGAGATAACATATGGCCCACCCTTTTCAAAAAAGGGAACGAGCTGCCGCTGTAGCCTTTCTCTTATAAAGTAACATATGGTCCACATTTTTTCAAAAAAAAGGGAGAACGAGTTACCGTTCTAACCTTTCTCTTATGAAGTAGCATGTGGCCCGCATTCTTCAAAAAAAAAGGGAGAACGAGTTGCCGTTGTAGCCTTTCTCTCACTGGTCCATATGAAACAACGTACGGCCCGTATTTTCAAAAAAAAAAGCTTAAATCAATGCCAATAAAGATTTTGCCCTAATCTGCATATGCATAAAACATCATCAGCATTTGCATGCATCCTCGCATTACATAAAACCCATGCATGCATCATTGCATCTTACTCAAGTTTGTTTGCCGAGAATCACAAAGTGACAAAGAATCTTGCCAGAGGAACTTAATGGAATCAAGAAGTGAGACAGTGCATGCTCCAAGGTACCCGGGTGTAAGAAAGGTAGACGTCACCAGCTTGAAAGGATATGTTGACTTAATGGGACCTATTGAAAGGGGATCGTTTGACAGCTCTTATGGGAACCTTCAGAAGTTGTTGTTACTAGAGGTACAGACTGAGGCTATCGTGGCTCTAAGTAGATTCTATGACTCCGAAATCAGATGCTTCCTTTTCAAAAATTTCCAAATGGCTCCCACTTTGGAAGAATATCATCAGATCTTGGGTTTCCCTCAGACCAAAGCTGCTCCCTGCCAGTATCAAGAGCAGTATTACACGGATGAGAAGTTTGCTGCATTGTTGCAAGTAAAGGTAGAGGACCTGAAGCTCCAGAGGCAGAGGAAGAACCTTGTGGTAGGTTTCCCGCAGAGTTATCTCGAGGGTATGATGGATACTCATGCCAGAAACAAAAATTGGGTTGTCTTCAAGCAAATCTTGGCCTTAACAATCTTCGGGATTGTTCTCTTTTCGCAGATTGAAAGACTTGTGGATGTGACTGTCATTGGCATTTTCTTAGCTTTCCAAAATGAGAAGAATCCTATCAATCCGATCCCTGCAATGCTTGCTGACACTTATTCCGCTCTTACTCACCACTGTGAACTCAAAAGGAAGAAAATCTCTTGCTCTTCCCATCTGTTATATGCCTGGCTTCTTATCCATGTTTTCACCAATCCAAAGAAAGTGGAAAAGTTGATTGACTATGCTGTATCTTGTGAGGTGAAAACCATGAGTATTCAAGAGTGGATCCAGTTTCTAGGGAGTCTAGACGAGCACTCGGTTCGTTGGTATCTTTCATCTTGCTGGGAAGCTAGACCTGAGGTAGTCTTCCGCTGTGGTGGTTTTCAAAATGTTCCACTGATGGCCACTAAAGGGTGCATTAACTACAACCCCTCCCTGACGCTGAGACAATTAGGATATCCTATGAGGAACTCGCCTACTGAAGAGATGGCATTCCGGTTTTACATCTATGAGGGAGGTCCAAAGGATGACAGTTTGACTAGGAAGATTTTGCAAGCTTGGAGTATGGTGACTCGTTATGGAAA
This sequence comes from Astragalus glycyphyllos, assembly GCA_963573325.1. NCBI lineage: Eukaryota > Viridiplantae > Streptophyta > Magnoliopsida > Fabales > Fabaceae > Astragalus > Astragalus glycyphyllos. The sequence goes on from OY754311.1 coordinate 79,923,202, forward strand.
AGTAGAGATCTCTCAGAGAACTAGTGGTGTTACCTTTGCTCAATGGCTTGAGAAAAGGATTCAGAGCGTCCGATTGCCTTATCAGAAATTATTGCAAGTTGAGAGGAGGTAATAGACTCTGGTACTCCCGTTGTTGAAGAGTTAGGTGAGGTCAAGTTGGCTCTAATGAAAGCAGAGGAAGAGGAAAAATCCTTGCAAGCTGAGATAGAGAAGTTGACTCTGAACAACCAAAGATTAAAAGAAGATAATGCTCTCAAATCTGTTGCCATTGAGGAGTTTGACAAGAAACTCAAAGTAGAAGAGAAGGAAAAGCTAGAAGCTCAAAAGTATCTGCAAGTAGCCAAAGAGTAAATCAAGAGGCAAAAGGCTAAACAAAAGAGAGCCATTGAAGAGACCAGTCAGTGGAGAGATCTCTATGAAAAGACAAAGATGGATGAGAGGACTGTGAAGAGCTTGCTTGCAAAGTCAAAAAGAGAGTCCCGCTTGCTACAGGCTGAGTGGGAAAGCAAACTGAGCAGTGTCGTGCAAGAAAGAAATTCAGTTGAGAGCATTCTCAAAGAATACAAGCAGGCTCTAGGATTTGAGCGAGAGGTTTCTGATGAACTGAAAAGAAACCTTCGACACATCAGTGATGCATACAGGCAGGTGAAGGATGAGAGTCAGCATTGGGAACACCGCTTTGTTGAACTGCTTGGCAGGATTGAAGAACAGGCAGTTATCATTGAGTTGAAAGATGAAATTCAACAGTGGAAGGCTAGATTCTCTGAGCTTGCAGAGTTGGCCAACCAAGCTCTTGCAGGTGTACCTAAAAAGCTAAGAAAGGCGGAGGTTGAGATGTTTCCCTTTAACACTCCACTGGCAGTTTACAAATTCGTGAAGTTTTGCAGGGCCTTGGTTGAAGAAGTCAGAGAGAAGACTGGAAGGGTTCCCACAGGCGACAAGAGAAAGAGAACTGAAGATTCCAAAGCTCTATGTAGTTGAGCTCTTGTTTGTAATTTTCATTGTACTCTCTCTTTCTGGATGACCGTATTTCCATTTGAGTATTCTACCTTTTGAAGTGTAAGGCTTGAAGTACTTGCTTGAATTTGAATGTATGGAGTATGTTTTGTTTCACTTATTGATTCCAATCTTGTCGTGTTTCAAACAAAAATAATCAAAGTCCACTGTTAGGCCTATGGCAAGACATGGCACACTGTGGTTCACGGCATAAGACAAACTAAAACTAACACCCATTTGCATTGCATTCATTGCATTTCATTAATACCCCTGCTCATAAAAAAATGTTTCGTCAGAGCAAGTCAGGCAAGCTGGTTCTCCGTCACCGATACTTCACCCGACTGCAAGCAAAGTTGATAGCCAATCTGCAAGATTACCCAGAGATTGAGACCGAGAGTAATCCAGAGCACGAAGATCTGGGTGTGCAGATTATTAATCATGAGCAGCTGGCTCAGGAGAACCAGGTTCTAAAGGATAAGGTTGGGGCCATGGAGACCCAAATGCATGAGATGATGGCCTTGCTACAAAGCCTAAAGAGTGGAACCGCTGCTGAAGGTACCGCTGTGGTGGGTCCCGATGGTGTCATTTCTTTTATACCTCCTCCAGTGTCAGTTAATGCTGCAGCCACAGTTCCTCCGGGGTCTGGAATCGGTCATCCCGTCTTTGCTTCAGGGATGAATAGGCAGAATCAGTCACAAAGATATCCTTGGGGGATGCCCGCCGAGTACATGCCGCAAATTGTTAGACCCATTCCTGCTGACGCTGTTGGGCCACATCAGGCTACTGCTGCCATGTCTGGGGGAGCTGCTGGAAGACCGCAGGTCCAGACTCCTAGTCCTCATGCTGTGCTCAGCCCTACTCCGGGGCTTGTTGCACACCCTCACAATGTTCCTCAGCCTGGAGGATATTACTATAGCATGGGCAGTCAACCCCAAGGCCACATGTTTGAGGGATCGCAGCCAAATGACCCGATTCGTGCACTAGAAGAGAGGGTAAGAGCCGTGGAAGGTGCTGGCGTCAGGGCCAGAGAAGCTCGTGAGCTATGCTTAGTCCCAGATTTGGTATTACCACCGAAGTTCAAAGCTCCTGAGGTGGACAAGTACCGAGGCACCGGCTGTCCTGAGAGTCATGTTACAATGTTTGTCCGGAAGATGGGTCCTTATGCCAATGATGACAAACTGCTGATTTACTGCTTCCAAAACAGTTTGGCCGGAGCTCCTCTAGATTGGTACATGAAACTGCAAGCCTCAGAAATCCGTCGCTGGAAGGATCTGTCCGAAGCATTCATGAAACAATATAAATATAACATGGACATGGCTCCGGACAGGTCACAATTGCAACACATGAGTAAGGGCGAAAAGGAGACTTTCAAGGAATATGCCCAGAAATGGAGAAGCTTGGCTGCCCAGGTTCAACCTCCTCTGACCGAAAAAGAAATGGTGTACATGTTCCTGGAAACCTTGCCAGCAATTTATTATGACCGACTGATTACGAGTGTCTCATCTAATTTTTCCGATATGATAGTCTTCGGGGAAAGACTTGAGCACGGTCTCCGAAGTGGGAAGATTTCAAATCATTTCAGCAATTCAGGAAGCTCCGGTAGCTCCCACAGCCAGAAGAAGCACTTCTCCCATTTCCCAAAAAGGAAAGAAGGGGAAACAAATGTAGTCTCAGGAGGAAACTCATCCTTTGATACCCCTCCACCACAAACTGTTCCATTCTCTGCCCCTGCATCACCTCAGCAAAGCAGTGACAATCACAAAGCTCAGGGTTATCAGTATAAGAAACGGACCAGTTTCGATCCTGTACCAATGACATACACTGAGTTGTTTAATCACCTGACTTCAAAGAACTTGATCAACACTCGATCAATGAAGGCCCTTCAACCGCCATTCCCAAGAAGCTACAACGCTAATGCTACCTGCAGTTTCCACGAAAACGGGGTCGGTCATACTGTGGAGGAGTGTAAGGCATTTAAGCATGTGGTGCAAGACCTGATAGATGCTGGTTGGATCTCGTTTAAGCAAAGCAGCCCGAACACAACAACCAATCCATTGCCAGGCCATCAGAGGCCAGCAACCAATGCTATAGAAAGTTCTGTTGGGAAATTGGTGAAGGATGTGCAGAAGAGCAAGACTCCGTTGGGTGTTGTCTACTCGGAGTTATGCCATGCTGGAGTGGTCAAGAAGGGGTGTTGCCTTGAAGAAGGATGTGCTGATTCCACATGCGTGGGGAATTGTGAAAGCTTTAAAATGATCCTGCAGGACCTGTTGGATCGGTGTGTGGTTCAGATAGGAACCCATGATGTTGAAGAAGAGGTGTTGGCTCTACACTCTGATAAGGGTAGAGGAATCAGAAGACCTATTGAAATCCCTTACAATTACAATCCCAGATTGGTGCAAGCAAATGCTCAACCAATAGTGATTGAAGTTCCGGCTCCTTTCCCCTATGAGTCGGACAGGGCAGTCCCATGGAAATACACTGCGCTATCTACAGTAGAATGCTCTCCAAATACTACTACTGTAACAAACATAGTGGGATCGAGCGGGATCACCAGAAGCGGGAGAGTGTTTGCTCCAGAGACCTTTCGTACAGAAACTTCCAAGGAAGGTGAACAGAGAGTTCGGAAGGAGAAGGGAAAGGAACCAGAAGTTTCCCAGGAAAAGGTAACGGAAAGGGAAGCAAATGAATTCTTGAAGATAGTCCGGCAGAGTGACTACCAGGTTGTCGATCAGTTAAAGCATACCCCGTCGAAGATATCCATGCTATCATTGTTGCTCAGCTCGGAAGCACACAGAAATGCTCTTATGAAGGTGCTTAGCGAGGCACATGTTGCAGAGGGTATTTCAGTGAACCAATTTGATGGGATTGTGGGGAATATGGTGGCTGCAAACCACCTAACTTTTGCTGATGATGAGTTGCCCGCTGGAGGAAAAAAGCATAATCGGGCTCTCCACATCTCAGTTAAGTGTGGGGACTATGTGTTGGCGAGAGTGCTGATAGATAACGGATCTTCATTGAATGTAATGCCGAAATCCACTATGGATAAGCTGGACGTGGATTGTTCCTACATGAAGCCAAGCTCGACTCTGGTGCGAGCCTTTGATGGATCCAAAAAGGAAGTATTGGGAGAGATGGAGTTTCCCATCCAAATTGGCCCAGAAGTTTTCTATATCAACTTTCAGATCATGGACATCACATCCTCGTACAGCTGCTTGCTTGGCCGACCCTGGATCCACATGGCAGGGGCAATTCCGTCATCTCTACACCAGCAAGTCAAGTTCGTGGTGGATGATAAGGTTGTTGTAGTGTTTGGCGAAGAAGAGACTCTGGTGAACAGGCCATCAGAATTCAAGTATGTGGAAGCGGCGGAAGAATCTCTTGAAACGGCCTTTCAGTCCTGGGAGATCGCAAATGCAGTGCTTGAGAGGACCAAGGAGGAAAAAATGGTTGCTAAAATCATGTTAGCCCAAGGATATAAGGTTGGTTCTGGCCTAGGAAAATCTGGATAGGGAATCCTGGCGCCCATCCAGCTGAAGGAGAGCAAAGATCGTTGCAGACTGGGATACACTCCAAGTGAAGATGAACGGAAGAAGATAGCAGAGGAACGAAAGAGCAAATGGTTGGCCAAGTTCAAAGGCCAAGATCCATGGCCCCAGAGGATCCCAATTTGTGACATTAGCCAGAGCTTCGTGAGTGCTGGTCTGCTGGATCCCAACCAAGTTGCTGTCATCAAGGATGGCTCTGAAGATGAAGAGGGTAGTGCAAGTCTGGTTCGCCGCTGCTGTGACGGTGAAGAGTTGAAGAACTGGGAAGCTGCCGACTTTCCTGTGACCTTTGGTTCAATGTAATCATCTGTAATGCAATCCTGTGGCTCTGCCCAAGGCCATAGGACCAGTTGCTAGGGGCACACATGTTTTTATTTTCTGAATCATCATCATCAATAAAAACGTTTGTTTTGAATTTCTCAATCAATAAAAATCATTTTCTCTTCATTGCATGAGTCTTTTTTCTGCTTTATTATTGCTTGCTTGCTTGTTTCGCCTTTCATTCTGCTTTTTCGCTACGGTAAAATGCAGATCCACAGTAGTGGTCTCTGAAAACAGTAGTGTCAACAGTCCGCATTCTGACTTTGATCATCCTATCAACCAAGCCGAGGGGGATGTTGAGGAAGATTGGGAAGCTCCTCCGGAACTCATGAGACTAATGAAGCAAGAGGAAAGGGTAATCCAGCCTCACGGGGAATCTACCGAAGTGATTAACTTGGGTACAGTTGAGAACAAGAAAGAGGTCAAAGTGGGAACAGCCATGAATGACGAAGATCGCATGAAGTTGGTACAGCTGTTGCATGACTACGTTGATGTGTTTGCGTGGTCCTACCAAGATATGCCTGGGTTGGACACTGATATTGTGGTACACAAGCTGCTGGTCAAACCTGAATGCCCGCCCGTAAAGCAGAAATTGAGGAGGATGAAGCCTGAGATGTCCCTCAAAATCAGAGACGAAGTAAAGAAGCAATTTGATGCAGGATTCCTAGCAGTGGCCAAATACCCACAGTGGGTTGCCAATATTGTCCCAGTTCCCAAGAAGGACGGGAAGGTTAGAATGTGTGTTGACTACCGAGATCTGAATCGTGCTAGTCCCAAAGACGACTTCCCACTGCCACATATTGATGTCTTGGTGGATAGCACTGCACCACACTCTATATTCTCCTTCATGGATGGATATTCGGGATATAACCAGATCAAGATGGACCCCGAAGACATGGAAAAGGCAACTTTCATCACTCTCTGGGGTACTTTCTGTTATAAAGTCATGCCATTCGGGTTGAAGAATGCTGGCGCAACCTACCAGAGGGCCATGGTCACCTTGTTCCACGATATGATGCATAAGGAGATTGAGGTCTATGTTGATGACATGATCGCAAAATCCAAAGCTGACAAAGAGCACATTGTCAACTTGCAAAAACTCTTCGATCGGTTGAGGAAGTACAAGCTCAAGTTGAACCCTGCCAAGTGCACATTCGGGGTGAGATCAGGGAAGTTGCTAGGCTTCATTGTTAGTCAGAAGGGGATTGAGGTGGATCCAGACAAAGTGAAAGCCATCCTTGAAATGTCGGTGCCAAAAACAGAAAAAGAAGTCCGTGGCTTTCTGGGAAGGTTGAATTACATCTCCCGATTCATCTTCCAGCTGACAGCCACCTACGAGCCAATCTTCAAGCTGCTCTGCAAGAAACAAGAACATCAAGCGGATAGTGCAGAAGATGGTGGTAACATACAAGGACTGGCATGAGATGCTTCCCTTTGCTCTGCATGGCTACCGTACTTCAGTGCGTACATCAACTGGGGCAACCCCTTTTTCCTTGGTATATGGGTCAGAAGCAGTCCTGCCCATTGAAGTTGAAATACCCTCCCTGCGGGTACTGATGGAAACAAAACTAGAAGAAGCTGAGTGGGTACAGGCCCGGTTGGATCAGCTAAACCTGATTGAGGAGAAAAGGATTGCAGGCTTATGCCACGGTCAGTTATACCAGCAGAGGATGAGAACAGCTTTTGATAAGAAAGTCAGACCTCGTGAATTCAAGAAAGGCGATCGGGTGCTGAAGAAGATCCTGCCTATTCAGACTGATCCCCGAGGAAAGTGGACACCCAGCTATGATGGTCCCTATGTTGTCAAGAAAGCCTTTTCTGGAGGGGCGCTGTTACTCACAGACATGGATGGCGAGGATCTCCGGAATCCGGTCAATTCTGATCAAGTGAAGAAGTATTATGCCTGAAAGAAATAGACGAAAAAAGAGAAAGATAAGCCAAGTAAGAATCAGCTCGCTAGGTTGAAAACCCGAAAGGGCGGCCTAGGCAAAATCAGAGCGACCCGGTGGATTGAAAACCCGAAAGGGCGATCCAGGCAAAAATTAGGGTCAGAAAACTTGGGCGTGGAAAGTTAAACAAAGGCATACAACCTTCCTCGAGGCTTGAATGAGGGAATGATCAAGGTCAAGGACACAGATGTTGGCACTGCTCCACAGAGACGGACAGTCAAAAATTAGCTTTTCTCTTTTTTCGTGTCTTTTTGTAGTTTAAACTTTCAAATGTATTGAATAGTCGTCGTAACATTCTGTACGATTGGCTTCTACATCAATAAAGCTCAACTTTTTCCTACCGGTTTGTTATTTTCCGCTTCTCTGCTCAAGATAAACGTTTTATGATGATGGTAATACTGAGTTGCAAAACATGTGCATACATCATAGAGCATTACAAATCATTGCGAAATCCTTAAAAGTCACGGGAAATAAACAATCTCCCAAAGAAAGTTAATCTTGCAAGGAAAGTTGCACTCATGAGTCATTCCAGAAGGCAAACCATAAAGCAAACTTGCACTCGGCTCATGGGTCCCGTAAATCAATTCCTCAGTCTCGTGCCAGGAGTGTCGGGGGTCGGTTGAACCAGCAAAAGAATAAGCCTTTTATAAAAAAAAAGAAGAGCACAAAAAAGCAAATGATCAGAAAACAGAAAGCTGATCAAAAGAAGAATTAAAAGATGAAAAAAAAAAAAACAATCAAAGCTGAAAGAAAAGCATTCCCCAGCATTCATCATTCACCCAAAATCATCGCATCGCATGCATTCGCATAACAGGCCTTTGCATAACATGCATTCATTCCATGCACCATGCATTGCATCTGCTAACATGTGCAGGTACCGCCAACCTGAGAAACCTGAAGAAAAGTCCTGCGACCAGAGCAGGCACCCCTGGATCGGTGTGAAAGCATTGACCCTGAAGAAGATGAATTGGATTTCCGAATCCCCCCTTTGGACCCACGTGTCCCCCAGAAAGACTGACTTCAACTTGTATTCGAGCTGCAGGTAAGTCCCTCTGATTTCAATAGGTCCAGTCGAAAAGGATAGCCGTGTTGGTCTAAAACATGGCGCAGTCCTAGGGAAATATCGAGATCTAGACTTGATATAGTACCCTTCCCCCGGTCGCTCGAAAGACCACCTCTTTTGAGCCCGCGCCCTCCCAGGCCCAAGTGCAAACTCGGATCGTTCGCGATTCGTTAAAAGGCTTTAGGCAGCCTCCTTCGCCGGCTCAATGTGAGTCAGTACCCCTTTTATTGCTTTCTTTATTTTCTGCTTTCTGTCAGCTTATTGAGGGTTGGCGCTCATAGGAAAAACAAAAAAATATCATGTCATCGCATCTGCATCAGAAAAAACAAAAAAAATAGAAATGGAAAAAGGAAAATTCGGGTTTCTTTAGGTAGACAAAATTGGTATAATTTCTGAATTCTTTATCTTTATTTTGCCTCGAAATATGTTTCGGCCAATTCATATTCCTTGTTAAAATCCAGATAAAGAGGGGCAGCTGTCATACCCTAATTTTGTCCGGCTTGGAACAAAACCTTAATTTTCCACAAAAAGCAATAAATTATGAAGTGAAGCATCATTCTGAAGGATGTGAAGAACTATGAGCAAGCATTTTTGGGTTCTAAAAGTCATTTCAGCGCTTTTAAAATCATATTTAGGATTGGAATGCCTTTTGGAGCAAAATTAGGGTTTTTTGGGCAAAAGAGGTATTTTGGTCATTTCCAAAATTAAGCAATTTCTCACCAAAAATCATTGTTCAATCTCAGAGGAATTTATTTGGATCTAGATGATTTGGGTTATGAATTTTTGTGCGCATGCATGCATGATTTTTGGCATAAAATTCAAATTTTAAGCAAAAGGGCAAAATGGGAATTTCCATCAAGGTGAGGTCTCAAATCAATTTTGGGAAGGGTGATATCATGGAATTTTGGGCCCAATCATTGATTCCTAGGATATGGCCCAAAGTGGCATGATTTTTATGGAATTATCTAGAAAAGAATAATCAAAAATGGTGAAAATAAGGAAGTGTCCCCAATAAGACAAAATGTACTATTTTTCTTGACAAGCTTGCAAAACTTGGGCACCAAGGCCTCATTTGCTCCGAATTTTCCAGCTCATTTTCACCTCATTTTGTGTTTCCTCATGCCCTTGATCCATGTGAGTTGTATTCCTAGCCATTGATTAAAATTCTAGATCAAATCCTAGGCTACAACTTTGTGTAGAATGACCTAGGTGCCCTCAACAATTTTTGTGCAACAAAAACTCATAATTTTTGTGTATGACCAGCTATTCCTCACTCATTTGTGTTTTCTCCTTGTCCCTAATCCATGTGCATTGCAATCTTGGCCTTTGATTCAAATTCTAGCTCAAATCTCAATGGTTTGCAAAAGCACAATGTCCTATATACCCTTAATTTTGCACCTCATATAAAACCCAAAATAAGAGACCATGAGGAGGACACTCATTTTTTTACCCTAGCACCCAAATCTCTCCTCTCTTTCTCTCATTCCTTCGAAGCAACCAGCCACCATACCCATATTCTTTCTTCAAAATTCTTCCAAAAAATCAACCATCAAACCTTGTTTATTCTTCATCCTTTCAATAAATCTACTTCTAAACTTGCATAATCATCAAAGTTTCATCAAAAACCATCAAGAATCAAGCATTTGCGAAAGGTTCAAGAGGTTCTTGTGGTGTTCTTCAAGTGTTCTTGCTTCTATTCTCTTTCCTTCTTCATTTTCTAGCTAGATCTAGAGGTAAGCTCACTAACCCTTGCATTTTCTTTAATTTTCATCATGTAATCTCTCTTCTATTCCTCTTTCCTTCTTGAAAGAAGCTTTGAGGACTCATTTCAAACATTATTGGACAAGGACATTGGGAGCCTTGGGTGTTTGAGATGAGTCCTTGGCCTTGAAGGAAAGATTCTTGTGTTTTCTCATCATTCATTGCATTTCTACCTCATTTGCATGATTTTGGTGAAATAAAACCTTGTTTTCCTACCTATTTTTCTTCGGCCATAGCATGGATTTTAGGGTTCTTGTGTTCATTGTGTTCATTTCATGATTTTAAGTTGAATTTTGGCTTGATTTTGGTGTTGGGTGCCTCGGGTTGTTGCTTCAAAACCTAGGGTTTTTGTTGCCTTTTTACTTCTTTGATTTTGTGAAGAATAAAATACATGATATGCTTGATGCTTACTTTAGAACATGGCATGATGATCTAGGGTTTAGTCTTGTGAATTGTTTCATGTATTAATTGTGAATTTTAGCATGAAATTTGATGGTGATTTGTGCTTAGCATTGCTTCGGCCTTAGGCCACTTTTGTGCATATTTTGTGCTTGAAAACGTGTTGTTTTGATCTTGTGTGAATAAATGCAATTGTGCAATTGTGTTTTTACCCTTTTACCTTTTTACTTTACCATCTCATTAAATAATTATCATTTACCTCATGCATTTTTACTCTACCATTTCATTAACTTCTCACTCAAACTTTTTACCACTTGTAAATTTGCATAAAAAAAAATCCCAAAAACATTTCAATCATTTGCATTTTAAACTTTTACTACTTCTCATTTAAAACCCCAAAACATTTTTACCACTTCTTACTCAAAACATTTTCAAACTTTGCTTTTCACTTATTTGCATCATCTATGCGACACCTTGCATGCTTGCACACACATTCACTCATACTTGTATACCATGCATAATAAATGCTCATGCATTCTTGTATGCTCATGCATTCTCTTGTATACTTATTCATGCATTCTCTTGTATGCTCATGCATTCACATGCTTGCTTAATCATGTATCATCGCTCACATGTTCATTCATTAAACCTAGAATACTCTATGCCTATGATCAATTGTGTTCACTTGTTCTTGATGCCATCTGAATGACTTGATTTAATTGTGTGCCCTTCCTTCCACTAGTATGTATTCTTAATGAAGACGTAAGCCTACTTTTCCGGTTGTAGCATAGAGTCATTAAGGTATATGCACCCCTTTGAGATTGTTGCCCGTCCCGTAGCAATTCTCACACACACACACAATTGTCTTGAGAGCTTTGTCTTGCATCCTTAATAATTGGATCTCTTGATTATATTGGCATGCTTAATCTTGGTTAATAATCAACATGTTTATGATTGCTTGATTGGTGAGTATGTTTGAATCTTGTTCACTCATGGTTGCATTTGGTTATGGACTTGGAATTGATTGAATAATGTTCTACTTGTTTTCCAAAACCCATTTTCTAAACTCATTTTCAAACGCTCCTTGCTTTGCGAAAACATTTTCTTCCTCCATTAAATAAAACAAATTGTCATTGATGATCACTCGCGCTGTTGCCGTTTAGATCGTTAATGATGATTTTATTTTCAAAAAAAGAGTTAGTAGTGAGGCCATTCTAACCGTTGTTGTTCGGTCTTCACAAACGCTCACCCAATTGCGAAAAACTCTTAAGCCGTTTTCAGACGCAAAAGCCGAGAACTACGTAGCTTTGATCCCTCAACCCAGTGAGGGTACGTAGGAGCGGGTCCGTCCCGTCAAGCACCCTTTTAAAAAATCTTTGTTTTGTTTCCACTTTTCAAAGATAACAAAAATATTCCTGTCTTCCGTTTTCAATAAAACGATTTTTCAAATAAAAAAAAGAAAAGAAAAGAAAAGAAGTAGAACAAATCGCTTTCAACTCAAACCTTTGTCAAACCACACATCGAGTTAATGGTTCCCTTTCAGTAGAAAGGACGTATGGGATGCTAATACCTTCCCCATGCGTAACCGACCCCCGAACCTACATCTCTGATTACGAAAGACCACTCGCTTTTCCAAAAAAAGGGTTTTTCCGATGTTTTCCTAAATAAATATCGGTGGCGGCTCTACTATTTTTCACGTTGCAAAACGAGAAGTCCCAAACCGGATTTTTCGGGCGCAACACCACCTAAAGTGGGCTAAGGAAGGACATCTTAGATTCTGGAGGAGGGTTTGTAATTTCTCTCCTATCGATATGTTGGTTCCTACAAAATGCTGTAGGATGGATAGGCATAGGGTATAGACGGCGTCCTCTTCGCCAGTGGTTGTAGTGATGGCACTGCCGCTAGTTTCTAGCTTGATTTCTTTCTTATGGGATAAGATTTCCCTTTTTTGACTATCGTTTAGGTAGTTGTCCCACCATCCTCTTAGTTGGCCGACAAAGCCAGTGGCTATAAAGGAAGCTATAGAGCTGTCATTATTGCCCTGTTGCTTACAAACAGTAGAGTACATGATCATCCTGTGTACGGTGTCTATGATCTGTTTATCACCTAGACCGTCTATATTCCATTCATAGATAGATTTTCCAGAGTATGAATTCTGGAATGGTTCGGTTTCCTCAAAGAGTAAATCTTGAGGTGAGGGCCTTTTGTAATAATATTTCTCTAAGGACTTATTCGTATAGATGGGATTGACTTCAGCAACATCGTTGATGTGCTGGTTACTAAACATCTTAGTGAGTTCATCAATATTACTAACTTCCTCACTATCTTCAGAAGTCTCTGAAGTATTTCCAGAGGTATCTTTTTGAGATAAGACATTTAAGCGTAAATCCTTTAGCTTCTGCTCGAGGATACGTGTGAATTCAGTGTTGTCACTATCCATTTTAAAGCCTTCTATGGGAATAGGGGGCTGGATGAGAGGGACATCCTTTATAATAGGAATGGCCTCTGCAGATTTTTCTTTGCTCAGCTGGTCAACTATGGTTTTTTGCTGGGCAATCTGTTTTTCGACAAGACTTCTTAAAGACGATAAGTCTTTTTCCAAGGAGGTAAATTGTTCTGCAAAGCATAAAAGAAAAGTATTTGTATAATTTTGGGACTTTATTATGGAGTTTAACTCCCTAATAGTCACCTGATCATGTTCAACCTTTTGAAGGGTAAAAAGAGCTCTAGCCTCAGCATCCTTGCCAAGGGTTATAGCCTGTTTCGGAGGAAATGGGGAAATTATCTCCTCTCCGTTTACTGTCTTCCAAGAATTTGACTGTAAAACAAGAATTTCCTGGCTGACTTTGTTAACAAAATGGCCTATAAACCATTTAACAAAAGGAATATAGTTTTGAGTTATTGCTAACTCGTCATAGTAAATATCTTTGAAACTTTTCAAAACAGGAGGGGAAAAAGTTTTGAAATACCATTTTCTAAATTGGAAATATCTTTCGTGTTGGAACTCATCATTGACGAGTCCTCTCATAGCACTTCCTGGGTTTAAATCCATTAAATACCAAAACTCATTTCGGACTGGGTAGGTGATTGCCTACTATGGAAAGCGGTTCTTTGGTAGACTCCGTGAGGGATTTTATTCTCACTAATTCTTATGTCTCCTTCAGTATTCTAAACGATCTGGTCAATATCCTTATTTAGGATAGGCTCAGGCTCTATGGCTTGGGGTAAGGACCATGTTTCTGGGAAGTTTATTTCATTCCATCTAATTAACCTATTGGTAACTATATTAGAGGTTAATAGATTTGTCTGGACAAGGGTTGTTGTTCCAGGGAAGGATACTTGCTTAACTTTTGGGTTAAGTGTGTTTAACACCTTGTAATAGACTCTGTAGCATATTGCTATAATCTCACTACCTGGCTTAAAGTTATAGCCATTAGTGTGTATGGTGAGTTGTAAAGCATCAAGGATATTTTTATCGGTTAGGGACAAACTTAGATTAGGAGATACGTCAAAATAGACGGGTCCGTGGCACAAGCTGGTTTCTATCAAAGCAGCTAAGGATGACTTGAAGTCTTTACTTCTGCCATCTCTAACATAGGCCATGATGCTGGAATCTAAACCTAGCAAAGTTAAAGGTTTAAAAGCTATTTGGACAAGGCCTACATGTATAAAGTTGTAGTCCTTAACGGGAGCTAAGTCCCTCTTACCTAGCAAATTTATGGTCTGGGTATTTCCAGAGATTTGTATGGTCTGTTCTATGGTTTTAATAGCATACCTGGAGATAACATCAAACATTCCAAACCTGTATATTTGTTTGGAGGGTACGGACGGTATTGTCCACTTGTTTAGCTGATCCAAATTTTTTGGATATTCAGCTAACTCCTCATTCTTAACAGAATTTTCTTGATGATTATAATCATCCAGTTCCATAGTATGATGGTGCTAAGGCAGTTGTGGCTAGTCGGATAACAGAACCAGATCCTCTTGGGCTAGTTGGACTTATGGACTTATCTTTTTCTCAAAATCATTTTGTCATCTTTGCAAACAGTAGAACTGTTTTAACTATCAACCCGTAGGGATAGAAGGATTTCTCCAAATCAAAGACATCAAATGGCTTTTAGCAAAATTTTCCTTTTTTGAAAAATCATCTTAACACTCCCTTCTCCTCGGGAAAAATTGATGATATAATAAAGAAAAACACTAAAAACACTTTGAGTCAGTAATAGGTACGTGGCTTTGTTTTGCTGAAATCAAGCCTTCATTAAACACTATTCCTAAGAACAAAGTGTTTAATTATCCAACAAATGTTGGGTGCTTAGGTACAGCTATTCCAGCCTATATACCATTACCAAAAAACACAAAAAGATACTGCTAAAATTATAAGTCCATACGAAGAACTAGCTCAACATGGCTCTGATACCATTTGAGACCGACGTGCCACAACTGGGTACTTAGCTGGGAGCTATCATAAGAACAATTGAAATAAAATTGAAATTAAAGAAAGAAATTATAGTTACCTTAAGGAAAGGAAGGCAGAGTGTGCGATTGATTGCGGAAGGAAATTGTATTTAAACTTGAAAAACTTAGAAGACTTATGTATTGAAGCTTGTGTTACAACTGGGGCGGATTCGCCTTATAAAGAAAAGAAAAAGGCTTACTATTTAAGCCGGTAAAAAGCTACTGTTACATTCGGTAGCCTGTGAAGAAAATGACAAAAATCATTATTAATGCCGGGTACGCTTCTGTGGGCCCCATAGGCGCATTTATAATGACAAACGACAAAAACTTTAAAAAAGTAAATAGTGGAGGGCATTATTATTGCCTAAATGGTCGACAAAGTGGCCGACAGATTACAGAGAGGCTTGGCCGGGCATGTATTATTGGCCTTGTGACGTCATGGCTGACGATTGGAGTTTTGTCCTTTTCCTTTCTGGGTCATAGATTGGATCATGGCATCCCAGAAGTCTTCGGGAGTAGGGTCTTCCTCAGCTTGGGATTCCCCGGCTAAGCAATCAAGGGCATCTGAGTCCATTGATGCTTGCGACGAGCTGGTCTTCATTGACACTGCTTCACTTTTGAACTGAAAATTTTTAAAGAATTGTTCTTTCATATAATCAAGGGTCCTGACCATGATTTGTTCCTCCGTTTCATTAGGGTGTAGTTTTTTAAAGTAATTCTTTAAGTTGGCCACTGAGAGCTCTTGGGAATCTTGGAACTTTGTTTTGCACTGGTCATCAGCTATGGCTGTCTCAACCTTGGCTTTGATATATTGGAGGTCCTCGGTGGCCATTTTAGCCCACCATTTATAGAAGAAATTTCTCCTAAGCACAGGAATACCGTGCCTGTCTTGTGTTATGGTAATAGTCCATCTCCATAAATACTAGACAACTATAAGGATGTCATCATGTGGCACGTATTTCCATTTATTGACAAAACACTATAATTATCACTGATAAAATGGTATACTATTGATTATCAATTACACCAGTGGCAACAGCAAAAGAAAATTGAATACAGTAAATCACATACTCCCTCAAATCAACTTGCCCTTTGTAGCTTAAATGGTTCTTCCTATCTCTTTCATGCTTGATCACTAACAATTCAGACTGTACACACCCTCAACTACACAATTTCAATTGGCAACACAATTCTGAACTCATGACACATCATGTAGAATCTCAAATTTAGTTTGTCACAATTGGAACACGATCAGGCACATATATGAACAAAATTAAGTGTCATGCATATCCTTAATCAATTCTCATATAACTAATAGTATAATGGTATAACTAGTGCACAACAAGGACAATAATTCTAAATGAACGAATACACACTATGCCGGGTATCATCCTAATAAGGAGAGGTCTGAAGATCCTAAGGTTCAGGGTTTTGAAGATTTTCGGGGCTAAGGCAACCAATCGTTGTTATTCTCAGCACATTGCATGAAATATTGAGTTGATCAGGCTCAATGTTTCACCTAATATGCTGAGAGGTTCGAACAATTGCCTATCACAGTCCCTAAATGACTCGATCTATCTAATTTATTAACCGTGTAAACACTAAGCCCGACTAGGTCGAACTGCTCTGATACCAAAATGTAACATCTCGATTTTTGAGTCGACTTCAAAATCAGAAAATTACTTCCTAGCCTTTCAGAGATGCACTTTTAAAGGATTTATAAACTACATAACTGATATTTCAATTATGAATAACTAGAATGATTGATTTACAATAAAATCTCATGGTTTGATACCTAAACAAGTCCTCAGAAGATCATTTAAATCCAGTCATAAAGAAACCTACAGAAATCCAGTGCATAATCTCCTAATACAATATGACTCGGTGTAGAACCGTGATGCACAACTTTGTAACTCTAGCTTGGTGCCTGAACTCCTCTATCAATATCTGTGTATCTGTAAAACAATCAACAATAAACAGTGAGATAACAAATCTCAGTGAGTTTTACCGTGACCCCTAACCACGCTCTCGGTTCATTTATGAAATCCTTTAAATGGTAACTCGATAAATGAATTACAAAACCATCTGGCAATTCTATAAATGAATTGCAATAACATCTGCTAATTTTATAATGAATTACAGTAAAGTTTTATTAATTCTAGCACATCACTGACAACCCAAGGAAGCTTGAGTGAACCCCAACATCTGGCTGATAAGTGTACAACTCTTAAAGGCAAAGTAATAATAAACATCTAGTGGCCTAGGATAAGGGCTCATGATTTCCCTCTCCTAGTATGCTAACATCATGCCCGCATAGGGCCGTCAAATTTACATACTCGCATTGAGCCGTCATCTCATATGATATAATTTATATATCATGTCGACTACAATAGCAAAACATAAAGTTCCGTTTTAATTTAAAAAACATGTTCTCACACGTGACTAGACTCGGTTTTTCGAAACATTGATAAGTTCCAAAACATTTTTGAAAAATCAAGTTTGAACATGTTAAAAATCATGTTTTTATAAAGTAAATATCATCCCAATTAGTTGAGAAAAGGTTTAGAAGTGATTTGGAACAAAAAGGAGTGACGAAACGACAAAACGACATTTTGAACCCGAGAGCAACGCACGGTCCGTGCCACAGGGGCGCATGGTCCGTGCTACCTGTAAAAAAAATTGGGTGGGTTTCTGTCTATGGGACGCACGGTCCGTGCCTCTGAGGCGCACGGTCCGTGCTACCTGTACAGAAACAGCATTTTAACTCCGATTCGTCCGTTTCGCAATTACGATCGATTCCAAAACGAAACCCAAACCAATTCCAACTGAAAAACAGAAGATTTTACAACATATTCCAGTCCAAACAATCACAAACAATCCAAATATCAAATCACAATCAAAGTATAATTTGAAAATTAAACCGTAAACGATGTTTATCTAAAATTCGGTTTTTGACTCTAAAACCATTTCGAAACCAACACATCAATCGATTCCAGAATTTCAACACAATCAATTTAAAGTGTAAATTCCCTAAACGTGAGTAAAACTCACCTATCGTGATGAAAATCACGAAATACCGAGACTTTAAAGTTCAAACGACTCCGAAACTTCACCAACTCGCACCAAACTCGTTCAACCGCTTTCACAATCGAACCAACCCGCTATAACTCGAAAACAGCAACTTAAACACTCCAATCCCTTCTTCAATCAACAATATAAGTTGCTATTTGAGCTTCTAAACTGATTTTGAGGCTTCTAAGGGTGTTAATTTCAAGCTTTGACTATATTAGCTTAAGAGTCATCAATGGTAGAATGAGAATGAGGAGGAATGAGATGATGAAAGTTACATCATTGGGAAAAGGAATAAAAATGGAGTAGGATGGACAAGAAAATACTTATATGCAAGAAGGAACCAAGAATTTCTCCTCTTCTTCCTCTTCTTCTCTCTCTCGCAACTCTCCCTTCTCTCCCCCTATTCTTTCTTTTTTTTTTCTTTCTAGGTTTGCTGAAATGTTTTTTTTGCTTGGGATTGAGGATGGGTTGGCTCTCTTAATGAGCTGAAGGCTAATTGAATTGTTAAAAGACCTAAATGCCCTTGGTTCATTAACTCCTCTTAAATCTATTTCCTACCCAAACAATCACACATAATCACACAATTCAAACAATTATGCAATTAAATCCTATAACTTAGCAATTATGTATTGCACTAGCGACAACCTCAAATCCATGACTAGACTTATTATTTACTCAAACAATAAATCGCTAGTTAATTTCGTAAATCGAAATTAATAGAACTAGGGATGTTATAGAGCTCACCGTTGGATATGCTGAAAAAAATTCACTACAAAAAAAAAGCTCATTTGCGAGGGACCTTAGCGAGGGAACCCTGGTCCCTCGCAAATTTAAGAATTAGCGACGGATTGGTTGAACATTAGCGAGGGAATTGGTTTTCTCGTTTTTTCTGGACATTAGCGACGGAATGGGCACGTTTAGCGACGGAATTTCCCTCGCAAAACACAGGGCGCCAAATTAAAATTGCGTGGCACGCAAAATAAGGAGGTTAGCGACGGATTAGCGACGGATTTGATGTCCCTCGCAAAACGTTTTGACCGTTGCAGTGCCTAGGGACGCGTGGCACGCAAAACGAGGAGGTTAGCGACGGATTTTATGTCCCTCGCAAAACGTGACAATTAGCGACGGATTTTCTGTCCCTCGCAAAATCCGTCGCTAACCTAAATAAATGTACCGTTTTTCTTTTTTTTTCCTCACTCTTCTCTCTCACTCTTCACTCTTCTCTCTCACCACCCATCCGAATACTCCCCTCTCTCACCCCCTTCTCTCAAATCCACAACCACAACCACCACACAACCACCACCACCACCACCCACGGAACTCCTCTTCCTCTCCTCTCTCCCTCTCTCACGATTTCCCTCTTCTTCCACCACTACCACCACCCACGAAACCACCACCACTACCCACGAAACCACCACCACTACCCACGAAACCACCACCACCGGAGCTCCTCTTCCTTTCCTCTCCTCTATCTCTCTCTCTCACGATTTGCCTCTTCTTCCACCACCATCACCCCCCACGAAACCACCACCACCACCACCACCACCGGAGCTCCCATTTCCCTCAATTTGTAAGTTTTGATTTGCACTTTTTATGATGTTATAATTTTAATTTTTGATTTATTGAAGTTGTTTTAATTTATTTATTATTTGCTTGAAATTGAAATTTGTTAGGATTGAAATTTGGTGTTTGAAGCCTACAATCGCACCGGAGTGCGCACCGTCACCGAACCACCTCACCGGACGTCAATCTCGCTCATAACAGTTAGTTTTTAAAATAAATTGTTGTTTTTAAAATAAATTGTTGTTGTTGTTGGTTAGGATTGAATTGGTTAGGATTGAATTAGTTAGGATTGAATTATTTGTTGTTGTTATTGTTGTTGTGTGTTAAGTTTTGAATTAGTTAGGATTGAATTATTTGTTGTTGTTGTTGTGTGTTGTTGTGAATTGGTTAGGATTGGTTAAGTGATATTGTAAAATGTGAGTTGTAGGATTAAGTGTGAAATATGAGTTAAAATTGAGTGAATATTGTGAAATGTGAATGTTAGTAATTGAAAAATGAATATAAATTTGTTAAAGTGAAATTGTTGAGAAGAGTTAGATTGAAAATTATTGAGAATTAAAAATTGTGTATGTTGTTAATTGTGTCAAATAGTTGAAATTGAAAAGTGTATTATTTTAGAGTTGTTAATTGAAAATTGTTTAATTGTTGTTTTGATGAACCCTAGGTTAGATGACTGTGTGTTGTTGATGGAAAAGGGTGAGGTGTTGTCCCTCACCCCCATAATTTGCTCGAAATCATCTCCATTGAGATAATTGCGAGACGATACTAACAACGGTAAGGTTGGGAGTTATATGAAATAACTTCCTTCACTACTTGGATGGAAAAGGGTTTTGTGCTGTCCTTGACCCCCATACTCCCCACAGTCAAAATTATCTATGTGTGTGAAGCTTTTATCTCTCAAGTCGATGAGTAATATTTCTGAGGTGGGTTTAGACTATGTGACTGAAATGATGTTGGAAGCGACACCTAATAAGGATAGTTTGCCCAAAAGTTATTATGAAGCAAAGAAGTTAGTTTCGAAGCTGGGATTGAATTTTAAGAAGATTGATTGTTGTTCAGAAGGGCACATGTTATTTTACAACAACGAATTTGGTAAAAACGATGGTGAGCTACTTGAATGTAAATTCTGTGCAAGACCGAGGTATCACGATCGTAAAGGGGCAAAACGTAATTATAAACCAATCCCGATAAAGTCGATGTTCTATTTGCCTATAGTTTCAAGGTTGCAAAGAATGTTTGCATCGGCCGAAATTGCGCAGAAAATGACTTGGCATTATGACAATAAGTGTACCTCGGACATTTTACGCCACCCATCTGACGGTGAAGCATGGAAGCACTTTGATCAAGTGCATTCTGATTTTGCCTCAGACCCACGGAATGTTCGGCTTGGCTTGTGCTCTGATGGATTTACTCCGTATATCCAAGCATCGGCGTCACCCTACTCTTGTTGGCCAGTCATTGTTACCCCTTACAATCTTCCTCCTGAGATGTGCATGACTAAGCCGTATATGTTTTTGACTTGTCTTATACCTGGTCCACACAATCCAAGGGCTAATATTGATATCTTTTTGGAACCTCTGATTGATGATCTTAAGAGATTGTGGGGGGGTGTTTTGACATATGATGCAGCACGAAAGAAAAATTTTATGATGAGAGCGGCATTGATGTGGACAATTAACGACTTTCCTGCATATGGTATGTTGTCTGGTTGGGGGACTCACGGTAAATTGGCATGTCCCCACTGCATGGAACACACAAAGGCGTTTACGCTAAAGTACGGGGGCAAGAGTTCTTGGTTTGACTCACATCGTAGATTCTTACCACAAGATCATAAATTTAGAAAGAACAAAAATGCCTTCAAGAAAGGGGTAGTTGAAACAGATGGACCACCGCCTTTGTTGACATCAGGTGAAATCTGGAGCAGAGTTATGGATTTGCCACAAGCCACAGAGGTAGGGGAGCTCACCCGACTGGATGGTTATGGACGGGTGCATAATTGGACAAAAAAAAGCATATTTTGGAATCTCCCATATTGGAAAGATAATCTGTTGAGGCACAATCTTGATGTTATGCACATTGAGAAGAATTTCTTTGACAACGTATTTGCCACTGTGATGAATGCGAAAGATAAAACCAAAGACAATAATAAGGCAAGATTGGATTCTGCTCTTTATTGTAGCAAACATCGATCTGATTTGAATTTGGTGGAAATGCCTAATGGGAAGATGTTCAAACCCAAAGCCAAATATTGTATGACACCAGATGAAGCGAAAGATGTTTGTCGATGGTTGAAAGGATTGAGGATGCCAGATGGTTATTCTTCTAACCTTGCGAGATGCGCCGATGTGAGCACCGGGAAGATGTATGCGATGAAAAGTCATGATTGTCATGTATTCATGGAGTGTTTGCTTCCAATTGCTTTTGATTCATTACCAAAGTGTGTCTTGGAACCGCTTACTGAAGTGAGTCAATTTTTTAAAAATATGTGTTCTTCAACATTGAGAATGGATGATCTTATTAAGATGGAGCAGAATATTCCTTTCATTATCTGTAAGTTGGAGAGAATATTTCCTCCCGGTTTCTTTGATTCCATGGAGCATTTACCGGTTCACCTTGCGTATGAAGCAAGACTTGGTGGACCAGTTCATTATAGGTGGATGTATCCATTTGAGAGGTAATTATCTATTTCAATTAAGTGTCTTTCGTTCATATATATATGTAGATTAATGAAGTGTCTTTCGTTCATATATATGTAGGTTAATGGGTGATTATAAACGATCGGTGAAGAATAAAGCTAGAGTTGAAGGATCGATCTGCGCAGCTTACGTACACCGTGAAACAATTTATTTTTGTTCACATTATTTCAACAACTTTATGTTGTCAACAAATAATAGAAACCAAATGGAGGTTGAAGAAGAAAGACACCCGCTCGCTTTATCTGTATTTAGCAAACCTGGTCGCCCCTCGGGAAAGAAGTCAACCAGCTACTTATCAGATAAAGAGTATAAATCAGCACATGTTCATGTCTTGATCAATTGCACTGAAATTAAACCATATCTTGAGTAAGTATGCTCCAATTTCATTTTTAATCTATACACCTTTAGAGTATGAAGTTAAATCAAGGTTTGATCAACTTTCAATATATGAATAATTCCTTTGCAGTGCATTCTTACGAATTGAGGGTATAGGCGCTGAAGAATCTTCTATTCGTATACATGAAAATTTTCCATCTTGGTTTAAGGCTAGAGTAAGTAGATAAAACTAATTTTAATGTCATATGTTTAAAGTAGATATGAGACATGACTTATTTTTTCCATATGTGGTTACTTAGGTTTATGAAGCGGAACCAACTCCCCAAATCCGACACTTGAGGAACTTAGCTGAGGGTCCTTTTCTTGAGGTGACCGAGTGGCACACATACCTAGTTAACGGTTACAAATTTGACACTCAATCATGGAGTGAGGGAAAAAGAACAATTAATAGTGGGGTATATGTTAAAGGGGAAACTGGAGGAGGTGAAAATGACTACTATGGTGTGATTGAACACATATATGAACTTGAATACCCACGGTTAGACTATGAAAAGAAAATAGTTTTGTTTTTGTGTAGATGGTTTGATCCATCAGTTAGAGGAACAAAATTGAATCCAAAATGTAATACCGTGGACATTCGAATGAATGGAAGGTATAAACTTTATGATCCGTTTATCATGGCAGAGAATGTGAGGCAGGTGTATTATGTTCCATATCCATCAACTCGGAGAGGATGGTGTGTTGCAATTAAGACAAAACCTCGGGGTCGCATTGAAGTTTGGAATGCCTTCCAGGCTCATTGGGCTACAACAAAGTTCAAAGCAAAATCTGAAGCAGCCAAGAAGAATAGAAACTCAGAGAAGGGTGGCTCGCTTCACACCTGCGGGTCCGTCAACCAGGCTCAACATGCTCTTAGATGGGTATATTATTTTAAAAATCTTTGTGTTATTTTTACATTGGTTAATTAGTTTGCAATATTTGAAAATGTATTTCATTTTACAGAGTTTGAAGGCAGGACGCCCTATCACTGCTCCTGAGCTGCATAGAGTCACCCATTTGAGGAAAGGGACTAACGAGTATGTTGATGACCGTGCCAGGATTACTCAGGTAAATATACAGCTTGATTTGTATTATATAAAGTTGCTTTGTTAAAATAGAGCGTTAATTATGCTATGTTCTGTGGTTATGCAAAACAGGAGCAAATTAATGAGATCATGTCTCAGCTGACTCAGGGGAGCTGGGACCCTGCCTCACTTGGTGAACTTCCTCCTGAGATGCGAGATCTGGCAAACGTCAATTGGGAGAAATTAATTGGTTGGTACAAGGGTCGTCTGTATGGTACTGGGCCAATGGCTCCTATTATGGGTTCTAAGGGCTCGTCTAGGGCCGGGAGCAGCAGAGGACGCAGTCGACCAGCTTCTACTAAGTCAGATGCGGAGACAGAGCAGCTTAGGCAGGAGCTGCAATCTACTAAACAGCAGCTGGAGGATACTCAAGCGGAGGTTAGGGGCTGGAGGGCAGACCATGCGAAGGTGCTAAGGAGACAGGAGCTGATGTATAACTATTTTAAGAGCAAGAATATTTTTCCAGATGAGGAGGAAGATCAGGAGCAAGCTCAGCAGTCAGAGGAGTCAGAGGAATCAGAGGAGTCTGACGGCAGCTATTAGGATAGTTTGACATTTCTGTACTTTTTTATTCGGATATTATGTTATTTTTTATTCGGATAATATGTTGTTTTAATTCGGATTTTATGTTGATTTGGATGGAATTAAAACTGTTTTAGCTATTTCAATCAGGTATAAAATCAGGTCTATCAATAAAAAAATAAAAATAGGTTTAGCAGAAAAAAAAATTTTAAAAAAAAAAATTGAGATTAGCGAGGGATTTAGCGAGGGAAAAAAAAATTTAAAAAAAAAAAAAGAGATTAGCGAGGGATTTAGCGAGGGAAAAAAAAATTTTAACAAAAAAATGGATTAGCGAGGGATTTAGCGAGGGAAAAAAAATTTAAAAAAAAAAAAAGGAATTAGCGAGGGATTTAGCGAGGGAAATTTTTTTTTTTTTTAAAAAAAAAAAAGGATTAGCGAGGGATTTAGCGAGGGAATAGTGGACGCGTGGCTGTCAGAAATTGGCCACGTGTCTCTCAATATTAGCGAGGGATTTAAAATCCCTCGCTAATTAGCGAGGGAATTAGCGAGGGAATAGTCCCTCGCTAATTAGCGACGGATTTTAAATCCCTCGCTAAATGGATTAGCGAGGAAGGATTTAGCGAGGGAACCTGTCCCTCGCTAATTCCCTCGCAAATGACCATTAGCGAGGGATTTTGGTCAGTTTGCGAGGGAAATATCCCTCGCTAATCCCTGTTTTTTTTGTAGTGATTGACGTTTTATTAATTTCCACCATAGAATTTTTGCAAAATAATATACCCTAATAAATACACCTGTTATTATGGTTAATTAGTCTACAATTATTCCATTTTTTTGGGATACTATACATATTTTTTCTGTCAAAAAATATAGGAATCAAGCTTACATTTGTTTCCCAAAAAAATAGTCATACACATTCTATGACAAGAAAAAGGCTATACACATCCCAATCTTATTGATTTCGAATCACAATGTCAATGGGTTCAACCCAATTTAATTTTGTTAGCAACGAATCAATTATTATTCATACCCCTTGACATATATTATATTGCCAATGGCTTATTTTTGACACCCTTTATTTAGGCGCGCCATTAAAAAGTTTAAGATATTTTTTCCTGACTACTTCATAATATCTTGAATAATCATTATGTAATATATATTCAAACATACATATATCCTACCCAAATCGAGGAATTAGTTGCACACAGAGAATAACCGGTTTATACCAAAAAAAATATATTACATACTACAAATACATAATTACTATTATTAACCAATAAGACACAAATGACAATATTAATAACTGTAAATATGAAACGATGTATCGTACTAACGTCAAAAGATGAAAAAAGAAATTTGTTTAAAATATTGATACATTAAAGCACTATAATCATGACACACATTATTGGTAAAAAAAGGCCTTTAATCTATTTGACAAACATAAATAAATTTAACAATGCTACATATATGTGTGTAAGGGGGACATTTAAGAATTTATAATAATATTCTAATAAATTATATTTTTTTTTATAACCAATGTACTCAAAACGATATACTAGTACTACTACAAAACGGGCGAGTTATATAAGGAGTGGGAATAGGTCGGGCCGTCCGTCAGGGGCCTATGGCCTGGCCTACTTAAAGCCTGGTCTGGCCTGATCTGTTTAATAGAAAGGCTAGGTTCGGGTTTTTTTTAAAGCCTATTAATTTAAATAGGTCAGGCTTAAGCTTAGGATTATAAAAAAGCCTTGTAAGCCTGATAGGCCGGCCTATATACACAGACGTTATTATTTATTTTTATTGAAATAGCCTCATTTGCTGTTCTGCATTCTTAAAGTTACTAATGTCATTCATTGCTCTTATGGTTCCAATTTTTCATGATGTGCAGTATTATCTGAAATTCTTTTTGAAACCATAAGTTCACAACTACTACTTTATTACGTATAAATTATTTTGACTAGAACTAGAAAATGAAACGGTGCCAGCCACTAGCAAGAGACACAACTGAATTTATATTATTATTCTGGACTAGAAACAACAAAGAATTGCAGTGGAGGAAGCCAAACTGCATAGCAAAAAACCTTCTTCCATCCTTTCAAGGCTTCAAAATTGATAGAGGTAAAACTTCAAAACTTTGTTTTTATATTCTTTAAGTACAACTTTTATAAAAAAAAAATGGTACAAGTCTTTTAGAGTCTTCGTTATTCTACTTAGTATAACATATTTTAATTCAAAGTTTTACTCTATCCCGTGAATGTTTTCTCCATTAAAAAGTAAGTGAACAAATTTCATCCACTCATATGACTGATAATTGAGGTGAGTGAATATGTATGTATTTTTTAGTCCAATAATTGATTTCTAGTTTTTTTTCTTATTTCGAAGGTTGGAAAAGAAGAGATACAAGTTAACTTATTAGTAGTTTATGGAATGTATTTTTGTTTCTTTGAAATTTTTGGAAGGTTGTTGTAATTATGCGGTTATCATTTTATTAGTCTTCGTTGTGTTTATCATTTTATTAGCTTTCCTTGAGTTGGTAGCAAATGGAAGAAAATATGTCATACTTTTGGAACTTTCCAATGAAAATGTACTATTTACAAAAATTCAGAAAATAAAAAATGAAAACTGCCTCTAATGTGATCCTCCATTTGGCATGTTTATGAGGAGACCATATAACTTTTCCAATGTGAATCTTTCACCTACAGGCAACCAACAAATAAAACATCAGTTTTCCCACATAAAAAATAAGGCAAAATATCTCTTTAGGCCTCTTAACTAATTTATTTGTAACGAATAGGTTTCTTAACTTATTTTGTAACGCATAAATCCCTTAACTTATTTATTTGTAACGAATAGCTCCCTTAACCTTTTTTTTGTAACACATAGGTCCCTTAACTTTTAAGAACGTAACACTGTTGCCCCTTTTAACTTATTTAAGGGAGAGATTTTAAGGGGCAACATTGTTATGTTTTTAAAAGTTAAGGGACCTATGCGTTACAAAAAAAAGTTTAGGGACCATGTCGTTTCAAATAAATAAGTTAAGGGATAAAAAGCTAAGAGACCTATTCGTTACAAATAAATAAGTTAAGGGACCCCAGAAGATATTTTGCCAAAAAATAAAGAAGAATCATAGTATTAACAACTTAATGTGTTGTGTGTGAAAAAATCCACGAAACCTAACCATCCCACAATCACCTATTTATGTCTAACAAAACACAGAAGCCAATTTCATTGAATTTCTTGACCCCTTTGTCCTTTCAAACTAATGTGCAGCCAAGTAATTCTTACAGGAGAGCAAATACTTACTGGATCATTTAGCTATGTTACTTGTGGTGGAGTAGCGTTTGTTTCTAGCTGCTCTAATTAAAATGATTCAATAGCTAGAGCAGTTCTTGCATCCTTATAATTAAAATGATTCAAATACCAGGATTATCGGGAATCCTATATAGTTGAACCTGTTGATTAAAGATAGGAAAAAACATCACATTAGAATTATATAAACTGAAGAGTAAATTAAAAATTTAATAAGTAACATTGCATTTTAGTATCTTGCCCTTTCCCAGAAGTAAAAATAATTAAACTGAAAGATGAAATTAGACAGTTTTCATTTTCAGCATCACAATCAACCTGACCCAACGAGAATGAAGATGGATTCTTGGATTTGGCCGCTCGATCAATCGAAGAATTATTCGGTTAAATCCTTTTATATTCAACTAGTCCGTGGTGATTTATCCTCTAATGTTTCGGTGCAGCAGAATTGTTTTGCAGGTTTATGGAAATCAATAGTGCATTCGAAAGTGCTGGATTTTGGCTGGCGGTTACTGTTGGATGCGTTGCCGGTGCGCGAGCTGTAGTGATATACGCAACAAAACCAACAAACCAGAATGCCTGTGAAAAGAACAAACGTTAGAGAAAACAACCGGAGGCGCCTGGTGGCTGTCCTGAAGAATTTATTCTCCTCTACAGCGCAAATTCCCCGAGATACAACCGGTCTCGTCCCAATCGCGAATAACGAATGAGGAATCCGAACTAGCAAGAATTTCTGGCGTCAGTGAATGACTTTAGTAACAAGAGATGAACCCAAGAAATAGTAGAGAGGAGGAGCAATTTTTTCTTTTCTTTTTCTTCTCTCTAGAAAGAACCCACGTTCATGAGTATATATTCACACATTCATTTATCCTTCCTTTTTTTATAGAGTTGTAAACCACAACTATATATCTACCCGTACTAAAAACAAACGGCTATATATATACTCATTTATCATTTTAATAGCATTAACTTTTCATAATATGAAATAAAAGTAAACGGCCAACTTTATGAAAGAGTTAGTAAACGATTACGCATTGAAAGGAATATAAATTCATATGATTATAGTTATTAACTTTATAAAACCGAAACATAAATATCATAACCTTATTATTAATAAAAATATTTTGTAACTTCCACACACTTGAATTCCATTATTCCAACAATCCCCCACTAATGACAAGCAAGTGGAAAAACATATTTCACATTTTGTAGAAAATAGAATTTTTGGATAGGCTCAATTAAACCCATAATATAGTTACAAAATAATATATCGGTAAATAAAAATTTAGTATGTCCAAAGCCAAATTAGGGACTTTCCACTTTTGAAATATCTTTTAAAATGAATAAAATACGTATAAGAATATGTTGATTTACCTACCAAATATTTCCGAGGGATTTTTTTCAGTCGCTAATACATTCGTTTCCGACGGATAATTCCATCGCTACGTGTTTTAGGCATTTCCCGCTTAACTTTTCGACGGAATTTAAATCCCTCACTACTTTCCGAGGGAAATTTCCCTCGGAAACACATAAATTTCCCTCGGAAACGTTTCTCACTTAAAACTAAACAAATAAACTCACGACCCTCACTTTCACTCCATCACTTTCACTTCTCACTCTCACTTTAACCCTAAACCCTCTCCACTCTCAGCCACCACGTCGCCGGCGACCACCACTCTCACCTTCGCGTCGCCGGTCACCACCGTTCCTTCTTCTCCTCACTTCCACTCCGTTCGCGCGGTCCGACCCAAAACCCAGAACTCATCGTGCGACCCAACTCAGAATCCAAGCATTCTACTACTTCTTCTTCATCTATGGTAACTATTGTTCTTCTATTCTACTTCTATTCTATTCTCAAGGTCAGATTTTTGCTATCTTTGAAAACCCTAAAGCCCTAAATTTCTCTAATTTTTCTATTCTTCTTCATCTATGCAGTATTTGAAAATCTGATGAAATATGGTGTTCCCGTGAATAGTTTATTCTACCTAGTTGCAGCTCTCAATCTCACTGCTAATCAGGTATTTTTTTTATTTTTTTTTTCTTGTTTTTGGATTTTCTGATTATTGCTCAAATTTTTGGTCTCTTAGAGTTTGTATTGTGGCTTTAAAGAATCTGATTAAGTGTTTCATAAGTTATTATTTGAAATTTTGACCTATGAATCCTAGGTTCTAACACTCGTTTGTTGGAGAAATATATATATATATATATATATATATATATATTTGAGAGAAGTTAGAAATTTCAGATTTGGAAAAAACTGGAAACAGGTTTTTTTGGAGTTTTATTAGAAGCTGAGATTTTGAAGTTATAATCACTTTAGAAAAGTTTTTCCTTTTGTAAAAAAATCTTTTTTTGTTGCTTAGGTAAAGCTGTTTTAAATGGGTGTTAGATTAGTCATGTTGATGGCAAATATGTTTATCAGTTAGCTGCAATGTTTATTAACCATTATTTCCAATATGAAGATTAAATTATTAGTTTGTGATATATAATGTGGATATAGTATCCCTGAAATGTTTGTTATGTGTGCTGTAAGCTCAAAATCAGTTTTTCCTCCATTCTTACATTTTTCTGCTGCTATGTCGTTGTAGTGTTTGGTATGTTTGGAGAATGTAGGAAGTTCCCAAGATGCTTTGGTTATTTCAGTTTTTGGTAGCTACTGTTGCTGATTTTGATAGAAGTAAATAAACCAAATTTTTGTGGCAATGCGCAACATTTTCTACACTTTGGCGTGTATTGTGGGTTCAGTGTCAATTTTTGATTTCCGCTGAAAGTACTTGATACTTATTTTTTCAGGTGTGCTTGATGGTTTATTTTGGAGCCAACATGTAAGATAAGTGGTTGTTTGAAGCAAGTTAACTAACTAGATTGCCTCAGTTCACTTACTGTTAGAGGTAGTTATAATTTTCCATTCATCATTGACTTGTATATAAACTGATGTGCAGCTAATCATTAATGTACAGATTCATTATTCAATGAAATGAAATTTCTCTGAATCAATTCCTTTCTATAAGTTCATAAACTGATCTAAGTTCTTATTCTCTATTCATAAACACTACTTCATAAACTGATGTGATGATCTTTTGCATTTTGGCGTTGAGTGTGAGATTTTGAGTGATTTTCGGTAATGAGATGAGTTGTGAGATTCTGATTGGATGTCACCAGAATTTTTTGAAGCACGCATGAGAAATTTGAGTGATTATATGTCTATAAAGCTGTTTCATATCTTCTCTGTCTGCGCAATATATGTATTTAATATTTATATTATTATTTGAAACAGCTACCATGTTTATTTGTTTAGCTGATGATAATCTTTTGCTTTACTCAGTTCTCATTCTCAACTACTCTTTAGAAATTGAACTTCTATGTATCATTCTGATTCTGATGTATATCTACTTTATGAAATTAAATATCACTTTCATAATATGCTGTATTAATTATGAGTAGCAAAGTAAATAGTTTATATGAAGTGTTGCAGGATGATGCCGTTGTTGATCTTTCAATTTGGTCTTTTTCATGTGTGGTTTAAGTTTATTCAAACCTGATATTCTGATCTCTAATGTTTTTTGTGTTGAACAGAATCTGTCAATTCTCCTTCTTGGTTACATTTATCTTGACTACATTGTCCTATTTTATCTTACTTTTTTGTGCAAAAGAGGCATTTTCCTTCTCTTGTTCTTGCTAAAGCCTTGCTCTTCATAGGCATTGTTCATGCTTTATTATTATTGTTTCTAAATCTAACATATCTAAAGCTTTGTCTCATATGCCCATCTGTCTTTTTGATATATCTAAAGCTTTGTCTCTAAATCTGATATAAGAAGTGGGTCTTAATATAACACTATTTTTTTGACCAAAATGATATAACACTATTATTATTCTGTTTTTTTATTATTATTCTATACTTAGAAAGCACAAAAAAACCGTCATATTCATACTTTGCACTTGCAACTGTCATGGTCTAGATATAGGATATGACCTTCATATTCATACTTTGCACTTGCATCATATCCCCCCCATAGACGGACACGTGTGGATGGACATTTTGTCTATGTTCTGTCCAAATGAAACCCATATATATATGATAGACTAATTTTATAACACTGATGAATAAGAAGCAATTTATACTTAAAACTTCTTTAAACTTATATTTTAGTTTTAACTTTATACTGAGTGTATTAATTCAAACTTTATACTAGTGGTAATGAGAGTTCGTTTTACTTGGTTTTTAGTTTTGCGTATGAACTTCTTTAACTTTCAAATGACTTGGTATTTACTCGTGCTTGAACATGAGAATTATATTGTTCAACTTATTAGTTTACTCTATATATGAATTTTGGCTGTTTATAAATTGTTCAAATGAGTTGGTATTTACTTGGTATTAGGTTACATGTCCCATTCTCTTTCGATGGACATCCGTCGTTTAAATTCATGTCTGTCTCTGTCCCTCTCTCTAGATGGACATCCATTGTTCTCTCTGATATATCTGCAATTTTAAATGTGTAGAATGGAATTTCCTCCTTCGCACCGACTTTGGATGTATGATAGGTTGTTTCCAAAACGAGCGGGTTTGAAACAATCTTTTGTAGATGGCGTGTGGGAATTTGTTCTTTTTGCAATAGGACAAGAACAATTTAGAGTTGAAGGGGGGATTCGATGTCCGTGTGCCAAATGCGAATGTAGAAGGATTAAGAGTCCAACGGAGGTAATTGATGACTTGAAGAGTGTTGGGTTTAGGCCTAATTATTGGATTTGGACAAGTAATGGTGAGAAAGGGGTTGATATTGTCCCAGTGGTTGGGGAAAATTGGAGGGATGCTTCAAGTAATTCTGTGGATATGGGATATGGTGAACAAATTGACTTGATGCAGAACATGGTTTGTGACGGTCTTGGGGTGAATGTGCCATTCGAGGAGGAGCAGTATGATAACATGGATGAGCTTCCGAATGAGCAAGCACAGAGATTTTATAATCTGTTGTTAGATGCAAACAAGCCATTGTTTGAAGGGTCATCAAACTCAAAGTTATCAATTTGTGCGAAGCTTTTAGCTCTCAAATCATTGAGTAGTACTTCTGAGGTGGGAATGGACTTGATATGTGAGATGATGTCAGCCGTGACACCTATGAATGAAAATTTGCCAAAGAATTTTTACGAGGCAAAGAGGTTAGTTTCTAAGTTGGGATTAGAAGCTAAAAGGATTGATTGCTGTCCCAAAGGTCACATGTTGTACTATAATAATGAGTTTGGAAAAAATGATGGTGCGCTTCTTGAATGCAAATTTTGTAATGCGCCGAGGTATCATGCTCGCAAAAAAGGGACTAGTAGCAAGAATAAACCAGTTCCGGTGAAGTCAATGTTCTACTTGTCAATAATTCCAAGGTTGTAGAGAATGTTTGCATCCGAACACACTGCAGGGCAAATGATGTGGCATTATGAGAATAGAAGTTCAGGCGTGTTGCGCCATCCGTCTGATGGTGAAGCATGGAAACACTTTGATCGGGTACATTCTGATTTTACCAAGGATCCACGCAATGTACGACATGGTTTATGCTCTGATGGTTTTACGCCATATATCCAAGCATCGGCTTCACCATATTCTTGCTGGCCCGTTATTGTTACCCCGTACAACCTTCCCCCTGAGATGTGTATGACGAAACCTTACATGTTTTTGACTTGTTTGATACCTGGCCCAGATAATCCAAAAGCAGGCATTGATATCTATTTAGAACCACTAATTGATGATTTGAAGAGGTTGTGGAATGGTGTCTTGACTTATGATTCCGCACGTAAGCAGAATTTTATGATGAGAGCCGCTTTGATGTGGACCATTAATGACTTCCCTGCTTATGGCATGTTGTCTGGTTGGCAAACTCATGGTAAATTAGCATGTCCACATTGTATGGAGCATACAAAGGCATTTACCTTGAAACACGGGGGTAAGAGTTCTTGGTTTGACTCGCATTGTAGGTTTTTACCACATGATCATACACTTAGAATGAACAAGAACGCATTTAGGAAGAAGGTAGTTGAAAAGGATGGGCCGCCTCCTAGGTTGACTCCAGAACAGGTTTGGC
This sequence comes from Astragalus glycyphyllos, assembly GCA_963573325.1. Lineage (NCBI taxonomy): Eukaryota > Viridiplantae > Streptophyta > Magnoliopsida > Fabales > Fabaceae > Astragalus > Astragalus glycyphyllos. The sequence continues at coordinate 79,956,381 of OY754311.1, forward strand.
ATAGAGTTAGAGATCTGCCAAAAATCACAGATGACCCCCTTGTTTCTCGATTTGATGGATATGGACAAGCGCATAATTGGACAAAGAGGAGTATCTTTTGGGATCTCCCATATTGGAAAGATAATTTGTTGAGGCACAATCTTGATGTTATGCACATAGAGAAGAATTTTTTTGACAATATATTTAACACAGTGATGAACATAACTGGCAAAACCAAGGACAATGATAAGGCGAGAATGGACATTGCTCTTTACTGCAATCGAAAGGACTTAAATTTGAAGCCACAAACTAATGGAAAGATGCTAAAACCCAAAGCATGTTACTCGTTAACTCTTGAGCAAACAAATTCAGTTTATCAGTGGATAAAAGAACTCAAAATGCCAGATGGATATTCTTCTAATTTGGCAAGATGTGTTGATGTGAACAAGAGAAGAATGATTGGGATGAAAAGCCATGATTGTCATGTATTTATGGAATGTTTACTCCCTATTGCATTTAGTTCTTTACCAACGCATGTTCTAAATCCGCTTACTGAAGTGAGTCAATTTTTTAAGGATTTGTGTTCTGCATCTTTAAGAGATGTTGACCTTGATAGGATGGAACAGAACATTTCATTCATTCTATGTAAGATGGAGAGAGTGTTTCCACCTGGTTTCTTTGATTCTATGGAGCATCTCCCTGTTCATCTTGCATATGAAGCAAGACTTGGTGGACCGGTTCAGTACAGGTGGATGTATCCATTTGAAAGGTAACAAACTCATCCTTTTGGGAACTAATTCATTTTTTCCATTTGAGGTCAATATAATTTTCCATCTAATCAAGTTGTTTTTATAGATTCATGGGTGATTCTAAACGATTGGTGAAAAACAAGGCGAGGGTTGAAGGATCGATTTGTGCATCATACTTACACCGCGAAACAACCCACTTTTTCTCACATTATTTCACCAACTTCACGTTGCCAAACAAAAGGAATGAAGTACAAAATGATTGTGTTAGACACTCGTTGATGTTATCAGTCTTCGACCAATCTGGGCGTCATTCTGGGAAGGAGTCGACTCATTGGTTAACTGATGCTGAGTATAAGTCAGTTCATGTTCATGTGTTGCATCCCACACTCACTCCTGATCCACAGCCATCCGGAGTGAGATCATTGCAGAGTCCTCAGACACAGATGCAACAGACCCCTGGAGTTAGGTCCTTGCATACGTCGTTGCCACAGCAGACCTCTGTTGTCAGGTCATTACATATTGGCTCTAGTTCATCGCCACATGTGACTCCTTCACCTACTCCATCTCCTCGGGATGTACCTGATCGTACTTCTTCAGCACGTGTGACTCCTCCACTGTCACAGACTCCTCCATATCGTATGATTCCGGTACCGGGCATTCGTATTATTCCTACTCCTACCCATTCGCCAGATGTTGGGCCTACTCCTACCCATTCGCCAAATGCTGTGCCTACTCCTACCTCTTCGCCATCACCGACAGAGGCATTTGCACATGGAGATGATGAGATGCCTGATGATGATCAGATTCATGATGTTGAGGGGGGTGAGCATGAGGAGGATGAGATTGAGGAGTTACCCGACGGGCGACCTATCATCCGAGTTGAGCGTGGAGGGTACGTAAAGTTTTTTATAAGTTATTTTTTTAAATGCTTGTTTTGTCGTGTATATATGATGTATTTTAATCACTTCAATTGTTTTAACTTCTGCAGGTTCCTTAATTCAAAGGTAGCCTTGGGCTACTTGGGGTGAGCTTAATGACGCTGAGCGAGAGCATTTTTTTAAGGATTTTAGAGTAAGTGTACATTCGAACATATGCCTTTAAATAACTTGTTAAGTTATTTAATAATATATTTTCTTGTAAATGTTTTCACAATGCAGAAGAGAGTTGGATGGCGTAAGTCTCAGGACGCCGTCGTCGAGAAGCTTTTTCATAAGAAAGCTGTTGACCGACTCGCCGATATGCTCAATGGTGTCCGCAAGCAAAGGAGTCGGCCTAGTTGGATGGGAGAACTAGTCTACCGTCGCCTACAAGACCACTAGAATGATCCAAAATACTTGGCTAAGTGTGCGCAGAATAAGAAGAATAGAGCATCAGAGAAAGGAGGAAGTGTGCACACTGGAGGCTCTATCTCTATCTTGCAGCATGCTGAGAGATTGGTATACACTTAAGCTTATCTTTTCATGTCATTATAATTAATTATAATTTATCAATTAGAAACTTATGGTATTAATAGTTGCAAACTCATTGATGGAGAACTAATTTACAATTAAGTCTAAAAAGTAATAAAGGGGCTGTGATTCTGTTGCCTTTTTTTTGTTTGTCTGGTTTAAATATTCGTCTTGCTTTCTTGGTTTGCTTTGATATTCCTTGTCTCATAAGGTTCTGCAAGATCTTTCCCATTCCTGAGAGAGATAGCTTTGACCTGTTCTTTACCTGGCCTCTGAGATGGACTTGCTTCTGTATTGGATGGTAATGTACCTGTTGGTCTTTGATACAGAGCAGTTGCTAACTGACCTACCTGATTCTCCAAATTTTTGATTGATGCATCTTGGGCTTGCCTAGCTGTTCTAGTTTCACTAATGAAAGATTTGAGCAAACCCTCTATAGAGTTATCAGTAGCAGGTTGTTGTTGTTGTGGCCTTTGGTAGTTCTGAGATTGAAATCCTGGTGGAAGGGTTGGTGCAGTTGCACATGGTGCAGGTGCACTAGTATTGTTCCCCCACCAGAAATCTGAGTGATTGTTCCAATCTGGATTGTAGGTGTTTGGGTAAGGGTTGTTATTCCTATTATAACTTACATAATTTACAGAGACAGGGTTGCTAGGACATTCCTCATAAAGGTGACCTCTTCCACAATAGACACAACTTACTGTTCCTGGAGGGGCTTGTTCTATTGATGCTGCAGTGTTCTCTACTGGTGCAGCTGCACTAGATGCAGTTGCACTGGTTGTGGTGAAGTTTTTGAACATGTTTGCTAGTGAGGCTACTTGAGCAGATAGGGCTGATATTTCACTAATTTCATGTACCCCTGATGATTTCTTTTGGGCACTTACCCTCTCAATAGGCCAACTAGAACTATTAGTAGCAATTCTATCAATCAATTCACATGCTTCATTATAAGACAGATTTAACAAAACACCTCCAGATGATGCATCAAGCATTATTCTGGTTTGTGGATCCAGACCATTATAAAATGTTTCCATTTGAATAATAACTGGAAGACCATGGTGTGGACATTTTCTTAAAAGTTCTTTCCATCTTTCCCATGCTTCAAATAACGATTCTTGGTCTTTTTGTCTAAAAGATGTAATATCATTTCTCATTCTGGCATTTTTAATGGGTGGAAAATATTTTGCCAAAAACTTTTCAGCCATTTCATTCCATGAATGAATAGAATTAGGCTCCAATGAATTTAACCAAGATTTAGCCTTATCTTTCAAAGAATATGGAAATAACTTAAGTCTAAATGCATCTTCACTAACACCAGGAATGATAAAGTTACTACAAATTTCTAAGAACTGTTTTAAATGTTCATGAGGATCCTCATGAGGATGTCCACCATATTGACCAATTGTTTGTAACATTTGAAACATCATAGGTTTAAATTCAAAATGGATAGCCTCTATGTGAGGTCTTGCTATGCTTGTTTGCATGTTTTGATGATCAAACATAACATAATCTCTCATAGGTCTATCTCTATCATTAATCATACCTATGGGATCCATATTGATGAGTCTGTACCTGTGATCTGGTTGAGGACCATATTGAGGACCTTGTTGTGATCCAGTACCTCCTCCTTCACCTTGTTGAGACATGGTATTTCTGCTACTTTGCTGCCTTTCTTTTTGGATTCTTCGCAACCTTCTAAACTGTCTTTCTATCTCTGGATTAAACTCAAATTCTGGTGGTTTGTCTCTGGGCATAAGCTAGTGCAGATGCACTAGGTGTAACAGCACCTGTTTCTGCACAGAAAAACAAAATACCAGAATAACAAAACAGAAAATAAACACTAATCTACTATCTTTAAAACAACAAAAATTAATGACAATCCCCGGCAACGGCGCCAAAAACTTGGTGTGTGTAAATAGATAACATCGTGTGCAAGTATACACAGTCACAAGTTATAGTATAAAAGATCGAACCCACATAGATTGAATTAACTCTTATATGTTATTGTAAAGAAATGCAAATTAGTGCAACTACACTATTCAGATTTTTGGGTTTTGGTTGAAGTTGAAATGAAAATAAATAAATAGCAAGTAAATTGTGTAAGAAATCAGTTGAGAATGAAAGTTGAGATGTCTTCACAAGCTAAATCACTTTTGAGTGTATTGTGTTTTCTTGTGGTGCAGTTGCACTTAGTGCAGCTGCATCAGTGTGTGCTGGTCAGCTACTTTCTTCAGAGTTTCGTTACAAGCTCTTATGATCCTGTTTTTTTTGCGGTAAAGAGTAGGGTTGTCAGTGCCTCTCTCGCCCCCTTACAGATGATCCAAGTTGCTTAAATAAGTACACTCTTGTATCTTAAGTTCTCTACACTTTGATGTAAGGACTATGTTATCCTATGTCTAGGACTTAACAAGGAATTAACAAGCTTTCTTTATTAAACAAGTTTAACAAAGGCTTTACCCTTATTAGTTCTTGATTTCTAGTTATAAACCATGTCTGTGAATATAACTCTACTTATTCTAAGTGATCAACCTTAAAATAAGATGGATGTAGTATAACACAAGAACCAAAATGCATACACCATATAAAAACACAATAACTTTCTCAAAAGATCATTATAAGGTTAGAACATCTCAACTAAAGAAATTTAGCTCGTCATAGGCATTGCAAGGCAAATAAAGATGAAATAAAACATGTTGAAGTAAAGGAAATTACAAGAGAAAACAATAGGTTAGAGATTACACCAATTGAAGAACTCTTGCATAAGTTTGCCAAGCAGTGCAGATGTACTGATTCCTTGCACTAGCTAACTCTATGAAGAAGTGAAGGGAGAAGTTGTCAATTCCTTCCTCACCTTCTTACAAACTAACAACTAATTTAAACTACAAAGAAAATGAAATAAAAGTACTATCTAAAGTGATCTCTAAGAAATGAAAATGAGATATATGAGATTTGAGATGGTTTTCCAAGTGAAGAATGAAGGTCTTTATATAGGCTTTGAGCTTTCCTTCAAGTGAGGGTTTGCTTGCTGATTTGAGTTAACCAAACCATGGTTACTTTTCAGCCTTTGAAAAAGCAATTTGAGTTTCATACTCAAATATCAAGAGTGGTCCAATTAGAGCTTGCCATATGGTTCATGAAATGATTTCTTCAAGTGGTCATCCATTGTGGGCACCTCCTTTATAAAGTTTCCATGTGCCCCATGTGATTGTGGATCAGCTATAATGTCAATTGGATGTGCCTTTGTCTTCTTTTGGTTTGAGGTGCTTCCAATGTGGGGTTGTGAGCTGCTTCGTTGCAGAGTGGTGCAGTTGCACGCTGTGCAGCTGCATTAAGTGCAGGTGCACTGGCTGATTTAGATGAAATCTTTTACTTTGTGTATTGTGTTCTTCCAATGTAGATGTCTTATCTGAAAACACTCACAAACATATCAAACATACCAATATCTAGACATCATGCTTAATATTGTGAATGACCACTTGCTTTATCCTTTAATGTTGTTTATCTAATTTCTTCTATGATATTTACTTAATTTATACTTGATTTCAACAATTATTTAGGTTTAGTTGTATAAATAACTCTATATAAACTAGAGTTATCACACCCCCAAACTTAAATTGTTGCTTGTCCTCAAGTAATGACAAGAAAGAAAACTACAATAGACTTCTATAATTAAGAAGAACAGATCAGCTCATATCTTTTCAAAAAAATTTCAAGATAAAAATGCATAACTGAATGAACTTCTTTTCTCAGAAATTTTGACTTTGTGCTTCTGAAATTCCAAAACATCCAAAGTTATTAGAACTCATTTATGTGAGTGTGTGCTTCACTGAAAATCAATCAGTTCCAAACTAGATAAAAAGTTTTTCTTTAACCTTTGGAAATTTCTAGATTACGTTCGGTCAAAACACAAGAGGTTTCAAAATATAGATTAGACTCACAAAATTCCCAAGACTTGAAGGGTTTTAAGTACAACAAAGGGCTTGAAATTCAGATAGCTTTCCTCTTGCATCAGATAGCTTTTAAAAAATAGCAAGGTTCCTTTTGAAATTCAGTTCATGTGGTGGAGTGATAATAACCTTGGTTATTTTTGAAAAATCATGGGCTTTTTATTTTTCTCTTCTTCATCATTGAAAATTGATTCAATCAAGCCATGCAAAGTTTCAGTGGAAAAGAAATTTAAGCTGATCATGCTTCAAAATCATCAAATCCTAATTATAGCTGCTGTTTTTGAAAGATGGACTTTTGAAAACAACATTTTGAACATAGACATAAATACTAATACAGATACTAAAACAACACACTTAGTTATAATTAAACATACTACCACACATGCATAATGTTTTCATGAAGTTCTCCCCCCAACTAAAGAGTGAGCAGTGTCCTCACTGCTCTAAGTTGAGTAGCCAAAATACCAGAAATTGTTCAAAATGGGGAGGGGGGTTAAAACATGTGGGATGGGACTCTATCAGTGTAAACATAGTAGTAAAATATAGCAAAACATAATAAACAACATTAAAAGTTTACTCTTTCTTGGCTCCAGTCCTGAGCCTTGAGCTGGATCTGATTGGAGCATGCCTGACCTTCTGTTTCTTTGTCTTTAGCTCCTGTGGCTTTAATGCAGCTGCTTTGGATGCTGGTGCAGCAATTACTGTTGCTATTTCTGCAAGATTTTCCAGTGCAGCTACATCAGATGCAACTGCATCAGCTAGTTTGTCAACAGCAACATGCTCATCCATGGCTAGTTGCTCTCGGTCTTTAGCAGCTTCAGGTTGGTGTTCTTGGGCAGGTTCTTTAATTGTTCCTGCATCTGTTACCTTTGGATTTTACTGGGGGAGCTTCTCTGCTTCTGCTGCTGTTGCAGGTGCATGTGCACTTTGGTGCAGATGCACCAATTCCTGTACTCCTACAAATCACTTGAAAAACATCAAATTGAACAAAATATTAAATATTTAGCAAAAATTATGGGTTGCCTCCCATTAAGCGCTTGATTTAAGAGTCTTCAGCCTGACTAAGTCTTGTGGCAGATATCTTTAGCCAGTAATGCAGCTGCACATGGTGCTACTGCATCAGAATTCTGCATAATTGACAGCATCTGCACAAGACCATTTATTTATACCTGCAAAAGTAAAAATAAAAACACACAAAATACAACTAGTCCTAAAATCTGGGTTGCCTCCCAGTAGCGCTTATTTTATAGTCTTTAGCTAGACTTGTCATTCAAAACCTAAGTTAGGGTGGATAATAGGACAAGAAGAAAATATCATCCTTCCTCTTTCTTCTTTTTGTTAGAAATCCCATGTATTTGGCATAGGGAAGCAAGTGATTCCATGCCCCAACCAATAAGCATTTGGGATAACAATTCTCATTTTCTTGAAAAGATTTAAGCTCATTTTGTGGAGGATGTTTTTCTTCAATTTCTTCATCTATCAAGGCAGGAGCACTGGATGCTAGAGCATTCATCAGATGATCATGTTGTTTGTGAAATTGCTTCTGCATCAGCTGATCAAGAGAGATGATTGCTGAACATTCTTCACTCTCCTCTGCAGGATATTTCAGAGCATTCATTACATTGAATTTCACCTCTTGATCATTTACTTTCATGGTTAGTTCTCCTTTTTGCACATCAATCAATGTTTTCCCAGTTGCTAAGAATGGTCTTCCAAGAATCACTGGTACATCTTCATCTGCAACAAAGTCAAGGATAACAAAATCTGCAGGAAATATAAATTTGTCAACCTTTACCAATATATCTTCTATGATTCCTTCTGGGTAAGCTATTGACCTGTCTGCAAGTGACAATGTTAAAGATGTAGGTTTAGCATGTCCAATTCCTAACTGTGTAAAGACAGATTTAGGCATCAAGTTGATGCTTGCTCCTAAATCACACAATGCACGACCTGTATAGTAATTACCTATTGAAAATGGAATTGTAAAGCTACCTGGATCTTTTAATTTTCTTGGAATTTTGTTTTGCAAAATCAAACTACATTCTTTTGACAAAGCAACAGTTTCAAATTCACCTAATCTTTTTCTTTTTGAAAGAACATCTTTCATGAATTTAGCATAATTAGGCATTTGTTGCAATGCTTCAATTAAGGGAACATTGATATGCAATTGTTTTAAAACATCTAAAAACTTACTGAATTGCTTCTCCTCATGTGCCTTTTTTAATCTTTGAGGAAAAGGAGGAGGAGGATATTCAGGAACTAACCTTGGAGTTAGAACTTCATGTGATGCAGATGCATCAGGTGCTTCTGCATCTTGAGAAATTTTTTCATTTTTAGTTTTTTCTCCCTTACCTGTACCTTCATTCTCATAAGGTTCTGCAAGATCTTTCCCATTCCTGAGAGAGATAGCTTTGACCTGTTCTTTACCTGGCCTCTGAGATGGACTTGCTTCTGTATTGGATGGTAATGTACCTGTTGGTCTTTGATACAGAGCAGTTGCTAACTGACCTACCTGATTCTCCAAATTTTTGATTGATGCATCTTGGGCTTGCCTAGCTGTTCTAGTTTCACTAATGAAAGATTTGAGCAAACCCTCTATAGAGTTATCAGTAGCAGGTTGTTGTTGTTGTGGCCTTTGGTAGTTCTGAGATTGAAATCCTGGTGGAAGGGTTGGTGCAGTTGCACTTGGTGCAGGTGCACTAGTATTGTTCCCCCACCAGAAATCTGAGTGATTGTTCCAATCTGGATTGTAGGTGTTTGGGTAAGGGTTGTTATTCCTATTATAACTTACATAATTTACAGAGACAGGGTTGCTAGGACATTCCTCATAAAGGTGACCTCTTCCACAATAGACACAACTTACTGTTCCTGGAGGGGCTTGTTCTATTGATGCTGCAGTGTTCTCTACTGGTGCAGCTGCACTAGATGCAGTTGCACTGGTTGTGGTGAAGTTTTTGAACATGTTTGCTAGTGAGGCTACTTGAGCAGATAGGGCTGATATTTCACTAATTTCATGTACCCCTGATGATTTCTTTTGGGCACTTACCCTCTCAATAGGCCAACTAGAACTATTAGTAGCAATTCTATCAATCAATTCACATGCTTCATTATAAGACAGATTTAACAAAACACCTCCAGATGATGCATCAAGCATTATTCTGGTTTGTGGTTCCAGACCATTATAAAATGTTTCCATTTGAATAATAACTGGAAGACCATGGTGTGGACATTTTCTTAAAAGTTCTTTCCATCTTTCCCATGCTTCAAATAACGATTCTTGGTCTTTTTGTCTAAAAGATGTAATATCATTTCTCATTCTGGCATTTTTAATGGGTGGAAAATATTTTGCCAAAAACTTTTCAGCCATTTCATTCCATGAATGAATAGAATTAGGCTCCAATGAATTTAACCAACATTTAGCCTTATCTTTCCAAGAATATGGAAATAACTTAAGTCTAAATGCATCTTCACTAACACCAGGAATGATAAAGTTACTACAAATTTCTAAGAACTGTTTTAAATGTTCATGGGGATCCTCATGAGGATGTCCACCATATTGACCAATTGTTTGTAACATTTGAAACATCATAGGTTTAAATTCAAAATGGATAGCCTCTATGTGAGGTCTTGCTATGCTTGTTTGCATGTTTTGATGATCAAACATAACATAATCTCTCATAGGTCTATCTCTATCATTAATCATACCTATGGGATCCATATTGATGAGTCTGTACCTGTGATCTGGTTGAGGACCATATTGAGGACCTTGTTGTGATCCAGTACCTCCTCCTTCACCTTGTTGAGACATGGTATTTCTGCTACTTTGCTGCCTTTCTTTTTGGATTCTTCGCAACCTTCTAAACTGTCTTTCTATCTTTGGATTAAACTCAAATTCTGGTGGTTTGTCTCTGGGCATAAGCTAGTGCAGATGCACTAGGTGTAACAGCACCTGTTTCTGCACAGAAAAACAAAATACCAGAATAACAAAACAGAAAATAAACACTAATCTACTATCTTTAAAACAACAAAAATTAATGACAATCCCCGGCAACGGCGCCAAAAACTTGGTGTGTGTAAATAGATAACATCGTGTGCAAGTATACACAGTCACAAGTTATAGTATAAAAGATCGAACCCACAGAGATTGAATTAACTCTTATATGTTATTGTAAAGAAATGCAAATTAGTGCAACTACACTATTCAGATTTTTGGGTTTTGGTTGAAGTTGAAATGAAAATAAATAAATAGCAAGTAAATTGTGTAAGAAATCAGTTGAGAATGAAAGTTGAGATGTCTTCACAAGCTAAATCACTTTTGAGTGTATTGTGTTTTCTTGTGGTGCAGTTGCACTTAGTGCAGCTGCATCAGTGTGTGCTGGTCAGCTACTTTCTTCAGAGTTTCGTTACAAGCTCTTATGATCCTGTTTTTTTTGCGGTAAAGAGTAGGGTTGTCAGTGCCTCTCTCGCCCCCTTACAGATGATCCAAGTTGCTTAACTAAGTATACTCTTGTATCTTAAGTTCTCTACACTTTGATGTAAGGACTATGTTATCCTATGTCTAGGACTTAACAAGGAATTAACAAGCTTTCTTTATTAAACAAGTTTAACAAAGGCTTTACCCTTATTAGTTCTTGATTTCTAGTTATAAACCATGTCTGTGAATATAACTCTACTTATTCTAAGTGATCAACCTTAAAATAAGATGGATGTAGTATAACACAAGAACCAAAATGCATACACCATTTAAAAACACAATAACTTTCTCAAAAGATCATTATAAGGTTAGAACATCTCAACTAAAGAAATTTAGCTCGTCATAGGCATTGCAAGGCAAATAAAGATGAAATAAAACATGTTGAAGTAAAGGAAATTACAAGAGAAAACAATAGGTTAGAGATTACACCAATTGAAGAACTCTTGCATAAGTTTGCCAAGCAGTGCAGATGCACTGATTCCTTGCACTAGCTAACTCTATGAAGAAGTGAAGGGAGAAGTCGTCAATTCCTTCCTCACCTTCTTACAAACTAACAACTAATTTAAACTACAAAGAAAATGAAATAAAAGTACTATCTAAAGTGATCTCTAAGAAATGAAAATGAGATATATGAGATTTGAGATGGTTTTCCAAGTGAAGAATGAAGGTCTTTATATAGGCTTTGAGCTTTCCTTCAAGTGAGGGTTTGCTTGCTGATTTGAGTTAACCAAACCATGGTTACTTTTCAGCCTTTGAAAAAGCAATTTGAGTTTCATACTCAAATATCAAGAGTGGTCCAATTAGAGCTTGCCATATGGTTCATGAAATGATTTCTTCAAGTGGTCATCCATTGTGGGCACCTCCTTTATAAAGTTTCCATGTGCCCCATGTGATTGTGGATCAGCTATAATGTCAATTGGATGTGCCTTTGTCTTCTTTTGGTTTGAGGTGCTTCCAATGTGGGGTTGTGAGCTGCTTCGTTGTAGAGTGGTGCAGTTGCACGCAGTGCAGCTGCATTAAGTGCAGGTGCATGCAGTGCAGGTGCACTGGCTGATTTAGATGAAATCTTTTACTTTGTGTATTGTGTTCTTCCAATGTAGATGTCTTATCTGAAAACACTCACAAACATATCAAACATACCAATATCTAGACATCATGCTTAATATTGTGAATGACCACTTGCTTTATCCTTTAATGTTGTTTATCTAATTTCTTCTATGATATTTACTTAATTTATACTTGATTTCAACAATTATTTAGGTTTAGTTGTATAAATAACTCTATATAAAATAGAGTTATCAGCGTGCTCGTATTACTCAGGTATATTTCTCTTTTTAACATAATTTCAATTCAAAAATATTCTTTTACCAATGACTAATTTTAACTTGTGCATTTAATAGGAGGAGTTCCACCGGCGATTGTCTCAGTCAAATATACTAGTCGATCCCGCTGAGTTGGAGAAGTTGAAGGTGATGTTGTGGAAAGACACTGTTGGAGGCCCCTATAAGAGTCGCTTGTATGGGACAGGAGACATGTATTCCAATTTGTTAGACTCTGGAGCTTCGACGAGTGCGAGCCTCTCCCCTGAGCACCTTAGGATCATCCGGGCATTGACAGCACAAGTTGCACAACATCAGGATCATGCTGCACAACAGCAAGAGCAGCTTGCACGACAGCAGCAGCTACTTGACCATGTATTTAGTCATGTCGGGATTCCAGTACCTTCACCGAGCATGACCACCCCGTCCAACATAGCCAACCCGCCCGCCCAAGTGGACCAGGACCTGGATGGTGCAGATGATGTAGATGGTGATGACATAGACCATGCTTATGAGAAGGGTTATTGATGGCATCTAGGTAATTTATATTTTAAAGAATGTGGAAAATATCTTAGTTTTCTGAATTTTATGATATTCTTAACATTATCATTTTTGATTTGTTAGGTATATTTTCAGAGCTGGACTTGAAGATGCTCCATCAGAGTTTTTTGTGTTTATGGAACATTAGTGTGTAGTCTATGGATGTTTGAAACTTTTAGCTATATGTTAGATATAACGCTCTTTAGCACTTGAACATTAGTGTGTAGTTTGTGGAAGTTTGACACTTTTAGTTATGTTTTGGCACTTATCGTTGTTTGGCACTTGTTAAGTTAGTTTTAAATGGGCTTTTGGACTTATAGTTTATGTGACTTTTAGTTACTTTGGTTTGGAAATATAATTTAGTATTTGATATTTAGTTATAATATTGGTTTGGAATTATAAGGTAGTTGAAATTATTTGGTTTGGATTGAATTTCTATTGAATTGGTAGGCTAAGTCTGAATTAAATTAGCAGGGAAGTCGTACTGCAAATAGAATGGGTATGCGTAACCGAATGATTTTCAAAAATTATTTATCAATGCGTACCGACGGAATTGCGACGGAATTTTCTTGGGATTTGCACCGGAATTTGTGAGGGATCAGCGAAGGATTTTCGTCAGATGTTTGCGAGGGATTTTCGACAGATGTTTGCGAGGGATTTGCGAAATATGTTTGCGACGGCGTTTGCGAGGGATTTCCGACGGAATCATTTGCGAGGGAAAATTCCGTCGGAAATAGTTTGCAAGGAGCGTTTATGCGACAGATTTTTGTCCGTCGGAAATTCCTATTACCGACGGATTTTCCAGCTTTTCCGACGGATATTTCCCTCGGAAATCACCGAAATTCTTGTAGTTTTTTAAAAATCACAACAATCCCCCACATATTTCAAAAGTTGGAAAATAAATTTATAAAAGAAGTTTCCTGGGTTAACATCGTAGATGTAATGCATCGGAGCTGTATAGCTAGCTATGGAACCAGTCCTAGACAGATAAAACATGATATACAGTGAATTGGTTTAGCAAGCTATCGAACCGAAAACACTTGTTATATGCTAGAGGTTTTACTATCACATTACACCCCCACAATTCTTGTTGTTTTCGCGGTGGTGCGCTACTAGGCCCTGCGCGTGCTCGGTGTTCATGAGTGCTCTAGAGACCTCGCCAAGATCTCATGCAAGCGGCCCCATTTGACACTCATATAGGTGATTTCATCAAGTGTATGCTGCAAGTCATACACCACCCATAAGGGCTATGATAATCATTAAAAGCTTTAAGCTTAACCTCTTTACCGTGCAGACTAAAATTAATTACATGAATTAATTTTCATGAATTAATTTTCAGTGCTAGTAATATCAAGAAGCAACTTGTTTTTACCACATTGAACCTTCTTCATGGGATCTCCTATCACAAAGGTTGGGTTACCATCACTTCTTGATTTAAATTTGCCTAAGTCCCATTCCCCTCGATGTTTCACAAGTTAACTGCTTCCCTAGGGGGTTTTCAGAAGATTATTCACTTCTGATTTCACGTCACTTAAGGATATAATCCTTCTCGCATATTAGTAGCTACTTTACACAGTTATGAAAGACACTATTTCTTCCATAAAGGAACATTGACCAAGACGTCTCTTAGTCAATCAATCTCATATATCACAAAGTCTTGAGTAATATACTCAAACTCAATTATCTTTAAGTAATAACCTTAAACTCTATAAGGTAATTATCCAAGTCTACTTAGACAATTTCTAAGTGACAACCATTCATAAATAAATCCACTTTTAGATTTATTCTCATGTGAATCAAACTCGTCTATCACTACAACAGATTTGGGGATGGGCAGTGTTTTTTTTTAGCCATGGGCAGCGTTTCTGGGCGCTGCTAAATTTGGCGCTGGTGATTCCTCCCCAAAAATGGGCAGCGTTTGAGAAGCGCTGCTCATTAATAGCCATAGGCAGCGTTTGAAGGGAGAAGCGCTGCTCATTCACCTAGCGCGTTTAGCAATGAGCAGCGTTTGCTAAGGGGAAGCGCTGCCCATTTCTAAACGCGCAAGGTGAATGAGCAGCGCTTGGTGGGAGAAGCGCTGCCCATTCACCTAGCGCGTATAGCAATGGGCAGCGCTTGGTAAAAGAAAGCGCTGCCCATTGCTGGTGAATGAGCAGCGCTTCTCCCTCCAACCGCTGCTCATTCACCTAGCACGTTTAGCAATTGGCAGCGCTTCCCTTTACCAAGCGCTGCCCATTGCTATACGCACTAGGTGAATGGGCAGCGCTTCTCACACCAAGCGCTGCCCATTGTTTAATTTTTTTTTTCCTTTTTTCCTTGTTTTTTTGTATTTTCCTTTTTACATTTGATAATTTCCTAGTCATATACAGCCAATTAATACCAATCCAATCCATTATATACTAACAACATATATATATATATATATGTATATATATATATATATATATATATATATATAAACTAGTTATATATCCCAATGCACCAATATGATCACAAACTAAAACAAACTAGATAACAAGTTATTATATGTATCAAAAATTTAGCAACTTACAATATTAACAAATTAATATGTATCCAAATCAAACTCTCTAACAATATGTATCCAAAACTAGCAATATACTTACATATGCATGTATCCAATCAATAAAACTCTAACAATTTACAACATTACAATCTATCTAAAATCAAAAGAATTGCAAGACATAATGGCACCACTCTCCTCTAAGCTCATCAATCTGTGCAGTAGAGTATGTCTTCCACCGACAATCGGGAAAATACTGAAATTATATAATTAAATAAAATTAGAATTGAAATGTTCCAATCCACTATTGGCACCCATTTTGTCTGTGATTGTTCCAATCCCCAATATTCCTTCAAACAACTGAACACAATTGGATATAACTATATTGTTAAAAATACATATAGTTAACAACTAAAACAAAGAAATATGCAGAGTGATCGAAATACACACACCTATTAAATATGACAACCAAGTCTGGGTGGGTGTTGAAATGACCATGCACAGAATCAATGTAGTACACCGTATCTGTCTTAGGATTTATTGCAAGCAAAATCCAATGATCCCTACAAAATAAAACTTTGAATAAGTAATTGACTAGTATTTAAAAAATGCATGTTATATAAGAATAGATTAAATCTCTCACCCTACGAGACACGGTGCCAAAAACATGGTATCGACGCCTCTATGTTGAGCATCCGATAAGCGTCGAGTGATATAATTTGTAACATCTGTCTTGTTTTGTTCCACAAGGTCGTTATAATTAGACAGATCCTCCCTGACATTACGGAGGTGTGTACTATCCGGACACAAGAACACATATCTCTGTGTCCGCTCCGAAGGGACCAAAATGTTATGATACAAGCACCTACAATTAGAGGTATATGTCTATACAAATTAAATTAACGATATAATAAAATAAACTCAATGATGTTAAATAATAAATTACATACGTACCTGATATATGCTCTAATACAAACACTGGTTGCCCAATTCATCTGACATAAATCATTAATATCCTGTTTTGGGATTATCAATAGTTGATCGGGATTTCCAAAAATGTTGTCATCCATCTCCAATACAAGCGGGGTTTCATCATCCATCTTGAATTGTGCATGCATTTCGGTATACAAAATAATCCTAGAATCATCAATGGAAGAGGCGGCGGGCTGACAAACAATTGGAGGAGGGGCTGGCTGAGTCACTTTTGGAGGGGCGGGCTGAGTCACTTTTGGAGCAAGGGTGGACCGAGTCACTTTTCGAGGAGGGGCGGGCTGAGTCACTGTTGGAGGAGGAGAGGGCTGAGTCACTATTGGAGGAGGAGAGGGCCGAGTCACTTTTTGAGGGGCAGGCTGAGAAACTTGTGTTGAACGGCGGGACCGAGACACTTTCTTGCTAGTAGATATTGCCTTGCTAACACTTTTGCCCCTAGATTTTTCATTTTGGCGTACCTATATATAAATCAAATAATTCGTTAGCTAGCACACAATAAATGACAAAATAAAATAATTAGTTAGTTACAAATATATTGTCACTTACAACAATAAGGTGTGCTGGCCATGCCACAAATGTACCAACTGCATCTTGCACAGTTAGTAAATCTATACTGGGTATTGGAGCAGGCAAAATGCAATCCCCCACAATTGCACAATCAACTCTTACTCTAACATGATTTGGAGGTATGGGTAAATTGTGCATCAAAGTTCCCAATTGGTCACATGTGAAGCCTATTGCAACCATTTGGTGTGAGTTTGAGATATACAATTCACACTCACACTCATTGTTGTCCTAAATCAATTATAAACAAAAATTAATAAATACATTGCGTAGAAGAAAGAGAGTTTAATAATTAATTTCTTATTTATCCTCAAAAAAAAAAATTAATACCTTAGTTGACGGAATGGTGCAGCTATCTCGTGCGCTATCTGTGGCAGGGGATGGTACTGCAGGCGAAACCAACCCATAGTGCAATTTGATTTGACTAAGTTCAGACCTTAGACCTTCATACAATACCCGCAACTCTCTACTTTGTTTACAATCATGATGCTCCTCATAAGTTCTCTTCTTTGATCCAAGGTAGTTGGATGGATTAACGCCAAATCCACAACCCCTTGTACGACCTGTGTATTCTTCCTTTTCCAAGGCACGAGTAAGGATTTCCTTTTCAGAGCAATCAATGATCTCTCCCTGTGACACAGACTCTGATATGGTTTCCTGATTCACAAACAAAAGTATAATAAATAAAATTATTATACATTTTAAATATCATAAAAGTTTCAAAACAATATTCGAATTTTGGAAATACTTACAATTCTGTCGGTCACCTCCTTAGTTTTGGGATCCACAACCTCTCCATCCTTTTGTCTGGCTGCTACCCACAAAAAATGTCGCTCAATGCTTTCTTTAGTAGGATCTTTCCCACTCTCCTCCAACTATATTTAAATTTACCAAATGTTAAGAAATTATAAATCAAAAGATTTATTAAACAAAGAGAAATCAAGCTTATTGTGTCTTACCAATCTCTCTTCAAAAACTTGATATCCACTAGCACCGCCTCTATAAGGGTACTCACAACCAGAAGCTCTCTCTCGATTCGCTTGGCATAGTTCCTATTTAGAGACATAAGTATACATTAATGTATAATATATAATTGTCAACTATATTTTAAGTTATAACTTAATAGATTATGATACTAACCATGAAATCTTTATCTTCGGTGCGTCTCCTAACAAATGTAACCCAATCCTCCTCCGTAATAAATCCACTATATGGCGTTGGAGGCTTCCATCTGAGGTTTCCACTATTATCAAACAACCATTTTTTTTAGACTACCCCTGAAATTCCGATGTAGCTTTCCAGCTTCCTTCATACACCAGTCTTTTCGGGACTCATCCACATCAAAATATTTCTGCATACACATATTCAATGAAAATGATATAAATATATATGGTTACAAATTTATTAAATAAGATTACTAAAGAGATGTAAAATTATATACCTGTATTGTTAACCAAAACTCCTCTTTGTGTTTCCTCAAAACAACACTTTTCTCACTCCAAGTACTGATTGTAATTGGTATCATTTGTTTTACCTTACTACCGAGGAAGGTAACCAAATCTGCGCGATTATCCCCAATTGGCTGGCCCTTAATATTCCACAACACCTACATTATGTCATTAGTAAATTAGTTAATAAACAATTAAAACTAAGTGTTGAATAATAAGTTAATTAGTAATTAGTAGGCAAAATTACACTAGAGGACCTTTAAGTTATTTATTTGTAACAAGTTGGACCTTTAAGTTTTTTTTGTAACAAATAGGCCCTTTTAATGATTTCTCTAGCTTATATATTTTGATGTAATGCTACTTTATATATTGTGACTACTCTAGCTTATGTATTTTGATGCAAACAAACATATTTTGGTGTATTTTAATGTAATGAACGATATTACATTTTACTAAAAGGGCCAACAGTGTCAACGTCGGGTAACTTAAAGGGCCTATTTGTTACAAAAGAAACTTAAAGGGCCAACTTGTTACAAATAAATAAGTTAAAGGTCCCCTGGTGTAATTTTGCCTAATTAGTAATTAGTAACTTACTGGTACTTTTCCTTTTCCTTTATTTATTCGATTGATGATATCTTTTTTGACCGTCATTCCACGAGGAGCCTGCTTTCTGATATACTTTTCAACATCACACTGATGATCGCTGTCATGATCACTGTCATGATCACTATGATCCGCCATCTAACCTGCAATAAAACATAATCATTTTTATTGTTATATTTATCTATCCAAAATAAATAAACAGACAAGAAGATGGAAACTATGTAAAATAACTACTTGGAAATAGATAAAAAGCATATGATGTAAGTCTAAATTACCTTTTCCTTTTCTTGGATATAATTGTATTTGCAATTCGCGTCTTAGTATTTTTTTTTGACGAATCGTAATCCCATCACTATGATCGTTTCTAACATACACAAAATCCTCTATAGGAGTACTTTCACCTACAATTGGTAGTGATGTCCCAAAGAAAGGGTCGTCCTCAATACCATCATCATCGGTTGCTTGATCCTCATTGTCATTCACCAATTTTTTATTTGTCAATTAAACAATGGACCAATTTGTATCAACTGGATCAGTGACATAAAACACTTGTTGAGCTTGGGATGCCAAAATAAAAGGCTCATCTTTATATCCTAACTTATTGAAATTCACCCGCAAGAACCCCGACTCATCAATCTGTAAACCACTATTATTGTCAACCCACTTACATTGGAACACAGGCTCCCGAAACATGTTGTAATCCAACTCCCATATGTGTTCAATGACCCCAAAGTATGACATATTCGCATATATGGGATTTCTGTCTTTGGCACTTGATGTATGCAAAGCTTGAGCTACAAGAGTCACCCCGCTATTTTGCATTTTACTTTGATCATCATGGTTTTTTGTATAGAACGTGTACCCATTCATTAGATAGCTGGTGTAAGAGAAAACTTGCATATTTGGACCTTTAGCTAACCATCTCAATCTTTCTGAAATCGAGGAAGGATTCATAGTAAATTCGAAATCAATGTGCTCTTTTAGCCACACTATGAAACTCCGATTATGTTCTTTTGTTAACCAAACTTGAGTCTTATATGGGTGATCACTCTTAAGTATGTCCATGTGCTTGGAAACATATGAATCAACCTCAGTATCATTGTGCAAAACATATAAGTGTGCGTCATCTAGTTCTTTCCTTGATACCATCACTATTTTTGTTCCTGACATCCCTTTACTAATGCTTCCTAAGTGACGAGACCTTGGCAGTCCCACAGAATATTCAAGACTAGATAGATAGCCGGTACAGAACTCAATAGCTTCTTCAACTATGTAGCGCTCAACAATACAACCCTCGGGTCGTGATCGATTTTTCACATAACCTTTTAATATCTTCATGTAACGCTCAAACGGATACATCCATCTCATGTAAGATGGGCCACACAATTGTGTCTCTCTAATCAGATGAACTATTAGATGAATCATTATGTCAAAAAACGAAGGTGGGAAATACATCTCAAGCTCACACAAAGTGACAGTAATTTCTCTTTGCAATGATGGCAACTTTCCAGGGTCAATCACTCTACTACAAATCGCCTTAAAGAAGAAACTAAGTTTGGTTAGGTATTGCGCACTTTCTTAGGCAAAATGGAACGTATACCAATGGGTAGCAAATTCTCCATTAGAACATGGCAATCATGAGACTTTAAAGACTTTAACTTGAGGTCTTTCATCGATACAAGGTTCATAACATTTGAAGAGTAACCCTCTGGAACTTTAACTCCATGAAGAAACTTACAAAACACGGTCTTCTCCTTTTTAGATAAAGTATGAGCTGCCGGAGGTAGATATGTAGGTGTACCCTTCTTTATCAGACCCAATTCTGGTCTCAACCCCATACTAAGCAAGTCCAACCTCGAGTTGATGGTATCTTTAGTCTTTCCAGGCATATTGAGCAAGGTACCGATGACACTTTCAAAGACATTTTTTTCAACATGCATCACATCAATGAAGTGCCTTACATATAATGACTTCCAGTATGGCAACTCAAAGAAAATTGACTTTTTTTCCACCCCCGTTTGGCAAGCTCTCCTGCAAAAGGCTTCCCAAATTTAATGTTCAAACCTCTCACCTTTTCAAATAGTTGTTCACCCGTCAAAGCCATGGGAGCTTTACGAGTTTCGATATTCCCATTGAATGCCTTTTTCAACAATCGATACAAATGAGTAGATGGCAAAAACCTACGATGACCACAGTATATATTCTTCCTACCATGTTCCAACCACATCCAATCAGTGTTATCTTCACATATAGGGCACGCACACTGACCTTTGTTACTGTACCCAAATAGATTGCCGTATGCTGGAAAGTCATTAATTGTGCCAAAAATCATAGCCCTCAGGGTGAAAGTTTCTTCTCTGAACCCATCATACACCTCTACTCCAGTCTCCCACATTAGCTTCAAGTCTTCAATTAACGGAGCCAAGTATACATCAATATCATTTCCCGGTTGCTTGGGCCCAGAAATTAACAAAGACAACATCATATATTTGCGTTTCATGCAAAGCCATGGAGGTAAGTTATAGATCGCCAAAATCACGGGCCATGTACTATGGGAGCTACTCTGAATGCCGTGCGGATTAAATCCATCAGCAGACAATGCAAGTCGTAGGTTTCTTGGATCCAACCCGAAATCAGGATAATCAATATCAATTTTCTTCCATTGCGGAGAATCCGCCGGTTGTCGTAGCATGCCATCTTTAATCCTTTCATCATCATGCCATGTCAAGTGTTTTGCATCTTCTGAACTATTGTTGCACCCCAAAAAATCCTTTGGAGGGATTTCTCTTCGCACAACATGAATTGGAGTCGCCACCAATATTTTTTTAGAGGTAAAACATTGAAAAAAAAACCTTTCTTGAAAGACAATGGTCCTTGGAACCACGAGATTTGAGTTCGGGGGTCGGTTATGCATGGGGAAGGTACGAGCACCCCACACATCCTTTCTACTGAAAGGGAACCTCGATTTGACGTGTGATTTAAAAGGTTGATTTAAGAAATGCTTTGTTTTTATCTCTCTTTATCTCTCCTTACTTTATGGAAAAACTTAAGGAAAATTTAATCTTTTGCGCTTGACGGGAGGGCACCGTGCCTACGTATCCTGGGGAAGGAATCAAAGCAACGTAGTTCTTGTTTTCAAAAATTGTTTTGTTTTTAGAAATTGCCTTGTTTTGGAAAAGGGTTTGTTTTTTGAAAAGAAAATGGTTTTCATGTGTCGTGCTTGACGGGAATGTGACCCGCTCCTACGTATCTCCCAGTGCGATGGAGAATTCAAAGCTTACGTAGTTCTCGGTTGTCGAGAAAAGGTTTTTATTTTTTAGTTGTTTAATTGTGAAAATTGAATGTTCACAGTGATCAAACAACAAAGGTTTCGAATGACCACCACTAGCATCCCATTATTGACGATCGTGCAAGCAAAGGCTTCGCATTATCCTCAACAAAGTTTTTAATTTGTGAAATGAGAGTTCTTTTGAAAAATGAGTGTTCATGATAATCAATTGAGCAAAGACTCCAAGTGATCACCACTAGCACCCCATTGTTGACAATCGTGCAAGCAAAGGCTTCGCATTATCCTCAACAAAGTTTGATTTGTGAAAAATAGTTTGGAATTGTTTTGAGAAGAAGTGAAGTTGTTTATCAATGATTATGTAAATGCAAAAAAATGTTTTGAAGTTGGAACGTTACTAACGAGTAACAAGTTGTTTTTTGTATGCAACATGGTTTTGAAGTTTTGGAGAGTTACTAACGAGTAACAATTGGTGGAGATCAAAACAAGCAAATTGTGAACACCAATTCAACATTTGAGCACAAGAATGACACTTAGTCATCAACATCTAATGGCATGCATATGTAAGATCAACAATTGGCATACAAAGAGATCATACAAAAGTTCAATTCAATTAGGTGTCAACACAAGATAAAGCACAAGGTTGAATCCCTTTTAGTAATCCTTGACACTTGAGACAATGCACAAGTGCATAAGTGTCTAGTCCTTTTACCAAATCATCAACATTAAAGCATAACATTGACCTAGAAAGAACATCACATTTGCAAGACCAAAAGTGACCAAAAGAGGGCATTAACAAGTCATTTTTGTAACCAAAATTGATTAATCAAGTTAGAAAACTAGCATTTGCATTTTCAAGCAAGAATTGCACAAAGAAAATTGAATCATCTTAGGCAATCCTCATCACTTAAAGTGAAGTGCACTAGGCACAAGTGAGAGTCCTCTTGCCAATCCTCAACATAGAATAACTTTGCAAACAAGTTACTAACAAGCAAACCAAAGTTTACAATCAAAGCACAAGGTTGTGTTGAATCATCTTAGGCAATCCTCAACACTTAAAGTGAAGTGCACAAAGACACAAGTGTGAGTCCTCTTGACAATCATCAACATAACAATGACTTGCAAGCAAGATACCATCTATTAACATCAAAATAACTTGAGAAAACGTTTTTGATCACAATTGCAAACCCATTTCACAAGAAAATTAACAAACCCTAATTCTAATCAATGATTTGCGAAGCATCACATCATTTTATTCAACAAAAATGCAAGATCATAGTGAAAACAACATAAATCACAATTTATTCAAGGGTGAGAAGCATCTCAAGCACCCAAACCTCCCACAGTGTTTGTCAAAATGCTTGAGACACCTCTCACAAACAACAATCAACAAATCAACAATATAACAACACTAAAATGCATGAATATGGTAGGATGCAAAATTAGAAACATGATATCTACATTTTGATGCAAAAAAGTTGAAGATGATGCTAGGTTTTAAGAAGTTTACCTCAAATCCAAGCTAAGGAATGACTAATATGAAGAACAAGACCACAAATCAACTTGAATCTTCACCAAACTTCAATGAAACCCACGAAATGCTTGCTTAAAAATGCCCTTTGATGATGCAAGCTTGAATTAAATTAGGAGAGAAGGAAGATATATGAAGTAGGAATGGAAATGAGGTGAGAAAATGGTGATTTTGTGAAGGAGAAGTGAAGAATTGATGGAGGAAGAAGGTGGTATGATTTCGGCCAAGAGAGGGAATTAGGAGAGGGAGTTGTGTGCTAGGGTTGTGTGAGTGAATGGTGAGGGCAAAAGATTTCTCCTTTTTTTTTGAGGTGAGGTTAATAGGGTATATATAGAAAGCAATTAGGTTTAAGGGTAGTTAGGTCATTGTGCACTAGTTGTGCTCTAGGATTTGATTTTAATTTTGAATCAAAGGCTAGGATTGAGGCTCACATGGATTGAGGACATTGAGAAAACACAAAATGAGAGAATAGAGAGGGGGTGGCGCCTAAATGGGAGGGGTCCTTGGTGACCAAGTTTTGCTAGTTGTCATCTTGTACTATTGTACTATTATATGACCATTCCATTATCCCTTCATTTTTGATTATTCTTCTTAGGATAATTGTACAAAAATATACCCAATTTAGGCCACATACTAGGAACCTTAGGAATATGCCATTTTATGAGATCACCATGACCAAAAATATCATAAAAACCTCATCTTGAAATTTTTGTAGAATATTCCCTATTGATCCTTTTTGAAATTTTGTGCACAATGTATGCATGCATGCGCAGACATACATACATGACCAAAAATGTTTTGCCTCAAATAAATTTCTCTAAAATTGCACAATGATTCTTGATGAGAAATTATTTTATTTTGACAATGACCAAAATACCCTTTTGCCCTAAAAACCTTGTTTTTTAACAACAAATGCATTTCCACTCTAACAATGAATTTAAAAGCCCTAGAATGACTTTTAAAACCCAAAAAATGCATGCACAATGCTCTTCACTCTTCAAAATAAAACCACACTTCTCAATTTATTTATTTTTTTGCGGAAAATTAGGGTTTTAAACCTAGGCGGACAAAATTAGGGTATGACAACTATGGTACATGCGCCTAAATCGAGGAATTATGGGAAAATACCACAACACCTTTTCTGGAGCAGATTCTTTCTTTTTATATCGCGATGCATTACATTTAGGACACGACTTTAACGATGCATGTTCATTCCGAAATAAAATGCAATCATTGGGACAAGCATGTATCTTCTCATAGTTCAACCCAATGGACCCTAACATTTGTTTTGCATCATACGTCCGAGAAGGGAGCACATTATCCTTCGGCAACATTTCTTTCAACAGTGCGAGTAATTCCGTAAAGCTCTTATCCGTCCATCCGTGGCAAGTTTTCAAGTTATACAACTTTATCACAGCCAATAGTTTTGTGAATTCAGTACAACCTGAATACAACAGTGTCTCCGCATCCGTTATCAATTTCTCAAACATTTGAGGACAGTCATTAAGATCGTCTTCAACAGCCTTTGCCATCGCTTCAAATTCGCCCCCTTCAAACGTAGGTCTTTCAGTGTCAACCGGTGCACATCTCTCAGTACTATTACCCATATTTGAAGATTCACCTCTTTCCTCACCATGCATTGTCCAACAAGTGTAACTTTGATCTATTCCGTAACCCTTTAAATGTCCTGCCAACTCCTCTGCATTAACTGATTTTACATAACAACAACTCAAACAAGGACACTTCACGTTACTAGAAGTCCCTAAACGTTCAACAGCACACTTCACAAAATAATCCACTCCAGCAACATATTCATTGGACAGACGATTGGCAGACATCCACTCTCTATCCATAATTTCCCAGTATTTATTTAAAATAAAATCCTGATAAGAGAACTTAAAAACCTATTATAGGTAACAAACACACAAAACGAATAATTTTTTTGAAGCTAATACATTCAACTATTTTAAACTAAAGAAATCAAAGACTTTGATGTCTTCCATATTGTCATTCTTCATATAATAAATACAAGAAAACAACAAAAGTACCTGAACAAGTGGAAGCAACGATGAACTCCAACGAATGCGAACACGCACTAGCAAATGAAGCGAACAAACACGAACTCGAGCTCGAACTCACGAACCAACACGAACTCGAAGGAAGTATTTTCAATTCCTATAAACAATTCATTAATTAAATTACTAATTAAAGAACCATCATACAAATATGGAAGACAAAAATACAATCAATTTTTGTGACATTAACAAAATAAGACAAACACTTCGCCCTTTCAATAAACCAATCAATAATCATCAACTTTGATCATCTAACATAAAGTTCCAATGCCATTAAAATTAATAAAACAACATGCAATCCTAAATATTCAAGTTTATAAAATCCCTTAACCGAAAGCAACATTAAATTAACAAGCATTGGACATCTCAACAAACACTAAGCCTACATCAAATTAAATTAACAAGCATTTCATTTGGACATTTCAACAAACACTACAACTACATTTCCCCCAAAGTTTAGAAACACCATTTTAAAGAACCAATCATCAACCATAACCTTTAAATCATCTAACCTAATGTTCCAATGCCATTAAAATAACTAGAGCAACATGTAGTAATACTAAATTTTGTGAAAGAGAAACGAAAATGGGGAAGAAATCACCTTACACGAAAATGGAGAAGAAATGGAGAAGTGTGGAAGAGATGTCCTTTCGGAAAACGAAAATGGGAGAGAGCCACGAAAATGAGAGCTTGAGAGAACGAAAATGAGAGCTTGAGAGGAGTGTGTGTCCGTTTGAGGCCAATGGAGGAGGAGGAGGAGGAAGAGAGCTTGAGAGAGTGTTAGTGTGTTGAGGAGAGGACTAGAACGAAAATGTATGTGTTGAGAGGGAAAAAATGAAAAAAAAAAAAAACACACCAATAGGCAGCGCTTCACTAATAAGCGCTGGCCATTGAGAACCCGTCATGACAAAAGGTAGCGCTTGCTGCATAGGCGCTGCCTATTGCGCAGCGCGTCTAACCCAAAAGGGAGCGCTTGCTACATAGGCGCTGCCTATTGCGCAGCGCGTCTAACCCAAAAGGTAGCGCTTTCTCCATAAGCGCTGCTTATTGTGCAATGCGTCCTACCCAAAAGCAGCGCTTGCTTCATACGCGCTGCCCATTGCTCCGTGTTTCAGCCAAAAGCAGCGCTTCTAGCATAAACGCTGCCCATTTTAGCGCCTTTTTTTTCAATATCTGTTGTAGTGTATCATCACTGTCTCATTGGAATACAATGGATATTCATTATATATAGTAACATAGATGCCTCTATAGACAATTTATATAAATGCTTAGATAATTTCTAAGCCACATCACCATAACATACTTATACATACAAGTCTGCTTAGATGATTTCTAAGCGACAACATTTCCATAAAATATTTATAGAGTTTCACAAGTATGTTAATAATGTTTCATGCATTCACATATTAGTAAGTGTTCTCAAAATATGGATATCTCATATATCCAAAACAAAATTCTCATAAATGATAATTATCCACGACATCTTTGAATCTAAAATATTGCTAGATATAATCATTTTGAACATGTCAATAAGTGATGTCATTCTCTATCTCTTAGGGAATCAAATTTTTCTCGCTCTAAAAGAAGACACTTTTATGATCTTTATTAATCCAACAAAAAATGGAAACAAATACACCAAGAATCCCAATGATCACATCTATATATTAGTTGTATAAGTCTTAACAAAAACGTCTAATTTTTATAGGAGGCATGAATCCAAGAACAACCCCCACAATGCCTCACACAACATAGCATCCCAAAAATGAAAAGTAATACATCATTTATTAATGAAAATATTACTTGCAAGTTGAAACTCTAAGTAAAACAATTTGTTTTATATTATTAGCTATAAATCATTAGCATATTTTTGCACATATAATTCATCCGATAGGATCAATCCCAATTTCTCAATCTCACATTGCATAATACACACAACATGCTTACATTAAACTCAATAAATTGACAACGCAAAATATTTCCAATAAAATTGGTGCACATACTCAGAGGGTGCATTAACTTTGTCTGTATTTTTCTTTTGACTAGGTGTTAGAACCATAAAGAATATTCAAATGTTTTATCTCTAAAGCATCCAAACTTCTAAAGAAGTATCTCAAAATAACATTTTGGTGATAGCATTAAACTACTATATAACTATACTTCCTTATGATCTAGCACCGCAAATCATACTTATTTATAGCATGTTTTTCACATCATCAAAGTTAGAAGACAAAGATTATTTGATATAAATAATCACATCATTTGTACAACCATTAGTACATAAGCAATAAGAATATTGACAATGCAATATCAATAAATAATCTGACAAATGCAATTATGCTTTTCAAGATGATGCAATCTCAAAACACTCACACTAACTTTAGTTATCAATTTTGAGCTGTACATCACAAAAAAAAAACTCAATCTCTCCTATCAAAATCTTGCATATATAAGTTGCAGCAATACCTTCCAATTGTTTTAGTCACTACAACAGTAAGGAAAATTTGAACCAAATAATGTGGAGGTACTAATTGTGGCATTATGGATACAAATATAATCACCGAAGATACTCCTCATTCACTTAAATCGTTGATCTTAAAAAGAAAGAGAGGATCTCTATTGGTTAGTCAGCAGAATAATATCAACATGGCAATGAAAGTTATATTTTCTCCAAAGCCTTTTTTTTTCTTCAAATTTGTTTATTCCCGGCCGGATTCAATTAACATTGGTCAACAAAAACAAAAAAAAATAATAATATGAAATGAGCATATACTAATTTTCGGCAATGCTTAGACAAGAAGATGAAAGCATTTAAAGTGAAAATTAGATCGATCACACGGTTGAAAATCTTCCTAATATTTAAATTGTAACAATCAGATTAATTTCTATACAACAAAACAGTTTTACAATAGCGTTCAATTAATCCCAAATTGCAAAAATATTCAATACACTACTGTCACAATACCATTTACTCATTCATACAAGTCTGGAAAAAAAATTGATCTTTTCCCTTCCCATGTAATTTAATCGTGAGCATAATTTTATTTTATATTTCATTTTAGCTTTAGACTTTACTCTAAGCACCGAAAACATAAAGCAGGTGAAATCAACATGAAATATACAACATAATACAAGTATTTTGATTCTAAAAAAATATATCACACGGTCTAGAAAGGGGTTAAGAATCAATTTAACCATTTAATCAAAACAAGCATAGATTAAAGCAAAATGAATAATGATAGTGAAAGTGAATAACATACATAAGGCGCGGAGACGAAATAGATTGTTGTTGATGGTTGCGTCAGTCATGGAATAAATTCTTCAGATTGTAGTGATATACGCAACAAAACCAACAAACCAAAATGCCTGCGAAAAGAACAAACGTTAGAGAAAACAACCGGATGCGTCTAGTGGCTGTCCTGAAGAATTTAGTCGCCTCTACAGCGCAAATTCCCCGAGATACAACCGGTCTCGTCCCAATCGCGAATAACGAATGAGGAATCCGAACTAGCAAGAATTTCTGGCGTCAGTGAATGACTTTAGTAACAGGAGATGAACCCAAGAAGTAGTAGAGAGGAGGAGCAATTTTTTCTTTTCTTTTTCTTCTCTCTAGAAAGAACCCACATTTATGAGTATATATTCACACATTCATTTATCCTTCCTTTTTTTATAGAGTTGTAAACCACAACTATATATCTACCCGTACTAAAAACAAACGGCTATATATATACTCATTTATCATTTTAATAGCATTAACTTTTCATAATATGAAATAAAAGTAAACGGCCGACTTTATGAAAGAGTTAGTAACCGATTACGCATTGAAAGGAATATAAATTCATATGATTATAGTTATTAACTTTATAAAACCGAAACATAAATATCATAACCTTATTATTAATAAAAATATTTTGTAACTTCCACACACTTGAATGTCATTATTCCAACACGAGCAACTATTGCGCAGGAATGTTCTCCACTTGGAAGACGATGCTCGTTGTTCATTTTGTCGCGTTCACCGTGAGTCCGTGAATCATTTGTTCCTCCATTGCGGGTTCGCGAATTCGGTTTGGAAGTGTGTTACATCTTGGATTGGTGTTGCTCTTGATTTGTCTTTGGATGTTGTTGGTCTTGTCCACCATTGTTGCTGCTTGTGTAAGGGGAAGAAAGAAAAACGCACGAAGCACGTGGTTTGGTTAAGTACTTGTTGGAGCATATGGCTGGCGAGGAATGAAGCTATTTTCAATAATGAGGAGCCAAATATCGAGATGGTGGTAAATCGTATTAAAAGTCTATCTTGGTGTTGGTGTATTTATAGATTGAATTGTAATTCCTCCTTTTCCATCTCAATGTGGTGGTCTAATCCACTACAATGCTTAAACAATTTGTAGTCTTTAGGGGGAGAAACAGTGAGTTAGGTTGCTTATCCTCACCGTAGTGCAGGTTGTACGAGGTACTCTTTTTTCTCCCTGAGTCTTTTTCCCAATGGGTTTTGGCTTAGGGAGGTTTTGAGGAGGCCCTCCCCCTTTCCTTTATTCCCATTGTAAGGGCTGGGCACCCCTTGTGCTCCCTTCAATGAAAGTATTGCTTATCTAAAAAAAAACCTGGCCCAGTTTAACCTTCCCTTTCAAATTATTGGGTGCTTTTTTCCACTCATGAGCTAAATTTTTTCAATGCCCAGACACATGTAAGAAATAAAAGATGTCAATAGATGATATTAGAGTCATATATCTAAGATATTGGTGTCTGCCATGGGAGAGGTTATCGGTGTTTGTGAGGGAGATGAAAAGGAAAAATGAATTGGGATTGAATTTTAAATTTTAAAAGTAAGCCTAATTCCTAATTCCTAATAAATAGGACATAGAATTAAGGCAAAATACCTTCTCAGGTCCCTTAACTTATTTATTTGTAACGATTATTTCCATTATCTTTTTTTATAACGCAAAGGTCCCTTAACTGTTAAAAACGTAACGCATAGGTCACTTTTAACGTTTTTTTGTTAACACCGTTACAAAAATGCCTATAGAGTGCTTATGTGGCTTTTTTTTATGCTTACATTGAAATTTTATCTGCTGACTTGTTATTTTAAATCATTTTTTAATTAAAAATTAAAAAAGAAAACCAGAACGTTCCTCATTCTTCGTTCCTGGGTTGTTGTTGTTGAAATTCCTAAAATCCCTAAAAGAACAAGACAAAGGCAACAACGACACATACCCAAAAACATATTCCTTTCCCTGTGATTTGGGTTGCTATGGATTTAAATGGGTTGCCAGCATATTCATTTCCCAACGATTTGGGGAGAAAAGGGAATAAGGGTAGTGTGGTTAATAAAATTCAATTCTGATGATAATGCTATTGTTGTTGATATTAAATTTATTAAGATAATGTTATACCTAGATCTGAACTGAAATAGATCTGAAACGGATCTGAACTCAGACCAATTCTTCATCTTCTTCATCGAAATCGCTGTTACTAGGAACGAACATTGATTGAAGACGAACACAAATTTTGTTTCTGAAAATTGAAGAAGAACATTGCTGGTGAAGAAGAGGTCGTTGGAATAAGAAATGAAGAGGAAGGGAGAAGACTAGGAAAAAAAGACAATTCATATTTTTCTTTAATTTTTAGTTAAAAATAATTATAAATTAATGAACCTATCCTATGTGGCATGCTAAGTCAGCAGTCAGACAATAGTCAAATAGCCACATAATCAGTGTGCTGACGGTGTTAACAAAAAAACGTTAAAAGGGACCTATGCGTTACGCTTTTAACAGTTAAGGGAGCTTTGCATTATAAAAAAAGATAAGGGACCTAATCGTTACAAATAAATAAGTTAAGGGACCTGGAGAAGTATTTTGACTAGAATTAAAACGGAAGGAATTTCTGTTTTTTTTCTTTTTGGCAAATTAAAATGGAAGGTTTTTTTTTTTGTATATGAATGGAAGGAAGTTATTTATTATTTTATCAAAGGAATTGAAGGAATTTCTAAATACCATAAATATCTCATCTTTTATCGTCACAAAGTAAAGGTGCAAATTTGAAATGGGTAGGAGAGAATAAACGTATTTGAACTAATTTATGTCGCATTATTATATTTCTACTTTTTTAATGACAATCAGTTGTCTACTATAGATTTATACCAATACACCACATATGATAGTACCTATTAAGACATTTGTAAAAATTGACACTTCACATAATTGAGGGCAAAAATGTAACTTAACCACAAAAGGACAAAAAAGACAATTTATGACAACCTTTTTTATTTTTTCTTTTATGATTTTTACTTCTCTCTCCTTTCAGCTTTTTTCTTTATTTCTTTCTTTTACTTTTCTCTCTTTCTTCTAGTGTCTCATAAATAGATTTATACCATTACACCACATATGATATTACCTATTAAGACATTTGCAAAAATTGACACTTCACATAATTGAGGGCAAAAATGTAACTTAACCACAAAAGGACAAAAAAGACAATTTATGACACCCTTTTTGATTTTTGCTTTTATGTTTTTTACTTCTCTCTCTCCTTTCAACTTTTTTCTTTATTTCTTTCTTTTACTTTCTCTCTTTCTTCTAATGTCTCATCTCTCCTCTATCTTTTTTCTTTCTTTTATCTTCCCTCTCTATTTACTCCCTTATTTCTCCTCTCTTATTTCTTTCTTTTTTTATTTCCTTTGTATTCACTCTCTCTAATTTATTAGTTTTTCCTAATTTTATCAAAACACTCAATATGACTTTTATGATTTTTCCTAGGGTTTTTTTTTGGTACCCCCACTTTGTCACCCATACCTCCATAATTCCATTTTGGACCAAAATACCCTTGACTTTTAAAAAAACGTTTTTTTTACATTTTTCTGGATTTATACATAAATTCGGAATGTTAAAATTTGAAATTTCCGGATTTATGTGGTAAATTCGAAAAAAACGAAAAAAGGGGTTAAATTCAGAATTTTTCGGATTTAAGGGGTAAATCCGGAGTTAAAAAAATAAAATTAATTCCGAATTTACCCCATAAATCCGGAAAAACTCTGAAATTACCCCCTTTTGAATTCCGAATTTACACATAAATCCGGAAATATTTCCGAATTTACCCCATATATCCGAAAAAATTCCGAATTTTTCCCATAAATCCGGAATATTCCGAATTTGCCCCTAAATCGGGAATACAATTTTTTTCATTCCGAATTTACACCCCTAAATCCGGAACACAATTTTTTTCATTCCGAATTTACACATAAATCCGGAAAATTTTAAAAATTTGTATTCCGAATTTACATGTAAATTCGGGAAAAATTATTTTTCAATTCCGAATTTATGTGTCTTTTCGGAAAAATTGAATTTTTTTATTTATAAAATTAGGGGTATTTTGGTCCAAATTGCTAAAATGGGGGTATGGGAGACAAGGTGGGGGGGGTACCAAAAACAAAACCCTTTTTCCTTATTTTTGTTAAATTTCTATATTTTTGATTCTCGGTTTCGAAACATTACACGTCAGAATAAAAATACTTTATATTTTATTTCCACAAGAAACAATTACGCATTACTGATATAACTATTTTCGTAATATGACTTCATAACTATCTTGTTTTGGAGAAATCATGCTTTTGACTCTTTACGGGAAAAAATTTATACGATTGGCTTTTTGCAACAATTAATAAAGGTATTTTCCTAATTTTTCAAATTATTATTTAAGCTTTTCGCTTTACACTTTTAAATCAAAATTGTAACTATTTACTTAGTCATCAAACTACCAAAAATATAAGTACCCACGTGTCGAAGAGGCGACGGGGAGAGACAATGGGGGACGGGAAGCAGTGAAGATCATGGGCGGCTACGGGGAGCGATGATCGCGGTGGTTTCAATGTCGTTGGGTTTACTTTAATCGTATCTTCTTCCTTTCTCATTTACATATTCATTTATCTTATCTTCGTCTCATTTTCTTTTTTACGGGGGCGACCACGAGGGTGAGGCAGTCACGGTGATTGCAATGTCGCTGGATTCACTTTAAAAGTGATTTTTTCTCTCATCTGTCTATTTTTTCATCTTATTTTCATCTCACTTATTTCCTAATTTTTACTTCATTTCTAAGATTTGAAGCTGATGTTGACTTTTTTTAACTTTCTGCAAAAACAATTTTTTAAACACCTTCAAATATTTTTTTTTTTCACCAGTTTATGCTTTTATCTTTTGTTACATATTACAATTACAATTTTCAACATATTTATGGATTACAGTATCACCCGTGCGGATGCATGGGTATAGTACTAGTTTTGATTTAATTCTTGATGCCGGGTATATTTTTATTATTCTCTTATATTTTTATTTGTAATTTATTATTTTTTATAACTGAAATTACATTTCTTTTTGCTTAAGTGTCGTATGAGAAATTAATGTTCAGACTTTTAGTCAGTTATATGTATTGAACCAATAAGAAAATGACACCTAAGAAAACGATGTGCTGACATGGGAGGCTTTTACCTAGTTGGTCCACTCGCTGGTAGGCAAATTTTTATTACCTTAAATAGTTTATTATTAACCGGTGGTAGGAGAATTTGCATGATTTAAATACCAAAATTTGCATGATTTGATGTGAATTTCATTATTGGAACCAAAAAATAAATGACAATAATGTTGTTGACCGCAGCCCATGATATTTGGCTAATCACCATAAATATTGTTGATTACGTTTTACTGTTTTTAATGCCTTTGTTTTTGTTTTGACTAATAAATGGCTAGCGTGTTGTGGAATCATGCCCCAATTTTTTGTATATAAACGAAAGGCTCTACTCTCAGATCTTCCACCCAACACAACGTATAAGAATAAAAGAGAAATCAAAATGTCAAAATTGGCCATCATCTTCACTTTGGCTCTTCTACTCACCTTAACCTATGCCTCCCGTCCTAACCTTGGATTTAACTATGCCTATGAGGTAAAAACTTTTCTTCATTTTCCTTTTTTTTTTAATTTGTTGGTTATCTTGTTATTGATGTGTAGTATCCACCCGTTTTTCGGTAACTAATCTATACCGAGAAATTTGGCTGGCCACGTATTTATTCGGCTTTGCCAGTTCGTGTGATTCCTTCTACTCCTTCTACTGCAATAGAGTTTTTGTTACCACAATTTGATGTTTGTCACTTGGTATATGATTTGAGTTATGAGAATTTCCATGTTTCAATTTAAGGATACTATGGATAACAATGCATCAAGGGCAATGTTGGAAGATGAGAGCTGTGAAGGAGAAAAAAAAGAAGAATGTTTGACAAGGAAGATGCTAGATGCGTATCACGGCTATAACGACTACGGTAATGTCGAACCTCCCTACCGTGGGGACCCCGGCCACGATTCCCCAAGCCCCAACCCCTGTTTTAACTGCCCCAATAACCCTCCCCCAAAAAATGTACCATAAAGAAATTATGTTTGCGTAATAAAATTATTGTGGTTGAATTTTACTTTTTTATTTGCTTTGGTTGAAATATGTGTTAGTATGTGTTTGAATATATTGGGTTCTAGAGAAGCTACGTAACATTGAGATCACAATTTGAATTTGTAATGGCCTATTTCACCCCTCTCCATTTCCATCTGATCGATCATAGTGCGACAAGAAGTTTTGTAAAACCCATTAACCTCAGCTTTTTGGGGTTATTGTTGTTTTCTCAGCATTTTTGTTCATCTTAAAGCCTAACATAACTCGTGTTTGAATACGAAATCTCCATTTTGTGTGTATTCATTTATAGGCTTAATTATCATTTTGTTCCCTACAAATACAGTAAACATCCCTTTTGGTCCATACAATTTTTTTTTTAAAAGAGCCCATGAAAAATTTATAATTTTTTATTTTGGTCCCTGCAATTTTTTTTTAAATAGCCCTTGTAGAATTTAAAAATATTCATTTTGGTCCCTGCAAAAAGGTTTTTTTTTTTTAAATTAGGCCTTGTAAAATTTAAAATTATTCATTTTGGTTCAAGTGACACATCACCTTTAAAATGACCTCGGGGACCAAAATGAATAATTTTAATTTTACAATGTTTTTTTTAAGAAAAAATTGTTAGGACCAAAATAGATATTCATCATATTTGCAAGGGCTATTTTAGTACTTATGTAACTAGTGCGTATGACCCGTGCGATGCAAGGGTATACATTATATTCTAATAATGTTCAATTATAAATGATTCAAATAGAGAGTTTGAATTCATCTTACTAAAAGATCATATCATAGATTTTTTATAAATAAAATAATTATTAGCATAATACTATTTTATTCTATATTATACCTATCTCGATATTTGCATATTGATATGAGAAAGTATTTTATAATGATAGATATAAAACAAAAATAAATAAATAGTAAAATGAATGGAATAATATTTGTCATTACATCATATATTTATTACATATATTAAAAATATATTTTATAAATTCTTTTTTTTCAAAATTATAAAAAAAAATAAATCGATGGGGCTTCTCGTTGCTATACTCCTTCTCTTTTTTTATAATATTATAAAGAATAAAATTTTCATCATATTATAAAATATATTTTATAAAAAATATTTTATAGATTCTTCTTTTTTTCATCTACTTGTTATATAAATATAATTAATATCCTCACTACCTATGAGATAAAAAAAGATATGACTTATTTATGTACATATCTCTATTACTCACGGATTTATTTTATCTACACAAAGAATATGGTACATGCGCAGTGGCGGATCCAGGAAATTTCTTCCATCGGGGCAAGAAAATAATCTTTCTATAATTTTTATACAATAAAATTTTAAAAGTTCTTTCAAAATATTTTTCGTCACGTACGGGACAAAAAAACTGAAAAAATGATATCCAAGCTTCTACAAATCTACAAAGTGCGGCTGTCATCTACGCGTTTTTCTTGTCTCAAAACATCAACACCCTTTTGTAAGTTTTTTAGTTAAATTCTTTGACGAAAGCACATTTGAGTTCAACGTGAAAATAACCTGATGCTCATACTGGGAAAAATTAATTTACAGCTCTTGGGAAGCACGAAAAAGAATTAATAAAAATTAATCATTCCAATAAAGAAAATGAATAAAATATAATCACAAAATGACATTGCATCATGGAAAAGCTCTCTCCAA
The DNA here is from genome assembly GCA_963573325.1 of Astragalus glycyphyllos. Lineage (NCBI taxonomy): Eukaryota > Viridiplantae > Streptophyta > Magnoliopsida > Fabales > Fabaceae > Astragalus > Astragalus glycyphyllos. Next base: position 79,992,966 of record OY754311.1, read on the forward strand.
ACAAAGAAAGATCAAATATAAAGCGCACACCCCCGTAATGACATTAACAAAAAAGATAATGAGCTTTACTCTGATGTGGGTTGTGAAGTCTCAACCACACCTTTCATATTCCACATAGATTCATAGACTACCCCCCTGTAGCACTCAAGCAAAAAAAAAAAAGAATACACATCCAGATGACATTATATGTGATGAGTGAAAGTTAGAAGTTATGAAACCGTATAGAATACAATTCGTCGACAACAAAATATTTTTACACATTGCATATACAACCGAAGCACCCTTCCAAAATCCAATCAAATAGTGCTGAAATGCAACACCCTCTAAATTTTTTTATGACGAATTAAAATACATGTGACAATAAGAAATTTCAATTGAAATGAAGAAATATGTGACTATTGACTCATAAGTGAGAAGACAATTTATCCTTCATCCGGAGAGGTGGAAAAAAGAGACAGGGGTTGAGATATCAAAAAAGGCTTACTCAAGTATCTAATTCATTTGGACCGAATCCCATTCCGAAAGGGTAAAAGTCATTATTAGGGTTCATAAAATTGAAAGTCATGCTCGATGAAGTAAAGCTCCCAGCACTACAACAGATATTGAAAAAAAAGGCGCTAAAATAGGCAGCGTTTATGCTAGGAGCGCTGCTTTTGGCTAAAACACGGAGCAATGGGCAGCGCGTATGAAGCAAGCGCTGCTTTTGGGAAGGACACGCTGCGCAATAGGCAGCGCCTATGCAGCAAGCGCTGCCTTTTGGGTTAGACGCGCTGCGCAATAGGCAGCGCCTATGCAGCAAGCGCTGCTTTTGGGGTTAGATGCGCTGCGCAATAGGCAGCGCCTATGCAGCAAGCGCTGCTTTTTGGGTTAGATGCGTTCTCAATGGCCAGCGCTTATTAGTGAAGCGCTGCCTATTGGTGTGTTTTTTTTTCTTTTCATTTTTTCCCTCTCAACACATACATTTTTTCCCTCTCAACACATACATTTTCTCTCTCCTCAACACACTAACACTCTCTCAAGCTCTCTTCCTCCTCCTCCTCCTCCTCCTCCTCCTCCTCCTCTCAATGCTTGTTAATTTAATGTTGCTTTCGGTTAAGGGATTTTATAAACTTGAATATTTAGGATTGCATGTTGTTTTATTAATTTTAATGGCATTGGAACTTTATGTTAGATGATCAAAGTTGATGCTTATTGATTGGTTTATTGAAAGGGCGAAGTGTTTGTCTTATTTTGTTAATGTCACAAAAATTGATTGTATTTTTGTCTTCCATATTTGTATGATGGTTCTTTAATTAGTAATTTAATTAATGAATTGTTTATAGAAATTGAAAATACTTCCTTCGAGTTCATGTTGGTTCGTGAGTTCGTGTTTGTTCGCTTCATTTGCTAGTGCGTGTTCGCATTCGTTGGAGTTCATCGTTGCTTCCACTTGTTCAGGTACTTTTGTTGTTTTCTTGTATTTATTATATGAAGAATGACAATATGGAAGACATCAAAGTCTTTGATTTCTTTAGTTTAAAATAGTTGAATGTATTAGCTTCAAAAAATTGTTCGTTTTGTGTGTTTGTCACCTATAATAGGTTTTTAAGTTATCTTATCAGGAATTTATTATAAATAAATACTGGGAAATTATGGATAGAGAGTGGATGTCTGCCAATCGTCTGTCCAAGGAATATGTTGCTGGAGTGGATTATTTTGTGAAGTGTGCTGTTGAACGTTTAGGGACTTCTAGTAACATGAAGTGTCCTTGTTTGAGTTGTTGTTATGTAAAATCAGTTAATGCAGAGGAGTTGGCAGGACATTTAAAGGGTTACGGAATAGATCAAAGTTACACTTGTTGGACAATGCATGGTGAGGAAAGAGGTGAATCTTCAAATATGGGTAATAGTACTGAGAGATGTGCACCGGTTGACACCGAAAGACCTACATTTGAAGGGGGCGAATTTGAAGAGATGGCAAAGGCTGTTGAAGACGATCTTAATGATTGTCCTCAAATGTTTGAGAAATTGATAACGGATGCGGAGACACCGTTGTATTCAGGTTGTACTGAATTCACAAAACTATTGGCTGTGATAAAATTGTATAACTTGAAAACTTGCCACGCATGGACGGATAAGAGCTTTACGGAATTACTCGCACTGTTGAAAGAAATGTTGCCGAAGGACAATGTGCTCCCTTCTCGGACGTATGATGCAAAATGAATGTTAGGGTCCATTGGGTTGAACTATGAGAAGATACATGCTTGTCCCAATGATTGCATTTTATTTCAGAATGAACATGCCCCGTTAAAGTCGTGTCCTAAATGTAATGCATCGCGATATAAAAAGAAAGAATCTGCTCCAGAAAAGGTGTTGTGGTATTTTCCCATAATTCCTCGATTTAGGCGCATGTACCATAGTTCAGAAGATGCAAAACACTTGACATGGCATGATGATGAAAGGATTAAAGATGGCATGCTACGACACCCGGCAGATTCTCCGCAATGGAAGAAAATTGATATTGATTATCCTGATTTCGGGTTGGATCCAAGAAACCTACGACTTGCATTGTCTGCTGATGGATTTAATCCGCACGGCATTCAGAGTAGCTCCCACAGTACATGGCCCGTGATTTTGGCGATCTATAACTTACCTCCATGGCTTTGCATGAAACGCAAATATATGATGTTGTCTTTGTTAATTTCTGGGCCCAAGCAACCGGGAAATGATATTGATGTATACCTGGCTCCGTTAATTGAAGACTTGAAGCTAATGTGGGAGACTGGAGTAGAGGTGTATGATGGGTTCAGAGAAGAAACTTTCACCCTGAGGGCTATGATTTTTGGCACAATTAATGACTTTCCAGCATACGGCAATCTATCTGGGTACAGTAACAAAGGTCAGTGTGCGTGCCCTATATGTGAAGATAATACTGATTGGATGTGGTTGGAACATGGTAGGAAGAATATCTACTGTGGTCATCGTAGGTTTTTGCCATCTACTCATTCGTATCGACTGTTGAAAAAGGCATTCAATGGGAATATCGAAACCCGTAAAGCTCCCATGGCTTTGACGGGTGAACAACTATTTGAAAAGGTGAGAGGTTTGAACATTAAATTTGGGAAGCCTTTTGCAGGAGAGCTTGCCAAACGGGGGTGGAAGAAAAAGTCAATTTTCTTTGAGTTGCCATACTGGAAGTCATTATATGTAAGGCACTTCATTGATGTGATGCATGTTGAAAAAAATGTCTTTGAAAGTGTCATCGGTACCTTGCTCAATATGCCAGGAAAGACTAAAGATACCATCAACTCGAGGTTGGACTTACTTAGTATGGGGTTGAGACCGGAATTGGGTCCGTTAAAGAAGGGTACATGTACATATCTACCTCCGGCAGCTCATACTTTATCTAAAAAGGAGAAGACCGTGTTTTGTAAGTTTCTTCATGGAGTTAAAGTTCCAGAGGGTTACTCTTCAAATGTTATGAACCTTGTATCGATGAAAGACCTCAAGTTAAAGTCTTTAAAGTCTCATGATTGCCATGTTCTAATGGAGAATTTGCTACCCATTGGTATACGTTCCATTTTGCCTAAGAAAGTGCGCAAGACCCTAACCAAACTTAGTTTCTTCTTTAAGGCGATTTGTAGTAGAGTGATTGACCCTGGAAAGTTTCCATCATTGCAAAGAGAAATTACTGTCACTTTGTGTGAGCTTGAGATGTATTTCCCACCTTCGTTTTTTGACATAATGATTCATCTAATAGTTCATCTGATTAGAGAGACACAATTGTGTGGCCCATGTTACATGAGATGGATGTATCCGTTTGAGCGTTACATGAAGATATTAAAAGGTTATGTGAAAAACCGATCACGACCCGAGGGTTGTATTGTTGAGCGCTACATAGTTGAAGAAGCTATTGAGTTCTGTACCGGCTATCTATCTAGTCTTGAATATTCTGTGGGACTGCCAAGGTCTCGTCACTTAGGAAGCATTAGTAAAGGGATGTCAGGAACAAAAATAGTGATGGTATCAAGGAAAGAACTAGATGAAGCACATTTATATGTTTTGCACAATGATACTGAGGTTGATTCATAAGTTTCCAAGCACATGGACATACTTAAGAGTGATCACCCATATAAGACTCAAGTTTGGTTAACAAAAGAACATAATCGGAGTTTCATAGTGTGGCTAAAAGAGCACATTGATTTTCGAATTTGCTATGAATCCTTCCTCGATTTCAGAAAGATTGAGATGGTTAGCAAAAGGTCCAAATATGCAAATTTTCTCTTACACCAGCTATCTAATGAACGGGTACACGTTCTATACAAAAAACCATGATGATCAAAGTAAATTGCAAAATAGTTGGGTGACTCTTGTAGCTCCAGCTTTGCATACATCAAGTGCCAGAGACAGAAATCCCATATATGCGAATATGTCATACTTCGGGGTCATTGAACACATATGGGAATTGGATTACAACATGTTTCGGGAGCCTGTGTTCCAATGTAAGTGGGTTGACAATAATAGTGGTTTACAGATTGATGAGTCGGGGTTCATGCGGGTGAATTTCAATAAGTTAGGATATAAAGATGAGCCTTTTATTTTGGCATCCCAAGCTCAACAAGTGTTTTATGTCACTGATCCAGTTGATACAAATTGGTCCATTGTTTTATTGACAAATAAAAAATTGGTGAATGACATTGAGGATCAAGCAACCGATGATGATGGTATTGAGGACGACCCTTTCTTTGGGACATCACTACCAATTGTAGGGGAAAGTACTCCTATAGAGGATTTTGTGTATGTTAGAAACGATCATAGTGATGGGATTACGATTCGTCAAAAAAAAAATACTAAGACGCGAATTGCAAATACAATTATATCCAAGAAAAGGAAAAGGTAATTTAGACTTACATCATATGCTTTTTATCTATTTCCAAGTAGTTATTTTACATAGTTTTCATCTTCTTGTCTGTTTATTTATTTTGGATAGATAAATATAACAATAACAATAACAATGATTATGTTTTATTGCAGGTTAGATGGCGGATCATAGTGATCATGACAGTGATCATGACAGCGATCATCAGTGTGATGTTGAAAAGTATATGAGAAAGCAGACTCCTCGTGGAATGACGGTCAAAAAAGATATCATCAATCGAGTAAATAAAGGAAAAGGAAAAGTACCAGTAAGTTACTAATTACTAATTACTAATTACTAATTACTAATATATTTATTTACATTATTGTTGTCAAAAAAATGTATTAAATTAAATTTAACAATTAACTAATGTTTTGTTTTGTAGTGTCCGAAACAACCAAATAACAATGATTGTGGGTATTACGTAATGAGATTTATGAAGGAAATTATTACCCACAATCAAATGGTTATCCCCAGACAGGTATCTTTACAGAACCCTTTTTTATTTTGGTTTAACCATATATTTCAATTCTAATTTTATTTAATTATATAATTTCAGTATTTTCCCGATTGTCGGTGGAAGACATACTCTACTGCACAGATTGATGAGCTTAGAAGAGAGTGGTGCCGTTATGTCTCGCAATTCTTTTGATTTTAGATAGATTGTAATCTTTTAAATTGTTAAGAGTTTTATTTGGATACATGCATATGAATTGGTTCATGCATATGTAAGTTGCTAACTTGTTTTAATTTAGATGCATATTGTAAGTAGCTTGCTAGTTTTGGATACATGCATATGAATTAGTTCATGCATATGTTAGTTGCTAACTTGTTTTAATTTAAATACATATTGTAAGTATCTTGCTAGTTTTGGATACATATTGTAAATATTAATTTGTTAATATTGTAAGTTGCTAAGTTTTGGATACATATAATAACTTGTTAGCTAGTTTGTTTTGGTTGGTGATCATATTGGTGCATTGGGATATATAACTAGTTTATATATATATATATATATATATATAACTAGTTTATATATATATATATGTTGTTAGTATATAATGGATTGGATTGGTATTAATTGGCTGTATATGACCAGAAAATTATCAAATGTAAAAAGGAAAATACAAAAAAAACAAGAAAAAAAGGAAAAAAAAATTAAACAATGGGCAGCGTTTGGTGGGAGAAGCGCTGCCCATTCACCTAGCGCGTATAGCAATGGGCAGCGCTTGGTAAAGGAAAGCGCTCCCCATTGCTAAATATGCTAGGTGAATGGGCAGCGCTTGGTGGGGGAAGCGCTGCTCATTCACCAGCAATGGGCAGCGCTTCCCTTTACCAAGCGCTGCCCATTGCTATACGCGCTAGGTGAATGGGCAGCGCTTCTCCCACCAAGCGCTGCTCATTCACCTTGCGCGTTTAGAAATGGGCAGCGCTTCCCCTTACCAAACGCTGCCCATTTCTAAACGCGCTAGGTGAATGAGCAGCACTTCTCCCTTTAAACGCTGCCTATGGCTATTAATGAGTAGCGCTTCTCAAACGCTGCCCATTTTTGGGGAGGAATCACCAGCGCCAAATTTAGCAGCGCCCAGAAACGCTGCCCATGGCTAAAAAAAAACGCTGCCCATCCCCAAATCTGTTGTAGTGCAGCAAGAATTTCCGACTTGAATTCGATTTGACCAATGTGATTCGAAATGCACTCTCTCATTTTCACAAACAAAGAACAAAATGAAAGGTAAAAGAAGAAGATAGAAAAAATGAAAAGGGCGTTTACCAAACGTCTGTATTCAAGTAGTTTTATTATTCATGTTAATTATTGGTATTAATTGGAAATGAGAAGATTATGGTAACCAAATTAGTATTAATTGCAAATTTGAACTAACCAACTCTCTTGTAAACAATTAAATCGTAAACAATCATCATCTGCGTCAATTGCATTCTAGCTCTCTTGGAAACAATTAAATCGAATAACCAGCTCTCTTGTAAACAATTAAATCGAATAACCAACTCTAAATTTGAACTAACCAACTCATTATCTTGCTATTGATTTAATATTTTAAATTACCCCACAATATCATATGCGTCAATTGCATTCTAGCTATTCAACTCTCTTGTAAACAATCCAATGCACCAATTACTTTCTATGCGTCATTTGCTTATTAGTTCGTTGCATGCATGTAGGGCACCCTTTGAGACACTTATCGTCTATGGAAGACAAACCACAACACTTATTGTCTAAGGGACATGAAAGGGTTGCAAAGTTGCAAGAAGGAGGTCCAGGGTTCAAACCCCAGAAACTAACATTCTCCATTTCTCCCAACCCCACTAACATTTGCTTATCCAAAAAAAAATATAGTCATTCGTTGATTAAACTAGCGGTAAAATCCTGTGCGATGTACATGTTTGTTTATATTTTTTTGTTATAGTTTATCATAATTATATGGTTTGTTTATACTTCTTTGTAAATTATTTATAATAAAAATAACTATAGATTAACTTTAAAAACATATAAAAGATTATTGATATTAAATATATACAAATAAAATAGTCAATATATCTTTATTAATTGAAAAAAAATAAAATAAATAAATGTAGTTATATTAAATAAATCATTCCTTTAACCAAAAAAAAATCATTCCAAACAATATAATTATATAATTTTCATGGTTTTTTAATGGCAAAATATCTTCTCAGGTCTCTTAATTTATTTTTTGGTAACGAATAGATATCTTAACTTTTTTTTTGTAACGACTAGGTCCCTTAACTTTTAAAAAGATTGCACTGTAGTCCTTTTTAAAATTTTGTTACTAACTCCGTTAATAGACTGATTATGTGACTGTTTGACTATTGTTTAACTGCTAACTAGGCATGTCACATATGTAGCATAATTTCATTATTTTATAATTAATTTTAATTAAAAATTAAATAAAAATGTGGTTGCTTCAGCTTCTGCCAAAGCCTTACGTTTCCTTGGTGGTTCCCTTTATTGATTTTTGGATTTTAAGTTGCACAAATCAAAATATTTATGTATTGTGCCAAAGCTAGTCCACCCGTGGTCCAGTAGGTTAAATACGGTTGATATTTTAATGGAAAAAGTTGGATGGTGACGATTGGATTTCGTAACCGTTTCAGCTCTTTGTTGGATGATATTTACTTTAATTGTGAAAAGTAACATAAAAAAGTGTAAATTACGTTTTATGTTATTATTTTTTGTCATTTTTTTTATATTTGGTTAAATAAAAGTCAGTGTTGCAGGTAGTTGCAGGTTATTTGCAGAGTTAGTAAAATAAAATATTTTTTGTTAAATAAATAATTTCACGCAAAGTGAATAAAGATGAAAATATTGAATTTTTTTGCGTTATCGAAAAATTGAGTAAGTTTATTTTAATTCCGATAAAAATTTGTGCGTTATCCAAAAATTTAGTAACTTTGTCGAAAAATTGTTGAGTAACTTTATTCAAAAAGCTTAAATAATTTTCTTTTTTATTCAGCTTCCAGTAGCCCGAAAAATTAAAACTGAAAAGTTATTAGTAACTTAAAGAGCATTTGATAGCCAAAGTGGTTTCACTTTACCAAACCTTGCAACATCATACTTTGTTGGTTTTTTTTTTTTTTCCTCCCTTACTTATCACTCATATTCCCCATATTCAGTTATATCCCAATAATACCCCTCTCATTTTTTCCAGAAATTCGCTCAGACCCCACCATTTTGTGAATTTTCAGGAAATAGCTCAATTTAAGGTATTTCCGGAAATTTTTATATGGTAATTTCCGGATTTATGGTATTTCAGGAGTGTATTTTTCAAAAAATTTCTCTTCCTGATTTACCTATTTTTTCCGGAAATATGATTTACCTTCCGAATTTATGGTAAATCCGAAAATTTCACGCAAATTGAATTCCGAATTTACCATAAATTCGGATATTTGAAGCAGAAAACTTCCGAATTTATGGCGTAAATTCGGAAATGTAAAAAGTACATTCCGAATTTACGTCATAAATTCGGAAGTTTAGTTTTCTTTTTTCCCGTTTGTTTTATCCATACGTCATAAACGTGATTCGTTTTTTTTTACAGATATGGCGACGGCAGACGGCAACCTTTCCTTTACTATGGATTTATTGACAGCGTTTACCACATCACAGGTATATATATTTCTAAAATGCTAATTGTTTATCACTTTGTATTTATTTATTAATTAATTTTACGAATAATTTTCAGGTTTTTGCTACTCGGGATAATCTTATCCGTTGGGCTAGAGATATCGGAAAGGCCAACGGAGTCATTATCACTATCATTCGATCTGAGTCCACAGAGAATGGTAAAGGGAAGAAAAATAAGATCGTTCTTGGTTGTGATAGACATGGAAGATATAGTAAAGTAGTAGATGTTGGGTGTTCATGTAGACATAAAACATCAAAAAAATGTGGTTGTCCGTTCAGATTGAGAGCGAAACCACTGGTACCTCCTCATTTTGATTGAAAGGTTAGAGTTGTTTGTGGAATTCACAATCATGAGGCTCTTAAGACTATCCTTGGAGCGTCCATATTTGGTGTGTTTAATAAGACGGAGCTGTCGACTGTTGAGGAGAAATTGTGGTTGGGAGTGAAAGCACAAAAAAGTCTTGAGGCAATTAAGAAGAGATTTACCGACAATTGTAGTAACATTGCTCAGTTGTATAGAACTCGCAACAGTCTCAGGAAGGCAAAGAGAGGTAGTAGGACTGAAATGCAGAAGGTTTTGACACTTATTCAGGAGCATCATTACTTGTGTTGGAGCAGACAGATTGAGGGAACTGATAGTGTGGAGGAGATCATGTGGTCACACCCCGATAGTATTAAGTTATTGAGGATGTTTCCTCAAGTCTTGATTATGGAATGCACTTTCAAGACCAACAAATATGCATTGCCTCTCATTGAGATTGTTGGTGTCACTTCTACTGAGGTGACATTTTCTGTTGCTTTTGCTTATCTGTCTCATGAGAGATATGATGACTACTCTTGGTCGCTTCAGAGTCTAAGATATTTGATGGTGTGTGATATCTCACTTCCTCGGGTGATCCTGACTGACAAAGAGGACGGTTTGATGAAAGCTATTAGGATTGTGTTTCCCGAGGCGACTAATTTGCTATGTTCTTATCACATTAACAACAATGTGCATGCTAGAATTAAGAATGCGGTCAAGGGAGATAGGGTTGTATCATTGATGACACTTTGGCGTGCAGTGGTGGAGTCTTCATTTGAGGATGAGTTTTATGAGGCATTGAGTGATTTTGAAAAATCATGTGGAGATAAACCACACCTCATCAAATATGTCAACACCGAATAGTTGTTTGCTCACAAGGAAAGATTTTGTGGACCGTGGACAGATAGAGTGTGACACTTAGGAAATACCACAACTAATAGGTACGTGTTTTATTGTATTTTATTGTATTTAATTCCACGAATTTATATTATATAAAATTTTTTTGGTACAAATTTATTGAACGGCTCAGATTCCACCGACACTTTTAATCAACGGCTCACAACTAGTCAAACGTGTCAGGAAAAGGAGTGGCTGGCATTTCCTTTGGAAATTGTGCCCCAACGGATACAAAATAAACGGCTCAGATTTGAGATCTAAAATTTTGATCAATGGCTCATATTTCACAACGCCTATTATAAATAACCCTTCCCTGCTTTTTCTTCTTCTCCACGAACCACCCTTCTCTGCATCTTCTTCAACATCTTCCCCACCTGAGAAAATGGAAGATCAATTGGAATGGCAGTTGTGCCCAACCCAAAGATCTACAGACAAATTTTTAACTGTCCTGCATCGCCCTGGAACAGTCGATGACAGGGCTGATGGTGTTTTCTTTAGGTCTCGCGACAAATACTTCTGTAGGCTGGACAGAAATATAACATTCAGCCAGCTGAAGGAAAAGGTGGAGAGGAAGGTTCACCAAGAGGGAGAGTGGCGTAAAGACATCTCTCGTATACGTTACCGCAAGTGCGTATGTCTCTAAAACAACACTCTCCGGTATGAAGCTATGGATATCCGGAGCGACAACGATGTTTGCGCAATGATGCAACATCATCGTAATGTTCCATTGGGACGTCAAATCTTGGAATTGTTTGTCGAAACAATGCGCACACCGGAAGAGATCATTCATATTATGGAGAGCACGCTCTCAAAAAATCAGTAGTTTCATTTAATTTTCTTGTTATGTTTTTATCGTTTTCGTCTATTTCATGTGTTATGTACTCTGTTTTTATCTTTTAAGTGTATTTCGAGTGTTAATATTGTATAACGCTTTTTAATTTAATCGAATATATGTTTGGTTTTTTTTTTGTCTTCTGAATTTATCTCACATGCATCATAAATTCGAATTGGAATGGGTGAGGGGTGCACTTTTCGGATTTACAGCTTAAAATTCAAATTTTCGGATTTACGTCAAATGGACGTAAATTCGGAAGCCAAATACATTCCGAATTTACGTCCCTTCGACGTAAATCTGGAAATTCCAAATTTACGCTGTAAATTCGGAAAGTGCAATTATTTTTTTTAAATGAGGGCATTTTCGTCCAATTTGAGATTTATGGTGGTATGAATGATAAGGTGGGGGGTAAAAAAAAATGCCTACTTGTCGAGACAATAACAGTAAATAAAAAATGGCAATTTGTTTTGGTATGTTTTAATGCTGAGGGTGATAAAACTAATATACAATAAAACAAACGTACAAACAAAAAATTCAAAATAAACTTAAAGTCAACAACAGTGACAGCCTTAGTAAAGTTGTCAGCTTTATACAACTTTTGTATTATTGTGGGTGGGGCTTCATTTTCTGTTTTGAAAACTTTTGGGCCAAATTTTCAATTAATTAACAACCTGATGTAACTGGCTGAAACGAGGTGGACTAGCTTTGGCACAACACACAAATACTTTGATTTGTGCAACTTAAAAGCCACCGATTTTTGAATACCCCTTCCATTTTGTGATTCAAGGACAGATTTGAGCATTTGTGCGCTGTGAACGTGAGACTCTTTTCTTTTTTATTTGCCAGTTAGCATCACAGCCACAGGGGTTGCTGTGGAAAATGAGTTGTCGTGATAAGGACAAACTTCTGGAATGTTAGTTTCCGATCATAAGATAAGAGAAGCCCCATGGTAATTTTCAGAATCGTCAATCCAGTGAAGAGAAATTCTAGATCTAAGAAATGGGTAGTTTAAGAAATCGAAAATCTGGGTTTCTAGTTTGTGTTCGAAATTGAAATCGAAATCTGGGTTCTGTTTCGTTTTTTCGTTTCTGTTTCCAGTGAAGAGAACCCCTTTCGTTTCGTTTCTGGTTTGTGTTCAAAAATCTGGGTTTCAAGTGAAGAGATGCATGTTATTGAAGATGATGAACAGTTCCCTTATTTTCTTTTATTTTAAATATAAATTAATTAAAAATTATAAGTCATCACATAAAATTGCCACATCAACATAAAAAAAAGCCACATAAGCAAGTTAACAACCACATATACATTTTTATAACGGAGTCAAACGGAATTTACAAAAAGGGGACTACGGTGTTACGTTTTTAAAATTTAAAGGACTTAGGCTGTCAAAAAAAAAGTTAAGGGACCTAATTGTTATCAAAAAATAAGCTAAGGGACCTCGGAAGATATTTTGCCTTTTATAATCTTTTATTGTGTTTAGTTGATCACTAATTGTCGTGTCACTGTTTTAAAATTATTTTTGCACGAATTGTTTCGGAAATGGGTACCCGTGTCATATGGACAGAGGTCGTGTCCTCCTATCAGGTGCCCTCCTATCAGCTTTATACAAGGAGTTCTCAGACTAGTGATCAGCCAGCCCACGTTATCCCATAGATGTTGTCTCTCAGCAAAAGTGGGGTTCCAATAAATAAAGGAGGTTTCAAACAATTTCCGTGTTCTCCTCTAGTGTACTACAACATGTTTGAAGTTTTGACAACTAGACAAAACCTGCACCTCATAGAAATCAATCCAAAATAGGGCTAGACCCCAACATTTCCATTAGTCTCAACACAAAAATAATGGTGAAACCTAACTTTCCTACAAACCTTCTCAACACATTCTTTCTTTGCTCTTGTTTCCATCAAGAAGAGCATGACCGGCTTGAATCTTTGGATGAGAGCCTTTAGCTCCCTAGTTTTAAAAGTCTCATTTTAATGTTTACTTTAGGACCAAGAATCTATTGGGCCTACCCTGATTGTCATGTGAGTGAGAAAAAAACACACTATTGCTAGAAACGAATTACACACAGTTTGCCAAAAAAATTACACACATTCACGAAATTATAGATTTCAACCGTCCGATATTTCAAAAATGAAACGACTTATATTTTGAGATGAATTTTAAAGTTGATTTGATAAAATTGGAATGTGAGACTTCCAATTTCAATCCTAGGACTAGGTTTGCTATTTTCTCTTTGACATAGGACTAAGTTTGCTTAGATGCGTGTAATTGCGTGTTTCTACTACTACTTCGTATATATGTGAGACCTTCTATTTTATATTGTAACGTATTTTACCAATATTAAATATTACATGATTAATATTTCTCTGGATTGTATACTGTAATATTTTTCTGTACTAGTAACTAGTAAACATGTGTATACGGTAGTAGTGTAAATATTTTTCTGTACTGTAATATTTCTCTGAAGGAACCACCTATTATATCAGCAAACATTGTTCTGTCAATACTTGCTGTTGATTATCCTGTTGAGAAGGTGACATGCTATGTATCTTATAATCTTGAATGTGGTTGGAGTTGTGGCCGGAGTCTCTGATGCTATTAACAATGGTTCTGGTTCGTGGGGGACCTTTATTTGGGAAGCTATTCTTTGCATTTTGGGTTATAGTTCACTTATATCCTTTCCTCAAAGGTCTCATGGGAAAACAAAACAGGACTCCTACCATTGTTGTCTCATGGTCAATTCTTTTAGCATCAATTTTCTCATTGATTCATCTCAAGATACAACTATCGTCACTTTTTGGGAAAGGTGAGGCCTATGTAGAGTACGACGTTAAGCAGTGCACTTTTTGGTACTTTAAGGTTCAAAATTTTTTTTACAGTTCAAATACGTCAAGTTCGTTCCTCAATGACAAGTTTGGTGAAAAAAATAAATTATGTGACAAAATATGTAATGTGCGACACTAAGCATTGTTTTGGAGTACTTTAGAGTTCAAAATAATCTCAACAATTCAACTACGTGAAATTCGTTCCTCAATAACCTGTTTGATGAAAACAATAATAATTTCGTGAGAAAATATGCAAAGTTGGATACTAAGAAGTGTGTTTTGGGGTCCTTTAGGGTTCAGAAAAAAATTTAACGGTTCAAATATGTAAGGTTTGATACTAAGAAGTGTGGTGAAAAATTTTTACCTTATTTTGCTCATGACACTTGGTCCCGTATTAGTGGTTGGATGGGGGTTCAACTGATTGAAGGGATGAATCTTATTGACCATATGCGTGGCTAGAGCTGTCAATTTTGGCCCTGCCCGCCGGCTGGGTTCAAAAAAATGAGGCCCAAAAAACAACGCTAAGTTTTTGGCCCAGCCCAATGGGCCCGTCATATATATGGGCTGGGCCGGGCTGGCCAATGGGCTAGTGGGCTGGTGGACAAAGCGTCAATATATTATTCATGATGATTTGTAAAGCCAAAACAGATTAAAATTAATTAACTTTGCTTGAGCCAAAACAGATTTATTTATCTTATGTATACAATATGTGACTCTCAAAATATTGTCTTTATGCATGTTGCTCATTTCTAGAAAAAATTATGGTCAGAATTCTAAAAATTCAATGATTTATGTCCCATTGGGCTGGCCCATTGGCCCATGGACTGATGTCGGGCCGGGCTGGGCCAAAAAATACGCAGCCCATTAGAATATTGGGCCGGCCCCACCCAGCCCACATATGTTGTTTGGCCCTATGGGCCGGACCGGGCCGGGCCCAGCCCATTGACAGCTCAGCGTGGCCTAGGCAAGTTGTACAAGGGGAAGAAGGCGAAGAAATACAAATTCTTGATTTGGGTCACGACTTGTTGGTGTATTTGGTTGTCCCGCCACTACAACAAATTCTTAAAAAAAGAACGCACCTTTTAGAAGCGCTTAGACTAAAAGCACCCCTTATTCTGAAACAAAACCACATTCAGGGGCGCTTTACATACAGGCGCCCCCAATTGAGAACACGAAACAAGCCTTCAGGGGCGCTTTACACATGAGGGCCCCCAATTGAAAACACGGAACCAACCTTCAGGGGGGCTTTATATACGAGCGCCCCCAATTCTAAAACACGAACCAACCTTCAGGGGAGCTTAACACACGAGCACCCCCAATTCTAAAAGAAGGAACCAACCTACAAAGGGCTAAACAATTGGAATGGATTCAGATTTGGCATATCATTGTTGTTTATAGTGAAGTTCTATGGGTGGCTTTTTGTTTGTTGATAAAGTTACAATTGAATTGAATTTTAATAGCTAGTATTTTGAAATTGGAAGAAGCAACAAGCAAGTGAGAATAGGATGACGTGTGCCTGCTAGTTTTTCAGTTCTTCAATACACTAACTTGTTTTGTTTACTATTTGTCATTTGTGATTGGATTTCTAATTTGGTCCAAAACTAGGAAATTATATTTAGTTCGAGTTCTTTTTGCGGAGCTTCGAGTTCTTTCTTGTTGTCGTTCACATCTAGTTCGAGTTCGTTGTTGCTTCCCCTTGTTAAGGTACTTTTCCTGTTCTCTTTTCTTTTTATTGCGGTTATTGTTTAGACACTTGAGCAGTTCACATATGTACTCATAATTGGTGTATTTGAAATTGATGGATTGTTTGAGTTATAGTTGAAATTGTATGGAAAATTGGATTAAATAGCATGCTGATGGATGTTAAATTTCTGCACAGTTAGTAAATACTGTGATTTTTGTTTGAGCTCAAATAAGAAGCTATCTAAAATAAAAAAAGATAATATCATATTAGCAAAGACCTTATCCAAGGTCGAATGTCTTAGTTTCAAAAAATTGTACTTTGTGTGTTTTTCACGTTTAATATATTTAAATTCTCTTATCAGGAATTTATAATAAATTTCAGTCTAATATGGATAGAAAGTGGATGTCTGCCAATCGTCTGTCGAAAGAATATGCCGATGGAGTGAAATATTTTGTGAACTTTGCCGTTCGTGGTTTAGGAACTTCTAGTAAGTTCAAGTAACCTTGTTTAAGATGTTGTTATGCCAATCGAGTTATTGCACTTGAGTTGGAAAGACATTTAAAGGCCAACGGAATCGATCAAAGTTATATTTGTTGGACAATCCATGATGAGGAAAGAGGTGAACCTTCAAATATGGATAATAGTACTCAAAGATGTGATCCAGTTGATTATCCTGAAACACATACATTTGATAGCGACCAATTTGAAGAGATGGCAAAGCCGGTTGAAGAGGATCTTAATAATTGTCCTCAAATGTTTGAGAAGTTGATAACCGATGCGGAGACACCGCTGTATGCGGGTTGTACTGAATTCACAAAGTTATTGGCTGTGATTAAACTGTATAACTTGAAAACTTGCCACGGAATTACTCGTACTATTGAAACATATGTTGCCGAAAGAAAATGTATTCCCTTCTCGGACGTATGATGCAAAACAAATGTTAGGCACCATTGGTTTGAACTATGAGAAGATACATGCTTGTCTGAATGATTGCATTTTATTTCAGAATGAACATGCATTTTTAAAGTCGTGCCCTAAATGTATAGCATCGCGGTATAAGAAGAAAGAATCTGCTTCAGAAAAGGTATTATGGTATTTTCCCATAATTCCTCGATACAGGCGTATGTACCGTAGTTCGGAAGATGCAAAACAGTTGACTTGGCATGACGATGAAAGGATTAAAGATGGCATGCTACGACACCCGGCGGATTCTCCGCAGTGGAAAAAGATTGATATTGATTGTCCTGATTTTGGGCATGACCCAAGAAACCTACGCCTTGCATTGTCTGCCGATGGATTTAACCCGCACGGTATCCAGAGTAGCTCCCACAGTACATGGCCTGTGATTTTGGCGATTTATAACTTACCTCCATGGCTTTGCATGAAACACAAGTATATGATGTTGTCTTTGTTAATTTCTGGCCCCAAACAACCAAGAAATGATATTGACGTATACTTGGCTCCTTTAATAGAAGACTTGAAGCAAATGTGGGAGATAGGGGTAGAGGTGTATGATGGATTCAGAGAAGAAAGTTTCATTCTGAAGGCTATGATTTTTGGCACCATTAACGACTTTGGAATCAATTTGGGAATTTATTTGGTGGTAATAGTGCATCAATGGTTGGTGGAAGAAATGGAGAAGATGACTTCATCTTGCTGTTTACCTTGGATTTTGGTAAACACCGCTGGTCTCCAATTTGGTTAACTTGCAGGATCAACCAGTGAATCCTAAGACCATTTGTGTTTAGAGTTTTTACAGAATCGCTTGTGTTCTTGCAGTTTAAAAGTAAAAGAAGAAGATAACCGTCGATTTCTCCGCGAAACCGTCAAATTACTCCAAATGAGGGAGGATAAAGCAAAGAGAAAAATTGCAGGAAACGTAAAGAAAAGGAAAATTAAAATTGCAATTGCAGGAAACGTAAAGAAAAGGAAAATTAAAATTGCTTTAATTTAAAGGGGTGGTGCACAAGATCATACATGCGTTCCTTGTACTCGTTTCTCAGTGCGTGTCGGTACTTTGAGCGTGGGAACTTGGTATGAGAAATTGTGACCCTTGTTTCTTCTCAGAAACTACTATTTAAACGAAGGAAAAGAGGGGGAAAAACTAAACTAAGTAACTGCCTAGAAATTTGAAAACTAATAACTGCTACTCCTACTTTCGACAAGAACCGCTTCATCACGCTTCGACCAACTGCTAGTTCTTCAGCGCATAACTGCTCTGTTTTCTGTCTGTCGAAAGCTTGTGTCCATTTTCCTCTTTCTTGCTTTTGTTTCCCCGGAAGCTTGTCGAACTTACCCTGCGCATGACCATTTTCTCTGTCGAAATACTTTGGTCTTTGGTGAAATATAAGTCAAGCTTTGTTGACCATTTTCAATGAAGCCTGTCGAAATTACAGGCTAACAAATTGCCCCCCAAAAATGTCTTTTTCGACTGAGCTTGAGGTGGAAGAAGAGAAAGAACATTTTTGATCGAATTCACCATCGAAATAGACTTTGCACTTGAGTAGAATAGCTGTATACCTGATGTCACCACTGTTAAGTGTTGTTATTCCTACTAATATGAAACGATGGCCTTTCGACGAATTTGGTTTAATTTCACCAATTATATCCAAAGCCCATCCCCTGAATGGCCAAGGTTTTACAATAGAATGCAATTCATTTGCAGGCACATGTTGTATCCCTGCATGCTTTTGACATTCTTGACATCCTTTGGCAAACTCTATGCAATCTTTTAACATAGTTGGCCAATAAACACCTTGTCGAAAAAGAAGCCATTTCATCTTATGGCCTACTTGGTGAGCCTCACACGTTCCACTGTGAACATTGGATATTGCCAAGTACGCCTCATTTTCGCTAAGACATTTGAGTAAAACTCCCTCAGGGGTTTTCTTAAACAACTCATTTCCCATAATCACATAACTTAAGGCTCTATACTTGATCTTTCTATCAGTCATCCCTGTGGGATTCTCCAACTAATTAACAATTTGTCATCGCCAATCATCATTTGACAAATTATTGATGGCAAAAACTTCGAACACGTTGTCACAATACCCTTTGTCAAAAACTTCAAAAGTTTCATTTTCATTAAAAATTTCATTTGGCTTAAGACTTGAGGCTAAAGAATAGGGCTCTGCCCCCTCAAGTTTTTGCCTTGACAAAGTTTCTAGTGACATGTTCGTCGAAACTAGTTTGTTTTTAATTTCGATTAGCTCCGTTAAGTTTTCTTTCGAAACTTTATAACCTGAAGCTAGCTGTGCCAAATCATTCGCCTCTTGATTTGCAATACGAGGCACATGCTCGATTTTAACGTGATCAAAACGTTTCAATAATGCATTGGCAGCAATAAAGTAAGTAATCAAATTTTCCCTTATGCACTTGTATTCTTTCGTTAATTGCTTGATTACTAATTCAGAATCACCTCTAATTTCGACCTGTTTTCCCCCCAAGTTTAACAGAATTTCAAGTCCTGTTACTAAGGCTTCATATTCAGCCTCATTATTGGAGCAACTTTCTTTAATTTTATACTTGTATTTAGTTGGAATCCCTTTAGGTGAAATGATTAACATCCCAACACCAGACCCATTTTTATGGCTGGAGCCATCGAAGTACAATTTCCAAGGTCGAAGGTGCACAAAATTAATTTCTGATTCAATTATTGAATGATCAGCAATGAAATCCGCAACGACTTGGCCTTTAATAGCCTTTAAAGGTTGGAATGTTAATGAATACTCAGATAAAGCTAAAGCCCATTTGCCAATTCTACTATGTAGGATGGGTTTCGACATCATATGTTTAATAATATCAAAGTGGGAATAAACATACACGTCAACAGGCTTAATATATTGCTTTAACTTAGTACAAGAGAAATATAAGCATAAACACAATTTTTCAATAGGGTGATATCTAGTTTCAGAATCATTTAAAACCCTACTGAGGTAATATATGGCTCTTTCTACACCATTTTCATCCTCTTGTGCTAACATGCTACCTATTGACAATTCTGATGTTGCTATATACAATTTCATTGTCTTATTCCCAATAGGAGGCAATAAAATAGGTGGCTTCATCAGGTAGGCTTTGATTTCATCGAAAGCTTGTTGGTGGCATGGCTCCCACTTGAAAACATCTTCCTTCTTCAGTCGAAGTAATGGCGAAAATACTTGAGTCTTGCCACTTAGATTTGATATAAATCTTCTAAGGAAATTGACCTTTCCAAATAATGACTGTAATTCTTTCTTTGTTGAAGGAGGTTGTATTTCCATGATAGCTTTCGTCTTGTTTTGATTTATTTCAATGCCTTTTTTGTGCACAACAAAGCCCAAGAAATCACCTGCACTTACACAAAAGGCACATTTGAGTGGATTCATTTTCAATCCATATTTTCTCATTCTTTCGAATGATAGTCGTAGATGATCTAAATGACCATTTTCTGATGAAGATTTAACAACTATGTCATCTATATAGACTTGCATAAAATTTTCTATAAAATCATGGATCATAGTGTTCATAGCTCTTTGATATGTAGCACCAGCATTTTTTAAACCAAATGGCATCACGACCCATTCATAAACACCTAATGCCCCTGGGCATCGAAATGCAGTCTTTGAAACATCTTCCTCAGCAATAAAGATTTGGTTATAGCCTGAATATCCATCAAGCATACTCAAATATTGGTAACCTGCTGCGGAATCAACTAACATTTCTGCCACTGGCATTGGATATTGATTTTAGGAGTAGCATTATTTAGATCCCTAAAATCTATGCAAACTCTAAGTGTACCATTTTTCTTAATTACAGGAACTATATTACCAAGCCAATCAACATACCTGGCAGTTCTGATGAACTTGCTCTTTAGTAACCTTTCGATCTCTGTTTTGATCTTTGACATGATCTCTGGTGCAAATTTCCTTGGGGTTTGTTTCACAGGCTTCTTATCTGGTCGAATAGGCAATTTCAACTCAACCACCTCTCTTTTTAAACCTGGCATATCATTGTAGTCCCAAGCAAAACAGTCTTTGTACTCTTTCAACAATTCGACTATCTGCACCTTGAAGTCTTTATTGACTTTTGCACTGATATATGTTGGTCTTCTTACACTTCCATCTCCCAAATCTATTTCTTCTAAGGGATCTTGTGCTTGTATCTTTTTGGTCGAACCCATTGGATCTTTCTCAAATCCTAATGGTTCATCATCATAGACACCGTCTAGTCTAGGTGATTCGACCATAATTTCATTGTTACTATCATTTGTGGTTAAAGCAACCATGTGATGCAACTCAGCTTCGAGAATTGCTTTTTCTTTATTTTCGGCCACATAGGCCGTAATTCTTTCCCATGTACTGGGTTTTATCATCATCAGTCATCCCAACCAGAAGGCTTAACAAAGCCTCTTGGTCTATTCTCCTCATCAATGATTTCCCTTTCCCAAATGAAACCATAATTTGGGTGAAGACTAACAGAGGAGAAGACATTGTCTTGCTCAATGAACCCAGCATTGGAAGAAGAGCATGGAGAGATATTTGCCAATTGCTTGTCGAAGGTCTTCTTGGTGATCGTATTCACTTCAGCCTTAGAATAACTTTGGTCACCTTCAATGTTTTCAACCAACCCATCTTCTCTCCAAATAATAAGCCTTTGGTGCACAGTCGAAGGGATTGGCCCCACTCCATGTATCCATTCTCTTCCAAGCAGCAAGTTGTAGTTTGCCTTGGAGGGTATTACCAAAAACAAAGTTGGCCTTTTGATGCTACCTACTGCTAATTCGACTTCAATGGCCCCAAGTGAATGGCCAGTTTTGCCTTCATAATTAGTGAGAACCACATTATGTGGCCTCAAATCAGTGTCACATTTGCCAATTCTTCTTAGCAAATGTTGAGGCATCAAATTCACAACAGCACCACCATCAACAAGGACCTTGTTGATTCCTACATTGTTGACCTTGGCTTGAATGAACAATGGCTTGAGGTGATTCATCATGCCACAATCTGGCCTTTCAAAGACAGCATGTTGCTCTTCGATGCAGCCATTCTTCAACACGTAGTAGCATATATGGCTTTGCCTCTTCCACCAGAATGTACCCACTTATCAACAGGAGTACCAGAAGGAGGAACATAAGTACTCAGCTTTCCTCTTCCAGGAGTTTTGGTCGAAGTAACCATGTAGGGAATTCTCCTATCAGCAAAATGAAACTTGGGCCTTTTATCCACCCATTTACCTTTGCGCTTCATTTGAGGCTTGAACTCTTGAAGTTCTTTAGCAGCCTCCTTGTCAAAGACAGCACTGCACCTAGGACAAAGCATGACTTCAGTATTGTTGATTTTGCAGCGATTGAGAAAATCAATCAATTCTTCTTCAGCCCCTGGATACACTATCTTCATTTTTTCAGCGTACTGGTCTTCAGTAACCATTTCGACATCCATCTTTGAACTTATGGTAGTTTTCTTCATATTAGCCTTACCAGGCACAATTTCAGAGGCTTCGACCATGTTGATGCTAACCTCAGTATACATTGCCTCAGCATCAGGCAAAGGATCAGCGTCAATCTTCATTGGTGCCCTTGGTTTATCACCAAATTTCAGCCTTCCTTCATTGAGTGCCTTTTGCACCAAACCCCTGAAAAGAACACAATGAGAAGTATTATGACCCAAAAAATTATGGTATTTGCAAAAACCTCTTTTTTGCTTTTGTTCTAATGGTGGTGTTTTTAGTCCCTTCGGAACCAAAATTTGACCATCCTTAACTAACAAGTCAAATATTTCGTCGCATTTAGTAACATCAAAAGTATATGTTTTTGCAACGAATTTGTCGTTTTTAGGTTCGACAGGATTTTTACCATTTGAAGGTTTCAGCAATTTACAAGTATATGGAGGTCCTGGCTTTAATTCGGCAACATTGACCTCCTCTTCGACTTCCTCGTAAGAGATGTCGTACTCTTGTTCCTCATTTTGAATTTCGACAAAGGCAATTTTGTCTTTTTTATTGTTTTGAAACCTACTAGTTCTAGATTTCTCAGCTTTTAGCCTTTCGACTTGTCTTACTCTATCGGCCAATTGGGCCATATCTCTTAAATGTTGAGTGTCTAGTTTTTTCCTAATAGAATAATCTAGACCACCAACAGCCATTTCGACTAACTCGTGTTCAGGCACTTGGGTAAAGCACCTTGCTTTTAGAAGTCTAAATCTGTTGAGATAGTCATCAACAGTCTCTGTCGTTTTACGTCGAACACTAGCCAATTCTTTGAGACTAATTTTGGAGTGTCCTATATAGAATTGCTCGTGAAAAGCTTTTTCTAACTGGTTCCAATTAAACATAGAGTGAGGGGGTAGAGTAGTAAACCAAGTAAAAACATTTTTTGTTAGAGAATTAGGGAAAAATTTCATTCTTAAATTCTCATTTTGGGCTAAATCCCCAGCCTCAGTTAAATAACGA
Organism: Astragalus glycyphyllos; assembly: GCA_963573325.1. Lineage (NCBI taxonomy): Eukaryota > Viridiplantae > Streptophyta > Magnoliopsida > Fabales > Fabaceae > Astragalus > Astragalus glycyphyllos. The sequence goes on from OY754311.1 coordinate 80,015,988, forward strand.
GCAATGTGTTCGACGGTAGATTCACTAGATTCTCCACCAAATTTAGTGAATTTAGGGACTTTCCAACCCCTTGGCAATTCACTTTGCAAAATATACTCTGATAATGGCGACACGAAATTTGGCCTGTGCATTCCTATGTTAAGGCCATTCTGGGCTAAAATTGTTTCGACAAGATTAGCTATATTATTCTGCGCTCCAAAGTTGTTTTGTTGCACTTGCCTGACTACTTCATCAGCATTTTGATTTCTATTTACTAACACTATATCAGGCTCGTTTTCAACCATCCCCTGTAAGGGTTGTTCGACAACTTGTGCTTGTGCTTGATTTCTAGGCAATTCAATGTTAGGCCTTTCTAAGGGAATTTCTACAGGCCTTAAAGGTTGCACTTGGGGTATTGGCTGATTCTGTATTCTTGGAGTGCCAAAGAAATCTGCAATTCGACCCATTTGAGTTGCCAATGCTTGGTAACTGTTATTGGTCTCACGTATCAAAGGGTTGAATACTGTATCAATTTGTTGGGTTAACATGTTAACCATATCATGATTAGCATCATCTATTTGTTGCCTCAAAGCCAACAAAGATGCTGTGGTTAATGAGGGTTGCGCATTTCGACCATAAATGCCCTCTTGAGAGGCATGCGTAGGGGAGAAACCACCATTAATTATGTTATCTGCATACGTTGATGAATTGGTTTGCAAGCCTACCATTATGCCAGTTGGCATACCACAAGGGAGATTTCGACCCACTATAGGCATGCTAAATGGGATATGACCACTAGTCATATGGTTAGACGTTCCCATTGTTTGTGGCATAAAAGCCATTTCATTAGGCTGTGTGGTCACCGTGGTGGCCATTGTTGGTAAAGGATTAAGCACAGGAGATGTAACTGTGACCATGTCTGTCGAAGGCATTGGAGCAGTTATTCCCATAGCGGTTACTGGATTAGCGTCATTGACAGACGCATTCTCAGGGCCACTCTGTGCGTTCGAAGAACTTGCGCCAGAACGTGACATCTTTGATAAAGATTTACCACTCCTCAGGCGCATAAACAATTATATTCCAAGATTCTGTTAACTATCTGTTTAATATTTCAACACAAAGGTCCCACCGGGCGTGCCAATTTGTTTACCGTGGATTTTGGTAAACACCGCTGGTCTCCAATTTGGTTAACTTGCAGGATCAACCAGTGAATCCTAAGACCATTTGTGTTTAGAGTTTTTACAGAATCGCTTGTGTTCTTGCAGTTTAAAAGTAAAAGAAGAAGATAACCGTCGATTTCTCCGCGAAACCGTCAAATTACTCCAAATGAGGGAGGATAAAGCAAAGAGAAAAATTGCAGGAAACGTAAAGAAAAGGAAAATTAAAATTGCAATTGCAGGCTAACACTTGCATAAGAGAATATTGAGAGAAATGAAGATGGAGAATATGGTTTTATCTGTTAGAAGGTGGAATAGAGTGGTTGCGGTGGTGGTAGTGGTGGTTGTGGTGTGAGTGAGAGATAGAGAGAGAGAAGAGAGTGGTTGTGGTGTGGGTGAGAGATGAAGTTGAGAGAGAATGAGAGAGATGATGATGTGGATGCCAACTAATTATGATTTTTAAAAAAAGAAATAAATATAAAAGCCACGTAGGATTTCTGTTAGTCAACTGTGTTTTTTTGTAACGTTTGACAAACAGAATGGCCTATTTCAAAAAAGTTGATTTTGTAGGGACTTTTTACTAATTTTTTTGCACGGGCTTAAACCAAAACACGCTATATTTTTGCAGGAGCCTAAAACATATTTAAGCCAAGTAAATTTGATCAAAACAAAAATGATGTTATATTAAACTTACTTTTTTTTTTGACAAGAATATTAAACTTACTTTTAACCAAAATTAATTATGCCAAAATCAATTTTCATAATTGCAAAACCAAACCCAGTCTTGGTAAATATTAACTCCTCTGGCATGCAATGAAGATAACATTTTTTTTTGATAAGAAAGAGATCAAATATATTGAAAAATAATGATGGGAGGAGTATTAGATGTACTCCAACCCAATACAAGAGTGTCAACTATAAATCATTACAACCAATAGTACATGAAAAAGGAGAAATCCACCAATCTGAAATAGATGCATCTCTATTGATGATGTGGATGCCAACTAATTATGATTTTTAAAAGAACAAATAAATATAAAAGCCACGTAGGATTTATATTAGTCAACTGTGTCCTTTTCTAACGTTTGACTAACCGAATGACCTATTTCAAAAAAGTTGATTATGCAGGGACTTTTTACTATTATTTTTTGCTTGTGCTTAAACCAAAACACGCTATATTTGCAGGGGCCTAAAACATATTTAAGCCAAGTAAATTTGATCAAAACAAAAATGATGTTATAATAAACTTAATTTTAACCAAAATTATTTATGCCAAAATCAATTTTCATAATTGCAAAACCAAACCCAGTCTTGGTAAATATTAACTCCTCTGGCATGCAATGAAGATAACATTATCATAAGAGAATTACTTAGCTAAAAGGAAAGCTTACGTGCTGGATTTTGTAATCACATAGCTTTTTAGTGAAACTTTTTGCATATAGAAGTTCCTTTTGATAAATGTTATTAGCCTTTTCCTTATAAGCTTCTTGTTTCCTTCCTTTCTTTTACTTAGTCATCCAAATTTATTCCGTCGATTAGCCTTACATCTGTAAATGAAAAATCATCCAAATATATAGTACGATGGGGTATGTAGGGGGGGTACTGATATATCATTTGTTTATTTTTTGGATTGTGGCTTTTAAAATTCTTGTTATTTGTTAATTATCTATCAAGGCCTTTTTTTTAGATGAGCAAAATTTCATTGATGGAGCACTAGGGGTGCTCGAACGCAAACAACAAGAGTAATTATATATTGTTTAGGCAAAGGAGAGGATTATTCCACCACGTGGAAATAGATAAAGTAGAGCTACAACCCCCTATATATAGACAAACCAACTCCAAGATAAACTCTTAATGCGAGTAAAAACATATTCGATGCTCGATTCCTCATTCCTAAAGACAAGAGCATTGCGGGACAACCAAATACACCAACAAGTAGTGACCCAAATCAAGAATTTGTATTTCTTCGCCTTCTTGCCCTTGCACAACTTGCCTAGGCCATGCATATGGTCAATAAGATTCATCCCTTCAATCAGTTGAACCCCAATCCAATCACTAACACAGGACCAAGTGTCATGAGCGAAGCTACACTCCAAAAATAAATGTTGAGTATCTTCACGATGTTGCAAGCAAAACGGGCACACTGCATCATTGTTGGACCGAACCAACCATGGGCAAAATTACTATGCTCCGAAACCAATAAATTACGCCACCAAATTGATCCACCTGAGCCCCTGTTAATTTCCTCCACCGAATCGTGAGTAAAGACAGCCGCAAAGTCTCCATTTAAGAGAGAGAATACCTCTCCAACTAGCATTGGCATCCGATAACATCCTCCACTTCCATTTAGACAAAAGAGTCGTGTTAAATAATTCTACATTTTTATACCAAGACCTCCCTCCTTCCTTGGTCGACAAATCTTGTCCGAAGCAATCCAATACATACCCCTATCACCATCATTTATACCCCATAAAAAGTCCCTTTGGATCCTCACAAAGGCATTAATAACCAATTTCGGAGCTTTGTAAAAGGAAAAGAAATAAAGAGGGATGCTATTCAATACCGAGTTTATAAGAGTGACCCGACCACCAAGAGAGAGAAAGCGACCCTTCCATGAGGCTAATCTTTTCCGAACCATATCAATCACAGGCTTCCATGTGGCTTCCCTTGTAACATCCTTAAATTTAGACGTCATAAATTTAGAACGTTAACCATTTGAATAAAATCAGAGACGTGAACCTGCTTAAGAATTTGGACATGAAACCCCCTATAGGATAAAATTTTCATAATTAGTTCACTAAGTAGAAATTTATCAAAAACTCGACTCTTTTCCATAACGGATATCAATCTATTTCAGTTATATAACTGTGAATGTCCAAATTCCCAAATAGCGTTCACAATACATAATAATACCTTGATTACATAATCAAGGGTTTCTATCCTAGAATCAAATTCCAAATTACATCCAGGGAAATAAAGCTAGCAAACATACTACATCGATCCGGAAGGATCTCTCAATAACCTATGCAACTACACCAGCAACTACTTGTTCTTCCGTTTGCTTTACTTTACCCTGTCCATCTGAAAACACCACAAATAAAACAGTGAGATTACAAATCTCAATGAGCGCCTCCGAGACCCCTTACGGTTCCTCTCATTAGTTCCTTTTAAGATTCATTATATTTCCATTCCGAATAATGCGGGAGCTCCCATTAATCCGAGAAACTCCAATTCGGTTATATCAATAAATTATTTTATCATTTTCTTTGGCTTAGCACAATCCGTGAAACGAAATATCACGAGATCACGGAAACACCAATCCAACATACCAATGAGGGATAATGCGGGGGCCTTGGCTTCCGGGCTCATGACTTCCCTCCACCAAGTATGCTAAATAACTCGGAGTCGTCACCCCGTTAATACATTATTAATCAATGAACAATATTACACATGTTCAGGAAATCAATTTCAAGACCTTTGAAGGATTCTCACTCGATATTCGGTATTTCAACCCATCAACAATTCATTTAACATAGAAAATGATATCGAAATTAAGCAAACAAATATTCATTCATACATTTCAATAGACAGTATTGGTGCAGTAAATTTTCAGCAAGTATGCATAAACTTCGGAAAATTATTTGACCGACCAAACGACAACGAAATTCAACCAATGACCCCTCTACAGAAAGCTAAGGATGTCTATTTTCTGAATATGACTTTTGTTTTGCAAAATAATGAACCAATTAGTACAGTTTTGAAAAATAGACAGAATGGTTCTCAGATTGGGACAGAATCTGTCCCCTGACTTCAAGCAATTCTAAAATGACCAAAACTTGACCAAATGACACGAAACTTGAGCCTAACCAGAAGCTAATTGAGTCTAATTACTAACGGGACAAGAATTGTTCAAAAAGGAGTTCAATTGAGACCACAAAACCCAAAACACTGAACCTATACTCAGTTTAACTTTAGAAATTTGACCCAACTTGTTATACTCATAACTCGAGTTACACAACTCCAAATGCAACCAAACCAGTACCAATTTGACAAGAATTAAGTGTAGTTTCTAAAAAGGTGAACCACATAATTTTTGGACCTCTATATTATTCCCAGTTACTGTATAACCGAACCTACACCAGTATAGTCCTAGATTTTTGATCTGACTTCTGACTACAATTTCTCAAGTTATACTTATACAAATTTATTAAAATCAGTGTCTAAATTGTAGCAAATTGTGTCTATTTTCCAGGAAAGCAAACCTTAAAAATTTTGGACACACAGAAAGTTCAGAATTACAGAAACACTGAAGCTATGTCAAACAGTCCCAAACAGAGTTTCAGCACAACATTATGCACACTTAACACCACCAATCATCCAAATTCAGCAACCAATTCAATAACATGCTACCAATTCAGAACACCTACAAAACATTTAAAACATATAACGTGGTGAGGACACTCACCCTCCGAGACCCCTTACGGTTCTCACTTTTCAAGCCTATATAAAGGGGGCTTTGGCAAGCCATGAGGCATCACTCCCTAGCTTCAGAAATGTAACATATATTTAGTATCTAAGAGTTGTTTTCTTTGTAGTATGAATAGCTAAACCCTTAGCTAGAGCTAAGGGTGAAGCTTTTGTAAAGTAGTAGTATTGTTCTTGGTTTTCAAAATGATCTTCAATGTTAAATCTTTTGAGTTGTTTAATGAAAATGATTTTGTTTTGTGAAAGCTTTGATTTGTTGTAGAAATATATGGCACAATGAATGCTTAGTTGTACATAACAACAATTGGTTACATAAACTCTTTAAGACAACTACAAAGATAGTTTTCAAAAGATACAAAGTTTTCTAAGTGTTTAACGATTTATCTTTCGATTGAAATCACTTGATTGTTGGATTTCAATTGAGTTATCAAGTTTAGCCAAGAACAACGCTATGATTTTACTTAAGTGGAACCCCAAAGCTCTAGTACTTAGTCTTATATAAACTTCAAACCTCACAAATAGATTGGCATACATTTTCCTTCAAAATATCCCTGTGGTTCGACACTCGGACTTCCGAGAAATTTATTACTTGAGACAAACCTATAGTTGGGTGTGCAATCTTAAAGTGTGATCAATGATTCTAAAGAATACTCACAAACCACACAACGAATTGAAGTTCATTCCCAGAAGTGAATGACTCATATTATAATTTTGGGACAAGAAAAGTTGTGGTTATGATCATTGATGTGGTAAATGTTATCATTATCCTATTTAAGTGTCATTTGTATCATTTGTGATTGTGACCTTTTTTATTCCTAAGAGTGGTGTAGTATCTTATGGAAAAACGTAACTTTTCTTCTTTCTTATGCTTGGAATTCCAAATAAAAATATTGCATGAAAAAAAGGGGAATAGAAAGAATTGATTGTATGACTAGATCCTAAAGAACTAGACACTTTTATGTTCAAAAGAATTTGTATATTTTCTTAGCAAATATAGTTCTCTAATGAGAGACACTTTCTATGCTCTTTATTTTCCTTATTTTGAGTAGCAAATATAGTTTTCAAATGATATTTTGTTCTTCGAGAAATTGTATTTTATGTAGTTCCTAAAGTTTGATCTTTGTAGGCATATTGTAGAGACTTAATTTTCTCATGCCCATTTTTTATCATATTTATTTTATTTTAGGATAGAATGAGTATTGACACTAGCATCAATAATGGAGAAAGGTGTTCCGCTCATAGTGGAACTACTCATATAATTTAAAGGATAAAAACATATTTCTCCTATTTAGTCAAACGAGAAACCGAAGTTAGTACTATATCTTGCTCTTCAAATTTAATTGAAGGCTCCAGAAGAGCTAATATACTGTTATCCCGAGGAACAAATTTACACATTGAGAATGCATTATATTTCCCCGAGTCTCGTAGAAATTTTTTAAGTTTCAAAGATATTCATATAAATGGATATCATATTGAAACGAGAGATTAAGGAGATATTGAATATCTTTATATAACGAGACATGCATTGAAAAAAATAAGTATAGCAGAAAAGTTGTTTGTCATTTCCTCTGGTTTGTACTACACTTATATCAGTACAATTGAAACACATGTTGTTGTAAACTAGAAGTTTACAAATCACAAAAAAAATTGTTGTTTGGATTGACCGGTTTGGCCATCACAGATTCATAATGATGCAAAAAATAATTGAAAACTCATGTGGTCATCAATTGAAGAACCAGGAGATTCTTCAATCAAATAAGTTCTCATGTACCTCTTGTTCACAAGGGAAATTTATAAATAGACCATCCCCTACAAAAATTGGAAGTGAATATCTCAAATTTTTAGAACAAATACATATGGTGATATTTATGGGTCAATATACCCACCATGTGGACCATTTAGATATTTTAGGATTTTAGTTGATGCATCAACTAGATGGACACATATATTTGTCGTCAATTCACAATCGGAACTTTATTTGCTACTCTAACTTCACTAAGAGCTCATTTATCTAAATTTTCTAGAAAGCATCTGACGAGTATTGAATGTCTATCAGAATTGATATTTGACATCACATAACATATGTTCTTTCATAAAATGGTCTTGAAGAACTATTCTTTAGACGTCTAAAGTTAATCGTATGCTTATGAGGTAAGAACTTCCAATTTCTACTTGGGAACATGTAATTTTGCATGCTACAACATTGATTCACATCAAGTCAACAAATTATCACAACTCTTCCCCTTTATATTTGAATTTTGGTCACGAACCTAATATTTACCTTCTTACAATTTTTGGATGTGCAGTGTATATTCCAAATTCTCCACTCACAATGCAAGACGATGGGTAGTCAAAGAATTTTGGGAATATATTGGATATTAATATCCATGTATAATAAACTATCTTGAGACAACAATTGGATACTTGTTTATAATCAAGTTTGATGATTATTATTTGATGAATGAAATTTTCCAACATTAGGGGAAGAGAATAAGCAGCTGGAAAAAAGAGATCAGTTAGAATGATTTATCATTATCTCATATTGATCCTCAAACTAAACAATGTGAACTAGAAGTTCAAAAGATAATTCATTTTTAAAGCTTAGGAAATTATCTACCAAATGCATTAGTTGGTCCAAAAGGTGTGACCAAATCATATATATCAGTTGCTAATGCTCCAATAAAATTGATGTCTCTGTTGGACAATCTAAAATTGCAAATGAGTCTCAACTGCGCTTGAAGCGTGGTAGACCAATCGGTTCCAAAGATAAAAATCCTCGAACAATAAAAGGAGATAAAAAAAAATGGTCCAAGCGAGGATATAGAACTCTTACAGAGTCTTCAAACATGATTGACATTTCAGTTCCCGAAGAACTGACCAGGTACATAAAACTTCTAAAACTAGCGAGATCTCAATGAATTATGTCAAAAATGAAATTCAATGGAACCTAAACGAAGTCAACGTTGATGATGTTTTTACATAAAATATAGCGCTAAATGTGATAAATGATAGTGAGAATCATGAACCAAAGTCTACTAATGATTGTAGACAATGTGAATTGGCCAAAATTGAAAGATTGTAGTCCAAACACCTGAAGTTTTGAAGCCATGTTGGATACAATTTAGTTTTTATGCAAAAAGCAGAATGAGAATGATGAAATTGTGAGATACAAAGATCGACATGTTGCTCAAGGGTGGATGCGAGTAGTTTTCAGTACTTAACTAGCCTTGTAGCACATGAAGAGCTCAATTTTCAAAAGATGAATGTTGCTACAACTTATTTGTATGACTCATTTGATAGTCATAATTATTTGAAGATCCCTGAAGGATTAATATTCCAATACAAACTTTTCGGATTCTCACTCAGTTTGAATCATCCCTCCATGAGATAATATAATTTGAACACATATGGTATAATCGTCTAAATTTATATTCAAATAAAGGAGGGATACAAAAATGACATCATCTATCCTTATAATTTTATAAAAAAATATTTGGAAAAGAATTTGCTATAACTGATATGTCTATGTTGATGAAATAAATATTATCAGAACTCCTGAAGAGCTTCCAATAAAAAAAACTATAGACTGTTCAAAGAAAGAGCTCTAGATGAATGACCTCTACATGGAAAATCCCAGAAGGATTCAAGATAAAAGGAAATATCTTTAAATAAATTATTTTGTAAAACAAAGTCTCGTATTGATCTGAAAAAATTATTTATAATGAGTACATGAGTTGTATGCTAAGAATATATGAAATATCTCAGTCCCGAAAACTATGAAAGTATGCATATTACCAAATGCTATATCCCTTGATATGATAACATTATGTGATAATTAGTAGCAAAACACATATTATGGGATGCATATTTCATTACAAACCAAAACACATTAGAACAAAGTGGTATGCATATTTCAAATAAAGGAGGGACACATATGGTATAATCGTCTAAATTTATATTCAAATAAAGGAGGGATACATATTTCATTACAGACCAAAACACATTAGAACAAAGTGGTATGCATATTTCATTTTTGACTATCCTAATGAATAAATCATATTATGTATGTTACACAAATTAACCATGCAGATACAAAGTATTTTTCTGATATAGATGGAGTCAGGTCGCAAGTCAACTATTATCTACATATGGTGCATTGAAATATCTTTTTGATCTACAAAACAACCTATGGTTCTTGCTTTTTCAGTTCATGCCCAAAATGCCAACAATTCAAGGAAGATGTTTTGAAGATAATACTGACCACAAAGCTCCATTAAAAGAGGATACATCACAAGTGACAACGGAGTAGATTGCTCCATATGCACTCCGGGAGAAACTCCAAATGTTGAAATTCATATTCTGAAGTGACGCTGTTTCATTCAGGGGAGAAAAGCTGCACTCTTTTTTCCTTTGTCATGGTTTTGTCCCACTGGGTTTTCCTGAAAAGATTTTTAACGAGGCAGTCCCCACTGGCAGGATATTGTACTCTTTTTCATTCACTAGGATTTTATCCCACTAGTTTTTTTCTAGTAAGGTTTAAATGAGACATATCCTCGATGGACATCCAAGGGGGAGTGTTATGAATAATATGATAATGGATGTCCATTCCTATTACTATTAGACTTCAACTTTACTTGATGTAATGAGTTGTTAGTGGAACTTTAAGATTAATCTTTCGCTTACCTTTTCTCACCCTATAAATAGGGTTCACTCCTATGTAAAGATACACTTGTGATGAGAAATACGAAGACTCCCAACTTCTCTCATTCTCTCATATTCTCATGTTCTTCTTTTGATACAATCTTGCTTATTTCATAATTGCTTATTTTATAACAGACTTATATTTTGAAATGAATTTTAAAAGTTTATTTGAAAAATTGGAATGTGTGAGACTTCTGATTTCGATCCTAGGACTAGGTTTGCTTTTTTCTTTTTGACATAGCACTAGGTTTGCTTAGATGCTTGTAATTGTGTGCTTCTACTACTCTGTATTTTATATGCAAGACCTCCTATTTTATATTTTAAGGTATTTTTTCAATAGTAAATATTACATAATTATTATTTCTCTGGATTGTATCCTGTAATATTTTTCTGTACTAGTAACTAATAAACATGTGTATACGGTAGTAGTGTAAACAAGAGGCAAACATACTCATAACTATCACTATCTAGGAGAGTATGTCAAGTAATAATACAGGAGAGATGAGAATGAAGAAGTAAGAAAGAATAAGAATGAATGAATGAGAAGGAAGAAGAAAGGAGAAAATGTAGAAGAGAGATATATAGAGAAATTTATGGAGATTAGAGAGTATGAGAAAAAAGAAGAAAATATAGGGAAAATGTAGAAGAGAATGAGAAAGAAATGAAGAGTGAAATAAGAGAATGAGAAGAGTGTAAGAGAAAAGTTATTTATGGGCATTTTCGGACAATTTCGTCGAATTTTTTAAATAAAAAAATTAAATATTACTTTTTTTTAAATCTGACGGTAATCTAAAAAAAATTAAAAATCCATCAGAAATGTTACCGGCGGATTTTTAAAAATAAAACAAATTATTTTTTTTAAAAAAATCCATCGGTAATTTAAAAAATTATTTTTGACGGATTGACATTTTTTTTTAAAAATTAGCCAGTAATATAAAAAATCCGCCGGAAAGGTAGGGACGGAAAAAAACCCGCCGAAAATTTACCGATTGAAAAAATCTTCCAAAAATGCCAAATTTCCACAGGAAACGTACCGACAAAAAAAATTCACCGATAATACGCGTTTTTCTTGTTGTGGCTTCCTTACCAGTTGGGGTCACGTAAAAACTTCACTTCCCAAAAATAGCTTAACCGTTATGGCAATAAAGTCGTTGTTACACAGGCTGGACGTTAAATGGATCCTTCATCATCACTCGATTTGCTCACAACGACTGTTATCTTTAACCGCACCTTAATTGCTTCAACTTTCTTCTATAAATAGCTGCCAATTCAATTCCCTTGGTTACTTTCTTTCTTCTGCAAACTTGACTCTTAGCACTTGCTTGCCTTATCAACTACTATGGCTTCATCTGTTTCTTTAAATCGTGTCCACAACTATAAGGGTGACGAAGAATCGGATTCTTCCGTTAGCCGATCTTCTTCACCTCACCTCATTAAGGACCCCAATTATCCAAGAAATTCAGAACTATGTAACTCTCCATCCCTCTACCTCTGTCATTAGTAGATTGAATCTTAAATTAAACCATAAGAACCAATTCAATTCAGCTAGGCCAAATAAAAGATAGGAAAAGAACTAATGAACTACTTGAACAACCTATAAACCAAATTAGATCAATATTCTTCTTGTATAGGTTACAACTACAACAACCACATCACATGAGTGACAACTTCAAAATTACATCCTAAATTTTTCACTTATTTTCTACAGTTTTCCTAGCATCCAAGTAGATTACAAATGCGATTTAAACAACATAACATTTATAAATGGGATATCTTTTTAGTCACAGATTCATCATAATGCTTTCCTTTGATTGAATATTTAACGTCTACCTACCCCGAATTACTACATGTAATGGTTCTAATCTCAAATTCCACGCATACCCCTATATTCTCCAAAACCTCCAACTCTCTTGTAAGCAATCCAATGCACCAATTACTTTCTATGTGTCATTTGTTTATCAATTCATCGAATGCATGTAGGGCACCCTTTCTGACACTTATTGTCTATGGAAGACAAACCACTACCCATTGTAGTAGATGTGTTGGCGAATCCAATTGACAACAATGTTCAAGACGTTGTTGTTTATATAGTCATTCTTTAATTAAACTAGAGGTAAATCATGTGTGTTGCACAAGTTTGTTTATATTTTTTCTTAAAATTTATCATAATTATTATATTATTGTTTGTTTATACATCTTTGTATGTTATTTATAATAATAATAACTGTAGATTACCTTTAAAAATGTATAAAAGATTATTGATATTAAATATATAAAAATAAAATAATCAATATATCTTTATTAATTGGAAAATAAAAATAAATAAATAAATGTAGTTATATTAAATAAATCATTCCAAACAGTATAATCATATAATTTTCATGGTTTTTTAATCTTTTATTATGTTTGGTTGATCACTAAATGTTGTGCTAGAAATATTCTTATGTATGTTTTTTTGGTAAACAAAGAGGGCTTACGCCCAAAAAGAAAAACTAACAACGAGTCCTAATGTTCCGAGGCACAGGCTCCCCAGACATGTCATCAATAATCTTACTAAGAATGCCCTCAGGGGCATCTTCAAGAAAAATGATCTCCATAGAGTCGAGTTGTAGGCTGTAGTTGGCGAGCCAATCCACACAATTGTTCTCCTCTCTCCACGTATGAATGATCTCCGCATGCCAATCGCTAGTAAGGTGTAACATCATCTGCCAATTGGTGTTCAGAGGGAATGTAAGTTGTAGTTATTAACCCACTGTCAAGCTTTTCTGAAATGAAACGATGATCTATCTATATGTGCTTCGTCTAGTCATATTGAATGGGATTATGAGCAATACTAATAGCCAATTTATTATCCCAAAATAACCATTATCAGCGGTCGTACGCGGGTCAAAATAATTAGAAAGATATAAAATGTAATACAAGGTAGTTAACCTTGGTCGTCTCACAAGGACCTCTAAATTAAAGACTACCAGAATCGAGAACTGATAGATAACAATAAAAGGGGTTTTTTTAAGAAAAGAGTTTGATGTATAACGAAGAAAATCAATTAAAGAGAGGCAATCAATCCATTGGTTTTGGGTGTGTTTTAAAGCAAGCATTAAAACAGTGTGTTCAATCAATCGTGATAATGAACAAGCGCCAGTAACACAATTAACGTAATAACTGAATTCTATCATTCCTATAAACAAGCGTCATAGACTCTATCAATTCCTATCCAAACTAAGAATTGTAGCTCTATATTTTGATATTCTTCTCCACATAATTGTGTCCACACAACTTTCACTCTTCTTGAAACAAAAGTAAAAAAATATATACACTTTTCATTTTTTTTTCTTTTCTTTATGACTTTTTTTCTTTTTTTTTTGGGGAATATTTTTCTATAAAATTGTACTTGCCAAACTAGCCATTGAGAACCTATAACTAATCCAAGTGAGAACCACAATTGCAGCAACTTGAATACCCCCACACTTATGGATTTGACAATTTTCAATTCAAAGCTAATTCACCCTCTAAGAGTGGGTAATAACATCGTTTTTCACTTTTGGGCTTGTAATGAGCTATAAAACAAAGAATGAGATAAAAGGCTCAAAGGGGCTTATACAAAGGGATAAATTCATGGTGGACTTATTTGGCTAATAGCTAAGAAAAGAACAACATAGCCTAGATCATTTCAAACATGCATGTGAACAAGTGTTTCAACAAGAATCGAGTCAAGTTCTAGAGTAACTAACAAACATGAGTGAGTCACACACAACAACATAGAGAATGATAAAAGATTAGTCCATCCATTATAATGCTAAATTCTCACCCTGGACAATGACTATTAAAAATGATGGAAAATTTAGTGATCATATCCAACTTATTATAACAAGAGCAACAAGAAATAAATCAAGTCATGTCGAAACACCTATGGTCCTAGAATAGTAAAATGACTCTCAACATATGCTAAGAACTCATGGAAAGACATGCAAAAGTAACATTTTTTTCTTTTTTTATAGTTAAAAATTAAAAACATAAATACTAAAACACACACCCCCACACTTAAATCACACAATGTACCCAATGTGAGCAACAAGTATAACTTAAGAATAAGAAGAAAACAAACTCCCTCTTGAAGGTGGGAGAACTTGAAGCTTGTGTCCGAATGGTATTCCCGAAGAAGTCTCTTTTATGATGACTGCACACATATTTGGTAACCTTCTTCCTCCACATATCCAAAATTAAGGGTCTGAGTTGTATCGGTGTTTGCCATACTTTCTCGCTAGGAATGTCCACTGAGGTCCATCTGATACCTTTCTTATGTTCGCTTAGAATTGGAGGCAGCTTTTCCTGTTCAGATTCAAGGTTAGTTGAAATAATCAAAGAAAAATTTCACTTCCCTCTAAATATGCATATTTCAAATTTTCAAGGAGTGATTTGAGATCTACAACATGTGGTTCCTCAATGGTAACTGATTAACTGCAGTGGTTAACTGTCCAAATATTGTCTCCAATTTCTTAAGTGTGAAATCTGTTCTTTGTTGAAATTGGAGATTTTGAATAGTCATCTGCCTCACAAGGTCTTCCAATGAAGTTTCATATCTAGCAACCATGTTATGAGTACCAGAATAAAAAGAAGGAGAATCTCTGAACATAAGTAAAATCAGGAAAATATCAAAATAAATGGAACAAATCAGAAAATTCAATCTATGTCCTAATGCTAAAATTAAGGAAGAAAATAAAAAACAAATCAAATCTAATCTAATCTTAAAATTAGAAAAACACCACTAAAAATCTAATAAAAATGGATTTTTCTTAATACGAAAAATTAGAAAAAATTAAAACAAAAATATAAAGAAGGAATTTCGTATTTTGCGGCCTCATCTCCCTAAAGAGAGTCCTACTCCTTGATTGTTTTTGATTATCTGACCAATTTTCGAAGCAATCTCACCAGATGAGCCAAAATCAACAGAACCTGCAAAGAAACAAAACTAAAAAACAAAGGTTAGTGGTTAGTGGGGTTCTTATTTTGGTAATTCCTAGTCAGAGGTCCCCGACAATGACACGAATTTGGTCAGCGGTCGTACGCGGGTCAAAATAATAAGAAAGATATAAAATGTAATACAAGGTAGTTAATTTTGGTCGTCTCACAAGGACTTCTGAATTAAAGACTACCAGAATCGAGAACGGATAGATAACAATAAAAGAGGTTTTTTTTAGGAATAGAGTTTGACATTTAACGAAGAAAATCAATTAAAGAGAGCCAATCAATTCATTGGTTTCGGGTGCGTTTCTTGGATTTATCATCAAATCTAAAATAAAGATTCGTGCAAGGTTTGGTAATTCTTGATTGATCATAAACTTAGTGAACAAGCATTAGTCAGTTAATCCAAATTCACACCATTTTAAAGCAAGCATCAAAATAGTGTGTTCAATCAATGGTGATAGTGAGCAAGCGCTAGTAACACAATTAATGTCATAACTGAATTCTATCAATCCTATAAACAAGTGTCATAGACTCTATCAATTCCTATCCAAACTAAATTAAACAAGCGATAAAATATTTGAATAGTGAAAATTGTAAAACAGAGTCATGATTAAGTGAGTAAGCAAAACAGAATCATACAACGAATCACATAAGCAAATCACAGAGTTTGAGTAATTAAGCAAAACACAAACTGAATTTGCAGCAAGACTTACGTAGATGAAATTGATAGAGGAAGAATTAAAACCTTAAAAGCGAAAGAAAAATTAAGCACTGAACTTCAAAATCCTTACAAGAAACATCCTTCACCAATAGATTGATTTAGGGCTTTAAGCTTTCATGGAGGTTAGGGCACCAAACGTAAAATGTATATTAGGAATGCGTAAGAGAGATAAAAAAAGGCTCTGAAAAGTGTATTTAGTTTGAGAGAACGAAATACCTAAATCCCTAAACGAGTTCTATGATAAAAGCCAGTTAACAAACTAATATTCGGCCCAAAACCCGGTTTGTACTATACTGTTTGGCATTTCATAGTTTTTACTATAAGTCTTCAGAATTGAGTTTTGAGCGCAACATAAGAATTGTAGCTCCCTTCCTTAACTTTCAAATGCATGCTTGCACGCCTCAATCGGATAACGATAGCCAAAGTTATGGCCTGCAGAGTAGACAGAGGTCAATATGCAATAAAAACAATAATTAATCAAGAAATTGTTATACTGCTCAAATAAGACCCAAAGTCTAGAAACGTGCTAAGTCTTAAATATTAGGCAGAGAACACAATCAAAAACAACCAGTGAAAAGCTATAAAGTGTGCATTAAAATGAACTGATCAGCAGACAATAAAATCTGAAATGTTACCTTTAAGACATTTCAGAGATATACTTTGATAAACTTGATTAAGATAACTGAATATATCAAAGAACTATAACTGACAAAGGATGATAGGTTTTCATATCATAAATTCAAAATTCGAACTTGTACTTAAGCCCCAGAGTACAAGGTTCGATTCCCACGGAAGGCAAAAACTCTACATGGGGGGTAGAGAAGGTCATGATGTACACTTGTGGGTAGCCTACTAAGTCAGAAAAGGGCCCAGGGTGTTACAAAAAAAGGCGCGCTCAATTGGTAGTGGGAATGCATTCAACTTGTACTTAAGCCCCTAGGGTACATGTTCGATTCCCCCGGAAGGCAAAAACTCTACATGGGGGGTAGAGAAGGTCATGATGTACACTTGTGGGTAGCTGTTGCTTGAAAACGTGAACGTTCTTTTGTGCAAGTGTACACAATCGTAACAAGTAATATAATGAAAGTAGTGATCGTTCCCACGAGGATTAATTTGCCAAACAAGAGTTTAATCAAAGTAACAATTAGTGATTTTAGTAACAAAAGTAAATGACACACAATTGGTTGGGTAACAAGTAACAAACAACTAAAAAGGTATTAGGGTAGTGGAAATCAGATTTGGGACAAGTTGAGATGCACTATGTCAATAAATCCATTACAATGATCAGAATGCTGTGTTAAGTGCTGCAGCACTAGATGCTGCCGCAATGCGCATAATTCCTTAATGCAATACACTAGGCTTTAGTCACTCTGACGTATTCCTAACTAACAGAGAATGATTATTACCCTAGGCTACTGAAGAACAAGCAGCGTTACACCTAAGTGTTGTATCTCATGGCTTATGCCTCTTCTATTCCTAGAACTCAAGCAAGGAGCACATGTATTCCTAATAGTGCAACATACCATGTTATCTTGTGAAGATCTAAATACAAACCATTCCTGAGAGTGTATTTCTACCTAGATTAGACGGCCAATCCTAATCTAAGATGGATAAATTAAAACACACAAGATAAAGTGCTCAACACAATAACACAAGCATTAAAATCAAAGTAACTTCATTAAATTCATAAAAGCATCCCAACTACAGAGGTTTAGCTCATATTGAGCTTACACAACATTACAACTAAACTAAACATCAAGGGAAGTAGAAATTTCATACTAAAACCCGAGAAGAGAAGTTCAACTACAAGTCTTGATACTGAGACAGCTTCAATGGTGATCCACCAAGCAATTCCAGCTCTCAAAATGTAGCTCCTTCGAAGTTGAAGTAGATCTAACGTTGCTGCAGCAATCAGTATCCCAGCAATTGATTCTAAGTAACAATGGAGGCACGAAATCAAAAGACTATTCCTATACCTCTGAAATTCGGCTTGACCTAATTTTGGGGGTGAGTGCCTTTATATAGGGAAGGCCTTGGGATGAGAGAAACCCTAAATGGTGGAGGCACATTTTGTCCTTTTCAAGGCACAATGTCCTTTTTGCCCAAAACCCTAGGTCATTCACGCATCACCAATGATTGGCACGCACACCCACGCATGACACACGCTGACAACTGTCCTTGCCTTGATTTCCGTGTTTCTTGCTACATTCTCTCTCATGTTGCGTAAAATGGCAATGCTGCCACACAGGTGCTGCAGCAATTAAACACACATATTAAACCACAATTGGGCACAAAAGTGCCCATTAATAACATAATTAAGCTTGCACCTTTAATTATTCTAAACTAACATATTTACAACATTAATCACTAAATTGCTTGAGAATTAACAATGATTTAAGCTTGAAATAAGAGGTAATAACAATCATATTTGATTGTTATCACACCCCCAAACTTGAACCATTGCTTGTCCTCAAGCAATGACACTTGACATAGACAAGCAAAATATCAGCAACAAACCAGATAGTTGCATTAATCATAAAGGCACACAAAACAGAATATTAAGCTGAGCATAGAACTTTCAGATTGGTCACTCAACTTGCAAACCCACTGAATGATAAGTTCCCTAAATTACTTCTGTTCAGTAGTGTGTGTGTGTGGCATTCAACTCAGTTCAAAACATAGCAAGGTTCAAAACTTCACTTAACTAAAGACTAGAGAGGTTTTCTTTTTAGATAGCCAAAGATGCTTCAAAACTAAGGGTAGACTAACAATTCAGCACAGAAAGGGGGGATAAGCATGACAAAGGACTTTGATTTAGCAATTATAGGATTCTAGGCCAGTTCACTTATTACAACTGAAATTTCAATGCTGCAGCAACAGTTGCTGCAGCAATACAGACTAGAACAGAATTTTAAAAACACACAATACTTGACATTGATGTTGCATTGCCCTTATTCTATCCTCACTTTTCACACAGGCTGACTGCTGATTTCGACTGAAACCAAAGTGTGTCACCACAAATTGGCCTCCCTACTTCACAATCAACCTAACTACCATTTATCATCCTTTTGACTGAAACTATAATGTGTCTCAACAGAATAGCCTCCCTACTCAGTTCAAAATGGCAGCTTATTGCACTATTTTCTTTTTCTTTTTCTCTTATTACTTACTTTTTTTTTTAATGGGCAATGACAACAATTACA
Organism: Astragalus glycyphyllos; assembly: GCA_963573325.1. Taxonomy (NCBI): domain Eukaryota; kingdom Viridiplantae; phylum Streptophyta; class Magnoliopsida; order Fabales; family Fabaceae; genus Astragalus; species Astragalus glycyphyllos. The sequence continues at coordinate 80,035,199 of OY754311.1, forward strand.
CATATTTACAACAGAATACAACGACTTGACTATGTGCACTTGACCTAAACCCATTCCTTCATGCTTTGCCTTAATATAACTTAAAGAACCCCCAAACTTAGTTTCTTATGCTACCCTAAGTTTTTAATAAAAATTTGGCAAGTCTCTAAGTTTACCTGCAACTAGCTTAGCTTCAAATCATTTCTAACTTACTAAGTCATTCCTAAGTTTCATGCAAAGTGTAAAAACAGGAGCAATATAGTTCACTCATAAACAGGGGCACTAATCACTCAATTCTCACCAGTTCATCACTAAGTTTTGCTCATCTAAACAACTGAAATTAAAAACTTTCATTCAACTAACTAGGCATACTGATATATTACAATGACCATAGGTCCTCCCTCCCCCACTTAAGACCTTGCAGTGTCCCCACTGCTCATGAAATATAAGGGAGAGGCCTATTTTAAAGCAAAACAGAAATAAAAACAAACAAACACAGCTATTGAATGCAAACACGAACACGACACATTCAACAATTTATTTAACTTCAAAGACTAACAAGATAAAGACAGAAATTTAAAGACAGAATTTAAAAGATAAGGGTGCAGGGGCTCCTCATTTGTTCCTTGGGCTTTGCCTTGTTGCAGTGCCTCTTCTGACTGGCCTCTTTACTCTTGGAGATTTGATCACAGGGGCTTCTGGTGCCTTTGGGGTTTCTGCTGCTGCAGCACTGGGTTGCTGCAGCACTGGACCTGCATCTGCAACAGCAGGGCCAGTAGCAGAAACACTTGCCTTCTTTTGGGCAATCACCAAGTCCAGAGCATCCTTTGATCTCTTTTCATATTCAGCCAATTTCTCAGCTTCAATTGCTGCAGCATCAGCTGCTGCAGCATCTTTAATTCCTGTCAGCACTGATTCCACAGTAGCAGCAACAGCAGTGTCTTCCTCAGCAGTTATCTCTTCAATATTCAGCTCAACATCTTCAGGCACAACAGACATCTTCCTCCTTTTGGGGGCATGCTTGGTTCTCATTCTCTTAGAGGGTGAGAACATTGGGCTTTCAACATCAGCATCTGCAACATCAGTTGCTGCAGCAACAGGCACATCAGCAGTTTCAGGGACTTTTTCTGGTTGGCTTTCTTGTGGTGGATTTGTGGGTTGTGGTGGTTGATTTTCTGGGATTGGAGAGGTGATGGGGGTTGATGGTGGTGGAATGGTAGATGTGGGGGCTAGTTTGGCAGTTTTGGTGATATGAGATGGGGATGGTGGTGGATCCATTTCAATATCAGTGGCATCTTTGGATTCATCTTCACTGTTAGTCTCAGAACCTTCTCCTTCAACTGATTCATCATCCTCACTGTCATCCTTCCTATTCAACTCCTTCATTATCTCTCTGTTTTCTTCCTTTTCCCCTTCACTTAATGTTTCATCAGACTCAGAAATTAGAAGCTCTTCTTCTTCTTCACCCACCTTCTTCTTTCCCCTTTTTATGTCCTTCCTCTTCCTCTTTTTCTCAACAACTTCCTCTGGCATATCCTCCTCAACACCAGCATCTTCAAATAAATCTTTATCAATTACCTCTTCATCAAGCACCCACTCAGGAAAAGATGGTGCTTCGACTCCAATATCAACTTGCAAATTTGCAGCAAACAAGGCCTTCAACCACTCCTGCTGCTTCCTCATAAACTCCCAGACAGAGCGTTGCTGCAGTATGAACTGTGGCAGCATGGTGGGATCACCAGATACTGCAGCAACCTTAGGCTTTGATTTCAGAACAGTAGGGAAAGCAGCAAGAGGGAATCCTTTTTTCTCCCCCTTCATTTCAACACCAGCTTTAATACATAAATCAGTAATCAAGCAGGGAAAGAAAAGATACCCAGTATTTTTGGAATAGCAAATCAGGATCTCCCTTGAAATTAATCTTCCAACATCAACGTCCTTTGCAACCAAAATTGCGTCCAGCAGCATCATTCTTTCCTTTTCAACATTTGTGGTGTGAGAAGTTGGCAGTAGAGTGTGCTTGACAAAGTTAAACCAGACCATTGCTTCATGGTTGAGGTTGCTTCTCTTAACCTTGAATTCGTTGGCACTGCAGGGTTCCCATGGAGTACCAAGAATTGTGATGTTCTTCTTGACTGCTTCCATCTCCTTCTTGCCCCATTTTTCAAGATTCTTTGCAAACGTGAGGCCATGGTAACTCAGACCTAGACATTCATTGATCATCATTGAGTCGAACTTGATGATTACTCCTCTGACTTCTGAAAAGAATTGGGGCTTTCCATCTTTTTCTGGCGCAATCCCCGCATAAAACTCACTAACCACAGAGGGGTAGAAGTATTTTGGTTGCTGCACCAACTGCTCCCAACCTAATGCCTTCACAACAGATGCGAGCGCATCAGATGCATTTGTCAGCGAGAATCCCCTTTCTGCCCAGAAATTCATAGTAGAGAACTTTTCCATAGCAGATACTTCCTAATTTTTCATGCTTCTTCACCTTGCATGACTTGATTCACCACGGCCAAAGGATGTTTGGCCCTTTCCAGAAGATTTGTTAGCACTGACCTTAGTTCTCACCATTCTTGGTCAAAGATTGAAGTTAAAAACGTAAATGTGAGTGAGAGATTTGGGTGATTTGGGAACGAGGGTTTGCTGTTTAGAGGGTTACAACTTCTTGATCGCAATTGAAGAGGAAATTGTGGGAATATTGGAGAGAGTGGGTGGTTATAAAGCTGAGGGGATGGGACGGTTTTGGTAAGGGCGTAATGCATAAATGCACTAGCCGTTGGATGAAGGGCTATGTGTATGGTGGATAATGAGTGATTGGACGGTTATGTGACCGATTGGACAACACACTGTCACACACAGGCTTTGGGTGAATAACTGCCATTATTTTATTTTTTTCCTTTACTGCTCTCTATTGCTGCAGCAACGTTGCTGGAAGCAATGCTGCAGCACCAACTGCTGTCACACCCTCAAACTTCAACTTGCTGAAATTTTAATTCCTGCAACAAACACCAAACAAACAAAACAACTAATTTATTAGATTAAAAACTCTGGGCTGCCTCCCAGTAGCGCTTGGTTTAAGAGTCCTCAGCCAGACTTCCTTCTTAGATCATGGGTCTTGGATCATGGTGATGAAACTGCATCTCACCACTGATTCACCATAGTATTTCTTTACTCTTTGCCCATTAACCTTGAAGGTATTTCCACTTGAATCATTATACAAATCCACAGCTCCATGAGGGTACACTTTTGCCAATTTGAACGGCCCAGACCACCTAGACTTGAGTTTTCCAGGGAATAGTTTAAGTCTTGAGTTAAACAATAACACTTGATCACCTTCCACTAATTCCCTTTTTTGAATCTTTTTATCATGCCATGCCTTGGTCTTGGCCTTGTACAATGCTGAGTTCTCATATGCAAAGTGCCTCATCTCTTCCAATTCATTCAATTGTAATAGCCTAGCTTCCCCTGCCTTTGTATGATCAAAATTGAGCTTTTTGATAGCCCAATGCGATTTGTATTGAAGCTCCAAAGGCAGATGGCAAGCCTTGCCATACACAAGTCTGTAGGGGGACATTCCCAAAGGAGTTTTGTAAGCAGTCCTATAAGCCCATAAAGCATCATCAAGATGATTTGACCATTCCTTTCTGGTAGGCCCTACCATTTTCTCCAACATTCTCTTGATCTCTCTATTAGACAACTCTGCTTGACCACTTGTTTGAGGATGATATGCTGTTACAATCTTGTGCTTAACCCCATATTTGGCCAAGAGATTTTCAATCAATTTGTTGCAAAAATGAGAACCTTCATCACTGATTATTGCTCTTGGAGTTCCAAACCTTGTAAAAATGTTTCTCAATAAGAACTTGCTAACAGACTTTGCATCATTGTTAGGTAAAGCAACTTCTTCAACCCACTTTGATACATAATCTACAGCAACAAGGATGTAAGAGTTGCCAAAAGAGGGAGGAAAAGGTCCCATGAAGTCCATACCCCAAACATCAAAGAGTTCAACCTCTAAGATGTTTGACAATGGCATTTCATTTTTGTGTGATATATTTCCACTCCTCTGGCATCTATCACATTTCTTAACAAACTCATGAGCATCCTTGAAAATTGTAGGCCAAAAATAACCAGATTGAAACACCTTTGCGGCTGTCCTTAAACCTCCAAAGTGTCCTCCATATGCTGCAGAATGGCATTGCTGCAGCACTCCTTGTTGTTCTTCATCAGCCACACATCTTCTTAGTAACTGATCAGGGCATTTCTTATACAGATAAGGTTCATCCCAGAAATACTGCTTGATTGTGTGGAAGAACCTCTTCTTTTGCTGATAATTTAAATTACATGGCACCACTTTGCTTACTAGGAAGTTAACAATGTCTGCATACCAAGGTGCTGCAGCAGCAACGGCTAACAACTGCTCATCAGGGAAGCTTTCCTTGATTTCTCCAAAATGATTACCTGCACTATCACCTTCCAATCTAGACAAATGATCAGCAACTTGGTTCTCCACCCCCTTTTTATCTTTTATTTCCAAATCCAACTCTTGGAGGAGGAGAACCCATCTTATTAGCCTAGGTTTTGCATCTTTCTTAGCAATCAAATACTTAATGGCAGAGTGATCAGTGAAAACAATTACTTTTGTGCCAACTAAGTATGATCTAAACTTATCAAATGCAAAAACCACAGCTAATAATTCTTTTTCAGTGGTAGTGTAATTTAATTGAGCTTCAACAAGTGTTTTGCTAGCATAATAAATAGAATGAAAGACTTTATCATACCTTTGGCCAAGGACAGCACCTATGGCATAATCACTAGCGTCACACATGAGCTCAAAAGGCTTGCTCCAATCAGGAGTCACTATCACTGGGGCAGTAACTAGAGCATTTTGAAGTTTCTGGAATGCTACAGCACATGAGTCATCAAACACGAATGGAGTGTCATGCTGCAGCAATTGACATAATGGCTTTGAAATTTTAGAGAAGTCCTTGATGAACCTCCTATAGAATCCAGCATGTCCTAAGAAACTTCTAACACCTTTGACATTTGTTGGAGGATGCATCTTCTCAATCACCTCAACTTTAGCTTTGTCAACCTCAATTCCCTTCTTTGAGATTTTGTGTCCCAACACAATACCCTCTTGGACCATGAAGTGGCATTTCTCCCAATTCAAGACCAAGTTGGTTTCTTCACATCTATCCAGAATCTCTTCTAAGTTGTCAAGGCACAATTGGAATGTTTCTCCAAAGACAGAGAAATCATCCATAAACACCTCCATAGATTTTTCAATGAATTCAGAAAAGATTGACATCATACACCTTTGAAATGTTGCTGGGGCATTGCACAACCCAAATGGCATTCTCCTGAAAGCAAAAGTACCATAAGGACAAGTGAAAGTAGTCTTTTGTTGATCTTCAGGCACTATAGCTATTTGATTGTAGCCAGAGTAACCATCCAAAAAGCAATAGAACTCCTTGCCAGCAAGTCTATCAAGCATTTGGTCTATGAATGGTAGAGGGAAATGATCTTTTCTTGTAGCCTTGTTGAGTTTCCTATAATCCATACAAATCCTCCAACCAGTAACTGTTCTTGTGGGAATAAGTTCATTCTTCTCATTGGCTACCACTGTGACCCCTCCTTTCTTTGGAACACATTGCACAGGACTCACCCATGCACTATCAGTGATAGGATACACAATGCCAGCATCTAACCATTTGATGATCTCCTTTTTCACCACTTCTTTCATGATAGGATTTAGTCTCCTCTGCCCTTCAATGCTGTTCTTAGCATTTTCATCAAGAATGATCCTATGCATGCAGATGGTAGGACTAATCCCCTTTATGTCAGCCATTTGCCACCCAATTGCCTTCTTATGCCTCTTTAGGGTAGTAATGAGATCATGCTCTTGACTATTGGATAGGTCAGAAGCAATGATCACAGGCAATGTATCATTTTCCCCTAAATAGGCATATTTCAGGTGATTGGGTAACTCTTTTAATTCAAGCACAGGAGGTTTTTCAATAGAAGGCATATTCTGTTTGAGATTAGAATCCCCTAGATCAAGAGATTCATAATGCCTACTCCATAATTCTTTCACCTCAACCTCCTTGTGCACAATACCTTCTTCCACAAGTTCACTCTTATCAATGTCAGCAAGAGCTTTCACCAGATGATCACTTTGCTTGTAGAAGTGCTGTTGAACCACAGAATCAAGAGACATCACAAAAGAGCACTCCTCAGTTCCTTGGTCAGGGAGCTTGAGAGCATTCAACACATTAAACTTAATCTCTTGATCATTGACTCTCATAGTCAATTCTCCTTTTTGCACATCAATTAGAGTCTTTCCAGTAGCCAAGAAAGGTCTTCCAAGAATAATAGGTACCTCCTTATCTGCAACAAAATCTAAAATTACAAAGTCAGCAGGAAATACAAATTTATCAACCTTTATCAGAACATCCTCAATAATTCCTTCTGGATGAGCAACAGATCTATCAGCAAGCTGTAAGGTAACAGTTGTAGGTCTGGCAACACCTATACCAAGCTGATCAAAAATAGACTTAGGCATCAAATTGATGCTTGCACCTAAATCACAAAGAGCTCTGCTAGTATAAGTTTCACCAATTGAGAATGGAATAGTAAAACTGCCTGGATCCTTCAACTTGCTTGGAAGCTTGTTCTGCATGATCATACTACACTCTTCTGACATAGCTACTGTTTCAAACTCCCCAAGTCTCTTCCTTTTGGAAAGCACATCTTTCATAAACTTTGCATAATTGGGCATTTGTTGAAGTGCTTCTACCAAAGGAACATTGATGTGAAGTTGTTTCAGCACCTGCAGAAATTTTCCAAATTGCTTATCTTGTTGAGCCTTTTTCAACCTTTGAGGATAAGGTGGATCAGGCAAAACTTGATCAGCAATCTTTGATGGAATTGCTGCAGCATCAACTGTGACAGAATCTGGTGCTTTTTGTTTCTCTTTTTTATCTTTTTCTTTTATTGCATTTCCATCACTAGAATCAGTTGATGGTCCTTTCAAGTCCTTCCCACTCCTTAAAGATATAGCCTTGACTTGTTCCTTTCCCTTAGAAGATGTTGGTTCAGTAGTGGAAGGTAATGCTCCACTAGGTCTTTGGGTCAGGGCAGTGGCTATTTGACCAAGTTGATTCTCCAAGTTCTTGATTGCAGCTCCTTGGGTTTGATACTGAGTTTTAGTTTCATTCATGAAAGCCTTCAACATAAGTTCCATAGAGCTCTCTTCTTTTGCCTTGGATGGAGCAGGTGTTCCCGGTGGTGTTGCAGGAGCTGTAGCAGGTGTTGCATTGTTGCTCCATTTAAAATTAGGATGGTTCTTCCACCCAGGATTGTAGGTACGAGAATAAGGATTATTGTTCTTGTCATACCCAACATAGTTGACTGAAATAGGGTTTGCAGGGCATTCTTCATACAAATGGCCTCCTCCACAGTACACACAACTAGCAGAACCCACTGGTGTTTGTTCAATTGTTGCCACTTTAGTTTCTAGTACAGATTCAATTGCTGCAGCAGGTGTTGCACTCATATTTTTGATCATGTTGGACAAGGATGTAACCTGAGCAGATAAAGTAGTAACCTCACTCACTTCATGCATACCAGCAACTTTCTTTTGAGCACTAATCCTGGCTGTTGGCCATTGATAACTGTTTGCAGCAATAGTTTCAATAAGATCATAAGCATCTTGGTAAGAGCCATTCAGCAAGACTCCACCAGAAGAAGCATCAAGCATCAGTCTAGTTTGAGGTTCCAACCCATTGTAGAAAGTTTCCATTTGAACAACCACAGGCAACCCATTATGTGGACATTTTCTTAACAATTCTTTGAATCTTTCCCATGCTTCAAACAATGTTTCAAATTCAGTTTGTCTAAAAGATGTAATTTCAGTTCTCATCCTGGCATTCTTGATAGGTGGAAAATATTTTGTCATAAATTTTTCAGCCATCTCATTCCAAGTAGTGATAGAGTTAGGTTCCAAGGAATTTAACCAAACCTTAGCTCTATCCTTCAAGGAATAAGGAAAAAGTTTAAGTTTAAAAGCATCATCACTTACACCAGGGAGAATGAAATTACTACAAACTTCTACAAATTGTTTTAAATGCAAATGTGGGTCCTCAGTAGGTCCTCCACCAAATTGCCCTATTGTTTGAAGCATTTGAAACATCATAGGCTTAAATTCAAAATGATTTGTGGCAAGTTCAGGCCTTACTATGCTAGTTTGCATAGTGTGAGGGTCAAAAATTGCATAATCCCTCATAGGTCTGTCCCTGTCATTAGCCATGCCTATAACTGTTTCATTCAAAACTTGTCTCACATGTTCAGGTTGCTCAGTGGCAGCTAAAGTATGTCTATCAGAACCATGGTTGCTAGGAGGTGGTGTGTTTCCATGATTAGAAGGTGGTGGTGTAGCCATATTGACAGCTCTTCCCAAAGAAATCAGACCAGAATGGTCGTGTCCCCTTCTCAAAGCTCTAAACAGTCTTTCTATCTCAGGATGAAGTTGATATTCTGGTGATCTGCGTCTGTACATATGCTGCAGCAACAGTTGCTGCAGCAATTAACTTACTGAAACAACCAAAAACAGAGCACCAGAATTAGCAACAGAAGAAATCACTAAATTGCCAATTAATTAAACAGTGTTTAATCAATTTAATCCCCGAAAACGGCGCCAAAAACTTGTTGCTTGAAAACGTGAATGTTCTTTTGTGCAAGTGTACACAATCGTAACAAGTAATATAATGAAAGTAGTGATCGTTCCCACGAGGATTAATTTGCCAAACAAGAGTTTAATCAAAGTAACAATTAGTGATTTTAGTAACAAAAGTAAATGACACACAATTGGTTGGGTAACAAGTAACAAACAACTAAAAAGGTATTAGGGTAGTGGAAATCAGATTTGGGACAAGTTGAGATGCACTATGTCAATAAATCCATTACAATGATCAGAATGCTGTGTTAAGTGTTGCAGCACTAGATGCTGCCGCAATGCGCATAATTCCTTAATGCAATACACTAGGCTTTAGTCACTCTGACGTATTCCTAACTAACAGAGAATGATTATTACCCTAGGCTACTGAAGAACAAGCAGCGTTACACCTAAGTGTTGTATCTCATGGCTTATGCCTCTTCTATTCCTAGAACACAAGCAAGGAGCACATGTATTCCTAATAGTGCAACATACCATGTTATCTTGTGAAGATCTAAATACAAACCATTCCTGAGAGTGTATTTCTACCTAGATTAGACGGCCAATCCTAATCTAAGATGGATAAATTAAAACACACAAGATAAAGTGCTCAACACAATAACACAAGCATTAAAATCAAAGTAACTTCATTAAATTCATAAAAGCATCCCAACTACAGAGGTTTAGCTCATATTGAGCTTACACAACATTACAACCAAACTAAACATCAAGGGAAGTAGAAATTTCATACTAAAACCCGAGAAGAGAAGTTCAACTACAAGTCTTGATACTGAGACAGCTTCAATGGTGATCCACCAAGCAATTCCAGCTCTCAAAATGTAGCTCCTTCGAAGTTGAAGTAGATCTAACGTTGCTGCAGCAATCAGTATCCCAGCAATTGATTCTAAGTAACAATGGAGGCACGAAATCAAAAGACTATTCCTATACCTCTGAAATTCGGCTTGACCTAATTTTGGGGGTGAGTGCCTTTATATAGGGAAGGCCTTGGGATGAGAGAAACCCTAAATGGTGGAGGCACATTTTGTCCTTTTCAAGGCACAATGTCCTTTTTGCCCAAAACCCTAGGTCATTCACGCATCACCAATGATTGGCACGCACACCCACGCATGACACACGCTGACAGTTGTCCTTGCCTTGATTTCCGTGTTTCTTGCTACATTCTCTCTCATGTTGCGTAAAATGGCAATGCTGCCACACAGGTGCTGCAGCAATTAAACACACATATTAAACCACAATTGGGCACAAAAGTGCCCATTAATAACATAATTAAGCTTGCACCTTTAATTATTCTAAACTAACATATTTACAACATTAATCACTAAATTGCTTGAGAATTAACAATGATTTAAGCTTGAAATAAGAGGTAATAACAATCATATTTGATTGTTATCAATGTCAACACTGATTCCACTTGTGGGTAGCCTACTAAGTCAGAAAAGGGCCCAGGTTGTTACAAAAAAAGGCGCGCTCAATTGGTAGTGGGAATGCATTGAACTTGTACTTAAGCCCCTAGTGTACATGTTCGATTCCCACGGAACGCAAAAACTCTACATGGGGGGTAGAGAAGGTCATGATGTACACTTGTGGGTAGCCTACTAAGTCAGAAAAGGGCCCAGGGTGTTACAAAAAAAGGCGCCTTTTTTTGGTAATGTGAGTACCTCTGTAAGCGCTCAAAGAGCTTTGAGGCCTATCCTGATCCTGTTGAGCCCCTGGAGCCCAACTCACCTAAACTTTTGTAATAAAAAACGAACAATAATCTAGAGAAAAATCGATCGCTGAAAAAGCGCAAAAGCAAACCTGGAATGAAAGTTTCATTCGCTAAGCCAACCCACTGTAGTTTACCATTTCTTAGCGCTTTCATTCTCGTTTCACAAATTCTTTTCTGGTTCATCACCCATTGAAGGATAAAAGAAAAGAATAGTTCAGTTACACAATGAGGACCTATATATACAAAGAAAAAAATAGAGGATGCAATTAGTATATAGAAAATGGGCTTAGAAATGTAAATAATGGCGCAATAGCTAATAGCCAATAACCAATAGCAAATATTAACGCAGAGACAAAAAAAACCGTTCATAGCTTTTTTCTAAAGATAATCACTTTTTTAGTAATTAGTACATATTAAGAAATTTTATATTTGATTTCTACCACTAACTCTTTCAGATATAGATCCGGTTTGTCATAGCCTTTTTCTAAAGGTAATCACTTTTTTTAATAAAATAATCACTTTTAAAACTTTTCTATCCATTTTTTATTACTTTCTATAAAAATGAAAATCTAAAAATAATCTAAAAGTAGCTTTAAATAATAATTTGTTTTGAGTAGCTTCTCATAAAATGATTGTATTTTAAGAACGACTTTTGAGTAGCTTGTCATAAAAATTACTTGTAATTTATCTTCGACCTCACGAAACAATGAAGACAAAAATTAGTAAGTGTTATGCTTTTCGCTAGCAGTGTTTTCCTTGAAGTTCTCGAGGCTTTGGACCATGTCAGTTAAGAACAAAAATAACTAATAAAATTCACAAAATATAAAGTGTACTATCACCAATTGTGCATGCCTTTAGACAGTCAAGATATAGCAACTTTAATTTGTTGATATAACCATCACTCTCTCTATGAATTTATTTTCCGTTAAATATGAAATAATTATTTTATATCATTTTCCATTCCAAAAAAAGATAAAACAAAGTTAAATTATTCAAAATTAAAGTGAAAAAACAACAACTACTACTAAAATTATAGGCTAAATATAAGTTATAATTTTTAAACATGATGCATTTATTACATTTTGGTACAAATGAAAATACGCTCTCATATTTTATTTTGTATCCTTACACTTACAAACATTTTTTTTTTTGCAATTAAAGACAATAATTCTTGAACCTAGCAACAAATCCTTGCAACCAGATTGAAATGCTTATTATTTATTATTTTGTAACCAAAAAAAATCCTTGCAACCAGAAATAACTAACGCGGTATGACTAAGAGAAATGACAAACAATCCAATATACAATCATGACATTCAATTCAAAATTATGAGGAAAATGCTTCAAATCAACCTGAGATGTCATCGTAGTTTAAAATAATTCATATTGCTTATTGACCACCAAATATATATTCGGGAGAACCAATCACATTTTAAACGCTGAGAATGTTATGAACAATAATAATACCCATAAAATGAGAATATGAGAATATCATATACAATTATTGAGATTAGGATTAAGGATGTACATAAGTTTCCTATTTCATGTTTATGTTAATAACTTTCCAAATTTTAATTGCATAATTATTATGGGATCCTTTATATTTATTTAAAAAACATCATTAATGCTAAGTAATCCATGAGATGACACTTGGAATAACATTTATGAGAGATCATTCTCAAATCTATATAAATAACAAATGAGAATAATCTCATTGATTATTTTAACAAATGGCACCCATATAGCCATTTGGCAATTAATGATATCTCTAAATAAATTAAAAAATAATAATATAATATAATTATATTATTTTAAAATATTATATCACACAATCATTAAGTAACATGTGTAACGTTCAAAATTTTTTAATAGAATTAAATGACAAAAAGAAAGATGTTTTTTTTTTTAATTCAAATCTCTCCAAAAAAATATGGCTATAAATAGCCAAGTTTAGGTGATGGTTTGATTCACTCTCCACACCATCACCTCTTCTTCAAAAGCTATCGATTTGTGTATCATGGTTATTTCACTTTTCATGGATGTTTCTTCTTAATCATTTGGATATATCATGTTGAAGGAGGTGAATAGTAATGCTATTAGGCGATATATGGGTTTTTGTATAAGTTCATCTTATTGCTATTAGATTATTATATGACATGTTGTCAATTAGGTTTTTTATGATATATCCATTTTTCATTCCTAGTGTACCTCATCTTATGTAAATAACCATATTTAATGGTATGTAAATCCCCATATTGTAAATGAATGTTGAAATAGTTGATACATATTGTACGTGAACGGTGTGTGTTGGTGTTGAGTTGAAATTTGTTGAGTTTTTCTGAATCATTTGGATAAAACATGTTGAAGTAGGTGAATACTATTCATATTAGGGGATATATGGGTGTAGGGGTGTCAAAATCCACATTTGGAAATTCCAAGTTGAAAGAGTTGAGTTGAATAATTCTTTTACATATGGATATATGGGTGAATCTACTATTCGAACTTTGTGGTCAAAACTAATTCTTTTACATTTGGATATATGGGTGTAGGGGTGTCTAAATCCACATTTGTTTTCATCATTTACAAAGTATCACCATAAAAGGATTTGGCTATTTCATGATTCTACACATAATCATGAAATAGCCAAATCCTATTTGTCTAACTTAATTTGTGCATTATATTACTTGAGATAAATGGTGTTTTTTATTTAAATATGGGCAATGATTTGTCGAATTAGAATTACAAGTCGAATATGTAATAAACTGATAAATTATGGGTCATTTGAATTAAAAACAATAGTTTAAATTTTTTTATGAATATATTTTTAATAGTTTGAGTAGTATCATTGCTGTGTTGTGTATATTCATCTATGTTTATAAGTTAGAAATAGTTTGAGGTAAAACTAAATCAACTATTCACCCAATGTAACCCTAAATAGTTTGAGGTAAAACTAAATCAACTATTTACGTTTTTTTTTGGATTTAATTGCAAACAATCAAATTAATTTGGTGTTAGAATTATCAATTAGATCAATATAAAAAATTATTGGATTCAAAACTATCAAACATAAACGTCCTATAACCATAATTAAGAATAACTATACTTTCAAAACGTTCTTGATCCAATAAAAATAACGTAGAATTTATATAACAATGACAGTTACAATATATGGTCTTTAATATATCTAATAATTATGACGTTATTAGATATATTTTATTCATCAGTTATGATTTTAATATTTAACAAGCATCATACCAATTAAATTTGTAACGTAACTTAAAGTAATAAAAACCTAAACATAATTTATCAGTTATACTTAACGTAACGTAACTTAAAGTATAATAATAAAATGATTATTATACATTCAAAACGACCCTTAATTAATAAATATAATTTATGTTTCAAATAACTATGACAGTTACAATATATGGTCTTTAATATATCTAATAATTATGCCAATTATAAAATTTAAACAAAACCAAAATTAAACTATTGTTTCAAAACGTCCATTAATTAATTAATATAATTTATTTTTATATAACTATGACAGTTACAATATATGGTCTTTAATATATCTAATAATTATGATCAATTAATATAATTTATTTCTATATAACTGTGACAGTTACAGTATATGGTCTTTAATATATATAATAATTATGACGGTTACAATATTTGACTAGGCGGTTATGGTTTTGATATTTAACCTTCATCATAGCAATTAAATTTGTAACATAACTTAAATTAATACAAAATCTATAACGTTTTCATCTGTTATGGTTTTATTTGATTACATATCATGTAACGGTTTTATATTGATTCAAATTAAAACCAACGTGAATAATGATTGTAACGTATTCATATATACTTAAGTAAAATTCTAAAAGTGATTTTACGCTTCTAACGTATTCATATATACTTAAGTAGAATTTTACATGAGAATACTTAATATTCAAATGAACATGGTGTCAGACAACTATACTTCTCCTGCTAATGTTTTCAAAAGTGATTTCAACACTGACTACTTAATTGGTTAGTACATAAATACTTTATCACGATATCATGTCATTTTACATGTACATTATATTCAATGGGTGTATTTGTTTCATTTAAAAAAAAAGTTATGTATTTTTATAGGAGCCTAAGGTGTGATCATTATTTTGTTGATTAATTACTAAGGTTACTATTAGAAATATTTGATTATAAAAATATTATTTACATTGTATTTGTTTCATTAAAAAAAAAGTTACGTATTTTTATTAATAAGTTACAATTAGAACTATTAGATTAATAATTTACTATTAGAACTATTTGATTATAAAAATATAATTTACATTGTATTATGCATTCCATTGTATTTGTTTCATTTTAAAAAAAAGTTACGTATTTTTATTAATAATTTTAGGCAAATCATTATTTTGTTAATTAATTACTAAGGTTATTATTAGAACAATTTGATTATAAAAATATAATTTACATTTATTTAAATCTAATAATTTATTTTACTATTTCCCTAAGCTCTAAAGAAAATCCCCAAAAAAAATAGTTCTATCAATTTATCATTTTTTATTTCATTTCACGGGTCTTGGTTGTGGACTACTCTTTTTCATTTCATCGAGTTTGTTCAATTTTCTTTATATGTTTGTTATTATTGTTATTATTATTATTATTATTATTATTATTATTATCCATATAATTAAAATAACTTAATAATATAAAAATTGACATTTTCAAAAAACATAAAATATATAGTTTTTTTTACTATATACCGTGCGTAGCACGGGCCTACATATTAAATCATTTTTTTGTTTTTAATTATTTTTTCTGAATAGAATTTTCCAATGTAGTAAGTTTATTTAAAAATTGTGTAATAAAATCTTAACTCTTGTGATATTATTTGTAGGGTTTTTTAATAGTTAGAAAAAGGACAAAGGTCGTGACAATGGAACTGGATAATGCAACACCATATAATATATCTTAAGCGCAATGATTCCTAAATGATTTTGATGTATAAATTGTTTCGGGTTTTATTGAAATCGATATCATTATAAAAAAAACTGATATATTTACTCATATGAAATTATTGCAATAAAACGTTTGTTTATTAAATGTGAACTATCATACCAATATCTTCCCCTGAAATGTTCTCTCACCCTGCTATAAATAAGACTATACAAGTAGTATACCATCACCGACATTCCTCCAGTACTGATAAGAACCAGACAAATTTGTGTTTTCTATCCAAAAGTTTTATTTTCACTCCTATTTGTAAAATGTCTCCCAAATATGACATGATATCTGACATTAATGCTAGACATGGCAAACATAATCTAATTGTGGACATCGCATGCAATATGGTGGGAAGCCCTTGATTTGAACAATAGCAGAAGTCCTTGATTTGAACAATAGCAGATTCCCCTTTTGCTGTGCTAGAATTGTTCTTATCGATAGAGAAGTTCATATTTTCGTTCCAATACGTAAAATTTAGGACTATATGTTTCGGTTAATGCCATAACATTTAAAATACCAACCATTTTTTATATATTTTGTTATTAAAGTGGTTGGGTTAATTTTGGTAACAAATTTCTTGCCCAATTTTCACTAAATGACATATGATATAAAAATGCATGTCTTAATGGGATGGCACTTTTCCTAATTTGTCTGTATCTTAAGCGCAACTATTGCCTAATAAGTTTACTAGAGAATCATTTGGGATGAAAAAACCAAAAATTAATCTCTAGAACAGAATATATATTTTGAAACTTTTTATATTCCTCAACTTTAATATAAATAAATTTGCACATTAGCCCTCTTTCTTAGCTATTAATATGAACTATATTTTGCAGCTCATTGATCTACCCACCGATGAATCCTCTCTTTTAAGACCATATATACCTTGAATTACCATTTTCTATTTATTTTTCTCTAAAATAAGTGCAACCCATAACACTAACATGGTGCCCCCAAAATATCTACCATCAACATTATTATTTGAGTTTGAATAAACTTTTGGAATATAATCATAAGTAGGAATGTTGGTGAGTAACATTATTATCCACCGATGATTTTCTATTCATTTTCGAGTTGTTGTTTCACTTTCATCTGATATTATCCATCTTTCTTTTCAATGAAACGAGAAAATCCATTTGAATAATGAAGAAAATATAAGAATAATTAGGGGTGAAAATTTCTACCCGTTAGCAATAGAATCATTGCGGCGATTTAGGGGCCGTGAAGGCAGAGAATTTTTCCATGTGGGAACAAGGACAGGGGAGAAAATCTTCGCATGGTCAACTTGGGGATGGGGACAAAGACCAGATCCTCCGCCCTGAATATATTACATAAATATTCTTATTATAGGTAGATATATATATTATTATATGTAATTGACTTTTTTTAGTTTTTTTATGTGTTTTAATTAAAAACATTAACAAAATATTAAATTATGATAATTTTATATTTTTATTCTTACTTTTCTACTTTTTAAATATTCAAATATCAAAATAAGGCTAACTTTTATACTTTTTATATTAAAATGTTAAACTTTTTAACTTTTAGTCTTACTTTTATATATTTTAGTTCATATTTTTGCTAACTTTTAATAAATCTCTGGTGTCCCCCGCTGGATCGCGGGGATCCGTATGGAAGGGGATTTGAGGAGGAAAACTCCTCGAAATGGGAATCGGGGGCGTGAAGGGGAGACAATTTGGCAGGCGGGAACAGGGAGCAGGGGAGTATTCCCCACCGCTGCTCCGCCCCATTGCCCATCCCATTGGTTCATGTGAATCATTTTGAAATGCTACGATGTAAAGTAAAGAATCTTTATATTGAAAAACATTAAAATTGTATTTACTTAAATAAATTTAATTATAGTCAATATTAAATTGTTTTCTATTGTTTTTGTCTTTTAATGCAACTTCAAAAATAATAATTTGACTATTAATATTTTTGGCAAATCATTATTTTTTGATTAATTATTAAGGTTACTACTAGAGCTATTTGATTATAGAAATATAATTTACATTTTTTAAGTTTAATAATTAATTTTACTATTTCCCTAAGCTCTAAATAAATTCCCCTAAAAAAATAGTTCTATCATTTTATCATTTTTTCTTTTTCATTTCATCGAGTTTGTTCAATTTTCTTTATATGTTTGTTGTTGTTGTTGTTGTTATTATTGTTATTAATATTATTATTATTACTATTATTATTATTTTCTATTAAATAACTATCCATATTATTAAAATAACTTAATAATATAAAAATTGATATTTTCAAAAAACATAAAATTTATAGTTTTTTTTACTATATACCGTGCGTAGCACGGGCCTACATATTAAATGATTTTTTTTGTTTTTCTTATTTTTTCTAAATAGAATTTTCCAATGTAGTAAATTTATTTATTTACAAATTGTGTAATAAAATCTTCCACCCAATGTAGTAAATTATAGATTTTTGAAATAAATTCAAGTTTTGTTTTGACTAATAAATGGCTAGCGTGTTTTGGAATCATGCCCCAATTTTTTGTATATAAACGAAAGAGGCTCTACTCTCAGATCTTCCACCCAACACAACGTATAAGAATAAAAGAGAAATCAAAAATGTCAAAACTGGCCATCATCTTCACCTTGGCTCTTCTACTCTCCTTAACCTATGCCTCCCGTCCTAACCTTGGATTTAACTATGCCTATGAGGTTAAAACTTTTCTTCATTTTCCTTTTTTTTTTTAATTTGTTGGTTATCTTGTTATTGATGTGTAGTATCCACCCGTTTTTTGGTAATTAATCTATACCGAGAAATTTGGCTGGCCACGTGTTTATTCGGCTTTACCAGTTCGTGTGATTCCTTCTACTCCTTCTACTGCAATAAAGTTTTTGTTACCACAATTTGATGTTTGTCACTTGGTATTTGATTGGAGTTATGAGAATTTCCATGTTTCAATTTAAGGATACTATGGATAACAAGGCATCAAGGGCAATGTTGGAAGATGAGAGTTGTGAAGGAGAAAAGAAAGAAGAATGTTTGCAAGGAAGATGCTAGATGTGTATCACGGCTATAACGACTACGGTAATGTCGAACCTCCCCACCATGGGGAGCCTAGCCACGATTCCCCAAGCCCGAACCCCTGTTTTAACTGCCCCAATAACCCTCGCCCAAAAAATGTACCATAAAGCAATTATGTTTGCGTAATAAAATTACTATGGTTGAATTTTACTTTTTTATTTGCTTTGGTTGAAATATGTGTTAGTATGTGTTTGAATATATTGGGTTCCAAAGAAGCTACGTAACATTGATATCACAAATTTGAATTTGTAATGGTCTATTTCACCCGTCTCCATTCCCATCTGATCATTGTATGTTTAATTAAGACAGATAAAATGAAGAGAATGCAAACGAACTATATTGCAATGAAATGGTAAACTGAAAAACTAAAAACTGTTGTAAAATAAACAAAAATAGAGCAAGAACAAGAATAGGAAAGTGAGATATTGAGAGAATAGTAGAACTATAGTATTGTGCTCTTCAAGGTATCATTTACATGGTTACCTGAGTCCTATTTATAGGACAAATCTTGTAACTTACAATAATCATAATAAGGAATAATAATCTACATAAATGGTTGTCTTCTAATATTCCTCTACTATGTAACTCTTCTAATTCATGGACATCCATATTCTTATTATTCATAACACTCCTCCTTGGATGTCCATCAAGGATATACCTCATTAAAACCTTACTAAAAAATCCAATGGGAAAAAAGTTTAGTGAAGAAAAAAGAGTACAATATCCTCTGCATGAGAGCTACCTCTTTAAAAACCTTACCAGGAAAACCCATTGCGACAAAACCATGGTGAAGGAAAAAAGAGTGCAGTCTGTGTTTATTTCACCCCCTCATGCATGCAATCATATCTGAAATGACGAAGACCGGTTCTTTATATAAATAGCTCAAGAGTTTTGCTTGTTGAATGCTAAAATCTTCTTTCTTTTGAAGATTGTGATTGAAGAATAACTTTGGCGAAATGTGTTTTGTTTTATCTCTTTAAGACACCCTTCATTCAACTCAACAATGCACGTTGTGTTATCTTCATACATGTTGCAATCATTTTCCATTAGAAAAACCACAAGTGTAACATCCCTAGTTTTGTTAATTTCGGTTTACGAAATTAACTAGTGATTTATAACTCTAGTAAGTAATATGTCAAGTCTCGGAGATGAGGTTGTCGCGAAAGCAATCTATATGATTGCTAAATATTATTATTAGAATGCATAATTGTCTGAATTATCATGTGAATAGTTGATTGGTCGTTGATGAAATTGTGTTTTAAGTGGATAATTAAGGATAGGGGCAAAACAGTCATTGCACACCCATTTAAATTTTTCCCCAGCTGAAGATACATTTATTCTCATCACTAAAACACACACAACACTCACACACTCTCATGATTCAGAATTTTAGAAAAGAAGAAAGAAAAGAGAAGAGAGGGTTTGAGAGAGAGAGAGAGAAACTCGTGAGAGAGATGGAGAGAAGAAGAGGGAACAAATCATGATGCATGTTACATTTTCTTGCACCATTAGACTCAGTTTTTCCCCTCTATCTATTGATTCAAAGATCAGAAGCTATTCCCTTCACTACCTCATTTCACCATCTTCAAATTTCAAGCTCAAAGTTGATCAAAAATGAAGTTTCTTGCATTGTGTGTGGTAGTTGAAGTTTGGGATTGAGTTGCATGTCAAATTGGAAGCTTACATAGAACCAAACAGTAGTTACATTGGAATTTAGAGTCATTAAAACAGAGAATTGGAGCTGAGGTCGATTTTGGATGGAGTTTAAGGCCATGGAAATAGGTTTCTCTAAGTACCCAGAATTTCTGCACAAAAGCAGCTTTCAGTACCTTTGGTATTTCTCTTATAACTATCTCTATAAAACTCATATGAAGTCCATTTTTATTTCTTTAGAAACTACACTCAAAACCCTTCGATTTTGGCACAAGAACCACTTGATTTGACTGAGTATTGAGGGAGAAAAATTAGTTACAAGTTTCACTTTTATAACAGTAACGATTTTGAATCAGCCACATTGTTTTAGCCATAACTCCCTGAATACTCATCATATCGGTGTGGGACTTGAACCATTTGAAAATAGACAAAATTATCTACACATTAGGCACTGGTTTGGATAGTTTTGGTTAATAATTGAATCAGTTATACCTATTGCAAAACAGTCTACAGATGTTGCCCAAACCGAATTTGGAGTTAGTGCCGTGTTCTAGGTGTTGGGAATGACTTTGAGCAAATTTCTGGAGCTACATTGTGAATTGAGGCTCGTTAGGAGTAATTTCAGTAGCTAAGGGATATTGAATTCGAATTTGAAGTGGGTTCGAGTTAGAAGAGTTCGGAAGTGTCGGAGTCGCGTTCGTTGAGTTCGTGAGGTTCGGTTCGAGTCGGTTTCGAGACGTCAAAGTTTTCGAGGGACGTCACTATCGGTGAGTGTTCTCACCACATCGTGTATTTAGTTGTTTGCATGTGAATATTTACTGTGGTAGATGGTTTGGGTGGAATGAAACAGTGAATTTTACGAAACTAATGATTTTACGGTTTTTGAAAATGTCTGGGTTTGAATTTTAATTACTCGAATGTGCTTTGGTGAAATTGGCAAAATTATGCCTTGATTGTATGTAAAATATGTGTTAGAATATCTGTTTGAATGATTTGGATTGCTGGAAGTGGGTTTAGTTTCGGTTTGGACGCGACACGAGTGAACGGGAAGCGAGAAACTCTTTTTGGGACTGTTTGGTATAGCTTCGGTGTTTATGTGATTGCAAACTTTCTGTGTGTCCAAAAATTGTATGGTTTGTCTTTCTGGAAACTAGACACAATTTTCCACAAATTAGGCACTGAGTTTAATCAATTTGGGTAATTATGATGGGAGAATTTATGGTTGCAATTTGACTCAAAAATCTGAGACAGTTTTGGGTATAGGTTCGGTGCTTAGCTTGTAGTGACTTAGGTAGGACACCGTTTGAAATGATTTCTGTTTCATTGGAAACTTTACTCGTTTTTCTTCAATTTGGGAACTTGGTTTGCTTAATTTGTTTGAAAATTTAATAAGAAAACAGAGTTACAAGTTGGGCAACAGTTGCTGTCCTGTTTCTTGATCCCTATGCTTTGTTTTGAAAAACTGTACTTTTTGACTACCTAAACAAATAAATAAAAATTATATCCTGAAACTAGACACTCTAAGGTTTCCAATGAATATTTGTTTGTCTAATTCCGATATCATTTGCTATGTTAAAGAAATTGTCGAAGTTCACGTACCACTGCTGGAAATCTACTACACCTAGATTGTCTATTGAATTATCATGAATTTGAATTATGTTTAAGTATGGTGGATGATAACTTGTCACTTGAATTCGTTAATTGAATTATATGTTGATCGAAACGTCGTATAAACGAGTGGGAACCCATAAATGGTTTAAAAGTGTTGTCCGGAATATGTGTAATATTGTTCCGTGGTCTTAAATAGTTTTAAATTGATTTCTTGAACATGTGTAATATTGTTCTGTGATTAATAATGTATTAACGGGGTGACGACTCCGAGTTATTTAGCATACTTGGTGGAGGGAAGTCATGAGCCTGGAAGCCAAGGCCCCCGCATTATCCCTCATTGGTATGTTGGATTGGGGTTTCCGTGATCTCGTGAGATTTCGTTTCACGGATTGTGCTAAGCCAAAGAAAATGATAAAATGATTTAATGATATAACCGAATTGGAGTTTCGCAGATTAATGGGAGCTCCCGCATTATTCGGAATGGAAAGATAATGAATCTTAAAAGGAACGAATGAGAGGAACCGTAAGGGGTCTCGGAGTCACTCATTGAGATTTGTAATCTCACTGTTTATTATTGATTGTTTTTCAGATCCACAGGTAAAGTCTAAGGATTGTTCAGGAAGTCAGGACCCTAGCTGCTTGGGGCTATTATGTTAAGGAAGTTCACGGGTCATGATGGGTACTCGTTATTACATATCGGGTTATGGCCGAGTTTAAGTTTAGGATTAATGCACTTGGATTAGTGAGTTTTAGTAATGACTGGAATTATATGAATCTTTGTGGATTTGTTTATGTATCAAAGTATAAAGTTTTAACAAAAATTGATAATTCCAGTTGTTCATAATTGATTCATCAGTTATGTAATTTTTGAATCCATAGAAGTGCATCTCTGAATGGCTAAAGGTAATATCTCGAATTTGTTTTAGTCGACTACAAATTTTGGATGTTACAACAAGTTTCTTATATTTGTTGAATTACCAACGTCAACCAAATGCATTTTCTAATTGACTCTTGTAGTGCTTAAATTGGATCATATCAGGAAATTAGCAAACTACATTGGTGCTCCAATTGCACTAAGATATGATACTTCAGGACCAAGTAGTTCTTCATCCTTTTTTCAAGGTCAAAACGAATCTTTGTTCACATATACCATTTTTACAACCATTGGAGTGCAAAACAT
Source organism: Astragalus glycyphyllos (assembly GCA_963573325.1). Taxonomy (NCBI): domain Eukaryota; kingdom Viridiplantae; phylum Streptophyta; class Magnoliopsida; order Fabales; family Fabaceae; genus Astragalus; species Astragalus glycyphyllos. The sequence goes on from OY754311.1 coordinate 80,058,137, forward strand.
ATGTGAATTTTTCACATTGAAATCTTTTAGAACTTTTGCTATAAAAGCTTCTTGAAACATTAAAAGTTCATTCTTTAAAATCTCCAATTGTAATAGTAAACAACTCTTTATCCTTCCAAACTATTTCCTCTCAAACTCTTTATTTAAGCAATTAACTTTCAAAAGCTCTTCAGGAGTTTGTATACTCTTTATACCATCAATATACACAATTATTTCCAAATATTTTATAAGAATATATGGACAATGGGGTAACTTTATATTCCTCATTTAGAATATGCACCAAAATGATTACACCACATACATCCAAATTGTTTTATCTCACAAAGAGACCAATTCAATTTAACTGAGTAATCTTCTCTAGAGTCCAAACTCTTACAAATTTAAATCCTTCAGGGATTTTCACATAATTATCACTATCAAATGAACTATATAAATACATTTTAACACATAAATCATATGTGGATTGAGACTTTTATGTGCTACTAGACTAATAAAGTATTAAAATTTACTTGCATCCACTACAGGTGAATATATTTTCAAAATCCAAGTTAGGTTTCAAATACTCTCGGACAACTTGTCAAACTTTACATCTCACTACTTCACGATTCTCATTTCCTTTTTGCATAATAATCGCTAGTATCTAAGTAGCTTTACAACTGTTGGTGTACGACTACAAAATAGAAAAACTTTTCATCTTGCAAAGCGAGTTCAATGTTGTCTTTTCATTTTTGTCCAATCATTTCTGTCATATAGTCCTTGATAAACTTTGGTTCATGATCCTCATTTAAAATTATAAAATTTAGTGATATATAATATATCAAAATATCGTCAACTTTGACTTTACTTCGGTTCTATCTTTCTCCATTCATGACATAATTTATTGTGATCTCATTTCCACAAATTTCAAAACTTTTTCAGGTACTTGATCAGTTCTTCTGGTTCACATTGGTTTGTAAGAGGATCAAGATGAGATATAATAATAATAATTTATTTCAAATAATAATCATATTTAAGCTGCTCGTCTTACCCCCTAAAATTGGGAAAACTAATTCATCACAATTTTAATCAACTAACTTAGCTATAAATACATCTCCCGTTGTTGGCTCAACATATTTTATGATGGAGATTTATATACTCATGTATTCCCAATATTCTTTCAGCTACTTCTTATTGTATAGTAGTGTAGTAATGAACATCCACAAGACATCCAAAAAAATTAAGATGAGAAAAATTGGATTATTGACCAAAAATCAATCATAAAAGGGAGAGCTTACATATGATACCTTGTTGGCTTGATGCGTATCAATGTCTTTGCTTGCAATATTGCATGTTCCCATGTAGAAATTGAAATTTTGATCTCATAAGAATTTGTCGTATTATAAGCTTTAGACGTCTAATGAATGGTTCTTCAGGACCATTTTATGAATAGACATAACTATGTGATGTCCAATATAAATTCTAATATACGTACAATATTTAACAAATGATTCCAAGATAATTCACATAATGACCTCTTACTCAAATTAGTTGAGCAAACCATCTCACAAACTTCTAGTTGTGAGTTGGCGACAAATATATATATATATATATATATATATATATATATATATATATATATATATAGTCTATATGTGGTCATCTAATTGATGCATCAATTAAAATCATAAATATCACTTGATTGATGTATTTGTTTACAAATATCACCTTATACAAATTTTAGAAATGTGAGGGGCTTATTTTTTCAAATTCTAAACTTCCTTTGGGAACTAGTAATAACACAAAACTTAATGGATTGAAGAATCTTCAGGCTCTTCAATACATGCTCACTAAAATTCTTAACTATTTTTTGCATCGTAATAGACCCAGATTGCCCAACCGTTCTTGCCAACGACAAACTTATCATAATCCATAAACTTCTAAGACTTGAGAGAATATAATACAATATCAATATGTAATTTATGTTCCTCTAAGAAACAATACAATAGCTCTTCTAGAGTCCTCTATTATATTTGCAAACTTATGGTTGCAAGTTGGAAATAAGTACACATCCTACCGTATGACTTGTAAATGGTAAAATAATTTAGACTATTAAACTTCAGGTTTACATTTTTTTTTTATAAACGCATAACAAACTACTGGCTTACTTTATGCATTATTTTAATTGCTCCCATATATATATATATATAACATCCCTAGTTTCGTTAATTTCGGTCTACGAAATTAACTAGTGATTTATTATTCGATTTAATAATAAATCTAGTCGAGAATATGTGATTGTCGCGAAAGCAATACATAATAATCTATACTGAGAAACCTAGTGACGGAGCCATGTTGAAGGCAGCCGTGGCTCCAGCCCCCCTATTATTATCACATTGAAACGCACCGTTTCACTTAAGTTAACAAAAAAACATCATTTTTTTAAAAAGGAGTGGAACAGAACCCCACCCCCATTCTTTCTTCCTCCTCCACGACACACTCTCTCTCCCTCTCACTTTCTTCTCTTCTCCTCCACCATGTCTTTCCTCCATTTTTCTTCTTCTTTTCACTTCAAGTAACCCAACCCAACATTAAATCTTACATATTTGAGCTCAATTTTAAGAAAAACCATCTCATTTCTCTCTTGGGTAGTATTTTGGAGTTAGGGCTTTGCTCTAAAAAGGGGAAAAGATACCCACACCTTCAAAGTTACTCTTTGAGGTTATTTGAGGTATACTCACTACTCTTCATTCCAAAGAAATCATTTTGAGACATTAGTTTGTGTAGGAAATTAGTTTTGGAGTTTAGGGTAGATATTTAGGGATTTAGTTTGTTCCCAATGGTTTAGTAAGCTCTTGGATAACATTCTAAAAATCTTGGAAATATTATTGGTTTACAGATTTGTCTGTTGTTGCTCCGTTGGGTTCTCCGGAAGGTGTTGGAGAGCTAAACTGTTGATTCTTCATAACTGTGAGTGGATGACGGCCATCGTCACATATTTAAATTATTTTAAGTGTCGCTATTTTATTCTTTTCGATATTTTAAAGCTATTATTTATCTATTTATTTATAAATGGGAAACACGCTTTTGGAAAAATTATTTTAATTTCTTCGGCAATATATTTGAAAACTTGATTTCGGTATTTGACTTGATTACTTATGTAAATGATGTAATTATGATTTTGGAATGTATCTATTAGCGAACGGACGTGTCGGTCTAGGTGCACCTAGTTATATGACCTCGGGTGGAGAGGGCTATCCGTTAGATGGAGCCGCTCCTAAGGGGAGGCCTCCCTTATGGGAGAGGGCTATCAACGAGATGTAGCTACCCCCATTATCGTTATGTGATGTGGTTGAAGGAGGAAAGGGTTATCCGTTAGATGAAGCAGCCCCTAAGGGAGGCCACCCTTAGGTGGAGAGGGCTATCAACGAGATGCAGCCTCTTCCGGATCCTCTCACGTGTGATTGTTGGAGTTCTATTTTGATATTTCTAAGTTTTATTGAGATTACTATGATTATTACCTAAAAAAACTCGTGCCTTGCGTGGTTTCCCTTCGAGTTGATAGTGGTTGTTATTCCCTCACTAAGTCTTTGTGACTTACCCTTTCCTTATCTTTATTTTTTTTCAAATTCCCAAGCAGCTTAGTAGAAGCTGCTAGCAGGTCTAAAATTGTTCAGAGTTCATCTTTTGGTAGGCCTCCTAGATCGGTGGCGCTACATTTGAGATCCTTTGTATTTTGTTATATTCTGCAGCTATAGGAAAGTTAGTGAAATGTTTTGTTGGGATGTATACTGTCTTTAAACTCCCTAGAGCTTTAGTATTATTTTGAAACTTGGCAGGTGATGATTATTGGTGTTGTAAACAGGTTGATTGGTATTTTGGGGATATTAGACATACAAGAGAAACTCTGGCGAAATTTTGGAAAAAAAAAACTATGTCGTATTTCTTTAAACTATTGTTGTTTAAGAGTTGTTGTTTCTTAGGCTTGCCAGACTAAGAGTTAAGTCTCTGTGCCGGTCACAGTTGGGGATTTTGGGTCGTGACAAAATTGGTTTCAGAGCCTGGGTTGTAGGTCCTTATAGCTGCAGACATAAGGTGGTAATTGGATTCTCGCGTGTAAATTGTGTACCCGGGCACAACTTACTTGCAAGAAGCTATTTACACCTTATGATGGTTCTAAAGTCGTTGTTTATAGTTTGAGTCGTGTCATTCTTGTTTTCAATATTCTCCTTGTACTCTTGTCTGAAATTTGATAAATGTCATATCTTTAGGTGAGGATGGCACCCAAGACTAGGAATCAATCTGGGAGGGAAGCTTTTGATGAATCCGCTATCCATCACCAAGACCCTCCTCAAAGGGGTCGTGGTCGCGGTCGTGATAGACTTGGAGGTGTTGCTGGTCGGCGTGGATTGGATGCCAAAGCAGCTACTGTTGAGGTGCCTAGACGTAGGCGAGGAGATCCTGGCAAGGCCGATTTTGCTGCTGGTTTACAAGGGTTACAACAGGTTGTGCAACAGCTTGTTGGGGTTGTTGCTGGGCAGCAAGTTAATCAAGGGCAAGGAGATGAAGAACATCATCCAAAGATTATACATGAGGAGCAGCCGGAAAATGCTACTGCTAAAGGGATTCAAGTTTCTTTAGCAAATTTCATGAAGCTCAAGCCCCCTACTTTTCCTGGATCTAATGCAACTGAGGATCCACAACGATTCATTGACAGTCTAGAGAGGTTGTGGAGAGCGTTAGGTTGCTTAGACATTAGAGCAGTCGAGTTGCCATCATTTCTGTTAAAGCGTGCTGCATATGACTGGTTTGACACAGTGTCACGTGGAAGACCAGCGGGATCACCGCCATTAGCTTGGGGTGAGTTCTCTCAGTTGTTCATGGCTCGCTTCCTTCCAGAGAGTGTCAGAGATGAGTTGGCTTATGAGTTTGAACGATTTGAGCAGACAGAGGGAATGTCAGTTTCAGAGTACAGTGCACGTTTTACACAACTCTCTAGGTACGCCTTTTACCCTATTACTGAGGAGGTGCGTGTTAAGAGATTCATCAAGGGATTGAAGGAGTACTTATTCAGATCTGTGGTTGGGTCAAAGTGTTCTACTTTTGCCGAGGTTTTGAGTTTGGCACTTCAGCTTGAGCAGCGTCAAAAGGAGAAAAGAGGTACTACACAAGATTCACGCAAGAAACAGCGGGTTGAGGGATCTTACAGCAACTTTCCTAGTTATGGCAGTGGACATATTCTTCAATCTCAGGGGAAACAGAGACCAGTATCACAAAGAGGTGGTTCTAGTGGGCAGTCTTCTGGCACGATACAGAGTCGTAGATCGGATCCTTGGAGATCATCACACTCCACATTCCCTAAGAGGCATGCTAATGATACATTTACACCATGTTCAGCTTGTGGGAAATTTCATGCAGGTACTTATTTGGGAGATGATAAAGTGTGTTATCAGTGTGGTCAGATAGGTCATATCAGGAGGAATTGTCCAACAGCTACAAAACAACCATCCTTTAGTCATGCATCAGCACCAGTGGTTTTAGCACCTTCTCAGTCTCCCTCCACAATTGTGAAACCTATGGGGAGTTCGTCCGGTCGAGATTTTGGGGCATCCCAGCATGGTGGTAGGGGATCGGGTGGTAGAGGTCAGATGCAGGCAGGGAGAGGTCAGGCTCGAGTTTTTGCTTTGACTCGTCAGGATGCAGAGGCATCCAATGCAGTGGTTACAGGTATACTTTCTGTTTGTTCTCATGATGTTCGTGTTTTGTTTGATCCTGGTGCTACACATTCTTTTGTGTCCTTGTGGTTAACTCCTCAACTTGGTAAGAGTTCCTCTTTGTTAGAAGAGACTTTAGTGATTGCCACACCAGTTGGAGGGGTCTTGTTAGCCGAGAAAGTTTATCGCTGTTGTGATATATCCTTAGGAGGAAGAGATTTTTCTGTAGATCTAGTAGTGCTGGATATGGTTGATTTTGATGTGATTTTGGGCATGGATTGGTTGGCTTCTCACTATGCCACTTTGGACTGTCATAACAAAGTGGTGAAATTTGAGATACTTGGGGAATCCATCTTCTCATTTCAAGGAGAACATTTTTGGGCACCGGTTACTTTAATCTCGGCCTTGGGCGCTAGTAAGTTACTGAGAAAAGGTTGCCAAGGGTATTTGGCTTTGGTTAGAGATACACAAGTTGATGATGCGCAGGTAGAAAATGTTCCAGTAGCGTGCGAATTTTCTGATGTCTTTCCTGAAGAGCTTCCTGGATTGCCACTCGACAGAGAGATCGAGTTTTCTATTGATTTGGTTCCTGACACCCAACCAATATCTATTCCTCCTTATCGAATGGCTCCAGCAGAACTTAAGGAGTTACGAGAGCAGCTACAAGATCTTCTTGATAAGGGATTTATCCACCCAAGTTCATCTCCTTGGGGAGCGCCGGTGTTATTTGTAAAGAAGAAAGATGGATCCATGCGGTTGTGTGTAGACTATAGGCAACTGAATAAAGTCACCATAAAGAATTAATATCCATTGCCTCGCATTGATGAGTTGTTTGATCAACTTCAGAGAGCTCAGTGTTTTTCTAAGATCGATTTACGGTCTGCTTATCACCAGCTAAAGATCAAGAGAGAGGATATACCAAAAACAGCTTTTCGCACACGTTATGGACATTATGAATTCTTGGTAAAGTCCTTTGGACTCACTAATGCCCCAGCTGATTTTATGGACTTGATGAATAGAGTTTTTAAACCATTCTTGGATCATTTTGTGATTGTGTTCAGTGATGATATATTGGTGTATTGGAAGAGTAAAGAGGAGCATGCACAACATCTAAGGTTAGTTTTGCAAACCTTAAGAGAGAGACAGTTGTATGCCAAATTCTCCAAGTGTGAATTTTGGCTAGACAGTGTGGCATTTCTTGGGCATGTGGTATCGAAGGATGGAATTAGTGTCGACCCAAGTAAGGTGGAAGCAGTACAAAGCTGGCCTAGACCCACCACAGTGAAGGAGAATCGAAGTTTCCTTGGTTTGCTGGATATTACCGTCGCTTTGTGAAGGATTTCTTTAAACTTGCATTTCCATTGACTAGATTGACCCAAAAGAAAGTTGAGTTTCAGTGGACGGATGTATGTGAGGAGAGCTTTCAAAAGTTGAAAGAATGTTTAACTTCAGCTCCAGTTTTGGCATTGCCGGTAGGTGGTGCCGGGTATGCAGTTTATTGTGATGCCTCTAGAATTGGCCTTGGTTGTGTGCTCATGCAGAATGATAAGGTTATCGCTTACGCATCTATGCAACTCAAGGGGCACGAGTAAAACTACCCCACACATGATTTGGAGATGGCAGCGGTGATTTTTGCTCTTAAGATTTGGAGGCATTATTTATATGGGGAGACTTGTGAGATCTATACTAATCACAAAAGCCTTAAGTATATTTTTCAACAGCGAGCTTTGAATTTAAGGCAACGACGGTGGGTGGAGCTATTGAAGGATTATGACTGCAAGATTCTATATCACCCTGGAAAGGCAAATGTAGTTGCAGATGCTCTGAGTAGAAAATCCATGGGTAGCCTTGCTCACATAAAAGAAATAAAAAGACCTATAGTTAAAGATTTTCAAGGACTTATTCAAAATGGAGTTCAGTTTAATATTGATCATTCAAGTGCATTATTAGCTCATGTGAAAATTCGGTCCACCCTTGTTGATGACATCAAGAAGGCTCAAGGTCAAGACTCACATTTGGTGAAGGTGTTAGATGATGTGCGAAATGGTAAAGCTTCAGAATTTTCAGTTGATTCAGATGGTGTTTTGTGGTTTGGATCTCGATTGTGTGTTCCCAATGTGGATAATTTGAGGACAAAAATTTTAGAGGAAGCTCATCATTCTTCTTATACTATGCACCCAAGATCTACTAAAATGTATCAAGACTTGCGAGAATTGTATTGGGGGGAAGGAATGAAGACAAATGCGGCAGACTTTGTCTCTAAGTGCTTGGTATGTCAGCAAGTAAAGGTTGAACATCAAAAGCCAGCTGGATTACTTCAACCTATTGAAATACCAGAATGGAAGTGGGAAGGTATTGCTATGGATTTTGTGATAGGTTTACCTAAAACCCAAAAAGGTCATGACTCTGTGTGGGTGATAATAGATCGGTTAACCAAATCTGCACATTTCTTACCAGTGAAGAAAACTTACACCACAGATCGGTATGCTAAGCTTTACCTAGATGAGATCGTTTCTTTGCATGGTGTGCCAGTGTCCATTATCTCTAACCGTGGAGCTCAATTTACTGCTCAGTTTTGGAAATCCTTCCAAGATGCACTAGGGACTCGTTTGAGTCTCAGTACCGCTTTCCATCCTCAGACTGATGGCCAATCAGAGAGAACTATACAAATCCTAGATGATATGCTTCGTGCTTGTGTTATAGATCTTAAAGGAAGTTGGGATCAATATTTGCCTTTGATTGAATTTGCATATAACAATAGCTACCAATCCAGCATTCGGATGGCGCCATTTGAAGCCTTGTATGGAAGGAGGTGTAGATCTCCAATAAGGTGGTTTGAAACTGGAGAAGCAAAACTAGTGGGACCGGAGTTGATTCATGATGCTATTGAGAAAGTTAAATTGATTCGGGACCGTTTACTCACAGCTCAAAGTAGACAAAAGTCTTATTCTGATCGCAGGCGACGTCCTTTGGAATTCACTGTGGGAGATCATGTATTTTTGTGTGTTTCACCAATGAAGGGAGTATTGCGATTTGGCAAGAAGGGGAACCTAAGTCCTAGGTTCATTGGGCCATTTGAGATTTTGGAGAGAGTCAGACCTGTAGCTTATCGCTTAGCGCTTCCACCAGACCTATCGAGTGTCCATCCAGTCTTTCATGTTTCGATGCTTCGAAAATATCTTTATGACCCTTCTCATGTGATTAATCACGAAGACGTGCAGCTAGATGAGCATTTGTCTTATACTGAACAACCAGTTGCTATAATTGATAAACAAGTGAGGCATTTGCGGAGAAAAGATATAGTCTCAGTGAAAGTTCTTTGGAAAGGGCCATCTGGCGAAGACTCAACTTGGGAACCCGAAGTATCCACACTTATTCGAAACTCAAGGTTAGTAATAGAACTTAAATTCGAGGACGAATTTTCTTTAAGGAGGGAAGATTGAAACACACCATTTCACTTAAGTTAAAAAAAAACATCATTTTTTTAAAAAGGAGTGGAACAGAACCCCACCCCCATTTTTTCTTCCTCCTCCACGACACACTCTCTCTCCCTCTCACTTTCTTCTCTTCTCCTCCACCATGTCTTTCCTCCATTTTTCTTCTTCTTTTCACTTCAAGTAACCCAATCCAACCTTAAATCTTACACATTTGAGCTCTATTTTAAGAAAAGCCATCTCATTTCCCTCTTGGGTAGTATTTTGGAGTTAGGGTTTTGCTCTAAAAGGGGGAAAAGATACCCACACCTTCAAAGTTACTCTTTGAGGTTATTTGAGGTATACTCACTACTCTTTATTCCTAAGAAATCATTTTGAGACATTAGTTTGTGTAGGAAATTAGTTTTGGAGTTTAGGGTAGATATTTAGGGATTTAGTTTGTTCCCTATGGTTTAGTAAGCTCTTGGATAACATTCTAAAAATCTTGGAAATATTATTGGTTTACAGATTTGTCTGTTGTTGCTCCGTTGGGTTCTCCGGAAGGTGTTGGAGAGCTAAACCGATGAATCTTCATAACTGTGAGTGGATGACGGCCATCGTTACATATTTAAATTATTTTAAGTGTCGCTATTTTATTCTTTTCGATATTTTAAAGCTATTATTTATCTATTTATTTATAAATGGGAAAACACGCTTTTGGAAAAATTATTTTAATTTCTTCGGCAATATATTTGAAAACTTGATTTTGGTATTTGACTTGATTATTTATGTAAATGATGTAATTATGATTTTGGAATGTATCTATTAGCGAACAGACGTATCGGTCTAGGTGCACCTAGTTATATGACCTCGGGTGGAGAGGGCTATCCGTTAGATGGAGCCGCTCCTAAGGGGAGGCCTCCCTTAGGGGAGAGGGCTATCAACGAGATGTAGCTACCCCCATTATCGTTATGTGATGTGGTTGAAGGAGGAAAGGGCTATCCGTTAAATGAAGTCGCCCCTAAGGGAGGCCACCCTTAGGTGGAGAGGGCTATCGACGAGATGCAGCCGCTTCCGGATCCTCTCACGTGTGATTGTTGGAGTTCTATTTTGATATTTCTAAGTTTTATTGAGATTACTATGATTATTACCTAAAATTACTCGTGCCTTGCGTGTTTTCCCTTCGAATTGATGGTGGTTGTTATTCCCTCACTAAGTCTTTGTGACTTACCCTTTCCTTATCTTTATTTTTTTCAGATTCCCAAGCAGCTGAGTAGAAGCTGCTAGCAAGTCTAAAATTGTTCAGAGTTCATCTTTTGGTAGGCCTCCTAGATCGGTGGCGCTACATTTGAGATCATTTGTATTTTGTTATATTCTGCAGCTATAGGAAAGTTAGTGAAATGTTTTGTTGGGATGTATACTGTCTTTAAACTCCCTAGAGCTTTAGTAATATTTTGAAACTTGGCAGGTGATGATTATTGGTGTTGTAAACAGGTTGATTGGTATTTTGGGGATGTTAGACATACAAGAGAAACTCTGGCGAAATTTTGAAAAAAAAAACTATATTGTGTTTCTTTAAACTATTGTTGTTCAAGAGTTGTTGTTTCTTAGGCTTGCCAGACTAAGAGTTAAGTCTGTGCGCCGGTCACAGTTGGGGATTTTGGGTCGTGACAAAATTGGTATCAAAGCCTAGGTTGTAGGTCCTTATAGCTGCAGACATAAGGTGGTAATAGGATTCTCGCGAGTAAATTGTGTACCCGGGCACAACTTACTTGCAAGAAGCTATTTACACCTTATGATGGTTCTAAAGTCGTTGTTTAGAGTTTGAGTCGTGTCATTCTTGTTTTCAATATTCTCCTTGTACTCTTGTCTGAAATTTGATAAATGCCATATCTTTAGGTGAGGATGGTACCCAAGACTAGGAATCAATCTAGGAGGGAAGCTTTTGATGAATCCGCTATCCATCACCAAGACCCTCCTCAAAGGGGTCGTGGTCGCGGTCGTGGTAGACTTGGAGGTGTTGCTGGTCGGCGTGGATTGGATGCCGAAGCAGCTACTGTTGAGGTGCCTAGACTTAGGCGAGGAGATCCAGGCATGGCCGATTTTGCTGCTGGTTTACAAGGGTTACAACAGGTTGTGCAACAGCTTGTTGGGGTTGTTGCTGGGAAGCAAGTTAATCATAGGAAAGGAGACCAAGAACATCATCCAAAGATTATACATGAGGAGCAGCCGGAAAATGCTACGGCTCGAGGGATTCAAGTTTCTTTAGCAGATTTCATGAAGCTCAAGCCCCCTACTTTTTCTGGATCTAATGCAACTGAGGATCCACAACGATTCATTGACAGTCTAGAGAGGCTGTGGAGAGCGTTAGGTTGCTTAGACATTAGAGCAGTCGAGTTGCCCTCATTTTTGTTAGAGCGTGCTGCATATGACTGGTTTGACATAGTGTCACGTGGAAGACCAGCGGGATCACCGCCATTAGCTTGGGGTGAGTTCTCTCAGTTGTTCATGGCTCGCTTCCTTCCAGAGAGTGTCAGAGATGAGTTGGCTTATGAGTTTGAATGATTTGAGCAGACAGAGGGCATGTCAGTTTCAGAGTACGGTGCACGTTTTACACAACTCTCTAGGTACGCCTTTTACCCTATTACTGAGGAGGTGCGTGTTAAGAGATTCATCAAGGGATTGAAGGAGTACTTATTCAGATCTGTGGTTGGGTCAAAGTGTTCTACTTTTGCCGAGGTTTTGAGTTTGGCACTTCAGCTTGAGCAGCGTCAAAAGGAGAAAAGAGGTACTACACAAGATTCACGCAAGAAACAGCGGGTTGAGGGATCTTACAGCAACTTTCCTAGTTTTGGCAGTGGACATATTCTTCAATCTCAGGGGAAACAGAGACCAGTATCACAAAGAGGTGGTTCTAGTGGGCAGTCTTCTGGCACGATACAGAGTCGTAGATCGGATCCTTGGAGATCATCACACTCTACATTCCCTAAGAGGCATGCTAATGATACATTTACACCATGTTTAGCTTGTGGGAAATTTCATGCAGGTACTTGTTTGGGAGATGATAAAGTGTGTTATCAGTGTGGTCAGACAGGTCATATCAGGAGGAATTGTCCTACAGCTACAAAACAACCATCCTTTAGTCATGCATCAGCACCAGCGGTTTTGGCACCTTCTCAATCTCCCTCCACAACTGTGAGACCTATGGGGAGTTCATCCGGTCGAGATTTCGGGGCATCCCAGCATGGTGGTAGGGGATCGGGTGGTAGAGGTCAGATGCAGGAAGGGAGAGGTCAGGCTCGAGTTTTTGCTTTGACTCGTCAGGATGCAGAGGCATCCAATGCAAAGGTTACAGGTATACTTTCTGTTTGTTCTCATGATGCTCGTGTTTTGTTTGATCCTGGTGCTACACATTCTTTTGTGTCCTTGTGGTTTACTCCTCGACTTGGTAAGAGTTCCTCTTTGTTAGAAGAGACTTTAGTGATTTCCACACCAGTTGGAGGGGTCTTGTTAGCCGAGAAAGTTTATCGCTGTTGTGATATATCCTTAGGGGGAAAAGATTTGTCTATAGATCTAGTAGTGCTGGATATGGTTGATTTTGATGTGATTTTGGGCATGGATTGGTTGGCTTCTCACTATGCCACTTTGGACTGTCATAACAAAGTGGTGAAATTTGAGATACCTGGGGAATCCATCTTCTCATTTCAAGGAGAACATTTTTGGGCACCGGTTACTTTAATCTCGGCCTTGGGCGCTAGTAAGTTACTGAGAAAAGGTTGCCAAGGGTAGTAAGTCCAGCAGAACTTAAGGAGTTACGAGAGCAGCTACAAGATCTTCTTGATAAGGGCTTTATCCCCCCAAGTTCTTCTCCTTGGGGAGCGCCGGTGTTATTTGTATAGAAGAAAGATGGATCCATGCGGTTGTGTGTAGACTATAGGCAGTTGAATAAAGTCACCATAAAGAATAAATATCCATTGCCTCGCATTGATGAGTTGTTTGATCAACTTCAGGGAGCTCAGTGTTTTTCTAAGATCGATTTACGATCTGGGTATCACCAGCTAAAGATCAAGAGAGAGGATATACCAAAAACAGCTTTTCGCACACGTTATGGACATTATGAATTCTTGGTGATGTCCTTTGGACTCACTAATGCCCCAGCTGCTTTTATGGACTTGATGAATAGAGTTTTTAAACCATTCTTGGATCATTTTGTGATTGTGTTCAGTGATGATATATTGGTGTATTCGAAGAGTAAAGAGGAGCATGCACAACATCTAAGGTTAGTTTTGCAAACCTTAAGAGAGAGACAGTTGTATGCCAAATTCTCCAAGTGTGAATTTTGGCTAGACAGTGTGGCATTTCTTGGGCATGTGGTATTGAAGGATGGAATTAGTGTCGACCCACGTAAGGTGGAAGCAGTACAAAGCTGGCCTAGACCCACCACAGTGAAGGAGATTCGAAGTTTCCTTGGTATAGCTGGATATTACCGTCGCTTTGTGAAGGATTTCTCTAAACTTGCATTTCCATTGACTAGACTGACCCAAAAGAAAGTTGAGTTTCAGTGGACGGATGTATGTGAGGAGAGCTTTCAAAAGTTGAAAGAATGTTTAACTTCAGCTCCAGTTTTGGCATTGCCGGTAGGTGGTGCCGGGTATGCAGTTTATTGTGATGCCTCTAGAATTGGCCTTGGTTGTGTGCTCATGCAAAATGATAAGGTTATCGCTTACGCATCTAGGCAACTCAAGGGGCATGAGTAAAACTACCCCACACATGATTTGGAGATGGCAGCGGTGATTTTTGCTCTTAAGATTTGGAGGCATTATTTATATGGGGAGACTTGTGAGATCTATACTGATCACAAAAGCCTTAAGTATATTTTTCAACAACAAGATTTGAATTTAAGGCAACGACGGTGGGTGGAGCTATTGAAGGATTATGACTGCAAGATTCTATATCACCCTGGAAAGGCAAATGTAGTTGCAGATGCTCTGAGTAGAAAATCCATGGGTAGCCTTGCTCACATAAAAGAAATAAAAAGACCTATAGTTAAAGATTTTCAAGGACTTATTCAAAATGGAGTTCAGTTTAATATTGATCATTCAAGTGCATTATTAGCTCATGTGAAAATTTGGTCCACCCTTGTTGATGACATCAAGAAGGCTCAAGGTCAAGACTCACATTTGGTGAAGGTGTCAGATGATGTGCGAAATGGTAAAGCTTCAGAATTTTCAGTTGATTCAGATGGTGTTTTGTGGTTTGGATCTCGATTGTGTGTTCCCAATGTGGATAATTTGAGGACAAAAATTTTAGAGGAAGCTCATCATTCTTCTTATACTATGCACCCAGGATCTACTAAAATGTATCAAGACTTGCGAGAATTGTATTGGGGGGAAGGAATGAAGACAGATGCGGCAGACTTTGTCTCTAAGTGTTTGGTATGTCAGCAAGTAAAGGTTGAACATCAAAAGCCAACTGGATTACTTCAACCTATTGCAATACCAGAATGGAAGTGGGAAGGTATTGCTATGGATTTTGTGACAGGTTTACCTAAAACCCAAAAAGGTCTTGACTCTATGTGGGTGATAATAGATCGGTTAACCAAATCTGCACATTTCTTACCAGTGAAGAAAACTTACACTGCAGATCGATATGCTAAGCTTTACCTAGATGAGATCGTTTCTTTGCATGGTGTGCCAGTGTCCATTATCTCTGACCGTGGAGCTCAATTTACTGCTCAGTTTTGGAAATCCTTCCAAGATGCACTAGGGACTCGTTTGAGTCTCAGTACCGCTTTCCATCCTCAGACTGATGGCCAATCAGAGAGAACTATACAAATCCTAGAGGATATGCTTCGTGCTTGTGTTATAGATCTTAAAGGAAGTTGGGATCAATATTTTCCTTTGATTGAATTTGCATATAACAATAGCTACCAATCCAGCATTCGGATGGCGCCATTTGAAGCTTTGTATGGAAGGAGGTGTAGATCTCCAATAAGGTGGTTTGAAACTGGAGAAGCAAAACTAGTGGGACCGGAGTTGATTCATGATGCTATTGAGAAAGTTAAATTGATTCGGGACCGTTTACTCACAGCTCAAAGTAGACAAAAGTCTTATTCTGATCGCAGGCGACGTCCTTTGGAGTTCATTGTGGGAGATCATGTATTTTTGCGTGTTTGACCAATGAAGGGAGTATTGTGATTTGGCAAGAAGGGGAAGCTAAGTCCTAGGTTCATTGAGCCATTTGAGATTTTAGAGAGAGTCGGACTTGTAGCTTATCGCTTAGCGCTTCCACCAGACCTTTCGAGTGTCCATCCAGTCTTTCATGTTTCGATGCTTCGAAAATATCTTTATGACCCTTCTCATGTGATTAATCACGAAGACGTGCAGCTAATGAGCATTTGTCTTATACTGAATAACCAATTGCTATAATTGATAAACTAGTGAGGCGTTTGCGGAGAAAAGATATAGTCTCAGTGAAAGTTCTTTGGAAAGGGCCATCTGGCGAAGACACAACTTGGGAACCCGAAGTATCCTCACTTATTCGAAACTCAAGGTTAGTAATAGAACTTAATTCGAGGACGAATTTTCTTTAAGGGGGGAAGATTGGAACGCACCATTTCACTTAAGTTAAAAAAAACATCATTCTTTTAAAAAGGAGTGGAACAGAACCCCACCCCCATTCTTTCTTCCTCCTCCACGAGACACTCTCTCTCCCTCTCACTTTCTTCTCTTCTCCTCCACCATGTCTTTCCTCCATTTTTCTTCTTCTTTTCACTTCAAGTAACCCAATCCAACCTTAAATCTTACACATTTGAGCTCTATTTTAAGAAAAGTCATCTCATTTCCCTCTTGGGTAGTATATTGGAGTTAGGGTTTTGCTCTAAAAAGGGGAAAAGATACCCACACCTTCAAAGTTAATCTTTGAGGTTATTTGAGGTATACTCACTACTCTTTATTCCAAAGAAATCATTTTGAGACATTAGTTTGTGTAGGAAATTAGTTTTGGAGTTTAGGGTAGATATTTAGGGATTTAGTTTGTTCCCTATGGTTTAGTAAGATCTTGGATAACATTCTAAAAATCTTGGAAATATTATTGGTTTACAGATTTGTCTGTTGTTGCTCCGTTGGGTTCTCTGGAAAGTGTTGGAGAGCTAAACCGTTGATTCTTCATAACTGTGATTGTTGGAGTTCTATTTTAATATTTCTAAGTTTTATTGAGATTAATATGATTATTACCTAAAAAAACTCGTGCCTTGCGTGTTTTCCCTTCGAGTTGATGGTGGTTGTTATTCCCTCACTAAGTCTTTGTGACTTACCCTTTCCTTATCTTTATCTTTTTTAGATTCCCAAGCAGCTAAGTAGAAGCTGCTAGCAGGTCTAAAAGTCTTAAGAGTTCATCTTTTAGTAGGCTTCCTAGATCGGTGGCGCTACATTTGAGATCCTTTGTATTTTGTTATATTCTGCTGCTATAGGAAAGTTAGTGAAATGTTTTGTTGGGATGTATACGGTCTTTAAACTCCCTAGCGCTTTAGTATTATTTTGAAACTTGGCAGGTGATGATGATTGGCATTGTAAACATGTTGATTGGTATTTTGGGGATGTTAGACATACAAGAGAAACTCTGGCAAAATTTTGAAAAAAATAGCTCAATTAGTAGTGGGAATGCATTGAACTTGTACTTAAGCCCCAGAGTTCAAGGTTTGATTCCCACAGAAGGCAAAAACTCTACATGGGGGGTAGAGAAGTTCATGATGTACACTTGTGGGTAGCCTACTATTCAGAAAAGGGCCCAGGGTGTTACAAAAAAAGGCGCCTTTTTTTGTAACACCCTGGGCCCTTTTCTTTCTAGTAGGCTACCCAAGAGTATACATACCATTTGAAACATATGTTTTTGGAAAAATAAGTATGATACTTTCACACAAAAAATTGACGAAATAATTTAATACTTCGCCCCTGCAACAATTCGACTCTGGCTTCGTCCCTAGAGAAACCTGGGTGGCCACTACAATAGAGTTTTTGTCCCACTCATGACTCGAACTTGAGATTTTTGTTACCACAATTTGATGTTTGTCACTTGGTATTTGATTTGAGTTATGAGAATTTCCATGTTTCAATTTAAGGATACTATGGATAACAAGGCATCAAGGGCAATGTTGGAAGATGAGAGTTGTGAAGGTGAAAAGAAAGAAGAATGTTTGACAAGGAAGACGCTAGATGCGTATCACGGCTATAACGACTACGGTACTTACGAACCTCCCTACCATGGGGAGCCCTCACATGATGCCCCAAGCCCCAACCCCTGTTTTAACTGCCCCAATAATTGAGCCCATCAATCCTCCCCCAAAAATGTACCATTAAGCAATTATGTTTGCGTAATAAAATTATTATGGTTGAATTTTGCTTTCTTATTTGCTTTGGTTGAAATATGTGTTAGTATGTGTTTGAATATATTGGATTCCAGGGAAGCTACGTAACATTTAGATCACAAATTTGAATTTGTAATGGTCTATTTCACCCCTCTCCATTTTCATTTAATCATAGTGCGACAAGAAGTTTTGCAAAACCCATTAACCTCAGCTTTTCGGGGTTATTGTTGTTTTCTCAGCATTTTCGTTCATCTTAAAGCCTAACATAACTCGTTTTTGAATACGAAATCTCCATTTTGCGTGTTTCATTTATAGGCTTGAAAATCACTTTGTTCCCTACAAATATAGTAAACATCGCTTTTGGTCCCTACAATTTTTTTTAAAAGAGCCCATGAAAAATTTATAATTTTGTATTTTGGTCCCTGCATTTTTTTAAATAGAATTTAAAAATATTCATTTTGGTCCCTGCAAAAAGTTTTTTTAAAACTAGTCATTGCAAAATTTAAAATTATTCATTTTGGTTCAATTGACACATCACCTTTAAAATGACCTCGGGCACCAAAATGAATAATTTTAAATTTTACAATGGTTTTTCTTTAAAAAACTGGCAGGACCAAAATAGATATTCGTCGTATTTGCAAGGGCTATTTTAGTACTTATGTAATTTTTTTTTGTTCAGTTAGTACTTACGTAATTTGAACTAACCAACTCATTATCTAGCTATCGATTTAATATTTTAAATTACCCCATAATATCATATGTGTCAATTCAATTCTAGCTATTCAACTCTCTTGTAAACAATCCAATGCACCAATTACTTTCTGTGCGCCATTTGCTTATCAATTCGTTGCATGCATGTAGGGCACCCTTTGTGACACTTATTGTCTCAAGACGTTGTTTATATAGTCATTCTTTAATTAAACTAGAGGAAAATCCTGTGCGATGCACATGTTTGTTTATATTTTTTGGTATAATTTATCATAATTATATAATTTTATTATGATAAATTAAAAAAATAAAATAAATAAATGTAGTTATAATAAATAAATCATTCCAAACAGTATAATTATATAATTTTCATGGTTTTTTTAATGGCAAAATATCTCCACAGGTCCCTTAACTTATTTTTGGTAACGAATAGATACCTTAACTTTTTTTTTGTAACGACTAGGTCCCTTAACTTTTAAAAACATTGCACTGTAGTCCTTTTTAACGTTTTGTCACTAACTCCGTTAATAGACTTGATTGTGTAGCTGTTTGACTATTGTTTAATTGCTGACTAGGCATGCCACATATGTAAGATAATTTCATTATTTTATAATTAATTTTAATTAAAAATTAAATAAAAATGTGGTTGATTCAGCTTCTGCCAAAGCCTTACGTTTCCTTGGTGATTCCCTTTATTGATTTTTGAATACCCCTTCCATTTTGTGATTCAATGCCAGATTTGAGCATTTGTGCACTGTGAACGTGAGACTCTTTTCTTTTTTATTTGCCAGTTAATATCACAGCTGTAGGGGTTGCGGTAGAAAATGAGTTGCCATGACCCACGATAAAACCCGATTCCATCTTGATATTCAGGTGACCAAATAGGACAAACTTCTAGAATGTTAGTCTCCAATCATCAGATAAGAGAAGATGATGAACAGTTCCCTTATTTTCTTTTATTTTAAATATAAATTAATTAAAAATTATGAGTCATCACATAAAATTGGCACATCAACATAAAAAAAGCCACAAGCAAGTTAACAGCCACATATACATTTTTATAACGGAGTCAAACGAAATTTACAAAAAGGGGACTACGGTGTTACATTTTTAAAATTTAAGGGACTTAGGCTGTCAAAAAAAGAGTTAAGGGACCTAAATGTTATCGAAAAGTAAGTTAAGGGACCTCAGGAGATATTTTGCCTTTTATAATCTTTTATTGTGTTTGGTTGATCACTAATTGTAGTGTCACTGTTTTAAATTTTTTTTTACACGAACTATTTCAGAAATAGGTCCCGTGTCATTTGGACACGGGTCGTGTCCTCCTATCAGGTGCCAGCCTCTTTTGCAGTTTTGCATTTTTGTTCATCAATCCCATTGTGTTCAAACCTTTCCCAACCAAAATCACAACATCAAAACTGATATAGAACATCATTTCATGCATAACTAGAGGTATTTTAACATATCAAAACTTCAACTCAATGATAATAACAATCTTGTGAAACATGACATTCGTAAAGAAGCTTAACATCATATTTTATCTCAACCTTAAAACCAATTTCAGCAACTTAACTAGTTCAAGAAAACGTGCAATCTTCAATATCTGAATATGACCTCCCAATGACTCTAACAAACAAATAGTAGACATAAAAGAAAGGAGAACTCACAATAAGTGTTGATAATCAAAATGCACACAAGATGGTGAGTTTTCCCAATTCAAAGTGAGCTCCCAAAACCCCCAACATCACACCAGCTCACAATGCTTTAACTACAGCTACTACAATCAACAATAGCTTGGACAAACAATAGACATCACATACGATGGAGTAGCTTAGACCACGGCCTTGATAAAAAGTTCCTTCCTGAGGAGTTTCTCCTTCCACCCTTTCCTTGATAAAAACTGCATTTTAGACCTACCCCATCCAACTAATACACCCTAATATGCCCCTGCATTCTGCTATATTTGGATAGAAAGAACAACAATAAGATTCTCCTTCCTTATACCTTGAATATCTCTTCTTAGAACCATACCAGACTTCAAAAGTTAATTCTCTGACTAGAAGCGTTAAATATTCTGTTTAAGATCCACGTGACAGCAAACAGTTTTCCCTGAGTAGCTCTAGCAAATAGAACAACATCATCAGCAAAAAAAACAAGTGAGTTTGAGCCAAGCTAGGGGATAACTCAACCCCTTTAATTGCTGGAGATATTTTACCATATGATAACATCCTTGACAGCTCATCAAAGACATTAATGATAAATAATTGTCTCAAACCCCTTTGAGGGAAGAGACAATTACTTTGGAAACTATTAACTTGATAATTGTAAGTAATAGAGCCGACTTAGGTCAGAATTTTGGCCACCCAAACAAGTGCCTCAGAAACCAAACGACATCAAAGTCTCTTCTCAAGAAAAGTCCATTTCACCTTGTCATACGCGTTGTTCATATCTAGTTTGAGCACAACTGCCTCCTTCATTCCCCCTTTAGTATTCTATATTATGTAAAAAGCTTCATGGGCCACCATTAAATTATCATGAATCATCCTACCCCCCAAAAATACTTTGCTGAGGCGATATGAGGCTTCCATAATTGGACTTAACCTCTTAACAATGATCTTGGAGATGATCTTATAAATGAAATTACAACAACATATAGGTCTCAACTGAGAGACAGATTCAGCATCTGGGTCTTAGGAGATAAAGCAACAACTGTCTCAGTCACCACAACACACACTTGCTCACTAATGATCTCCCAATTTTGTTGATAGAACAAGCCATTAAGGCCATCAGGTCCTTGTGCCTTCATGGAACCCATAGAAAAAACAACACTCTGTTACCAAGTGGCTTCAGTCTCGAGGGGGGGGGGGGGGGTGAATTGAGACTTTAAAAACTTTTCCCCTTTTTAACGTCTTAGATTAATTTTCGCGCAGATTTATGAAATGAACGAATTAGAATATAGAATAGTAAAGCACGCACAAGATTTATACTGGTTCGGTCACCTCCCAGTGACCTACATCCAGTCCTCACAACCCTTTGTGAGATTTTCACTATCAAAACAAAGCTTTCAACCGGGTGCTTTAAAACCCTTACAAACACAGGCACTCTTCACCAAGGATACCCCACCTTGTGCAAGAACCCTAAAAACAATTACAACAAGAGATACCCCACCCTTGTTACAATCAAAAACCCTAGAGAGATACCCCACTCCCTAGTACAACCAATTGAAAACAAGAGATACCCCACCCTTGTTACAATCAAAACCCTAGAGAGATTCCCCACTCTCTAGTATAAACCAATTTTCAGATACAAGAGCAGGGATGCTCTCAAAGTACTAATCATCCACAATAGGGTTACCCGAGTGATAAACACACTCAAAATGGGTATAAATAGACATCATAATATCATCTTGAACCTCATGCCAAAGCCCTTCATCATCCTTCAATCTGACCAGCCTATTCCTATCTCGCCTTTGGATAGTACTCGTATGAAGGAACTTAGAGTTCCTATCCCCATAATTCAATAACTTCACTCTAGATCGTTACCCTCAGTAAGTCTCCTCTTGTTTCCACAGGTCATCAAACTTCTTCCTCAAACTGAGCACATGTTCCCATTGGATAGTTTTTGCGGTTTATCAAGAAGCACTTGAAGCTGATAACTACATCTGTCAATCTCCTTTTTGGAATTCTTGAAAGCGAGTTTAATCCATCTAGTGATCTTGGATTTGGATCAATTGACTCTCTCAGAGAAATCCAACCAGTTATCATTAGGATTCACATTAAACTCCATCTGCCAACAATTAGAAATCAACTGCTTGAATTCTTGATGGTCTTACTACATAGCTTCAAGCTTAAGAGATCATTTCATTAAAGTGGGACCCATACATAACCAAGGAGTTCTCAGACTAGTGATCAGCCTGCCCACCTTATCCCATAGATGTTGTCTCTCAGCAAAATGGGGTTCCCATAAATAAAGGAGGTTTCAAACAATTTCCTTGTTCTCCTCTAATGTACTACAATATGTATGATGTTTTGATAACTAGACAAAATCTGCACCTCATAGAAATCAATCCAAAATAGGGCTAGACCCCAGCATTTCCATTAGTCTCAACACAAAAATAATGGTGAAACCTTAGTTTCCTACTAACCTTCTCAACACATTCTTTCTTTGTTCTTGTTTCCATCAAGAAGAGCATGACCGGCTTGAATCTTTGCATGAGAGCCTTTAGCTCCCTATTTTTAAAAGCCTCATTTTAGTGTTTACTTTAGGTCCAAGAATCTATTGGGCCTACCCTGATTGTCATGTGAGTGAGAAAAAACACACTATTGCTACAAACGAAATACACGCAGTTTTGACCAAAAAAAAAATTACACGCACTCACGAAATTATAGATTTCAACCGTCCGATATTTCAAAAATGAAAGGACTTATATTTTGAGATGAATTTTAAAGTTGATTTGATAAAATTGGAAGGTGAGACTTCCAATTTCAATCCTAGGACTAGGTTTGCTTTTTTTCTCTTTGACATAGGACTACTAGGTTTGCTTAGATGCGTGTAATTGTGTGCTACTATTTCATATTTGGGTTTTTTCCCCCTCCTTAGACCCCATACCCCCATAAATGCGAAACGAACAAAAATACCCCTGAAACTCCAAAAATTTCCAGATTTACGCCTTTAATTTATAAATTCGGAAGACAAATTTTAAGGATTTCCGGATTTACTTGACTGTATTTCCGGAATGTATTATGTGTTCCGGATTTACAGTCAAATGACGTAAATCCGGAAATCCTTAAAACTTGTATTCCGAATTTATGATTTTTAGATTTAAATCCGGAAATTTTTAAATAGTGTATTCCGAATTTATGAATATAAGATGAGGAACAATAAATACTATGGAAACAAAATACTTGGTGCTAATTTCCAATAGTCATAAAATAGTCAACACGATTTACTTCTGGCATAAGCAACCAAGAGTTAAACAAATCCAAAAATTAAAAAAGCCAAACTTCCATCCTAACAGTATTATTTTGTAGAAAATACTCTAAACTAATGACACTCCCAAATCACTCTATAACTAGTTAATCCATCATCATAAATAAACCCGCAAAGAGACAAACAGAACATTAGTATGTTACCTGTTAGTATGATGCACAAATACTTGAGTTTTGTTGCCATATTCCTATTCAATACGTATATGTATCCGATATTTCTTCGATACGTCATGAGTATGTGTCTCAGTATTAAAATGCTTTTATTTTAAAAAATAAATGAAAGTACTATACGTCAAGAAGGCGCCTTCAATACGCCTTCAAAACACAAAAACAAAGTCGTAAGTTTCTATGCCCCTCTCTGTTTTGCTACGGTAGCCTATGTTCGTTGGATCTGTGCCTATGTATTTTCTATTAATTTGTGAATATTTTATTTTTTTATAAATGAATCCTAGACATACTGTATCCTATGGTTTTTAAGGAAGTTCTTATAGCTCATATTGTTGTATCAGATTCGTATTGTACGTGTGCATCATATGCTAGTTTCTCGTACATTTATATTTTATTTTCTATTGGTTCTGTACCATAACCCTCCTTCGCGACAATCTTCATCGAAAACGTGTCGAGTTTGAGGTGATGAGAATGGAAACAAGGAAAATGGAGAGCTGTTTGTGGCTTGTCATGTGTGTGCATTTCCTGTTTGTAAACCTTGTTATGAGTATGAGAGAAGTGAAGGGAATCAGTGTTGCTCTCAATGCAGTACTCGCTATAAGCGTCACAAAGGTTAGTGAAACTTTTTTGTTACTCATTATATAGTAAGGAGCACTTAGTTTTGTTAATGAAAATTGAAAAATGTGAGGTGGCTAAGTTATATATATATATATATATATTGTTTCCCCTTGTAGGTTGTCCTAGAGTGGTTGGAGATGAAGAGGAGAACCTTGATGCAGATGATTTTGATGATGAGTTTCAGATTAAGAATCCTCATGATGATCTAGACCATCACCGTGATGTTAATCATGTGGTAATTTCTTATGATTGAATATGAATAACTAAAGAGACTATGGAACTGCTCTGATTGTTACAGGAAAATGGTGATTATAGTCAACAGAAATGCATTTTGATGGACAAGTTTTCTCTTCAAGCGGAAGTGGTAAGAAAGAACTTTGTTTAATTTTGGAAAGACAGTTGTGTAGGCAAATTTATAATTATCCATTATTTTATTCCTGGATATTGTATTTTGTTCATATATTATTATTGTTCTATTGTAGTTGCTGGCAAGGATTTTGAAGGGGAGAAAGAATTCTACAGCAATGCAGAATGGCAAGAAAGAGTAGAAAAATGGAAAGTCAGACAAGAAAAGAGAGGTCTACTAAACAAAGAAGATGGAAAAGAAGACCAAGTTGAAGAAGATGATTACCTGTAAGTAATCATCACTTCTATTTCTCTTTCTTATGATTTGAATAAGCCAGAGTCTTTATTAATTAACTACGTAGTCAGCATCTGTTAACTGTAATGGACTGAAAAGCCATAGTAGTCTCTAGTAATTAACGTCGTAGTCAATCCATACTGAATAGTTATCGTGATGAGGCTCGTTATCCTAGCTTTCTTCTTCCGCTTCCGAATCTTAACACCAGCATATGATGCATATCCCTTATGGCTTATATCTGTGATCTGTGAGATATTGTTTGCACTATCATGGATACTTGATCAGTTCCCTAAGTGGTTCCTCATAATGTGTGAAACTTACTTGGATCGTTTATCCATAAGGTTTGAGCGCGAAGGGGAACAAAACCAACTTTCACCTATTGATGTCTTTGTGAGTTCTGTGGTTGATTATCCTGTTGAGAAGGTCACATGCTATGTATCAGATGATGGTGCTTCTATGCTTCTGTTTGATTGTTTAGCAGAAACTGCTAAATTTGCAAGAAGGTGGGTTCCTTTTTGCAATAAGTATAATATAGAACCAAGGACACCTGAGTACTATTTTTTTGAGAAAATTGATTACTTGAAAGATAAGGTTCAACCTACATTTGTCAAGGAAATAAGGGCTATTAATTCTTTGATTGCAAAGGCTCAGAAGAGGGTTGGGTTATGCAGGATGGAACTCCATGGCCCGGGACCAATACTTGTGATCATCCAGAAATGATTCAGGTGAGAAAAATAGTAGATCCGATTTTATAGGGTTGAGTTTGACTCAACTTAAATTCTAAGAATCTCAATTGAGATGGCTCATAAACATGCCTTTGCAGGTATACTTAGGAAGTGTTGGTACACTAGATGCGGAAGGCAAGGAACTACCAAAACTTGTGTATATTTCGCGTGAAAAGCGCCCCGGCTATCCACACCACAAAAAAGCTGGTGCCATGAATGCTTTGATATGTTCAAAACTTTGATGTTATGTTGTTTATTCCAGCAGGACACTGGAAATTAGAAACATGCTTATAACTTTTCTTGTTGTCTAACCTCAGAAGGTTAGAGTTTCTGCTGTGCTTACAAATGCACCATTCATGTTGAATCTGGATTGTGACCACTACATCAATAACAACAAGGCTCTTAGAGAAATGATGTGCGTTCTAATGGATCCTCATTTAGGGAAAAAGATTTGTTATGTTCAATTTCCACAAAGGTTTGATGGTATTGATCGCCACGATAGATATGCTAATCACACACTATTTTCTTTGATGTAACTGCCATTCTCCTAACCGTCAACTAAGAAAATATGTGCAAATTGAATTTAACTTGTTGAAATATGTGTCGACACTCCACAACAAAATGGTGTCGCAGAAAGAAAGAATCGTCATTTACTTGAAGTTGCTCGAGCCATTCTCTTCCAAATGGCTGTTCCCAACTCATACTGGGGAGAAGCAGTACTGACTGCTGCCTACTTGATTAATCGGGTCCCCAAACCAATGTTAGGTAATGTTAGTCCTGTTCAGTTTTTGACTTCACGGTTTCCTTCTGTTCATGTTTTGCAGAGTCTTCAATCTCGAGTGTTTGGTTGTGTTGCTTTTGTCCATGTTCACAAACAACATCGAAGTAAGTTGGACCCTCGTGCAGTCAGATGTATTTTTGTGGGTTATCCTCCTAACAAAAAAGGATATAAATGTTATCATCCTCCTAGTCGTAAGTACTTTATCTCTAAAGATGTCACGTTTCATGAGAATGTATCCTACTTCACTCGTCCTCAACTTCAGGGGGAGAGTATTCATGATTATTTGGAATCTGTGTGTCTGCTAACTGGAAAGTGCTAACTCAAAGTTATAGATTTTAACTGTTTGATATTGATCATCAGACATGGGACAACTTATATTTTGAGATTTAGATGATTTTAAGATATGCGGTTTACTTTGAGACATGGAGGCATTCAATTTCAATCCAAAAGCTGAGAGTGCTTGACACTTGACAGTGAGTTGAATACATATTAAATCACTTATGAAATTTTCCGATTTTGCTTTTGAAAATTTGGCCACTGATAGCCTATTAGCCTATTACACTAAGTCAATGTAGGAAAAGTTAGGACACAAAGATAATTCATGTGGTATTGGTCCAGTGAGTGCATTTTTTGATAAGTCTAACACTGACAAATCAATGGCTTTTCCTAATGTTTTTGGAATTTCCCCTGAAAATCTGTTGTTACCTAAACTTAGTCTCTGAAGTGATGGAGAGTTTCCCAATTGAAAGGGAATTTCACCATCAAATTCATTATATGAGACATCAAAAGAAATTAGGAACCTAGACCTACATAATGGAGCCAAACTACCATTAAATTTGTTGATTGCAATATTGACAAAAGTCAAATTAGATAGATTTACCAATTGCTGAGGAAAGCTGCCTTGAAGAGAGCTATTGTAAAGAAAAAGCTGCTGCAAGCTTTTAAGGAACCCAAATGTCCAAGGAATGCCACCTGAAAGTTGATTTTCTGCCAAATTCAACAGATTCAGCTTATCACAGTGACCAATACTAGCTGGAATTTTTCCCACAAGCTCATTCTGCCTAATGTTAAGGAAATTCAACTCTTTTAGCCTCCCAATAGTAATAGGAATTCCACCACTAAAAGAATTCCTAAATAAATCAATCCTTTGTAATCTTGAACAATTACCAATCTG
Organism: Astragalus glycyphyllos; assembly: GCA_963573325.1. Classification (NCBI taxonomy): domain Eukaryota; kingdom Viridiplantae; phylum Streptophyta; class Magnoliopsida; order Fabales; family Fabaceae; genus Astragalus; species Astragalus glycyphyllos. The sequence continues at coordinate 80,085,407 of OY754311.1, forward strand.
CATAGGTATCTTACCAGACAATTGATTATCATAAAGAACTAGTGATTCCAACTTACCAAGTCTCCCAATCTCTTTAGGCAAATCACCATGCAACTTATTATGATACAATGCAAGTGTTTGCAAGTTGGTTAGGTTCCCTATTGTTATAATATAAATAGTAAGCCCATTAGTTAGTAGTAAGGCCCATTAGTTGGTTAATATATAAGGTTGATGGTATACTCATTTATATCAACTCGTCACATTTTGTAATTTTCACTACTTCTAATATAATAGACTTTTAGAGCTTTTCTCTCTAATTTATATGGTTATCATATTTTTTTAAGATGGTATTAGAGCAAGTTCTGATTCTGTGACCTATTTTTGTGCTTCACCACCGCTGCCGGCGGCGGCATGCGCCGCCGGTAGCACCAGCTTTTAATTTTCAATTTATATCTTCTCACGGTTATCATAACCTTTTTTTTCAGTTTCTGTTTTCTTCCACTGTTTTTTCACTTTCCGAAGTGCCTTTTCAGTTTCAAAAGACTCACCACCGCCAGCCACCGTCTGCCGCCACCGGAAATTTTTTTCGGCAACCCTTCCCGGCGAAACCACCACCATCGGGACCGGAAATTACCGATCTACACATATGTCAAAGTTCCATCATCATCAGGACTACCACCTTCCAGAATCAGTTCCGGTGAACGATCCCACCATTAATCCTTGGTGGAGTTCGATCTAGATGTCTGTAGGAGTGATTCATGCTCTTTGGTATGGTCTTATTTATGGTGGAGTTTGATTTGAAAGAGTGATTTCGGTGGAAGATGCATCGGAGTCGTAATCGAATGTAGCGAGAACGGCGAATCTATTGAATGAAGATACCACTGGAAGCCAACAAACAGCGACTACGTATTTGTATTGAGGGAACCGTTGGATTTGTGGGGTTTCTGAAATTGCCACCATTGCCATTGCCATTGCCAGATATTTTGTAGAAAGGGATTTTCTTGTTGTTTTGGTGGCTCGTGTTTTGATTTCTAGAAGGGTTCCCTTTCCTTTTTGTTTTTTGGTGTTTCGGTTTGGATCATCTTTGGTATTGTGTGGCTATCCTTTTGTGTTGTTCTGCTTGCTGATTTTAGGTAGTATTTAAGAGTTGGCTTCCACTTGGTGTTTTGGTAGGTTCCTTCGTTTGATTTGGTCCAGTGGTGTGTGTGCATCTTTTGCAAGAAGGTTTGGTAGTGTTTGGGGCATCTGATTTTTGCGTGTGGGTGCTCTTTGGATATGTTGTTTGGGGTCGGTGTATCTAGTATTAGGACCATTAAAGTCTGTTTGGTCATCTTTATGAATGTCTTTGGAAGCAATTTCCTGTCAAGGGTTTGAACAATTATTAGCATCATTTATTTACTGTGGTCTCATTGTTTTTTGGGTTGCTTTGACTATATGAGTCTAAAAACATTTGTTGGCTTGAGGATTGTACCGGATGAGGACCATGGGAGTTCCTTAGGAATTGATTACTCTATTATGCAAGCTTATGTTTGGCCCTCCAATTGGTTGTAGATTTTTTTGTCAGATTTTCAACACGACTTTTAAGAAAGCTCCTGATGCTACTAGTATGCTTTATAAAGCGCCTTGATCAAAGCCTTGCAGGAATTGGTATTGTTGCTTATATTTTTTTTATTACTCTGAATATGATGGACATTTTGATTAGCCTTATTGGCTTGTTTTTAGCTTCTGTTTATGGTGGTTAAGCATGATGCTTCTACTATAAATGGTTAAGCATTGAGATTTTGCTTCTGTCTTGAGTGATTGAGTACTCTTGATGGTTAAGCGTTGGTGTGCTTCTGCCAAGTGGTTAAACTTTGAGGTATAGTTTCTGTTTGGTGGTTAAGCCTTTGGCCCTATGGCCTTGTTGATGTTTGCTTCTGCCCTATGGTGGTTAAGCATTTTGCTTCCTTCAAGTGATTAAGCCTTGAGTTGTGGCTTTTGCTTGATGGTTAAGTGTTGGTTTGTTGCTTCCTCGGAGTAGTTAAACCTTGAGTTGTGGTTTCTATTTGATGGTTAAGCTTTTGTTGACTTCTTTGACACTTGGATGGTTATGCCTAAGAGTGGAGTTTGTTGATTCCTTTGGAGTGAATGTTGTGGAGACGCTGGAAGAAACTTGAAGGGGCCCGATAGTTGGTCGAAGACTTCTAGGAGCTATGCACCTCAACTGCTACCAATTTGGATTGCTCTTTATTTTTCTTTACCTTGATAGTATTTTGTATTGCTTATCTCAAGCTGGAAGTGTTGTAAACACCGTCCAGCTTGCGGGAGGCTGTTAAAATATAGATAGTAAGCCCATTAGTTAGTAGTAAGGCCCATTAGTTGGTTGGTATATAAGGTTGATGGTATACTCATTTATCATCAACTCTTCTCATTTTGTAATTTTCACTACTTCTAATATAATAGACTTTTAGAGCTTTTCTCTCTAATTTATATGGTTATCATATTTTTTTAAGAGCCTATAAAGGGAGAAATTGAACCAACAAAACTATTGTTTTGAAGCAATAAAGCAGTTAACCTTACCAACCTATAAATCTCAAAAGGTATTGACCCATTGAGGGTATTGTTAGATAAATCAAGAAGCATCAATGATTGGCATTTACCCAACTCACTTGGAATTTCACCATCAATTCCACATTGTGATACGTCAAATTGCACCAAATTTGTTGTATTTGAACATATGGTTCTTGGAATTGTACCATAAAGTGGGTTATTAGAAAGAAGCATGTGTATTAACTCACCCATGTTACCAAACTCCTTTGGAATTCCACCCGTAAGCTTATTCATTCCCAAGTAGAGATATTGAAGGTTACCAAGTTGAGATAATGACCGTGGAATGTGACCCACAAGCTGGTTTCCCATTAAATTGAGATAATTAAGCTCACTCAACTGACCAAGTTGACTCTGTATCTCCCCTGTTAGGCTGTTATTGGCAAGATTGAGAGTTTGGAGTTTTCTGAGTTGACCCAGTTCACTCGGAATTGTACCGTTGAGTTTGTTGTCAAAAGCGTTAAATAAGATGAGCTTTGAGCAGTTCCCTAACTCGGATGGAATAGGACCGGTCAAATCATTGTCTTGTAGGATGAGATTCTCCAACTCAGTTAGTCGACCGAGTTGAGGTGGAATTGCACCCGTGAGATGGCATGAAGTTAAACCAAGGGTGACAAGATTAACGAGATTGCCAAATGAAGTGGGAATCACGCCAGTGAGTCTATTGTTGCCAATTTTAAGAACTTGGAGACTCATTAACGAGCCTCACTCCGTGGGAATGTGACCAGTGAGTTTATTGGAGAAGAGAAGTAGAGATTGAAGTGAAGTGAGGTTAGAGAGAGATGGTGGAATGGGACCAGTGAGAAGGTTATTTGAAAGATCAAGGTGGAGCAGATATTGCAAATAACCTAGTGAGGGTGATATTGAACCAGTGAGTAATGAGTACGAAAGGTTGAGTCCCACCACCACTGGAACTGAGTCATTTTTCAAATGTTTTAACCCACATGAAACTCCTTTCCAGCGACAGTAATCTGTGTTGTTCCTTGACCAGTCACTTAAAACATTTTCAGGATCTTCTAAAATGGATGACTTCACTTCCAAAAGAACTCTCTTAGTGCTTTCAGTTTCTAAAGTTGCATGGGAAACGAGAAATAGAATAGTACTGAAGAGAAAGAGAAGTGTAACTGTATTTAAAATCTTCATCATATATATGAAAGCAGTTTACTTTACTGTGAAGGTTTGTTTGTGTGTTAAGAACTGAAGACTTAGGAAAACTGACAAGTTAAAACACAACACTTCACTTTGGGTGCAGGGAAATATAGTTGTGTTTTGTGAAGAAAGAAAATGAAATGGAGATTAATGGAGGTGTTGGTGGTGGTTGCCTGGTTGGATTGGGAGAGTTTTGTTTTGTAGCAGAAGAGATGGATGCATCCATAGGAAGAGCCAAAGATGCCATATATCCTTTTTCAGCATGCATGCATGCATGGGGTGGATATTGCATTGCATTGCAGATCAGCTGTAATTTGGGAGTAAGTGCGTAAGTTGTAATGAGTATAGATTAGGATTAAGAGATAAGCTGTTATTTGTAACTAGTGCATATTAATTATCGCGTATAGATCTGGTGAATGTTTGTTAAGATACTCAAAATGGGTTCACTAGCTAGAAAATAATGAGCCAAGAAATAGGCTATACCCCCTATATAGAGAAGATAGCAGAGATTTTGTAGTTTTGACTTTTGAGTATAAAAATACAACAGAATTACTGAGAAAGGAAAAGGAATCAATATTGGAATTACATGATTAATTGACTTCATTTATGGTCTATGATATATCCACCCCATAATGAATTGAACTAATCCAATATTTGCACCTCATTCATTAATCATGTATGTTTTCATGGTTTGTGAAAAAATTCAAAATCATTAGCTATATAATGAACTCAATTAACCAACTACTTAAAGTCTTTAACAATGTATTCTTTAGTGAGTTTTGATAGGATTAATTTCTATTTTTTTTTACCACTAAAGAATAGTACCTGATTAGTGACTTGGAAATATTGATTAATTGAGTTCATTTATAAAAGTAACCCATTGACCATAATGAATGTTGGGATTTTCGGCTGATTTTGAATTGTTATTGGGCTTGGGCTGGGCTTTAGAAATGAGTTGAGTGTAAATGCACCCCCATATGAATCTAATTGCACCCCCTTAATTACTATCTTTATATCATTCTAAAAAAAATACTCAATCACATAGAAATACTTAATTAAACTATAAAACCTATCAAAACATATAAAATTCCCATGATTAACTTTAAGAATTGAGGTGGACTTGGAGCTTTGACTCTAGATTTTGGATTTCAAGAGCTGCTATTATTTACAAAACTACAATCTTTACCACTACACCGATGTTTGTAAACGTGATTCAATATATAAATTTAAAATATATATATAATATATTTGTAAACTATGCTTTTTTTAATGTATTTATAATATTTATTTTGCTCAATGTATAGGTAATCTATAACAAAATATATATATAATACTTATGTTTGGTATTTTTTTATATTTTTGGAATATAAACTTTATTAGTATATTATTATCATTATCATACCTCTTATATTTGAATTAGAAATTATTAAATATATGGTTGATAATTTTTGAAAAAAATATCTCCAGCTTCAGCATATTAAAATTAGAAACAAATAAATTTAAGAGTATGTCTTTTACAAACAATTTCAATTGAGCCTCTGTGAAATCAAGATTACGTTTTTAGTCATTTAATTTTCTCTATAAATAATTTTAAGTTATATTTAATTTTTTAATTGTATCACTATGTCTGTGTCCATGTTTATGCGCTTTTGAGTTTCTAAATCTCTTTAAGTAGCGGCCCTCCCTGAAATTTTAGTCAAGATCCGCCACTGGTGGTTGTCTGGTTGGAATGGGAGAGTTTTGTTTGGTAGCAGAAGAGATGGATGCATCCATAGGGAGAGCCAGAGAAGCCTTATATCCTTTTTTATCATGCATACATGCATGGGGTGGATATTGCATTGCAGTGCAGATCAGCTGTTATTTGTAACTAGTGCATATTAGTTATTGAGAAACTCAAAATGGGTGGGTTCACTAGCTAGAAATGAGCCATGCAAGAAATAGGTCATATAAAAAAGATAGTGGAGATTTTGTAGTTTTGAGTAAAAATTCAACATAATTACTGAGAAAGGAAAAGGAATAAATATTCGAATTACATGATTAGGTCATATGGTCAATAATAATGAGTTACTTTTATAGAGCTTTTATAGGGTTACTTTTATAGAGTTTTTATAGGGTTACTTTTATATCCGCCACATGTAATGAATTGAACTAATCGAATCTTTGCACGTCATTAACAATGTACTTCTCAGAAAGGTAGCTCATGTGGTTGAGTGAAAGGGACATCGTTGGTGAAAATATAGGCCTAGAAAAAAAAAACAATGTACTTCTTTAGTGAGTTCTGATAGGATTAATTTCTATTTTAAGAAACCACTATAAAGAATAGTACCTGCTTAGTGACTTGGAAATACTGATTAATTGAACTCATTTATGGCCAATGGGGTTACTTTTTTTATACAACATATTCATCACGTAATGAATGTTGGGATTTTCAGCTGATTTTGAATTGTTATTGGGCTTGGGCTGGGCTTTAGAAATGGGTTGAGTGTAAATGGATATATGAATCTAATTGCACCCCCTTAATTACTATCTTTATATCATTCTAAAAAAAAAATACTCAATCACATAGAAATACTTAATTAAACTATAAAACCTATCAAAACATATAAAATGCTCATGATTAACTTTAAGAATTGAGGTGGACTTGGAGCTTTGACTCTAGATTTTGGATTTCAAGAGCTGCATTTTTTAAAGTAGTCTTTGTGCCACGAACTTAAGGACCTATTACAGTGTCTAGCCTTAGTTGAGAACTTGTCCCAACCCTCACCTGACCTGAGTTGGGAGGGCATATCCAACCATTTTTCGCCACATCTCTACATTCAGTATGCTCCTCCCAAAAATACTCATATCTGAAGTATTTAGCACACCTAGATGGGGGTTTTGTAAGAAGGATGAGAGGGGAGTGGTCTAAGTTAACAATGGGTAGAGCTAGACCAGTAGCATGATTGTATAGATCTCTCCAAGCCCAACTCACCATGATTCTATCAATCCTTTGTTTTGTAATCATTCCATCTCTAGGATTGCTAATCCAAGTATACTTAGATCCCTTAGTGTCTAAATCCATCAGTTCAGTTTCATTAAGAAAATCGCTGAATAAGTTCAGTCTAACAAGCTCCACTGGTCTTGTACTTTCTTTTTTTGTGATTGAGATCATTTCATTGAAATCTCCCACACACCACCAAGGTCCACCATGTCTAGGTTTGAGCCCTAGGATTTTCCCCCACAAATGTCTTCTCTAATTTAAAGTAGGATTCTCATAAATAAATGTCATTTCAAACAGGTTCCCAGATCTTTTTTCCTTCACACTGGTGTGAATGTAGTTCCTACATGATGATAGAATTTGGATAGTGAATCCTTTATTCCAAAATAGTCCAAAACCCTCTGAAGTACCTATGACAGGAACACAAAACATGTTATCAAACTTGAATTTCCTTCTTACTCTTTCAACTCTCTCCTTTTGGACTCTAGTTTCCATTAGGAAGAGAATGACCTTTCACCAGGTCATTAAGTTCCCTACCAGTCGTGACAGCCGCCAAACCATGACAGTTCCAACTTATAGCAGTCATTTGGAGGTTGGGGGCTTGATATGGCTCGCCTCCTCAACCTTTGATTTCTAGTATCCCATACAGAATGGTCCAAAAGGGCTTGTTGCTTCATAGCAACTTTCAATGTAATTACTGTCTGATTCTTCTTCGGTTTCATGCTTGTGCTTTCAGTATCCCCCTTATCATGGTTTAAGTTTACCACATTAACTTTCCTCTTCTTCTAACTCATTCCATCAACCATGTTAAGGGATGGTGCATTTTCATCACTCTGATCTAGATGTAGGCCTGTAGCTTCCTCTTCTTCTTTTCCTTCATCTGGGAATTCCACAAAATAGCCTTGCTTTGGTAGTTTTTCTGTGGTTCCATCCACTTCTCATGCCCATTGGGTAAGCAAGCTAGTTTAACTCTCTGTATCTCTGAGTAGATAATTGGGCTCCTCCATATTTACTTTTGTGATTGGTAGGGCTGGGGATGTCAGTTATGATAATAGGTACCTTCAGTCCTCTGGCCTCTTTGCGAAGGCCTAGAAGCTCCACATTGTCGGGACCTAGTCTTGGCTGGGGTAAGTCCTGGTTTAGGTCAATTTTGGCTAGGTTGAGGTTTTTATGGGTGGGTTGGTTTGTTTGGTTGTTGGGTTGGGTGTTGTTTAGGGGTATAGTTGATGATAGGTTGACAATATATAGGTCTGGGTTAGAGGCTAATGTTTGGCCTGGTTGCAAATGTATCTTGACTTTAATAATAGTGTGGGGGAATAGAGGTTTGGAGCTCGGGTTTGGACCAAACCATAGAGGATTCAAGTGTTGAAAAGGCTCAGGGATGGTTTTATTTCCGTTATGCATATCTGGGTTATCAATAGGTTTTGTAAGGGCAAGCTGTTTGTAGTGGTTTTGTTGTTCTTCAGTGAAATAGGTGGTCTTTTGATTTCCTGAAGTTTGAGTAGTTTTTTCGTGTCTGTTTAGGTCTCGTCCTAAGTATTGGATACTACTGGGGGTTCCTACACTAAGCTCAGAACCATATTTGAGTTTGGTTGGGTTAGAGGGTGCCATAGCCATTGGGTTAGGACATTGATTTTGCTCGTGGCCTATAATTCTACAGTTGTAACGTAGTGATTGCAGATGCTCATATGTAGACCACTCACAGGTTGGGTAAGTCTTTCCTTGAAACCCAACAGCCAGTAGGTAGGGGTATGTTTATGTCAATCTTCACCCTTCCCCTAATGAAGTTCCTTAGAATCTTACCTTCAACTATCAGATTCTCTATCTCCATAACTTCTCCCACATTGCTCAAGAGTTTTATAGCACTAGGAACATTCATATTTTGGAGAGGGAGCTGATGGATTTGAATCCAAAATGGTGTTTTCTCAAAATCAATGTTAAAACACAATACATAGGGGTACCAATAATCAAGACATGTAAGATAGTTCATGACAAACCAGGGAGCCTTTTTTAACACTTCGGTGGCCTCTGCTTCCTGATTGAAATGGAAAAGAAACATATTATTGCCCAGTTCTGTAATATGTAGTCCTTTGTATGATGTCCATGCTTTTGCAATAATCTCCTTGACTGCTTTAATGTTGAGTTTTTTCTCTGTTCGTATCTTACCCACTAATGCTTTGTTTGACAGGGAAGTGCTGCTTTGGCTCTCAGAAACCAGATATTCACTCAATATTTCTGGATTCTCCTCTTGATGCTGATTGTTTACTTCGTAGGTTCCATCGAGAGATATAGAATAAAACTAGATGATTGGGGAAAACGGTACCTAACACAGAGGATCTCTAGATCTGTGCGACTCGAGAATATAGGGGGCTGGACATAAAGGAAAAATGACAAAGACAATAATGAGGATAAGGATGATGATTTCTAAGATATAAACCCTAAAGCATCACCAGGACCAAGCTTTAATACGGCTTATTGTATTTAGGGTTTTGTTGTAACTGATATTTTATGTTTGTAAAGAAGACAGACTCAGGGAATCTAGAAACTATAAGTATCACTAATACTCATTGACACTCACACACTGAAGTTATAACCTAACACAGAGGACTCAATATATTTCTGAGAGCTATTTTAAATAGAGGACTCTAACGCTATCCCATATTCTTGTTTTGGCTCAGACTCTTCCTTTTATTTTTTTTTAAAACGAAACGGGACACAACTACTCTATAACATCATGACAAACAAAAAGGAGACACAAACTCAGACAACACTTGACACCAGGGAGCGGAGAACAAAGCTAAAAACTAGAACAGTACAATGGGAATTAACACTAGCAGAGTAAACCCTAGCGGAACACCCTAGCGGAAAACCCTAGGAACTTGAATTGATCAAGATTTTCTTTGTGTTGATACTTCTCCTAATGGTTTTCATATTTTTTATGGCATAGCCATTCCAGAGACACAAATGACAACAAGAACACAAGCGATGACCTTCCTTTGATAAGCCTTTGATATTTCTTATATATATATTCCTTTTGGCAGAGTAAGCATATGACCAACTTTGACAAATTTTATACTTTTACGTATTAGTATATTATTACTAGATGTGTTTTTTTATATCTTTAAATGACTAAACATGAATAAAATTTAAATTTGAATAGGATCAAAATTGTATATTTATTTTAGAAGAGTCTGATTTAGGATACTAAGCCAAAAAACTTAGTAAAAAATACTAAAGGGCATATAAGTCATTTCCCAAATAATTAAAAAACCCAATTTCAAAACACTTTCCCCAATTTCAAAAATCACAAAGCAAACGAACGAACAAATACTCTACGCGCAAACGAACGAATCCACTCTACAAACTCGTCGTCGCAAACCTTCTTCTACGTTAATGGATTTTTCCCTTCCAACTTGCGTTTGGTTAATCTGAATTCAAGAGTGGTCCAAATTATATATAGCTAGCTGCACATTTACCAGGAGAAAAACAACTAACCACTAACCACAAACTAGTAACACAATGGTTAGTAGCCACTAACCATTCTGTTACAAGTTTGTGGTTAGTGGTCACAGATAGCAAAAGGAAGCACTTTACAAGTCTGTTGATGGACGGCAGCGAGCAAGGACGAAATCAACGGCGGCGGCGGTTGATGAACGATTGACAGTGATGATGAACGGGTGCCGACATCTCTGTTGCATTGCGTTGCGTACGTGAAGAACGTCGTGAAGAACCTGAACGTGAATACGTGATAAAACTCAGGGGTAAAATGCCAAAAATTGCCCTCTTTAAATGACAGCCATTAGATCATATTTCATTAAAACATAAGGCATCCAATGGCTGATTGTGGTTTGGTATAAAATACTAAGAATTTGACTTAGTATTTTTTTTTTGGTGCACAAAGATTTGACTTAGTATCCTAAACCACCGCCATTTTAGAACATAAATTAGATTTCCCCTTCTATATTTTTAAAATATTAGCATTATAATTAAACATAATAATATATCATGAAATATCTTTTATGTGAGTTGGAAAATGCTTAAGTAAAAATGTAGAAAACTTTTACATCTGTTCTTCAAGAAAATACAAAACTTATTGTAAAAAAAGAAAATATAAAACTTCTTAAATAGGGCAATGTACAAATTCAAATTCTATTTTGAGTCGGCTGAATTTACGACACTGTTTGCCTTTTTTTTGTGTGTGTGACAATGACCCTGTTTGCCTTAGTTGGAGAAGAAATTGCACTCATGTATCACGTGGCTATTAATGGTGAACTTGTAAAAGAAAACACTCGATGTACCGAACTTGTAAAAGAAAACACTCGATTATGATTCCGATCACACAATAAGTTTAATAATGAATATAGAACGAAAATGCTAATATACATTGTGTTTAACATTTTTTATATAAAATGTTATATCTCTTAAAATCTGTTTAAATTACAATGAGATTATAAAATACAAGTCAACGTCATACTTAAACTATTAAAAAAAAGATGATTATTAATAAAATACTAAATTCTTACACGACAATTTTATCCACGTCGCTTTTGCGGCAAAAAAAGGAAAAAGAGAACAATACTGTATTTATCAGGTTTAGCTACAATGATTATTTTCTTCTTTTGTCGCTTTTTACACATTTTAATCGAGACAGGTGGAGGGGAGGGAGATAAGAGAATATTTGCTATTTTGCTAGTATCATTTTTGTTGAGAGAAGATAGAATAAAATTTCAGATTTGGATAGTTTACATCTCTCTCTAAATAAGATAGTCTCCCTAGTTATATGGTAAAAATTTGAGATTATATAAAGATAAAAAGTGAATTAGTTCTAAATTTTCCCTCTCCTTGTTAACCAAATATATATGTAATTAATGTCTTCCCCCCTCTTTTTGAACTAAACATAGGCTCTTTTTTGCAACATAATACCTTTAGTTTATAGTGGATAACTTATAGCAAATAAGTTAGTTGCAAGTGTTTGGTAATATTAGTTTATTGCAATTTTTCACTAACTTATAGCATTTTTCGAATACTACTTGAAGTAGCTTTTGAACTTATAACTTATAGTGTTTTATTTTTTCTCTTATTTTTACCTGTATTATTATTTTGGTATGAACAGAGTATCCTCTGCGCGCAATTGCAGAGACTAGTCCATCGAGTCGGGCAGGACCACAATGTGTGGCAAAGTTCTTCCTCAAGAGATTTAACACTGTCAAATGCCCAAGACTGGATTCGAACCCAAGACCTTAGATAAGTTGAAAGAGACTCAAACCATCTCGTTCAAGTGCTTTTATGTACCATATTGCAGAAGACTAATCACTTTAATGTGTGATATAATTATTTTTTGATAAAATTACGAGCCTTTTCCAATTATACACTTTCTCTTTATCAACGGTTGGCTAGATCACAAAGATTTTAAGTCCTTGTTCAAAAATGTTGGGTTGAGTTTGATGTCACAGGTAATATGGCTTATATTGTTAAAGAGAAATTTAACCTGTTAAAAAATAAGTTATGTGCTTGAAATAAGGAAGTTTTCGGTATCATTGATACTAATGTTGAAGCGGAGGTCAAGGAGGTGATTGAGTTGAATAGTGTTCTAGTTGAGAATTGGGATGAAGCCGTCGTGCTAAAGAGAAAGGAAGTTTCTACTAAGTATTGGAGGGACATTCAATTGAAAGAGAGTTTATTGTATCAAAAGAGCGGGGAAGGGTGGATTAAAGAGGCAGACGCTAATTCAAAGTTTTTTCATTCTATATAGAGGTATTGTCGGCGGAGGAGTAGATTATCGATTTTAGATGATCAAGGAGTGTTCACTACAAGAATAAATGGTTTTACCCACCAAAATTACCCACGAACTCAAAATCTGTTGAACCTGTTTGCGTGTTACAATTAATAAACCCACTCTTCTCCCACAACCTTTCATTTCCATTTGCGTGTTACTCAAAAATGTCTCATTTTCACTCTTTTTTTCCTAAGTCTCTTCTCTTCTCACTAGAACCTCCTGTCTCCACCACCTTCCTCCTCCCTCCTCTGCCCTCTTCCGCGCTCCTCCACCCTTAGCCAACGTCAACTTACAAGAAAGTTCAAGCAGGAACGCTCTTTGTCGTCAGTTGATATTACATAGGGGCGGTTGTCTACCGACGACAACTCTCGTCTACTTTTCATTTCACGGTATCATCTTCTCTCACAATCTTTGTTTCCCTCAAATTCATACATCTAATTCCAAAACCTATTTCTCAATTGCATTCGATTTCTACTTCCAAACCCTAAGTCTCAGTCTCATTCGATGTGTGTCAAAATTTGGGGCTCTATTTTGGGGCTTTATTTTGGGGATTCTTTCAAACCTTTTCCCTTTCTTTTCGTACACTCAGTTTGTTAGGTTTAGCATTGATTTAGGGCCTGTTTGAATAAGTTTTGTTTTTTAGTTTTTAAAAACAATTTTGTAAATCAATTTTTAAAATCATTTTCTCAGAAAAAAGAAGAAAAAAACTTGTATGGTAATCCAATTTTAATGTTTGTTTTAAAGATGAGAAAACAAAAAAACTTGTTTGGTATAATTGTTTTTAAATTATGTTTTAAAAATTAAAAAACTTATAACTTGCAAGTTTTTCCTAATGAATCTTTTTTAACATGTTTTCTTTTAATTTGAATGGTTAGGTATATTTTTAGTCCCTATAAAGTTTTAAAATGTCAACTCATTTATACCGTTCAAATTTTTAAATGATTTTTTGTATAAAAAACACGTCTGCATCTATTAACTCAAATAGATGGAATGTCTAAAAAAGAGTTTATGTGTAACGAATTTGAAATCATAAAGGACCAAACTGGAAAAAAAACTGAAAGGCGCAAAGTGAACTTTTAAAATAGCAAAGGACAAAAATGCATTTTATCCTAAAAAATATATAAAACCATCTTTTTGGGTATGCAGGGAGACAGTGGGGGAGAACGAGGTGGAGAGAGGATGAGGAGGAGAATAGGGTGATATAAGACGTCTTACAAGCACTGAATCTTAAAATCCTTACAAGCACTGAACACCAAAATACTTACAAGCAACACCCTTCACCAATAGATTGATCTAGGGCCTTAAGCTTCCATGGAGGTTAGGGCACCAAAGTAAAACTGGAGTTAGGAATGAAAAAGAGAGATAAAAATGGATCGAAAAAGTGTATTTAGTCTCAGAGAAAACGAAAAAACACGTTGTCAAAAAGACACAATCAAAAACACCAAGTGAAAAGATATAAAGAGTACATTAAAATTCACTAATCAAATTCTCTCACACTTAAGCTTTTGCACTCCAGGCAAAACATTAAAACAAGACAAAAAAAAGAAAATGCATGAATTTCTAACGAACCCAAAGAATGCAAAGTCATAAGAGAGACATTTTTCCTAGGCATCAGGGAGAATCACAATCAGAGATAGCACTTAATTACAATCAAGGAAAAAAAGAGGATAGAGCACCAAAGAGTGAATCATAAGTGATGAGTTCTCACAGGATATGTATAAGTAATGCGGTAGCTCAATCACTCAAGTGTCTAGGCTTGTGTTTACTCTCATACACACACACACACACACACACACACACACACACACACACACACACACACACACTAAGAACATCAATGAGAGTTAGCGCTACCATATGCTTGACAAGCTTCTAACATCCACACTTAAGAATACATGCACATAAGAGTAAAAGGTCTTTGTAATGGTTGTAATGGGGCCAAGGTCAATGTGGGATAGTCCTAAGGGGAAATAGACTAAAAAGAATCAAAGAGGATAAAGTGCTCCACCGAATCGAGAGCACTTTGAGGATCTTCTGAAATCACTATGACAATACACTCACTTCGAATCGGGAGTGTATTGTCCCCGATTCGAAGATCTCGAAGACTTAGTAACGAGCCTAACTCGGTGGGAATGGGACCGGTAAGCTGGTTGGAGAAGAGAAGTAGAGATTCAAGTGAAGTGAGGTTAGAGGGAGTTGGTGAAATGGGACCCGTCATTTGAAAGATCAAAGTGGAGCACTTTGAGGATCTTCTAAAAGCACTCTCATAGTGATTTCAGTTTCAGTATCTGCAGTAGGATGAGAAAGGAGAAATAGAAAAGAAGAAAAACTGAAGAGAAAGAGAAGTGTAAGTGTTAAAATCTTCATCGTTAAAGCAATTTAGCAAAGCTGAAAACTCAAAACAGAAGAAATCTTTGTGTTCTGGTGTTGATATAATGATATGAAGAGAGAAAAATGTAATGAAAATTTATAGAGGTAGTTGGAAATGCGGTGGTGGTGGTGGTGGGTGCCTGGGTGGTTGATATTGGATTGTGAGAGTTTTGTTTTGAGTATAGATGAGAATTAGGAGATAAGATGTAATTTGTAAGTAATGCATATTAATGAGTATAGATGAGGATTAAGAGATAAGGTGTAATTTGTAAATAGTGCATATAGATGAGGATTAAGAGATAATGTGTACTAGTGCATATTAATGAGTATAGATGAGCATTAAGAGGTAAGGTGAATGTTACTCAAAATGAGTATAGGAAATCTCTAAACATCAAAAGAAATCTCTATAAGGAATGTTTTTTCAAGTGATAATACGCGTGCCACTTTATCACAAACGTTTGGTCTTTATTTTTTTTTTTTTGTATTTTTAATTTTTTTTCATTTTCTATATTTTCATTGCTTCCAAGACCTAACATTCTTCCCTTTCCATCTGTCTCTCTCTTCCCATCAACACGCATCTTCCTTTTCTTTCGTTAGTATCTTTTTTTTTTGACAATCTTTCGTTAGTATCTTAAGGTGTGCATTTTGATGTATTTTCGGGTTTAGAAAAAAAAATTAACTGTTCAAATATGTGTAGTTCGTTGCTCAATAACTATTTTGGTGAAGAAAAAAATAGTAATTTCCTAATAAAATACGTAAAGTATGATGCTAAACAGTGTTTTTTAGGGTACTTAAGAGTCTACAAAAAAAGTTAGATGTTCAAATATGAGAAGTCTGTTCTTCAAGAATCGGTTAGCTGGAAAAAAGATATAGTTTTATGGCAAAATATGTAAAGTGAGATGCTAAGCAAATTATTTTGGTGTACTTTATGATTAATAAAATTTAACTGTCCAAATACGCAAAGTTTGTTCCTCATTAATCGTGTGATGAAAAATAATAATTTCGTGACAAAATACGTAAAATGTGATAATTTGGTGTTGATAATTTTATCTTTATTTTATAATTCAAGAATCGTGTTGCAACATTTACTCTCACGGAAACTTACAACATTTACCCCCGCAATAACTGCAACCATATTTACAATAGAATCTCCATCTTCTTCTTTCAACTTTGTATAGATGCTTTTATTTTATTTGTGGTATTCACCTAACCATGGACGATACCCACGTGTTTCACTTTTTAATTGTATTCATATAACCAGTAATGATGACGTAACGTCTAGTCATCATTACTGGCGCGGCATGTCGTTTCAATTTTTGCTCCGTCAGTCACATCCACTCGGCTGGACAACAACGCAAAAAGGGGGGCAATTTGTTAACACCCAAAATAAATTAAGTTGTTGGCTGAGGGGAATAGAAGGAATGTGAAGGAAAAATGGGCTTGAGGCAGCCATAAGAACACTCGAGCAGAGGGAGTATTTTCCATGGCAACGGGGAAGGACACGCAGAGTTGAAATATTGTGAACCACCGAGAGAGTAAAAAAGGATCACCGATGCAAAGTAGGACCCGGATTGGAGGGTGTCTTCACCACAGGGTAACTCACTTGAGACATCAACAGCCGAAGGGCGAGGATGGGACGTGGCCGAGGAAGGCTGTGGTCGGTGAATAGAAGATGTCGTGGAAATAGGAGTGACTAGGGTTTACCCTAATAACAAAATCTACAGGAAACACAAATTTGTCAACCTTAACCAATATCTTTAATAATTCCTTCTGGATAGGCTATTGATCTATCAGCAAGTTGAAGTGTTACAGTTGTAGGCCTGGCATTTCCAATTCCAAGTTGTGTAAATATGGATTTGGGCATCAAGTTAATGCCTGCACCTAAATCACACAATGCACGACCTGTATAAAATTTTCAAATTGAAAATGGAATTGTAAAACTGCCAGAATCTTTCAATTTCCTAGGAATTTTGTTTTGCATTAATAAACTACATTCTTTTGACATTGCAACTGTTTCAAAATCCCCTAATCTTCTTCTTTTTGTAAGCACATCTTTCATAAATTTAGCATAATTTGGCATTTGTTGAAGTGCTTCAACTAAGGGAACATTGATGTGCAACTCTTTTAAAACTTCAAGAAATTTACTGAATTGCTTCTCCTCATGTGCTTTTTTTAATCTTTGAGGATAAGGAGGAGGAGGGTATTCAGGAACTAACCTTGGCATTTGAACATCTTGAGATGCAGGAGCATTGGATGCTTCTGCATTTTTTTCTTTTTTGTTTTTCTCATTTTTTTCATTTTGTTCTTTTTCTCCCTTACCTTCACCTTCAATCTCATATGGTTCTGAAAGATCTTTCCCATTTCTTAGGGAAATAGCTTTCATTTGTTCCTTACCTGGCCTTTGTGAGCTTGTAGCTTCTGTATTTGATGGTAATGAACCTGTTGGTCTTTGATACAGAGCTGTTGCTAAGTGCCCTACTTGATTCTCCAAATTCTTTATTGATGCATCTTGAGCTTGCCTAGCTGTTCTGGTTTCACTAATAAAGGACTTGAGCAAGGCTTCTAAGGAGTTATCATTGGCAGGTGGTTGTTGTCTTTGATAGTTCTAAGATTGGAATCCTGGTGGTGCTACTGGTGCTGAAGCATTAGGTGCAGGAGCACTGGTATTGCTCCATCTAAAATTTGGACGGTTTTTCCAGCCAGGGTTATAGGTGTTGGAATAAGGGTTACTATTTCTATCATATCCTACATAATTTACAGAGAAAGGGTTGCTAGGACACTCCTCATAAAGGTGACCTACTCCACAATATACACAACTTGTAGCTCTTGGAGGGGCTTGTTCTATGGCTGCTGCAGTGTTTTCTATTGGTGCAACTGCATTAGATGCAGTTGCACTGTTTGAAGTGAAGTTTTTGAACATGTTTGCTAGTGAGGCTACTTGAGCAGATAGGGCTGATATTTCATTAATTTCATGTACCCCTGATGGTTTCTTTTGGGCACTCACCCTCTCAGTAGGCCAACTAGAACTATTGGTTGCAATTCTATCAATCAATTCACATGCTTCATTATAAGACAAGTTTAATAACACACCCCCAGATGATGCATCAAGCATTATTCTGGTTTGGGGTTCTAAACCATTATAAAAAGTTTCCATCTGAATAATGACAGGTAAACCATGATGTGGACATTTTCTTAAAAGCTCTTTCCATCTTTCCCATGCTTCAAACAATGATTCAAATTCTTTTTGTCTAAAAGATGTAATATCATTTCTCATTCTGGCATTTTTTATGGGTGGAAAATATTTTGCTAAAAACTTTTCAGCCATTTCATTCCAAGTATGTATAGAATTTGGTTCTAAAGAATTTAGCCAAGATTTGGCCTTATCTTTCAAAGAATATCGAAATAGCTTAAGTCTAAATGCATCCTCACTAACACCAGAAATGATAAAGTTACTACATATTTCTAGAAACTGTTTTAAATGTTCATGGGGATCCTCGTGAGGAAATCCACCAAATTGACCAATTGTTTGTATCATTTGAAACATCATGGGTTTAAATTCAAAATGCACAGCATCTATATGAGGTCTTGCTATGCTTGTTTGCATATTTTGATGATCTGCTTCAGTATCTGGTTGTGATCCAGGACCACCTCTGACTGAGGCTGGTCTTGAGCCTTGTCCTTCACCTTGTTGAGACATTGAGTTTCTACAGCCTTGAATTCTTTGTTTCTGGAGTCTAAGCAACTTTCTGAACTGTCTTTCTATTTCTGGATTTAATTCAAATTCTGGGGATTTGGCCCTGTGCATACCATGCATCTGCACTTAAGAAACAAACTACCAGAGTAATAAATACTAATTTATAAATCTAAACAACAAAAATTAATGGCAATCCCCGGCAACGGCGCCAAAAACTTGGTGTGTGGAAAAGTGTACCAGTATACACAGTCACAAACAAGTAGTATAAAAGATCGAACCCACAGGGATTCGATTAACTCTTGTAGCTCAAGTTCATAAAAATTAGTGCAAACTATCTACTCACAATTTGGGATGATTGTGATATGAAAACAGAATTTAAATAAGCAACAAAATGTAGAGGAGATCAGTTGAGAATGATAGTTGAGATGTCTTTGCCAAATAAGTCACTTTTAAGAGTATTGTGCAGTTAAGTGGTGCAGTTGCATCAGTATGTGCTTTTCAGTCACTTTCTTCAGAGTTTCATTACAAGTTTCCTATGTCTAGGCTGATCACCATAAGGACTATGTTATCCTATGTCTAGGACTTAACATGGATTTAACAAAGTTTTCTTTATTAAAACAAGTTAACAAAGACTTTATTAAAACACTCACCCTTATTAGTTTTTGATTTCTACTTATAAACCATGTCTGTGAATATAACTCTTCTTATTCTAAGTGATCAACCTCAAAATAAGATGGATGTAGTATTACACAAGAACTAAAATGCATACACCACATAAAAGCACAACAACTTACTTAAAAGATCATTATAAGGTTAGAACATCTCAACCAAGGATATTTAGCTCATAATAGGCATTGCAAGACAGAGATAGATGAAATAAAACATGTTGATATAATTGAAATTACAAAGGAAAACAATAAGGTAACGTTTACACAAATTGGGGTTCCCTTGTATAAGATTGCCAAGCAATGCAGTTGCAATGATTCCTTGCACTACACTAATTCTACGAAGAAGTGAAAGGAGAAGTTGTCACGTCCTTCCTTACCTTCTTACAAACTAACAACAAAACTAAAATCTAATGAGAAGAAGTGTAAAACTATATTATGAGTGATATCTTTCAAGTGAGGAATGGGAGCCTTTATATGGCCTTCAAAAGTAAGCCCTTCCTTGGAGATTAAGTTAACCATGGTTACTTTTCAGATCTTTAATAAAGCAATTTGATTTCTTCACTCAAGTGCAAAGAGAGGTCCAATAAGGGATGACCAAGTGTCCCATATGAATGACTCTTCAAAATGGTCTTCAATTGTAAGCGCTGAAATTTGCATGTGGCATGTGCCCCATGTGATCCATGACTAAGCATGATGTCATCCTTGAAGTGCTTGTGCATTGGTATGGTTGATGGTGCTTCTTGCATTGTAATCTGTCTGCAGTGCAGCAGCATCCAGTGCAGTTGCATTGCTGTCTTGAGGAGCAGTTGCACTTGTCCTATTTCTGCCTGTTCTTTAGTGCAGTTGCATCCACTGCAGATGCACTTGAACAAACACAACAAAACATACCAATATATATATATACAAAATGCTAAGTTATGAATTCATCCTTTCTTAAAACCTTGAATGTTGTTATTTTATTCATATAACTAGATTTAACACATAATTTACTTGAATCTAAGCAATTATTTAGGTTTAGATCTATAAATAACTCTAAATAAAATAGAGTTATCAGTGCTTTGGAGGTGGAGCTAAGTTCCATACCTCATATTTCTCAAATTGAGCAAGATCATCTTGCATTGCTTCTACCCATGATTCATCAACAATTGCTTCAATTATATTCTTTGGTTCTATTGCTGAAATCAGAGCACTGTGAGAAGCTTCTCTTCTGAATGAATTTTTGGTTCTAACTGGTTCAAAATTTTCTTCAATTGCTTTCTCTTGAGGATGCTTAGTCACCATTCTCCAACTCCTTAGCAGCTTGGAGGCTTGAGTTGGTTGAGTTTGGGGGTTCTTTAGATGTTGAGAAGGGACGAGTGCAGAATCAGATTCTGTTTTCTCATGAATTTCATTACCCTTCTCATCTGTCTTATCTGCATCTATCTCATCATATTCATTTCTATCTCTTGAACTGTTAGTTTCAATAAACATAACATGCATGCTTTCTTCAACATCCTTAGTCCTAAGATTATAAACTCTATATGCTTTAGATGCGAGAGAATATCCTAAGAATACTGCATGATCTGATTTAGCATCAAACTTTCCCAAACTGTCCTTGTTATTTAAAACAACAATCACAACCAAATACATGGAAATAAGATATAGTGGGCTTGTTTCCTTTCCAGACTTCATATGGGGTTTTGTTCAAAATCTTTCTAATGGTTTCTCTGTTCAAAATATAGCAAGCAGTGTTTACTGCTTCTACCCAAAAGTATTTTTCAATTTTTTGAATCATTGAGCAACGTTCTAGCCATCTCTTGCAATGTTCTATTTTTTCTTACACCATTTTTTTGAGGAGTTCTTGGACAAGAGAAGTTGTGAGACACACCACTCTCTTCAAGAAGCATTTTCAAATTCTCCTCCATGGTCACTTCTAATTGCAACAATGTTAGAACCTTTCTCATTTTGAACTTTTCATAAAAATTGTTTTGAAGTTTTCAAAAGCCTCATCTTTATGTTTCAGAAAAATAACTCATGTGAATCTTGAGTAATCATCAACAATAACAAAACCATATTTCTTTCCACTTAGGCTAACATGCTTGGTAGGGCCAAATAGATCTATATGCGGAAGTTCCAAAGGTTTTTGAGTGGAAGTCATGTTAATAGGTTTAAAATATGATTTTACATGCTTTCCTTGAATGCATGCTTCACAAGATTTATCCTTCTCATAATTGATCTTTTGAAGCCCTCTGACTAAATCAAGTTTGGACAATTTTGAAAGGGTTTTCATGCTAACATGACCAAATCTCCTATGCCACATCCATTTGTCATCTTCTTTTGAAATAAGACACATTTGATCAGGTAAATCATCAAGACAAATGCTATAGAGATTATTTGTTCTATGACCAGTAAAAATAGTTTTTCTAGACTCTAAACTATTTATTTTGCATGCACCAGATTTAAAAAATATTTCATGTAAAGAATCACATAATTGACTCACACTAAGCAAGTTATGTTGTAATTCCTTAACAATTTTAACATTTTGAATCTGAACTGAGTTTATTTTACCTACTATGCCTACTCCTTTGATGAAGTCTTTGACATTATTACCAAACATTACAAGTCCTCCATCAAGGCTCTCCATGGAGAGAAACTTATCCTTCTCCCCAGTCATGTATCTTGAGCATCCACTGTCTAGGAACCACATCTTTCTCATTGATGTTAAGAGACACTCCTGTATCAAAAATCAATAATCTAGGTCCCCTTTGTTTTTGGGTCCTTGGTAGTTAGTTGACTTCCAAATGGAACCTTTTTTCCTTTGGTTATAGTTTGAAATATGGTGTCCAAACTATTTGCTATATGAGCATCTGACTTTTGATATTTTACTTTTTTAAAAAGAAATCTTTCTTATGAGTTTAACCATCTCAAGAATCTTTTTGCTTACTTGAGAAGCCTCAAGATTTTCTATACAAATCAATAGCTCATTTGTCAAGTCCCTAATTTGTTCTTTCAAAACATGGTTTTTCTTTTCAACATCAGAGTTATGGGAACTTATCTTATTTGACATTTTCAATTTGAAAAGCTTATATTGTTCAAAATGCTTAAAATGATATTGTTGCAAAGTATGAATGGTTTTAGCCATTCTTTCATTCTAAACTCTAAGTTCCTCATCTTCTTTCTTTGAGTCTCAAAACTGTTCTCTAAATAGCATGCCTTTTTGAGATAAACTATTTGAGTCATCTAATAAAATATGGAAAGAAGATTAAATTTCTTAACAGCTATCACATTTTGAAAGATTAGAATTTGATACCTCTTCTTGTTGATGAGTGGGAAATCTTGCTTCATGTGCGCCTTATATACTGTGGTGATGTCTTTCCTTTCCTTCTATTTGATGAAGCACTTTCTGGAAGGAAGGAAACAGAATTTGGTTTGCTCATGACTTCTTCCAAGATCTTTTCCTCTCACACTGTTGAGTGTGCTCAACCTAGAGGCACTACGCTAGATCTTGAGAAAAAGGGCACCCTATTGGGCAGCGCTCTTGATGTAAGCGCTGCTTTTGGTCTAAAATATCAGGGAATGGGCAGCGCTTCTGTTGGAAGCGTTGCTTTTGGCTAAAACACGGAGAGCAATGGGCAGCGCTCCCTTGCCAAATGCTGCCTATTACTAAGAAGATGGGCAGCGCTCCCTTGCCAAATGCTGCCTATTACTAAGAAGATGGGCAGCGCTCTTTGCAAATAAATGCTGCCTATTGCTTTTTTTTTCTTTTTCCTTCCCTCGCGTACCTATAGTGGTTTAACGTTATTATTTCGGGTCTTCTCCATTAACGTACTCACCTTGCTCTCTCACTTTCAACTCTCCCACTCACGTACTCTCTCTCTCTCTCTCACTTTGTTGCTCTCTCACCATTTTGTTTCTCTCTCTCTCTCTCAACCATTTCGTTTCTCTCTCTCTCTCAACCATTTCATGTGTTTTGGTTTTGGTTTACACACCCATTTCGTTTTGGTTAGTGTTCAAGCATCTTCAAGCCAAGAATCTTTGAAGGTAACTCATAAACCCATTTCTTGGTTTGCATTTAAAGTGTTTGTGTTTTTGACTCAAAGAATCCCGTTACAAAGAAACCCATTTCGTTGTCGTTTTACTGCTTAATATCATGCTAATTATTTTGGATAATGTGCTATTAGAGTGGATCTTATTTAAAACTGAATGTGTTCCTTTACTTTTAGTTGTTCTTGAAATGAAATAAATATTGGTATCTTGCCTGTGCTGAAATTTAGGCTTGGCTAAAACAATGATTCTTGAAATCTATTGCTAAAAACTGTTTAGATTGAACCATGTTGATTTATGTCTTCATAGATATTGCATTGTTTGGTTTGGTTTGGTATCTATCTACACAAGGCTTTGTTAATCATAAGTAGAATTTGCAAGGAAAAAATCGGTTGTCTTACTGCATTTTTATCATGCTTTATATTATGGAAAATGTGCTACTAGAGTGGATATTTAAAAATGAAATTGCCTCTCCTATTTTTTTAATGTGTTCCTTTTCTTTTAGTTGTGCTTGAAATGAAAGATTGATACCTAACTTGTGATGAAGTTTAGTCTTGGCAACAACAATGATTCTAAAAATCTATTGCTAAGAACTGTTTTGATTGAACCATGATGATTTATTTCTTCATAAATATTGCATTGATATGTAGGCTTTGTATTCTTGATACCTAAGATTGATAGCTAAGAACTGTGAAACTTTTTGTTTTAGGTAGGCTTTGTATTCTTGATTTGAATATAAGTTATGCATGTCTAGAACTCTTCTATTACTACTTTGATAGCATAAATTCTTTCATTTTTTGTAGTTCTACCTTATCAAATATAAGTTATGCAAACTCTTCTATTACTAGAAATAGATCACCTTTTTTTTATATTATATATTTTATACTTGAACAAGAATAACCCAGTGATTGTGGTATTATATGTTATGATACCATTTAACGTAACCAGACTTCACAGATAAGAGACAATCTCTGAAGCATGGGTACTTCAATAACTTGTATATGTGTGTTGAATGAAACTAGCAAAGTAAAATCGAATATGCCTAAATCGAATATGCGAATTGTTTGTTAGGTTTTGCGGAGTTTGTTTTACCGGAGCTTTGCGTTCATTTTTCAAGTTCGTCCTGGTTCGAATGTTCGTTCTAGTGTGTGGTTCGCATGCGTTGGAGTACATTGTTGCTTTCACTTGTTCAGGTACTTTTGTTGTTTTCTTGTATTTATTATAGGAAGAATGACAATATGGAAGACATCAAAGTCTTTGATTTCGTTTTAGAACTCTTTTTTATTTTGATTTGACCATATATTTCAATTCTAATTTTATTTAATTATATAATTTCATTTTTTTCTCGATTGTCGGTGGAAGACATACTCTGCTGCCCAGCTTGATGAGTTTAGGGGAGAGTGGTGCCATTTTGTCTCGCAATTTTTTTGATTTTGGATAGCTTGTAATGTTGTAAATTGTTAAGAGTTTGATTTGCATACATGCATATTGTAAGTTGCTAGCTTGTTTTAATTTGGATACATATTGTAAGTAGCTTGCTAGTTTTGGATACATATTGTTAGAGAGTTTGTTTTGGTTCATATTGGTGCATTTGGATATATAACTAGTTTATATATATATATATATGTTGTTAGTATATAATGGATTGGATTGGTATTGGCTGTATATGACCAGGAAATTACCAAATAAAAAAAGGAAAATACATAAAAACAGAAAAAAAAATTATACAATGGGTAGCGCTTGCTGGGAGAAGCGCTGCTCATTCACCTAGCGCGTTTAGCAATAGGCAGCGTTTTGTAATATGAAGCGCTGCCCATTGCTAAACGCGCTAGGTGAATGAGCAGCGCTTCTCCCTGCAAGCGCTGCCCATTCACCTTGCGCTTTTAAAAATGGGCAGCGCTTCCTTTTACAAAACACTGCCTCTTGCTAAACGCGCTGGCTGAATGAGCAACACTTCTCCCTGCAAACGCTGCCTATGACTACCAATGAGCAGCCCTTCTTAAACGCTGCCCATTTTGGGCGTGGAATCAGCAGCGCCAAATTTAGCAGCGCTCAGAAACGTTGCCCATGGCAAAAAAAAAAACGCTGCCCATCCCCAAATCTGTTGTAGTGAGGCCGAGCTCTGATACCGATTGAAGTCAATGAGTGTCACAAGGAAGGGGGGTTGGAATTGTGTCCCTTTTAAAAATTAACCTGAAACAACATAAACAGCTTCACAAGTATTGTTAGACAATGTGTGTGTAAATGCAAAGTTGAGAAGGGTGTGTGAAAACAGTCTTCTCAACTATGATAGTGAGTAGAGAAGGGTGATATGAATCTGTCTTCTCAACAATGTTTCTGAGTTGAGAAGGGTCAGTTGAAACAGTTTTCTCAACTGTGATAGTGAGTAGAT
This sequence comes from Astragalus glycyphyllos, assembly GCA_963573325.1. Classification (NCBI taxonomy): domain Eukaryota; kingdom Viridiplantae; phylum Streptophyta; class Magnoliopsida; order Fabales; family Fabaceae; genus Astragalus; species Astragalus glycyphyllos. The sequence continues at coordinate 80,111,021 of OY754311.1, forward strand.
AAGAGTGAGATGAAACTGTCTTCTCAACTATGTTTCTAAGTTGAGAAGGGTCAGTTGGTTCTTTCTTCTCAAAACAACTATAAGTAAAGAGAACAAGATGATTTTCAAAATAGATTTTCCAAGGTAAGAGATAGTGTTTGAAAATCTTATCTTAAGTGTGAAGTACTTAAGAATAGTGCTTTAAGTTTACCACTTTGAAAACATTTGAGAAGGATTGTAAAAACAATGTTTTTAGAAAAACTGTGTGTAGCTAAGAAGGGTCAGCAAATGCTGTTTTCTCAGTTTTTCAAAAAACCTTCTCCAGATGGAGAGTTTTAATCACAGTGTAAAACAACTTAGAAAAGCAGTAAATAACATAATGATGTATAGTGGTTCACCCCAAAACCCTGGGCTACATCCACTCTTCACTCCCCGTGTGTATTTCCACTATTTTCCAAATAGTTACAACTTTACAACCAACCTAGGCTTAAAGTTCTCATGGTAGTTTTCTTAACACAGCTCTACCTACTATTTCTCACACCTAATAAGCTCCTGCTGATCTATTAGGTAGCTTTTAACACAGAAGCAACTCACTTTTCAAGCCTTAAAACAACACATGCTACTTGAGAAGGTTTCTTATAGGCTTCTCTTTAACCATAGCAACACCATGCTATTTGAGAGGACTTACAACAAGTTTTTTACACTTTCTGGTTTGGGGGTTTTTTGTGGGATTACAAGAGCTTGGTTTAAACAAGGTAGATTCAACTGAATCCTTAAACAACAAGCTGAAATATATAATCAGAAAATAGAATCCCTAGATTAAAGCATGACTTGAGTATGGGTGAGAGAACTACTTGAGAAGCATGGGAAGAATTTGATTTCTCTCTCACAAAGAACTTCAACAATGATCCATGGTGGTATATATAGCCATTGAGTCAAAATAAATGTGTATTAACCATTGGATAATGAATTAGAGTCGTTGGAGGGGTTTCCCAAGTCAATATAGTCGTTGAGAAAGGTGGACAGTTGTTTCTGCACTTTCTGCAGAATATAGCCGTTGAGAAAGTTGGCCAGCTGTTTCTACACTTTCTGCAAAAGACAGCAAACTACAGCTGTCCTGACTCTTCTCTTCTTTGAATCTTCTCAACTTTGAGTCTTGTCAATTTGATACTTCTCAAGTTGATGCTTCTCAAGGTGATGCTTCTCAACTTGACTCTTCTCATAATGACCCTTCTGATCTTGACCCTTCTTGTCACGATGCTTCTCAACTTGATTGTGAATCTTCTCATGTTGACTCTTCTAATGACTCTTCTCATGTTGACTCTTTTTATGATGACTCTTATCATGATGATTCTTCTTATGATGACTTTTCTCATGATGAATGTTCTCATCACGACTCTTCTCATGTTGAGTCTTCTTATCCATATTGACTCTTCTCATGATGAGTCTTTCTTTTGTTAACCCTTCTTAGCTAATGACCTTTTTCTTCTCTTCCAAGGGTGTTTTTCTTTGTTATTTCTATCAACATTCTTATGGCTTTTTTATCTTGTCATTGCTCCAAGTGTTTTCACACTTATGCTTCTTAAAAGCATATTATCTTCTTGAGAGTAGCTAACATATCCTGTTCTTAAATTTCACTCAAGAAGAAACATTAGTAGCATATGAAATCAGATAACTTAAGCTTCTCACATTTGAAGTTTGCTAACCATCAAAACTCAATTGGGATTTTGCCTCAACAAGATCAATATTCTTCTTGTATATGTTACAACTACAACAACATCACATGAGTGACAGCTTCAAAATTAAATCCTAAATTTGTCACTTATTTTCTATAGTTTTCCTAGCATCCTAGTAGATTACAAACGCGATTTAAACAACATAACATTTATAAATTGGATATCTTTTTATTCACGGATTCATCATACCACTACAAGAAAAATCGGATTTTTCGGTGGGCAAAATCCGTCGGAAATGTCCGAAATCCACCGAAAAATTGGATTTTCCGGCAGATTTTCCGCCGGTAATGGTCGTTTCCGGCGGATTTTAATTTTATTTTTTTGAGAAATCTGCCGGAAATATACACTACCGGCAGATTTTTTTTAAAAAATTTTTTTAAAATTTTCCGAATTTTAAAATTTAATATGTATTTTAATAAAAAGTAAAAAAATACGAAATTGAAGTTGAATATTGAATGGTAATGTTGAAGTAGGAAGGAATAAAAGAGAATATGAGAAGAAATAATATAGGAGAGAGGAAGTATGAAGGAGTGAGAATGAAGAAGAAATAAGAATAAAGAAGTGAGAATGAAGAAAAAAGGAGAATTATAGAAGAGAGATATGTAGAGAAATTTTTGGAGATTAGAGAGTATGAAAAAGAAGAAGAAAGATAAGGTAGAGAAAATGTAGAAGAGAATGGGAAGGAAAGAAAGAGTTAAACGACAGACTGAGAGGAGTGTAGGAGAAAGTTATATTTATAGACGGATTTTTTCCCTCCAAATTTTTCCGGCGGATTTTTTTCCCTCCAAAATTTTCCGGCGGATTTTTTTCCCTCCTTTGATTGAATATCTAACGTCTACTTACCTCGAATTACTACACGTAATGGTTCTAATCTCAAATTCCACGCATACCCCTATATTCTCCAAAACCTCCAACTCTCTTGTAAGAAATCCAATGCACCAATTACTTTCTATGTGTCATTTGAGTATCAATTCATCGAATGCATGTAGGGCACCCTTTGCGACACTTATTGTCTATGGAAGACAAACCACTACCCATTGTAGTAGATGTGTTGGCGACTCCAATTGACAACAATTGTAACACCCTAAATTTAAATTGTCATTAAAATCGAGTACGTGTTTCATATTTACAATATCAGAGGTGTACCGATAAACTTGGATTAGCTATCGGAATACAAAGCTTCCAATCGGCTCATAATCTACATAAATCCAAAACTTTAAAGATGGTACATATCCTAATAAAATATAAACATCCTATACTAGATCCTTCAAAAGGCATGTTAGAGTCTTCATGAGTCCATCATATGTCCTCGACTTGAAATACCGCTTCGACTTGCTTGCTCGACTAATCTGAAAACCACAACAAATAAACAGTGAGATTTAAGAAAATCTCAATGAGTCCCTCTCTGGTATAACACCATCCCTCTTCCTATACCTATTGTATCTTTAGTTTCCTATCATTCATCTAATTGGGACTTTACCTCCCATTCATTTTCTTCTATTGAGACTTTACCTCTCAATAATTCCTCTAATTGGGACTTTACCTCCCAATGATCCTTTTTCCTATATTGAGACTTTACCTCTCAATGTTCCTCTAATTGGGACTTTACCTCCCAATGCTCCTTTTATTGGGACTTTACCTCCCAATGCTCCTCTTTACATATCAATCAACATTCATATCATTCAATCATTCACATAATCATTAATTCATTCTAGTTAATAATCAAAGTTTAACCAAATTCATCAAGCTCATACGTACAAGTTACTATGAAATAATCAAGTAATTCCACAAGCAACTTATTGACAGAATTTTCAGCAAACATACAGCTACTTTGGTGATTTAATTAACATATCAAACGATATCGAAATCTAACAAACGACCACTCTTTAAAAAGCTTAGAATGTGTAGTTTATAAATATAATTTTTACTTATTTGTTTGTACATCCAAACAGTACAGTTTTCGGAAATAAGACTTAGGGGTACTGAGACAAGACTGCACTTTTTGTTCAACTTGCAATCTAGTTTTATCCATCAATCCTTAATGAAATTTAGTGAAACCAGTGCCTACTTTGTAAGAAATTCAGTATAGTTTCCAATGGAGCAAAAACCATCCGCAAACGATATCTGTGCAGAGAGTTACAAACAAAATACCAAAGCTATACCCATACGGGTTGGAGGACAGCACTTCAGTTTTTCATCAAATAGTTTATATGCATGTCACTACATTACCGATTGATATTCTAGGTACAAACTCAAAACTCAACATAACATTCAATTAACTAATCATCAATCAATTTCGTGAATTAAAGTGAGGAATTAACATGATTTCAGTTCTAATTAGCTAAAAGAAGAGGTGAAGAACTCACTTGATTAGTGTTCTTCCACTTAAACTCTCTAGGACAACTCTTTTAACTTTTCCCCAAAGCTTGAATCACCCTCAAATAGCTCCAATCTACCTTTTTCCATCTACACCAGCTGACCTTTGATGATCCCTAACCCTAAATCAGTTCTTGGACTTCATTTCTCACTTCAACTCCAACATGCAAGAATCAAAATAGAGGTGAACAAGGATGGTTCCCTATTTTCTGGTTTGGTGGTGATCTTCTACAATGCATGAATGTTGAGCTAGTAGAATGAAGTTGAGAGAAAAGAGAAATGTAATGGTGTTGATTCTGTTTTGGTGAGCAAACAAAGGAGAAGGTTTCCACTCTCAACTCATCTTTCTCTCTCGGGTTGTTCTCTCTTTCTCACCCTCTCAACTTTCTATTTCTATGTTGCTGGGAAGACAAGAATGAAGAGTAAAAACTCCTTCCCTCAATATTATTCAGCTGATGGGTTGTTAAAGAAATGGGCAAATGGGAGGGCTTCACTCATTTGGACTGACAGGGTACAAATAAAATTACTAACACCCCCCCTTCTCTACCTTACCCAAATAATTACTAACTCTCACAATTGGGAATTCAAATGAATAACACTTAAATCAATCAAGTATTTAAACATTCAATTTCATAAAAATAAGATCAAAATCTAGCAATCACCAAACATATCTAATATATTAAAGCAACAACCAACACACAATTCACACCAATTTCATAATTGTGCAATCAACTTCATAAAATTGTCATTCATATTTAATTAAATTACTCAAACATCAAAGTAATTAAAATAATTACTTTGGGGATGTTACAACAATGTTCAAGACGTTGTTGTTTATATAGTCATTCTTAATTAAACTAGAGGTAAATCATGTGTGATGCACAAGTTTGTTTATATTTTTTGTTATAATTTATCATAATTATAATATTATTTTTTGTTTATACTTCTTTGTATATTATTTATAAAAGATTATTGATATTAAGTATATGAAAATAAAATAAGCAATATATCTTTATTAATTGGAAAATAAAAATAAAATAAATAAATGTAGTTATATTAAACAAATCATTCCAAACAGTATAATCATATAATTTTCATGGTTTTTTAATATTTTATTATGTTTGGTTGATTACTAAATGTTGTGCTAGAAATATTCTTATGTATGTTTTTTTATAAATAAAGAGGGCTTACTCCTGAAAAGAAAAACTAACAACGAGTCCTAATGTTCCGAGGCACAGGCTCCCTAGACATGTCATCAAGAATCTTATTAAGAATGCCTTCAGGGGCATCTTCTAGAAAAATGGTCTCCATAGAGTCGAGTTGTAGGCTGTAGTTGGCGAGCTAATTCACACAAATGTTCTCCTCTCTCCACGTATGAATGATCTCCACCTGCCAATCGCTAGTAAGGTGTAACATCACTGTCAATTGGTTTCCAGAAGGAATACAAGTTGTAGTTATTAACCCACTGTCAAGCTTTTCTGAAATGAAGTGATGATCTATCTATATGTGCTTCGTCTTGTCATATTGAATGGGATTATGAGCAATACTAATAGCCAATTTATTATCCCAAAATAACTATTATCAGCGGTCGTACGCGGGTCAAAATAATTAGAAAGATATAAAATGTAATACAAGGTAGTTAACCTTGGTCGTCTCACAAGAACCTCTAAATTAAAGACTACCGGAATCAAGAACTGATAGATTACAATAAAAGGGGGTTTTTTAAGAAAAGAGTTTGATGTATAACGAACAAAATCAGTTAAAGAGAGGCAATCAATCAATTGGTTTTGGGTGTGTTTCAAAGCAAGCGTCAAAACAATGTGTTCAATCAATCGTGAGAGTGAACAAGTGTCAGTAACACAATTAACGTAATAACTGAATTCTATCATTCCTATAAACAAGTGTCATGGACTCTATAAATTCCTATCCAAACTAAATTAAACAAGCAATAAAATAGTTTGAATAATGAAAGCTGCGAAACAGAATCTTGATTGAGTGATTAAGTAAAACTAAATCATAAAATGAATCACATAAAGCAAGTCACAAAGTTTGAATAATTAAACAAAACACAAACCATATTTGCAGCAATAATTACAGATATGAAATTGATAGAGAAATAATTAAAACCATAAAAAATAAAATAAACATTAAGCGCTAAACCTCAAAATTCTTACAAGAAACACCCTTCACAAATAGATTGATCTAGGGCCTTAAGCTTCCATGGAGGTTAGGGCACCAAACGTAAAACTAAAATTAGGAATGCGTAAGAGAGATAAAAACGGCTCTAAAAATTGTATTTAGTCTCAGAGAGAATGAAAAACCTAAATCCCTAAACGGGTTCTATGATTAAAAACCTGTTAACAAACTAATATTCAGCACAAAACTTGTTTTCCACAATGCGCTTCGGTATTTCGCAGATTTGACCTTCAAGACTCTAGAATTTGGTTTCGAGCTCAACATAAGAATTGTAGCTCTCTTCCTTAACTTTTTATTGCATGCTCTCACGCCTCAATCGGATGACGAAATTCAAAGGTATATGGCCTGCAGAGTAGACTGGGGTCAATATGCAATAAAAACAAGAATTAATCAAAAATTGCTATAATGCTCAAATAAGACCCAAAGTCTAGAAACACGTTAAGACTTAAATATTAAGAACAAAACACAATTAAAATGCACTGATCAAATTCCCTCACACTTAAGCTTTTGCACTCCGGGCAAAACACACAAAACAAGACACAAAAAACAATACCTGAATTTCCAATGAACCCAAAGAATGCAAAGTTATAAGAGAGACTTTTCCTAAGCTTCAAGGAGAATGACGATCAAAAATAGCATTTAATTACAATCATGGCAAACAAAAGGATAGAGTCCAAAAAGTGAATCATAAGTGAGGAGTCCTCACAGGATATGCTTGACAAGCTTGACACGTCACACTTAAGAACACATGCACATAAGATCAAACGGTCTTTGTAAGGGTTGTAATGGGGCCAAGGTCAAGGTGGGATAATCTTAAGGGGAACTGGGCTAATATCCAATTTATTATAACAAGAGCAACAAGAAATCAATCAAGTCATGTCGAAACACCTCTGGTCCTAGAATAGTAAAATGACTCACAACATATGCTAAGAACTCATGAAAAAACATGCAAAAGTAACATTTTTTTTTCTTTTTTTATAGTTAAAGATTAAAAACATAAATACTAAAACACCCCCCCCCCCCCACTTAAATCACACAATGTACTCAATGTAAGCAACAAGTATAACTTAAGAATAAGAAGAAGAAAAAAAACTCCCTCTTGAAGGTGGGGAACTTGAAGCTTGTGTCCGAATGGTATTTCCCAAAGAAGTCTCTTTTATGGTTACTGCACACATGTTTGGTCACCTTCTTCCTCCACACATCCAAAGTTAAGGGACTGATTTGTATCGGTGTTTGCCATACTTTCTCGCCAGGAATGTCCACTGAGGTCCATCTGATAGCTTTCTCATGTTCCCTTAGAATTGGAGGCAGCTTTTCCTGTTCATATTCAAGGTTAGTTGAAATAATCATAGAAAAATTTCACTTCCCTCTAAATATGCATATTTCAAATTTTCAAGGAGTGGTTTGAGATCTACAACATGTGGTTGCTCAATGGTAATTGATTAACTGCAATGGTTAACTGTCCAAATATTGCCTCCAATTTCTTACCTGTGAAATCTGTTATTTGCTGAAATTGAAGATTTTGAATAGCCATCTGCCTCACAAGGTCTTCCAGTGAAGTTTCATATCTTGCAACCATGTTACGAGTACCAGAATAAAAAGAAGGAGAATCTCTGAACATAAGGAAATTCAGGAAAATATCAAAATAAATGGAACAAATCAGAAAATTCAATCTATGTCCTAATGCTAAAATTAAGGTAGAAAATAAAAAAAAAACGAATCAAATCTAATCTTAAAATTAGAAAAACACCACTAAAAATCTAATAAAAATGGATTTCTCTTAATACGAAAAATTAGAAAAAATTAAAATGAAAATCTAAAGAAGGAATTTCGTATTTTGTGGCCTCATCTCCTTAAAGAGAGTCCTACTCCTTGATTGTTTTTGATTATTTGACCAATTTTCGGAGCAATCTCAACAGATCACCCGAAAACCGATTTTTTCACCTAATCTGAGACAAACTAAAGAAAGCCGAAATCAACAGAACCTGCAAAGAAACAAAACTTAAAATCAAAGGTTAGTGGTTAGAGGAGTTCTTAATTTGGTAATCCCTAGTCAGAGGTCCCCGGTAACGATGCCAATTTGATCAGTGGTCGTACGCGGGTAAAAATAATAAGAAAGATATAAAATATAGGCTTAAATATATGTTTCCCCCTGCAAATATACCCATTATCCATTTACCCCCGGTAAAAATAAAACTCTTAAAAAATACCTTGCAAATATAAACCGTTTACGTTTACCCCCTGCTGTTAAATTATGTTGACACCGTTAAGTGTATAATGGGTATAAACCGTTTACGGTTACCCCCTGCAAAATATAAATCATTTACGGTTACCCCCTGCAGGGGGCAACTAGAAACAATTATTATTTGCAAAGTCTTTTTTAAGAGTTTTATTTTTACAATGGGGTAAATGGATAATGGGTATATTTGCAGGGGGTAACATATATTTAAGCCTAAAATTTAATACAAGGTAGTTAACACTGGTCGTCTCACAAGGACCTCTGAATTAGAGACTACCAGAATCGAGAACGAATAGATAACAATAAAAGGGGTTTTTTTAGGAATAGAGTTTGACGTTTAACGAAGAAAATCAATTAAAGAGAGGCAATCAATCGATTGGTTGCCGGTGCGTTTCTTGGATTTATATCAGTCCTAAAATAAAGATTTGTGCAAGGTTTGGTAATTCTTGATTGATCATAAACTTAGTGAACAAGCATTATGGTCAGCTAATCCAAATTCACACTATTTTAAAGCAAGCGTCAAAATAGTGTGTTCAATCAATGGTGATAGTGAGCAAGCGCCAGTAACACAATTAACGTCATAACTGAATTCTATCAATCCTATAAACAAGCGTCATAGACTCTATCAATTCCTAAATGAGCGATAAAATATTTTGAATAATGAAAATTATAAAACAGAATCATGATTGAGTAAGCAAAATAGAATCATACCACGAATCACATAAGCAAATCACAGAGTTTGAGTAATTAAGCAAAACATAAACCAAATCAAATCTAATCCACAATTGTTTTTATTTGACTACATTTCCTAGTATGGTTGCGTTCGGCGGTGGATACCCCGGTCTCGAACAAAACGGAAAACTGTCTCTATTAATGTATTTGAATATCTTCATATTTATTATATTTTCAAATGGGTCAGGACCTTCCAATTCTTTTTTAAAATATTGATTACATTTTAAATAAATATATTTATTATTGAATTTAATGTATTGAAATGCTTGTTAATTCGAAATTTTTTGTTCCCTTAATAAATTAGAATATTCCTTATTCCTTTCTGGTTTTGCATGTGCAGATTAATGCAATGAAGATAATTTGTATTGGAAGAGAGAAGATTAAACCGTAACCGATTTTAAATTCAATTGAATGCATGATACACTATAGGAATGATTTGCTGTGCATATCAATTGTGTTAGCAGTATATCCTTAAATGTGAATCAAGTATTAAATTAAATGGCCGTTTTTGTATATATAAACGAAAGGCTCTGCTCTCATCTACTCACCTTGGCCATCATCTTCACCTTGGCTCTTCTACTCACCTTAACCTATGCCTCCCGTCCTAACCTTGGATTTAACTATGCCTATGAGGTAAAAACTTTTCTTCATTTTCCTTTTTTTTTTTAATTTGTTGGTTATCTTGTTATTGATGTGTAGTATCCACCCGTTTTTCGGTAACTAATCTATACCGAGAAACCTGGTTGGCCATATGTTTATTCGGTTTTGCCATTTCGTGTGATTCCTTCTACTGCAACAGAGTTTTTGTTACCACAATTTGATGTTTGTCACTTGGTATTTGATTTGAGTTATGAGAATTTCCATGTTTCAATTTAAGGATACTATTGATAACAAGGCATCAAGTGCAATGTTGGAAGATGAGAGCTGTGAAGGAGAAAAGAAAGAAGAATGTTTGACAAGGAAGATGCTAGATGCGTATCACGGCTATAACGACTACGGTAATGTCGAACCTCCCTACCATGGGGACCCCGGCCACGCTTCCCCAAGCCCCAACCCCTGTTTTAACTGCCCCAATAACCCTCCCCCAAAAAATGTACCATAAAGCAATTATGTTTGCGTAATAAAATTATTGTGGTTGAATTTTGCTTTTTTATTCACTTTGGTTGAAATATGTGTTAGTATGTGTTTGAATATATCTATAATAAAGAATACAAAGTAACTAGCACCTCATTGCCATTTTGCTTAGGTGTCAATCACTCAAAGTATCCATCTCAGCATTTTACATCTTCACAACAGGCTGAATTACTTTGTCCATCACATTATACACGTCATTTACATTCAAATAATACATTAATCTTCCTTTAATTCTCAATAACGGTTCATGATTATATTATATTATAACTGTTACAATCTACACATTAATTCAGTAACTCATTTGTAAAAATTGAAAATACTCAAAATAATGTATATGAGAAGCCATTAGCACTTTTAATTGGTCAAAGTGAAACTGATCTTTATTTTTTGCTGCAAAGATCAACACATCCTCACAAATAAACTGATATGTATTTTTCTAATTATCAATAATCGATGAGAAAAAACAGGTAACGGACTGAACAATTTGAATGCAATGATAATAACTTATTTTTGGTAACAATGCAATAATAATAATAATAATGATGATGATCATATAATAATCAATTAATTTCAAATTATTTGATGTTATAAACGTCCACACATCCGATGAGAATATATATATATATATATCCCTTTGTTGCGTGTTTACTGCATCACATCATTTCTTTGCAATTTTTTTGAATTAGTATGACACATTTTTTTGTTCTCATTACCCAAGGACGTTTTTATGCAATGGCTGCTAACATCACCATTGGTAGAGTTATAAGATCGTGTGGTTGGCAAATGATATCAATGGAGGTCGCGCTGCATTTTCATTATTTGGTCTTACTCTTCCTTAGAGTTTTTTGTTTTCCCAATTTTACAAAATATGCATTGTTTTGAATCCTTTTCTCTCTTCTTTTAGTCATTGGTATGATTATTTTTTTTACTATTGATGGGCTACACATTATCACATATTTCTCTTATGGGCCACAAGTATGTTAATAATTAAGGGGTATGTTAATAATTTTTCTTTTCCTCTTTCCTTCTTTTACTCTGCTGGAAAAAAATCTACTATCACCCAATTGTTCACCCATTGAAACTTAGCTGCATTTTCATTATTTTTCACCTCCAGTTGTTCTTGCTGGAAATATTGCAATTGTGAGGAAATTCAAAAAAATTTGTTAGGGAGGGAAAATATTTACCTAAACTTACTTATATTGGCTTACTTTTATCTTAGCTTTCAGTTCTTCAATAAACTATATATGTTTTTATCGAATGGTTTCATATTAGATGGTTCTTGCCTCAAGCTTAGAATTACAATCATGTTCTTTTTTACTAAGGAATGGGTTGTTTTGAAAATTCTCCTATGGTAAAAAATTGAGATGGGTGGTGCTCTCTAGAACGTATCAGTGGTATGGTAGAAAGCTTGGAAATCTAATACAAGTTGCATGCTCTTCCTTCCTCGTGTAGGTTTGATGTGTGTAAAAGAATTACAATAAAATTGATAGATACATGTGTAACTTTGTTTACAACATAACAATCCTTTGCAAGTTATATTAGATAGTAGATTTTTGTACTATTAGATAGTTTATAAAACTCCTCTTGCAAGTTATATTAGATAGTTTATAAAACTCCTCTTGAGAGTTATATTAGATAGTGGATTTTTGTACTATTAGCTACTCAAATTGGATAAATCCAATCCTTTGTTTGATTTTATTTGATCAACTTTGTTCTTAATCTTTGTTATACTACCCTGAAATGCATAAATCCAATTTTATAATGGTTGCTTTCTTTAGCAATATGAATCAGTTATAAACTATGTATGCTTTAATCCATGTCTTTATCTTAATATGAGAGAAGCTTTTTACGTCAATTTTACTTGGTCTATTCATGACAATGCCTTTTGTGTTTGGTGAGGGCATTGAAGCTGGCGGGGTGAAGTATTACTTGGTGGAGGTCTTGGTCTATTTTGGTTCACCCAATGCATTAAAATTTTTCCTGAATGTACCTATTTTGTTGCTATTCAAAATTTTATTTTAGAGGTTACTTAGCAAATTGTTACCATCTTACTATAGACATCCTCCTTTGAGATATTTATACTTTAGTCTTCCTTTTTATGTACAGTAATTTAACATGAGCTTCATTGTTGAAGATCTGACAGTGATATTTTCATGTTAATGCACCCGGTTCTTGAGGCATTTTCTTTATCAAGTCAATAGCATTCCTTTCTTTCACTTTTGCAGGTTTAGTAGCCATCTTTAGAGGTACTGATTGGGTATGCAGAACTATCTTTTTAAAATAAGAAGCCATATCGAATTTATGGGAAAATTACATGTGGAACTTCTTTAACTTTTCATATAATTGAAACTAGATGCAAACAAGGCTAGGAAGAGGAAGTTTAATTTTGTAGTCGTTTCTTAACTTTCACCCCTTTGTTGATAAGATATGGATAAATTATAGTGTTTTTTTTTATGCAAAGTGTAATTGTATTGCTGTTAAAAATGTGGTCAAAAAGAGGGAATTGATTTGTCAACAGATTCTAAGGACTTTGATTCACTTAAAAGGGATTCTCCTATACAAATCGATTAAGGAAGGATATCAAGCTCGAGAAGAATTTAGTTTTTTTTACCACTAAGTTGTCCAATTTCTTTTTCTGCCACAATGTTTGTGTAACATCCCTAACTTCGTTAATTTCAATTTAAGGAATTAACAAGTGATTTATTATTCGAAATGAAATATAAATCAAGTTTCGGATATGGGATAATCGAGAAAGAATTATTAATTGGTTAAAATCATAGGATTAAAATGTCCTAGTGTTTTAACTATGTGGTAATTTGAGGAGAATTTGGGTTAAAAAGAAAAATTTAAGTGAAATTGGAACTAAGGGCGTTTTGGTCATTCCATCTCTGTTTAAACTCTCAGGAATTAAAAGAATTCCCTCACTCTCATTTACCTCACATTCAACAAGTATAGAAAGAAAGAAGAAAAGATTTAGAGAGAGAGAGAGAGAGAGAGAGAGAGAGAGACAAGGGACGAGAGGGAGAAGACTCTTCACCACCTATCTTCACCACCTCTTCTCAGAAGAGGAAAGAAGATGAAGGATCTTCACCACCTCTCTTTGCAGCTCCAAGTTGAGTTTTCAACTTAGTGAAGCCTTGTTTGTGCTCATTGGAATTCTTGGAGAAGTTCTTAACAACTCTTTGGAACTACATTGTGGTTTGAACCATTTTGGAAGCAATTTCAGTGGCTACTAAGTAAAGGAATTGGGCTGGACCTTAGAAGTTTCGAGTTTGGAGCAAGTTCGTGATTACGGGGATTGTTCGAGTAGTTACGGTCGATCGGTTTTGTATGACGACGTGAATTCTCGCTATTTCGTCAAACCGGTGAGTTCTACTCACGTTTAAGGTTTTATTTTGTTGGTCGAGAATGCTTGAAAATTTTGATTTCATCCTTTAATTTCGCTTGGAAATAGTTTTTGAGTCAAACCGGTATTTTGTGAAAATTTCGTTATTTTGAAGTTTCGATAAACATTTACTCGATATATTGTTTGAAATTGTTGTTGCTTGGACTGGAATATTGTATGGTGTGTTCTGTTTTTCAGTTGGATTGTGATTGGATTTTGGATTGGACACGATAGGAGAAGCGAAACGAAACGAACCGAATTTTTGTATCTACTACAACAGCACGGGGTGTGCTAATTTCAGCACGGGGTGTGCTAACTTTCGTAGTGACAGGAAAAATGAAATTTTCAGCAGCACGGGTCGTGCTGAACTTAGCACGGGGCGTGCTAACTTTCGGGTCCAAGTTGCATAAAACATCGTTTCGTCGCTCCTTTCGATTCTAAACCACTTCTAATCCTTTTCCCAACCAATTGGGATGTTATATACATTATAAAAACATGATTTTGACTAGTTCAACTTGGGTTTTAAGAAATGTTTTAGATTATAAATATTTCGAAAAACTGAAATTAGTACACGTGTGAGCAAATGTTTTGAAATCAAAACGGAATTATATGTTCTGTTGTCGTTTGGACAAGATATATAGATTATATACAATTGAATTGACGGCCCAATGCGGGTATTATATAAATTTGACGGCCCAATGTGGGTACGATATATAAATTATATCAGTTTTAGGTGACGACCCATTAAATAGCATACTAGGCGGGGAAGGTCATGAGCCCCTAACCTAGGCCCAATATCCGTTAGGGAAAGTACTAGCGGGGGTTCATCGGGAGTAAGCAATTGTACGGCCGATGTTATGCTAATGTTTGTGCACGAATCACCGAGATTAGCAATAGTATGGTGATTGGTGTTTCGATTAATGTATTAAGCTAGTGGTTTATAAATTAAACTACAAATGCTATGATTTTATAAATTGAACCGAGTGAGTGCTAGGGGTCTGTTTGCTGGTGTTTTTAGCAAACAATCACTAGTTTTATTAGAAGGTTTGTGAGATCAAACTAGAAAAATCTCAAAGCAATTGCCTTTGAATTGCGAAAGTTTTTGTTTCAGAAAATGTAGAAAAAGGGGACGATTTGCAAATGATTAACAGAATTGAAAAGAAAAGAAACAGTAAATGGTGCAGGAATTGTAAAGAAAAGAAGAACAAATTGCATTGAATCATAAAAATGGTACACGATCACATACAGGGATTCTTCCACTCGTTTTTCGCTCTGGCTTGGAAGTTAGAGTTTCAGGAATCGGGTGTGTATTGTGATTTTGCGACCCCTGTTTCTTCTCAGAAACAGTTATTTATACAAGGGAAAAAAGGGGGAAATTCGAACTAAGTAACTGCCTAACCATTTGAAAATAAGTAACTGCTCCTACTTTCGGCCAAATAACCGCTCCTACTTTCGACCGAAACCGCTCTGTCACGCTTCGACCAACTGCTAGTCTTCAACGCATAACTGCTCTGTTTTTCTGTCTGTCGAAAGCCTGTGTCGATTTTCCTCTCTCTTGCTTTTGCTTCCCTGGAAACTTGTCGAGTTTACCTTGCACACGACCATTTTCTTTGTCGAAACAATATAGTCTTTGTGAAATAAATATAAATCAAGCCATGTTGACCATCTTTAATGTAGCCTGTCGAAATTACAGGCTAACAGGGTCACGGTAGAACTCACTGAGATATGTTATCTCACCCTGTTAATTGTTGTTGTTTTTACAGAGAAACAGGGATGATGAAGGTGGCGTGTCTAAGAGGATGATGAAGACTTATTGTCTCATTCTTAGTTTTTGTTTTTCCCTGTCATTTCGTCACCCAAATTCGATATAATTTATATATCATACCCGCATTGGGCCGTCAAATTTCTATAATACCCGCATTGGGCCGTCAATTCAATTGGATATAATCTATATGTCTTGTCCATACAATAATAGAACATATAATTCCGTTTTGATTTCAAAACATTTGCTCACACGCGTACTAATTTCGGTTTTTCGAAATATTTATAACTTCTAAAACTCTTAAAACCCAATTGAACTAGTCAAAATCATGTTTTTATAATGTATATAACATCCCAATTGGTTGGGAAAAAGATTAGAAGTGGTTTGGAATCGAAAGGAGCGACGAAACGACGTTTTAGGCAACCTGGACCCGAAAGTTAGCATGCCCCGTGCTAAGTTCAACACGACCCGTGCTGCTGAAATTTCATTTTTACTGTATCTGCGAAAGTTAGCACGCCCTGTGCTGCTGTAGCAGATACAAAAATTCGTTCATTTCGTTTCTTTTCGCTTCTCCTATGGCTTCCAATCTAAAATCCAATCACAATCCAACTGAAAAACAGAACACACATTACCATATTCCAGTCCAAGCAACAACAATCACAAACAATATATCGAATAACTGTTTATCGAAACTTCAAAATAACGGAATTTTCACAAAATACCGGTTTGACTCAAAAACTCTTTCCAAGCGAAATTAAAGCATAAAATCAAAATTTTCAAGAATGCATGACCAACAAAATAAAACCCTAAGCGTGAGTAGAACTCACCTATCGTGATGAAAATCACGAAATACCGAGACTCTCCGAAGCTCGAACGACCCGTAACACACGAACAAGTTCCGAACTTCATGAACTCATCCAACCGCTTCCAAAATCGAAAACCCAGCTACTTAGATTCGCAACCAGCAACTCAATCACCCTAAAACCATCTTCAATTGACAATGTAGCTTTAGTTTTTCCTTCACTCAAGTTCCCAATGAACAAGGAAGCCTTCACTTGACCCAAACTCCATTGTTGATCAAGTTGAAGATGCAAGAGGCTTCAATGTAGTTTCCCCTCCATTCTTTCCTTCTTCTTCCTCTCGCCCCCTCACTCTTCTCTCTCTTTCTATTTCTATTTTTTTTCTTTCTTGATTTCAGCAAAAGTGATGAATGAAGAGAGTGGGGTTGATTAAAAGTGTTGTGAGCTGAGGGTTATTCTAATACAATGACCAAAATGCCCATTGGTTCCTTAATTCTCACTTAATTCTAAATTCTACCCAATTTCTCCCCAAACAACCACACAATTTCAACAATAATCCAAGGAATCACATAGCTTACCAATTATATATATATATATATATATATATATATATATATTGCTTTCGCGACAATCATACATCCTCGACCAGATTGACTATTTCACCAAATAATAAATCTCTAGTTAATTTCGTAAACCGAAATTAAAGAAACTAGGGATGTTACAATCCACTTGAATAATGAAGAAAATGTAAGAACAATTAAGGGTGAAAATTTCTACCTGTTAGCAATAGAATCCTTGCGGGGACTTTCCAATTAGTGGCGTGAAGGCAGAGAATTTTTCCATGTGGGAACAGGGACGGGGGAGAAAATCTTTGCATGATCAACTTGGAGATGGAGACAAGGACCCGATCCTCCGCCCTGAATATATTACATAAATATTCTTATTATAGGTAAAGATATATAATATTATAAGTAAGTGATTTTTTTAGTTTTTTTATGCGTTTTAATTAAAAACATTAACAAAATATTAAATTATGCTAATTTTCTATTTTTATTATTACTTTTATACTTTTTAAATATTCAAATATCAAAGTAAGGCTAACTTTTATAATTTTTATTTTAAAATGTTAAACTTTTTAACTTTCAGTCTTACTTTTATATATTTTTTTTCATTTTATTATATTTTAGCTCATATTTTTGCTAACTTTTAATAAATTTCTGGTGTCCCCGCGGGATTGCGGGGATCCGTATTGAAGGGGATTTGAGGAGGAATCGGGGGTGCGAAGGGGAGACAATTTGGCAGGAAAGAACAGGGAGCAGGGGAGTACTCCCCACCGCCGCTCCGCCCCATTTCTCATCCCTAGAAAGAATTAACAAAAATCCAAGTTTGGTTCAAGTTATTCATTTTGAAATGCTACGATGTAAAGTGAAGAGTCTTTATATTGAAAAACATTAAAATTTGTATTTACTTAATTAAATTTAATTATAGTCAATATTAAATTATTTTCTATTTGTTTTTGTCTTTTGATGCACATTTAAAAATAATAATTTAACTATTAATATTTTAGGTAAATCATTATTTTTTTGATTAATTATTAAGGTTACTATTAGATATATTTAATTATAAAAATATAATTTACATTTATTTAAGTTTAATAATTCATATTACTATTTCCCTAAGCTTTAAATAAAATTCCAAAAAAAATAATTTAATAATTTCATTTCGTCGAGTTTGTTCAATTTTCTTTATATGTTTGTTGTTGTTGTTAACATTATTATTATTATTATTATTATTATTATTATTATTATTATTATTATTATTTTCTATTAAATAACTATCTATAGTAAAATAACTTAATAATATAAAAATTGATATTTTCCAAAAACATAAAATTTATAGGTTTTTTTACTATATACTGTGCTTAGCACGGGCCTACATATTAAATGATTTTTTTGTTTTTCTTATTTTTTTAAATAGAATTTTCCAATGAAGGAAATTTATTTACAAATTGTGTAATAAAATCTTCACCCAAATTAATAGGTTCTTATGTGTCGAGGGTTCGATCCTCGCCTTGGGCATGGAGCAGCTTTAAATCCCTTGGCCAGCTGTCCCACCCTGAACCTAAGCCCACCCTGAACCTAAGCCTTTGTTCGAAACAGACAATGAGATGCAATTCCTCAACAACAACAAAAAAAAAACACTACTCAACCAGACTCAAGTTATCATGAATAATAACTAACTCTTAATAGGCAATGTAAGAAAACATCAAGTAATGACTTTATCAAATTAAATATTATCTTGAGCTTATATGCAGAACAAAATGTGCACATAAATTCATCCCTATAAGAACCGATATGACGAACCACACCTTGCTTATGTATGAAGCATAAAACTAGATGATAAGATAGGGTAGGAATACATTGGTCTAGTATGAGAGATGACACAACCATTCATCCTAGCTAATGAAATTCTGCTAGGAACTGAATTTACCCAATCTAATTGTTGAATTATATCTATATCCATATATATATATATATATATATATATATATATATATATATATATAGATAGATAGATAGATAGATATAGATAGATATATGTTCCTCTTGTATGTCAAATTCCATAAATACTACACAACTATAAGGATGTCATCATGTGGCACGTATTTCCATTTATTGACAAAACACTATAATTATCACTGATAAAATGGTATACTATTGATTATCAATTACACCAGTGGCAACAGCAAAAGAAAATTGAATACAGTAAATCACATACTCCCTCAAATCAACTTGCCCTTTGTAGCTTAAATGGTTCTTCCTATCTCTTTCATGCTTGATCACTAACAATTCAGACTGTACACACCCTCAACTACACAAATTCAATTGGCAACACAATTCTGAACTCATGACACATCATGCAGAATCTCAAATTTAGTTTGTCACAATTGGAACACGATCAGGCACATATATGAACAAAATTAAGTGTCATGCATATCCTTAATCAATTCTCATATAACTAATAGTATAATGGTATAACTAGTGCACAACAAGGACAATAATTCTAAATGAACGAAAACACACTATGCCAGGTATCATCCTTATAAGGAGAGGTCTGAAGATCCTAAGGTTCAGGGTTTTGAAGATTTTCGGGGCTGAGGCAACCAATCGTTGTTATTCTCAGCACATTGCATGAAATATTGAGTCGATCAGGCTCAATGTTTCACCTAATATGCTGAGAGGTTCTAACAATTGCCTATCACAGTCCCTAAATGACTCGATCTATCTAATTTATTAACCGTGTAAACACTAAGCCCGACTAGGTCGAACTGCTCTGATACCAAAATGTAACATCCCGATTTTTGAGTCGACTTCAAAATCAGAAAATTACTTCCTAGCCTTTCAGAGATGCACTTTTAGCGGATTTATAAACTACATAACTGATATTTCAATTATGAATAACTGGAATGATTGATTTACAATAAAATCTCATGGTTTGATACCTAAACAAGTCCTCAGAAGATCATTTAAATCCAGTCATAATGAAACCTACAGAAATCCAGTGCATAATCTCCTAATACAATATGACTCGGTGTAGAACCGTGATGCACTACTCTGTAACTCTAGCTTGGTGCTTGAACTCCTCTATCAATATCTGTGTATCTGTAAAACAATCAACAATAAACAATGAGATAACAAATCTCAGTGAGTTTTACCATGACCCCTAACCACGCTCTCGGTTCATTTATGAAATCCTTTAAATGGTAACTCGATAAATGAATTACAAAATCATCTGGCAATTCTATAAATGAATTGCAATAACATTTGCTAATTCGATAATGAATTACAGTAAAGTTTTATTAATTCTAGCACATCACCAACAACCCAAGGAAGCTTGAGTGAACCCCAACATCTGGCCGATAAGTGTACAACTCTTAAAGGCAAAGTAATAATAAACATCTAGGGGCCTAGGATAAGGGCTCATGATTTCCCTCTCCTAGTATGCTAACATCATGCCCGCATAGGGCCGTCAAATTTACATACTCGCATTGAGCCGTCATCTCATATGATATAATTTATATATCATGTCGACTAAAATAGCAAAACATAAAGTTCCGTTTTAATTTGAAAAACATATGTTCTCACACGTGGCTAGACTCGGTTTTTCGAAACATTGATAAGTTCCAAAACATTTCTGAACAATCAAGTTTGAACATGTTAAAAATCATGTTTTTATAAAGTAAATATCATCCCAATTAGTTGAGAAAAGGTTTAGAAGTGATTTGGAACAAAAAGGAGTGACGAAATGACAAAACGACATTTTGAACCCGAGAGCAGCGCACGGTCCGTGCCACAGGGGCGCACGGTCCGTGCTACCTGTAAAAAAAATTGTGTGGGTTTCTGTCTACGGGACGCACCGTCCGTGCCTCTGAGGTGCACGGTCCGTGCTACCTGTACAAAAACAGCATTTTAACTCCGATTCGTCCGTTTCGCAATTACGATCGATTCCAAAACGAAACCGTAACCAATTCCAATTGAAAAACAGAAGATTTTACAACATATTCCAGTCCAAACAATCACAAACAATCCAAATATCAAATCACAATCAAAGTATAATTTGAAAATAAAACCGTAAACGATGTTTATCTAAAATTCGGTTTTTGACTCTAAAACCATTTCGAAACCAACATATCAATCGATTCCAGAATTTCAACACAATCAATTTAAAGTATAAATTCCCTAAACGTGAGTAAAGCTCACCTATCGTGATGAAAATCACGAAATACCGAGACTTTAAAGTTCAAACGACTCCGAAACTTCACGAACTCGCACCAAACTCGTCCAACCGCTTTCACAATCAAACCAACCCGCTATAACTCGAAAACAGCAACTTAAACACTCCAATCCCTTCTTCAATCAACAATATAAGTTGCTATTTGAGCTTCTAAACTGATTTTGAGGCTTCTAAGGGTGTTAATTTCAAGCTTTGACTATATTAGCTTAAGAGTCATCAATGGTAGAATGAGAATGAGGAAGAATGAGATGATGAAAGTTACATCATTGGGAAAAGGAATAAAAATGGAGTAGGATGGACAAGAAAATACTTATATGCAAGAAGGAACCAAGAATTTCTCCTCTTCTTCCTCTTCTTCTCTCTCTCGCAACTCTCCCTTCTCTCTCCCTATTCTTTCTTTTTTTTTTTTCTAGGTTTGCTGAAATGTTTTTTTTGCTTGGGGTGAGGATGGGTTGGCTCTCTTAATGAGCTGAAGGCTAATTGAATTGTTAAAAGACCTAAATGCCCTTGGTTCATTAACTCCTCTTAAATCTATTTCCTACCCAAACAATCACACATAATTCACACAATTCAAACAATTATGCAATTAAATCCTATAACTTAGCAATTATGTATTGCACTAGCGACAACCTCAAATCCATGACTAGACTTATTATTTACTCAAACAATAAATTGCTATTTAATTTCGTAAATCGAAATTAATAGAACTAGGGATGTTACAGAGCTCACCGTTGGATATGCTGAAAATTTTTTGACGTTTTATTAATTTTCACCATAGAATTTTTGCAAAATAATATACCCTAATAAATACACTTGTTATTATGGTTAATTAGTCTACAATTATTCCATTTTTTTGGGATACTATACATATTTTTTCTGTCAAAAAATATAGGAATCAAGCTATACACATTTGTTTCCCAAAAATATAGTCATACACATTCTATGACAAGAAAAAGGCTATACACATCCCAATCTTAATGATTTCGAATCACAATGTCAATGGGTTCAACCCAATTTAATTTTGTTAGCAACGAATCAATTATTATTCATACCCCTTGACATATATTATATTGCCAGTAGCTTATTTTTGACACCCTTTATTTAGGCGCGCCATTAAAAAGTTTAAGATATTTTTTCCTGACTACTTCATAATATCTTGAATAATCATTATGTAATATATATTCAAACATACATATATCCTACCCAAATCGAGGAATTAGTTGCACACAGAGAATAACAGGTTTATACCAAAACAAATATATTACATACTACAAATACATAATTACTATTATTAACCAATAAGACACAAATGACGATATTAATAACTGTAAATATGAAACGATGTATTGTACTAACGTCAAAAGATGAAAACAGAAATTTGTTTAAAATATTGATACATTAAAGCACTATAATCATGACACACATTATTGGTAAAAAAAAAAAGGCCTTTAATCTATTTGACAAACATAAATAAATTTAACAATGCTACATATATGTGTGTAAGGGGGACATTTAAGAATTTATAATAATATTCTAATAAATTATATTTTTTTTGATAACCAATGTACTCAAAACGATATACTAGTACTACTACAAAACGGGTGAGTTATATAAGGGGTGGGAATAGGCCGGGTGAATTATATTTGTAATTATGCGGTTATCATTTTATTAGTCTTCGTTGTGTTTATCATTTTATTAGCTTTCCTTTAATTGGTAGCAAATGGAAGAAAATATGTCATACTTTTGGAACTTTCAGATAACTATTAAAAGGCCTTAATGCAAAATAGGCTAGTTTAGCCTCTTTAAAAATTGGTCTAATGGACTATTTAGAGGCCTTAATATGAAACAGACTTTTAAGTAGGCTTTCAGGTCAGGCCAGGCTTTTAAAAAGGCCAGCCAGGCCTAAAAAAAAGCCTCTGACAGGTCACAGGCCAGGCTTAGGCCAAAAAAATTCATCTTAGGCCAGGCTCAGGCCTTTCAAAGCCTGGCCTGGCCTGGCCTATTCCCACCCCTTATATTGGAGAATTGTGATCACGTGAGTTAGATTAGAGAATTGTAATGTTAGTTATTCTTTTATGTAAAATTGTATAAAAGTAATGTTAGAGACCTATTCGTTACAAATAAATAAGTTAAGAGACCCCAGAAGATATTTTGTCAAAAAATAAAGAAGAATCATAGTATTAAACAACTTAAAGTGTTGTGTGTGACAAAATCCACGAAACCTAATCCCACAATCACCTATTTATGTCTAACAAAACACAGAAGCCAATTTCATTGAATTTCTTGACCCCTTTGTCCTTTCAAACTAATGTGCAGCCAAGTAATTCTTACAGGAGAGCAAATACTTACTGGATCATTTAGCTATGTTACTTGTGGTGGAGTAGCGTTTGTTTCTAGCTTCTCTAATTAAAATGATTCAATAGCTAGAGCAGTTCTTGCATCCTTATAATTAAAATGATTCAAATACCAGGATTATCGGGAATCCTATATAGTTGAACCTGTTGATTAAAGATAGGAAAAAACATCACATTAGAATTATGTAAACTGAAGAGTAAATTAAAATTTTAATAAGTAACATTGCATTTTAGTATCTTGTCCTTTCCCAGAAGTAAAAATAATTAAACTGAAAGATGAAATTAGACAGTTTTCATTTTCAGCATCACAATCAACCTGACCCAACGAGAATGAAGATGGATTCTTGGATTTGGCCGCTCGATCAATCAAAGAATTATTCGTTTAAATCCTTTTATATTCAGCTGGTCCGTGG
This sequence comes from Astragalus glycyphyllos, assembly GCA_963573325.1. Classification (NCBI taxonomy): domain Eukaryota; kingdom Viridiplantae; phylum Streptophyta; class Magnoliopsida; order Fabales; family Fabaceae; genus Astragalus; species Astragalus glycyphyllos. Next base: position 80,134,921 of record OY754311.1, read on the forward strand.
TGATTTATCCTATAATGTTTCGGTGCAGCAGAATTTTTTTGCAGGTTTATGGAAATCAATAGTGCCTTCGAAAGTGCTGGTTTTTGGCTGGCGGTTGCTGTTGGATGCGTTGCCGGTGCGCGAGCTGTAGTGATATACGCAACAAAACCAACAAACCAGAATGCCTGTGAAAAGAACAAACGTTAGAGAAAACAACCGGAGGCGCCTGGTGGCTGTCCTGAAGAATTTATTCGCCTCTACATCGCAAATTCCCCGAGATACAACCGGTCTCGTCCCAATCGCGAATAACGAATGAGGAATCCGAACTAGCAAGAATTTCTGGCGTCAGTGAATGACTTTAGTAACAGGAGATGAACCCAAGAAGTAGTAGAGAGGAGGAGCAATTTTTTCTTTTCTTTTTCTTCTCTCTAGAAAGAACCCACGTTCATGAGTATATATTCACACATTCATTTATCCTTCCTTTTTTTATAGAGTTGTAAACCACAACTATATATCTACCCGTACTAAAAACAAACGGCTATATATATACTCATTTATCATTTTAATAGCATTAACTTTTCATAATATGAAATAAAAGTAAACGGCCAACTTTATGAAAGAGTTAGTAACCGATTACGCATTGAAAGGAATATAAATTCATATGATTATAGTTATTAACTTTATAAAACCAAAACATAAATATCATAACCTTCTTATTAATAAAAATATTTTGTAACTTCCACACACTTGAATGCCATTATTCTAACACGAGCAACTATTGCGCAGGAATGTTCTCCACTTGGAAGGCGATGCTCGTTGCTCATTTTGTCACGTTCACCGTGAGTCCGTGAATCATTTGTTCCTCCATTGCGGGTTCGCGAATTCGGTTTAGAAGTGTGTTACATCTTTGATTGGTGTTGCTCTTGATTTGTCTTTGGATGTTGTTGGTCTTGTCCACCATTGTTGCTGCTTGTGTAAGGGGAAGAAAGAAAAACGCACGAAGCACGTGGTTTGGTTAACTACTTGTTGGAGCATATGGCTTGTGAGGAATGGAGCTATTTTCAATAATGAGGAGCCAAATATCGAGATGGTGGTGAATCGTATTAAAAGTCTATCTTGGTGTTGGTGTATTTATAGATTGAATTGTAATTCCTCCTTTTCCATCTCAATGTGGTGGTCTAATCCACTACAATGCTTAAACAATTTGTAGTCTTTAGGGGGAGAAACAGTGAGTTAGGTTGCTTATCCTCACTGTAGTGCAGGTTGTACGAGGTACTCTTTTTCCTCCCTGAGTCTTTTTCCCAATGGGTTTTGGCTTAGGGAGGTTTTGAGGAGGCCCTCCCCCTTTCCTTTATTCCCATTGTAAGGGCTGGGCACCCCTTGTGCTCCCTTCAATGAAAGTATTGCTTATCTTAAAAAAAAAAAAACCTGACCCAGTTTAACCTTCCCTTTCAAATTATTGGGTGCTTTTTTCCACTCATGAGTTAAATTTTTTCAATGCCCACACACATGTAAGAAATAAAAGATGTCAATAGATGATATTAGAGTCATATATCTAAGAGATTGGTGTCTGCCATGGGAGAGGTTATCGGTGTTTGTGAGGGAGATGAAAAGGAAAAATGAATTGGGATTGAATTTTAAATTTTAAAAGTAAGCCTAATTCCTAATTCCTAATAAATAGGACATAGAATTAAGGTAAAATACTTTCTCAGGTCCCTTAACTTATTTATTTGTAACGATTATTTCCCTTGTCTTTTTTTATAACGCAAAGGTCCCTTACCTGTTAAAAACGTAACGCATAGGTCCCTTTTAACGTTTTTTTGTTAACACCGTTACAAAAACGCCGATAGAGTGCTTATGTGGCTTTTTTTTATGCTTACATTGAAATTTTATCTGCTGACTTGTTATTTTAAATCATTTTTTAATTAAAAATTAAAAAAGAAAACCAGAACGTTCCTCATTCTTCGTTCCTAGGTTGTTGTTGTTGAAATTCCTAAAATCCCTAAAAGAACAAGACAAAGGCAACAACGACACAAACCCAAAAACATATTCCTTTCCCTGTGATTTGGGTTGCTATGGATTTAAATGGGTTGCCAGCATATTCATTTCCCAACGATTTGGGGAGAAAAGGGAATAAGGGTAGTGTGGTTAATAAAATTCAATTCTGATGATAATGCTATTGTTGTTGATATTAAATTTATTAAGATAATGTTATACCTAGATCTGAACTGAAATAGATCTGAAACGGATCTGAACTCAGACCAATTCTTCATCTTCTTCATCGAAATCGCTGTTACTAGGAACGAACATTGATTGAAGACGAACACAAATTTTGTTTCTGAAAATTGAAGAAGAACATTGCTGGTAAAGAAGAGGTCGTTGGAATAAGAAATGAAGAGGAAGGGAGAAGACAAGGAAAAAAAGACAATTCATATTTTTCTTTAATTTTTAGTTAAAAATAATTATAAATTAATGAACCTATCCTATGTGGCATGCTAAGTCAGCAGTCAGACAATAGTCAAATATCCACATAATCAGTGTGTTGACGGTGTTAACAAAAAAACGTTAAAAGGGACCTATGCGTTACGCTTTTAACAGTTAAGGGACCTTTGCGTTATAAAAAAAAGATAAGGGATCTAATCGTTACAAATAAATAAGTTAAGGGACTTGGAGAAGTATTTTGACTAGAATTAAAACGGAAGGAATTTCTATTTTTTTTTTTTTTGGCAAATTAAAATGGAAGGTTTTTTTTTTGGTATATGAATGGAAGGAAGTTATTTATTATTTTATCAAAGAAATTGAAGGAATTTCTAAATACCATAAATATCTCATCTTTTATCGTCACAAAGTAAAGGTGCAAATTTGAAATGGGTAGGAGAGAATAAACGTATTTGAACTAATTTATGTCGCATTATTATATTTCTACTTTTTTAATGACAATTAGTTGTTTACTATAGATTTATACCAATAGATTTATACCAATACACCACATATGATATTACCTATTAAGACATTTGCAAAGATTGACACTTCACATAATTGAGGGCAAAAATGTAACTTAACCACAAAATGACAAAAAAGACAATTTATGACAACCTTTTTGATTTTTGCTTTTATGTTTTTTACTTCTCTCTCCTTTCAACTTTTTTCTTTATTTCTTTCTTTTACTTTTCTCTCTTTCTTCTAATGTCTCATAGATAGATTTATACCAATACACCACATATGATATTACCTATTAAGACATTTGCAAAAATTGACACTTCACATAATTGAGGGCAAAAATGTAACTTAACCACAAACGGACAAAAAAGACAATTTATGACAACCTTTTTGATTTTTGCTTTTATGTTTTTTACTTCTCTCTCCTTTCAACTTTTTTCTTTATTTCTTTCTTTTACTTTTCTCTCTTTCTTCTAATGTCTCATAGATAGATTTATACCAATACACCGCATATGATATTACCTATTAAGACATTTGCAAAAATTGACACTTCACATAATTAAGGGCAAAAATGTAACTTAACCACAAAATGACAAAAAAGACAATTTATGACAACCTTTTTGATTTTTGCTTTTATGTTTTTTACTTCTCTCTCTCTCCTTTCAACTTTTTTCTTTATTTCTTTCTTTTACTTTCTCTCTTTCTTCTAATGTCTCATCTCTCCTCTATCTTTTTTTTTCTTTTATCTTCCCTCTCTATTTACTCCCTTATTTCTTTCCTTTTTTATTTCCTTTGTATTCACTCTCTCTAATTTATTAGTTTTTCCTAATTTTATCAAAACACTCAATACGACTTTTATGATTTTTCCTAGGGTTTTTTTTTTGGTACCCCCACTTTGTCCACCCATACCCCCATAATTCCATTTTGGACCAAAATACCCTTGACTTTTAAAAAAAACATTTTTTTACATTTTTCTGGATTCGGAATGTTAAAATTTGAAATTTCTGGATTTATGTGGTAAATTCGGAAAAAATGAAAAAAGGGGTTAAATTCAGAATTTTTCGGATTTAAGGGGTAAATCCGGAGTTAAAAAAATAAAAGTAATTCCGAATTTACCCCATAAATCCGGAAAAACTCTGAAATTACCGCCTTTTTAATTCCCAATTTACGCATAAATCTGGAAATATTTCCGAATTTACCCCATATATCCGAAAAAATTCCGAATTTTACCCATAAATCCGGAATATTCCGAATTTGCCCCTAAATCGGGAATACAATTTTTTTTCATTCCGAATTTACACCCCTAAATCCGGAACACAATTTTTTTCATTCCGAATTTACACATAAATCCGGAAAATTTTAAAATTTTGTATTCCGAATTTACATGTAAATTCGGGAAAAATTATTTTTCAATTCCGAGTTTATGTGTATTTTCGGAAAAATTGAATTTTTTTTATTTATAAAATTAGGGGTATTTTGGTCCAAATTGCTAAAATGGGGGTATGGAGACAAGGTGGGGGGTACCAAAAACAAAACCCTTTTTCCTTATTTTGTTAAATTTCTATATTTTTGATTCTCGATTTCGAAACATTACACGTCAGAATAAAAATACTTTATATTTTATTTCCACAAGAAACAATTACGCATTACTGATATAACTATTTTCGTAATTTGACTTCATAACTATCTTGCTTTGGAGAAATCATGCTTTTGACTCTTTACGGGAAAAAATTTATACGATTGGCTTTTTGCAACAATTAATAAAGGTATCTTCCTAATTTTTCAAATCATTATTTAAGCTTTTCGCTTTACACTTTTAAATCAAAATTGTAACTATTTACTTAGTCATCAAACTACCAAAAATATAAGTACCCACGTGTCGAAGAGGCGACGGGGAGAGACAATGGGGGACGGGGAGCAGCGAAGATCATGGGCGGCTACGGGGAGCGATGATCACGGTGGTTTCATTGTCGTTGGGTTTACTTTAATCGTATCTTCTTCTTTTCTCATTTACATATTCATTTATCTTATCTTTGTCTCATTTTTTTTACGGGGGCGACCACGGGGGGTGAGGCAGTCACGGTGATTGCAATGTCGCTGGATTCACTTTAAAAGTGATTTTTTCTCTCATCTGTCTATTTTTTCATCTTATTTTCATCTCACTTATTTCCTAATAAGAAAAAGGAAAGATGACATAGTACTGGAACAAACACACACCTCCATCCACTTGATCCATCTATTCAGGAAACCCATTCTTGGGAATATCTTGTGTTGCAGGTTAAGTTTTGATGATGAAATAACCTAAGACAAAGTGACAAATGGAACTCCAAGGCACAACCAACTCAAGAAGTAAGTTTGTGTCTAGGGTAGTCGCTAGGAAGTTGGGTCGTGTCTTAGGAATGAATTGTAAACCGCTTTTGAGAATCGGCTCAAATAAATCAACACACTAGCACTCACACAAACAAACCTAACATATGTTTTCAATCGATAAAAACATGTTAAATAGGTTAGGCATGAATAAAAATTTGTTGTTTTAAAGAAAGAAATTGATTCATGACTTGATGTTTTAAAGAAAGAAATCGATTCATGACTTGTTGTTTCTTAAAGAAAGAAAACGATTCATGGCTTGGTGTTTAAAGCCAAAAATCGATTCATGGCTTGTTTTCAAGGGTAACAAACAATTCATGGCTTCTATTTTAAAGCAAGGAATCGATTATGAGCTCTTGTTTTGGGGGTTTGGGGGTTTTTTGTGGGATTACAAGAGCTTGGTTTAAGAAAGGTAGATTGAACTGAATCCTTACACATCAAGCTGAAATACATACTCAGAAAATAGAATCCCTAGATTAAAGCATGACTTTAGTATGAGTGAGAGAACTACTTGAGAAGCATGGGAAGAATTTGATTTCTCTCTCACAAAGAACTTCAGCCATGATCCATGGTGGTATATATAGCCATTGAGTCGAAATAAATGTGTATTAACCATTGGATAAAGAATTAGAGTCGTTGGAGAGGTTTGCCAAGTCAATATAGCCGTTAAAAAAGGTGGACATCTGTTTCTGCACTTTCTGTAGAATATAGCCGTTGAGAAAGGTGGCCAGCTATTGCTACACTTTCTGCAGCACTTTCTGTAAAAGACAACAAACTACAAATGTCATGCTCTTCTCTTCTTTGAATCTTCTCAACTTTGAGTCTTCTCAATTTGTACTTCTCAAGTTGATGCTTCTCAAGTTGATGCTTCTCAACTTGACTCTTCTCATCATGACCCTTCTTGTCATGATGCTTCTCAACTTGATTGTGAATCTTCTCATGTTGACTCTTCTCATGACTCTTCTCATGTTGACTCTTTTCATGATGACTCTTCTCATGATGATTCTTCTTATGATGACTTTTCTCATGATGAATGTTCTCATCATGGCTCTTCTCATGTTGAGTCTTTATATCCATATTGACTCTTCTCATGATGAGTCTTTCTCATGTTAACCTTTCTTAGCTAATGACCTTTTTCTTCTCTTCCAAGAGTGTTTTTCTTTGTTATTTCTATCAACATTCTTATGGCTTCTTTATCTTGTCATTGCTCCAAGTGTTTTCACACTTATGATTCTTAAAAGCAGATTATTTTCTTGAGAGTAGCTAACATATCCTGTTCTTAAATTTCACTCAAAACTACTTCTTTGAGTCTCAAAACTGTTCTCTAAATAGAATTAAATTAAATTTCTTAACAGCTATCACATTTTGAAAGATTAGAATTTGATACCTCTTCTTGTTGATGAGTGGGAAATTTTGCTTCATCTGCACCTTATATACTATGGTGATGTCTCTCCTTTTCTTCTATTTGATGAAACACTTTCTGGAAGGAAGGAAACAGAATTTGGTTTGCTCATGACTTCTTCCAAGATCTTTTCCTCTCACACTGTTGAGTGTGCTCAACCTCGAGGCCGAGCTTTGATACCAATTGAAGTCAATGAGTGTCACAAGGAAGGGGGTTGGAATTGTGACCCTTTTAAAAATTAACCTGAAACAACATAAACAGCTTCACAAGTATTGTTAGAGAATGTGTGTGCAATTGAAAAGTTGAGAATGGTGGGTGAAAACAGTCTTCTCAACTATGATAGTGAGTAGAGAAGGGTGATATGAATCTGTCTTCTCAACAATGTTTCTGAGTTGAGAAGGTTCAGTTGAAACAGTTTTCTCAACTGTGATAGTGAGTAGATAAGAGTGAGATGAAACTGTCTTCTCAACTATGTTTATAAGTTGAGAAGGGTCAGTTGGTTCTTCTTCTCAAAGCAACTATAAGTAAAGAGAACAAGATGATTTTCAAAATAGTTTTTTCAAGGTAAGAGATAGTGTTTGAAAATCATATCTTAAGTGTGAAGTACTTAAGAATAGTGCTTTAAGTTTACCACTTTGAAAACATTTGAGAAGGATTGTAAAAACAATGTTTTTAGAAAAACTGTGTGTAGCTGAGAAGGGTCAGCAAAAGCTGTTTTCTCAGTTTTTCAAAAAACCTTCTCCAGATGGAGAGTTTTAATCACAATGTAAAACAACTTAGAAAAGCAGTAAATAACATAATGATGTATAGTGGTTCACCCCAAAACCCTGGGCTACATCCACTATTTTCCAAATAGTTACATATTTACAACCAACCTAGCTAGGCTTAAAGTTCTCATGGTACTTTTCTTAACACAGCTCTACCTACTGTTTCTCACACCTAATAAGCTCTTTCTGATCTATTAGGCAGCTTTTAACACAGAAGCAACTCACTTCTCAAGCCCTAAAACAACACATGCCACTTGATAAGGTTTCTTATAGGCTTCTCTTTAACCATAGCAACACCATGCTATTTGAGATGACTTACAACAGGTTTTTTACACTTTCTGGTTTGGGGTTTTTTTTGAGGGGATTACAACAGCTTGGTTTAAGAAAGGTAGATTCAACTGAATCCTTAAACAACAAGCTGAAATATATAATCAGAAAATAGAATCCCTAGATTAAAGCATGACTTGATTATGGGTGAGAGAACTACTTGAGAAGCATGATGCTTCTCAACTTGACCCTTCTGATCTTGACCCTTCTTGTCATGATGCTTCTCAACTTGATTGTGAATCTTCTCATGTTGACTCTACCAATGAGTCTTCTCATGTTGACTCTTTTCATGATGACTCTTCTCATGATGATTCTTCTTATTATGACTTTTCTCATGATGAATGTTCTCATCACGACTCTTCTCATGTTGAGTCTTCTTATCCATATTGACTCTTCTCATGATGAGTCTTTCTCATGTTAACCCTTCTTAGCTAATGACCTTTTCTTCTCTTCCAAGGGTGTTTTTCTTCGCTCTTTCTATCAACATTCTTAAGGCTTCTTTATCTTGTCATTGCTCCAAGTGTTTTCACACTTATGCTTCCTAAAAGGAGATTATCTTCTTGACAGTAGCTAACATATCCTGTTCTTAAATTTCACTCAAAAAGAAACATTAGTAGCATATGAAATCAGATAACTTAAGCTTCTCAACAAGATCAATATTCTTCTTGTATGTGTTACAACTACAACAACCACATCACATGAGTGACAACTTCAAAATTAAATCCTAAATTTTTCACTTATTTTCTAAAGTTTTCCTAGCATCAAAGTAGATTACAAATGCGATTTAAACAACATAACATTTACAAATGGGATATCTTTTTATTCACAAATTCATCATACCACTACAAGAAAAGTCAGATTTTTCGGCGGGCAAAATCCACCGGAATTGGCCGAAATCCGCTAAAATCCGCTGGTAGCAAACGGTTTCCGGTGGATTTTTGGTGCCGGAAAATCCGCCGGAAAACGAATTTTTCCGCCGATAATGGTCGTTTCCGGTGGATTTTAATTATTTTTTTTGAAAAATCCGCCTAAAATGTACATTACCGGCGGATTTTAATTATTATTTTTTTGAAAAATCCGCCTGAAATGTACATTACCGGCGGATTTTTTTTCAAAACCTAAATTCAATTTTTTTTTAAATTTTCCGAATTTTAAAATTTAATATGCATTTTAATAAAAAGAAAATAAACGAAATTGAAGTAGAATATTGAATGGTAATGTTTAAGTGGGAAGGAATAAAAGAGAATATGAGAAGAAATAATATAGGAGTGAATAAGAATGAAGAAGTATGAAGAAATAAGAATGAAGGAGTGGTCACGACAAAAAAAAAAGAATGAAGGAGTGACAATGAAAAAGAAATAAGAATAAAGAAGTGAGAATGAAGGAGAAAGGAGAATTATAGAAGAGAGATATGTAGAGAAATTTTTGGAGATTAGAGAGTATGAGAAAGAAGAAGAAAGATAAGATAGAGAAAATGTAGAAGAGAATGGGAAGGAAAGAAAGAGTTAAATGAGAGAATGAGAGGAGGGAGAAAGTTATATTTATAGACGGATCTTTTTCCCTCCAAATTTTTCCGGCGGATTTTTTCCCTCCTTTGATTGAATATCTAACGTCTACCTACCCCGAGTTACTACATGTAATGGTTCTAATCTCAAATTCCACGCATACCCCTATATTCTCCAAAACCTCCAACTCTCTTGTAAGCAATTCAATGCACCAATTACTTTTATGTGTCATTTGAGTATCAATTCATCGAATGCATGTAGGGCACCCTTTGTGACACTTATTGTCTATGGAAGACAAACCACTACCCATTGTAGTAGATGTTTTGGCGAATCCAATTGACAACAATGTTCAACAAGACGTTGTTGTTTATATAGTCATTCTTAATTAAACTAGAGGTAAATCATGTGTGATGCACAAGTTTGTTTATATTTTTTGTTATAATCTGTCATAGTTATAATATTATTGTTTGTTTATACTTCTTTGTATATTATTTATAATAAAAATAACTATAGATTACCTTTAAAAATGTATAAAAGATTATTGATATTAAGTATATAAAAATAAAATAAGCAATATATCTTTATTAATTGGAAAATAAAAATAAAATAAATAAATGTAGTTATTTTAAACAAATCATTCCAAACAGTATAATCATATAATTTTCATGGTTTTTTAATTTTTTACGATGTTTGGTTGATCACTAAATGGTGTGCTAGAAATATTCTTATGTATGTTTTTTTATAAATAAAGAGGGCTTACACCGGAAAAGAAAAACTAACAACGAGTCCTAATGTTCCAAAGCACAGGCTCCCTAGACATGTCATCAATAATCTTATTAGAATGCCCTCAGGGGCATCTTCTAGAAAAAGCTCTCCATAGAGTCGAGTTGTAGGCTATAGTTGGCGAGCCAATTCACAAAAATGTTCTCCTCTCTCCACGTATGAATGATCTCCACCTGCCAATCACTAGTAAGGTGTAACATCATTTGTCAATTGGTGTCTAGAAGGAATACAAGTTGTAGCTATTAACCCACTGTCAAGCTTTTCTGAAATGAAGTGATGATCTATCTATATGTGTTTCGTCTTGTCATATTGAATGGGATTATGAGCAATACTAATAGCCAATTTATTATCCCAAAATAACTATTATCAGCGGTCGTACGCAGGTCAAAATAATTAGAAAGATATAAAATGTAATACAAGGTAGTTACCTTAGTCGTCTCACAAGGACCTCTACCGGAATCGAGAACTGATAGATAACAATAAAAGGGGGGTTTTTTAAGAAAAGAGTTTGATGTATAACGAAGAAAATCAATTAAGGAGAGGCAATCAATTCATTGGTTTTGGGTGTGTTTTAAAGCAAGTGTCAAAACAGTGTGTTCAATCAATCGTGAGAGTGAACAAGCGCTAGTAACACAATTAACGTAATAACTGAATTCTATCATTCCTATAAACAAGCGTCATAGACTCTATCAATTCTATCCAAACTAAATTAAACAAGCGATAAAATAGTTTGAATAATGAAAGTTGCAAAACAGAATATTGATTGAGTGATTAAGTAAACCTGAATCATAAAACGATTCACATAAAGCAAGTCACAAAGTTTGAATACTTAAACAAAACACAAACCATATTTGCAGCAATAATTACAGATATGAAATTGATAGAGAAAGAATTAAAACCGTAAAAAACAATATATACATTAAGCACTGAACCTCAAAATTCTTACAAGAAACACCCTTCACCAATAGATTGATCTAGGGCCTTAAGCTTCCATGGAGGTTAGGGCACCAAACGTAAAACTAAAATTAGAAATGCGTAAAAGAGATAAAAATGGCTCTAAAAACTGTATTTAGTCTCAGAGAGAACGAAAAACCTAAATCCCTAAACAGGTTCTATGATAAAAACCTGTTAACAAACTAATATTCGGCACAAAACTTGTTTTCCACTATGCCGCTTCGGTATTTCGCAGATTTGACCTTCAAGACTCTAGAATTTGGTTTCGAGCTCAACATAAGAATTGTAGCTCTCTTCCTTAACTTTTTAATGCATGCTTTCACGCCTCAATCTGATGACGAAATTCAAAGGTATATGGCCTGCAGAATAGACTGGGGTCAATATGCAATAAAAACAAGAATTAGTCAAAAATTGCTATTATGCTCAAATAAGACCCAAAGTCTAGAAACGCGTTAAGACTTAAATATTAAGAACAAAACACAATTAAAATGCACTGATCAAATTTCCTCACACTTAAGCTTTTGCACTCCGGGCAAAACACACAAAACAAGACACAAAAAACAATACCTGAATTTCCAATGAACCCAAAGAATGCAAAGTTATTAGAGAGACTTTTCCTAACCTTCAAGGAGAATGACAATCAAAAATAGCATTTAATTACAATCAAGGCAAGCAAAAGGATAGAGTCCAAAAAGTGAATCATAAGTGAGGAGTCCTCACGGGATATGCTTAACATGCTTGCCACGTCACATTTAAGAACACATGCACATAAGATCAAAAGGTCTTTGTAAGGATTGTAATGGGGTCAAGGTCAAGGTGGGATAATCTTAAGGGGGAACTAGGCTAAAAAGAATCAAAGAGGATTTTTGAAAATGCCGACGGATTTCGTAAAAACAAAAAATAATAATAATTTTTTTTTACCGGGGGATTTTTTTTTTCGTAAAAAAAATCCGCCGGAAATTCATGTTTTTCTTGTAGTGAATGACTATTAAAAATGATGCAAAATTCTGTGCTCATATCCAACTTATTATAACAAGAGCAACAAGAAATCAATCAAGTCATGTCGAAACACCTATGGTCCTAGAATAGTATAATGACTCAGAACATATGCTAAGAACTCATGAAAAAACATGCAAAAGTAACATTTTTTTCTTTTTTTTATAGTTAAAAATTAAAAACATAAATACTAAAACACACCCCCCCACTTAAATCACACAATGTACTCAATGTAAGCAACAAGTATAACTTAACAATAAGAAGGAAAAAAACTCCCTCTTGAAGGTGGAGAACTTGAAGCTTGTGTTCGAATGGTATTTCCCAAAGAAGTCTCTTTTATGGTTACTGCACACATGTTTAGTCACCTTCTTCTCGCATGGAATGTCCACTGAGGTCCATTTGATAGCTTTCTCATGTTCCCTTAGAATTGGAGGCAGCTTTTCCTGTTCATATTCAAGGTTAGTTGAAATAATTAATGATAGAAAAATTTCACTTCCCTCTAAATATCCGTATTTCAAATTTTCAAGGAGTGGTTTGAGATCTACAACATGTGGTTGCTCAATGGTAACTGATTAACTGCAATGGTTAACTGTCCAAATATTGTCTCCAATTTCTTAAGTGTGAAATCTGTTATTTGTTGAAATTGAAGATTTTGAATAGCCATCTGCCTCACAAGGTCTTCCAGTGAAATTTCATATCTTGCAACCATGTAACGAGTACCAGAATAAAAAGAAGGAGAATCTCTGACCATAAGGAAAATCAGGAAAATATCAAAACAAATGGAACAAATCTGAAAATTCAATCTATGTCCTAATGCTAAAATTAAGGTAGAAAATAAAAAAAAACGAATCAAATCTAATCTTAAAATTAGAAAAACAACACTAAAAATCTAATAAAAATGGATTTTTCTTAATACAAAAAATTAGAAAAAATGAAACTCTAAAGAAGGAATTTCGTATTTTGCGGCCTCATCTCCTTAAAGAGAGTCCTACGCCTTGATTGTTTTTGATTATTTGATCAATTTTCGGAGCAATCTCACCAGATCACCCGAAAACCGATTTTTTTCACCTAATCTGAGATAAACTAAACAAAGCCGAAATCAACAGAACCTGCAAAGAAACAAAACTAAAAAACAAAGGTTAGTGGTTACTGGGGTTCTTAATTTGGTAATCCCTAGTCAGAGGTCCCCGGTAACGATGCCAATTTGATCAGCGGTCGTACGCGGGTAAAAATAATAAGAAAGATATAAAATGTAGGCTTAAATATAGGTAAAAATAAAACTCTTAAAAAAGACCTTGCAAATATAAACCGTTTACGGTTACCCCCTACTATTAGATTATCTTGACACCGTTAAGTGTATAATGGGTATAAACCGTTTACGGTTACCCCCTGCAAAATATAAATCATTTACTGTTACCCCCCTGTAGGGGGTAACTAGAAACAATTATTATTTGCAAAGTCTTTTTTAAGAGTTTTATTTTTACAATTGGGTAAATGGATAATGGGTATATTTGCAGTGGATAACATTCATTTAAGCCTAAAATTTAATACAAGGTAGTTAACACTGGTCGTCTCACAAGGACCTCTGAATTAAAGACTACCAGAATCGAGAACGTGATAGATAACAATAAAAGGTTTTTTTTTAGGAATAGAGTTTGACGTTTAACGAAGAAAATCAATTAAAGAGAGGCAATCAATCAAATCAATTAAAGAGAGGCAATCAATCGATTGGTTTTAGGTGCGTTTATTGGATTTATCATCAGTTCTAAAATAAAGATTCGTGCAAGGTTTGGTAATTCTTGATTGATCATAAACTTAGTGAACAAGCATTAGGGTCAGTTAATCCAAATTCACACAATTTTAAAGCAAGCATCAAAATAGTGTGTTCAATCAATGATGATAGTGAGCAAGCGCCAGTAACACAATTAACGTCATAATTTAATTCTACCAATCCTATAAACAGGCGTTATAGACTCTATCAATTCTTATCCAAACTAAATTAAACGAGCGATAAAATATTTTGAATAATGGAAATCGTAAAACAGAATCATGATTAAGTGAGTAAGCAAAATAGAATCGTACACCGAATCACATAAGCAAATCACAGAGTTTGAGTAATTAAGCAAAACACAAACCAAATCAAATCTAATCCACAATTGTTTTTATTTGACTACGTTTCCTAGTATGGCTTGGCTATTATGTAATGCATGAACGGAAAACTGTCTCTATTAATGTATTTGAATATCTTCATATTTATTATTTATTATATTTTCAAATGGGTCAGGACCTTCCAATTCTTTTTAAATTATTGATTACATTTTAAATAAATATATTTATTATTGAATTTAATGTATTGAAATGCTTGTTAATTCGAAATTTTTTGTACCCTTAATAAATTAGAATATTCCTTATTCCTATCTAGTTTTGCATGTGCAGATTAATGCAATGAAGATAATTTGTATTGGAAGAGGGAAGATTAAGCCGTAACCGATTTTAAATTTTAAATTCAATTGAATGCATGATACACTATAGGAATGATTTGCTGTGCATATCAATTGTGTTAGCAGTATATCCTTAAATGTGAATCAAGTATTAAATTAAATGGCCATTCCATCTATCTAATGGATTTTCTAATTCGTTTTTTTAATTACGTTTTTTTTTTAAAAACGGCTGACGTGAATGCCATGCGAGCTGTATATGATGAGCTGGTATTACTTCATCAATGACGTATTTTAAGTGGTTGGATGACGTTTCATGATGATAGGTGTGATTCTTGGTTTATATTTATAAAGATAAAGATAAAGAAAAAGATAATTGAGAAAATAGGTTGTTATTTTGAAAAATAATTTGAAAGGATATAGTGATTTTTAATAATGATTAATAAAGTAATATTTAAAAGAAAAATTTGAATGTCATAAATGTTGAGGGGATTTTAATTAAAAAAAGAAGATGGTTGAGATTTAATTTAAAAAAAAAAATCGACTCTGATTCTAGAGATCCACTTTCCCTTATTATAATTCTAATTCTAATTCTAATTTGATACAAACGATCTCTTTCCAATTTTTATCTCAACCAACAATATCTTTCAAATAAAAAAACTTCAATGCTGCAATCATCATATCCATTCTTCTTATCCACCATATTTTTATGGATGCAATTTGTATCATGTGAATGCATAGATGAAACCAAATTACTCATGGGTTGGTTGGTTAATTAAGCATGTCCAAGTACATGCATTTGTGTGTGCGAGTGCAATAGTTTATCACTAATATTGTTGGTCTACCTAGAAATTGGGAAGAGATCATTTGTATCAATATAGAATCTAAATAAGGAAAAGTGGATCTCTAGAATCAAAGTCAATTAATGTTTTTTATTATAATTTTTTTGTTAACTATGATAACCGTTGAATCCACTAATGTTAATAATGTTACCTTTAACATTTGGATATTTATTAAGGATTTTACCTTTGACTTTTGTATACATTTATTACGGGTCGATCAGATTCTCAATCATGCCCCAATTTTTTGTATATATAAACGAAAGGCTCTGCTATCAGATTTTCCACCCAACACAACGTATAAGAACTGGCCATCATCTTCACCTTGGATTTAACTATGCCTATGAGGTAAAAACTTTTCTTCATTTTCCTTTTTTTTTAATTTGTTGGTTATCTTGTTATTGATGTGTAGAATCCACCCGTTTTTCGGTAACTAATCTATACCGAGAAACCTGGTTGGCCACATGTTTATTCGGTTTTGCCATTTCGTGTGATTCCTTCTACTGCAACAGAGTTTTTGTTACCACAATTTGATTTTTGTCACTTGGTATTTGATTTGAGTTATGAGAATTTCCATGTTTCAATTTAAGGATACTATGGATAACAAGGCATCAAGGGCAATGTTGGAAGATGAGAGCTGTGAAGGAGAAAAGAAAGAAGAATGTTTGACAAGGAAGATGCTAGATGCGTATCACGGCTAATTTGTTTTGACTTCAGTCAATTTGACAAGCCAAAGCAAGGTCACTGTTTTGTAGTGCTCTGTTGATTCTGTGTCAATAGAACGGGTATGTCCACCATTGAATGGTATGCCAAGGATTTCACTGAATAATTGATTGAATTTATTGCAATTGACTGAGACTGAATTGTATCTAAAAGTTTAACAACTCTAATATGTGTTGGTAAGTTCTTCACTGATATTGCTTTTGATTGATGCTTTGTGCTGAAATTGTGACCATGCTTGTGTCCTAGAGTTGTTTTGTAACCAATAAAATGTGTTAAATGAATAGGAAGTATTTATGAATTACCATAAGTATTGAAGAGGATTGGAATACACTAGAGATGAGAAACATTTTTGAAAATGGTCACGATTCGATTTTCTCCGTTACTTACCCCATCTCTTGGATGCATTCGTAAACCATTTCCATTCCTAATGTACTGAAATATGATAGGACTACTAGTTTAATTTGTTTCATGAGCCTGAAGCATCCTTGATAGATTAAATGATTGGATGCTTTGATTAGTTTTGTTTCGAACGTTGAAAGTGTAATTATATAATCTAGCTCTGATCAATTTCATACTTGGAAACACTTGATGAATTTTATATTTAATTGATTGTGTGAAGATTGGGTCTTAAACGTTGTTATTATTAGGTCCATCACTTAAACTTTTGAGTTTTGAACCCTCTACTTCAATCATATTGTTATTCCGCATTCAGAAGAATTTGTAGGATGTATTTTGTGACGATTGAATTAAGTTGGGGTGAGTAAATGTTCCGGATTAAGCAAGAAACACAAAACAACCATCAAATTTTGACATTTTACAGTTTCCTTCATTAACCCAAAAGTTAATAGAAGAAATTTTAAGTTTAGATGAATGTTGTTTTGTGATTCTTCCTCATTCCGAAAGATTAACCCTAATTTAATTCAATCCGATGAGTGACATGTTAGAATCAGATTGAGTGATTAGATGATGCATGATGGTTTAACTTCCTTGCTCTTTTCTATTGTATGCTTTCTTCCGAGCATGAATGTACAGATATATCTAGGTTATACTGTTGTATAGGGTTGTGTATGATCAATCCAAGTTGGGGTGAATTCCTCTTTCCCTCTGTGTGACATTAGGATATCATTTGTGAGGTGGCATGAGAGTAATAATAGATAAAACTTGAGCAATTTTTTAGGACAAAAATTTTCAAGTTGGGGTGTACTGTAACATCCCAGAGTAATTCTTTTAATTACTTTGATGATTGAGTAATTTAATTACTTTTGATTGCTTGATGATTGATAATTTTTTTTTTTTGGAATTTGATTGCCTAATTGTGGAATTGGTGCGAATAATTTAGGGGTACAACCGGAATTTCACCTTGGTAGGTTAGTTCACTTAAGCGCTATCCAATTGAGTTTATTTTTGATGATATAAGATTATTGTGTGAATGATTAAATAAGTTGATTAGGATATTTGTGGGTTAGTTAAGTTATATTGCAATGAGTAGTGCATAAGTAAATAGAGGGGTGCATTTAGTACAAGGGTAAATTAGGAATTTCTCACTCACTTAAAACACCCTCAGCTGAACCCCAACAAGACACACACACACTCTCACAAGAAGCTCCATTCTCATTTTTACAAAAAACACAACCATAGGGTTGAGAGAGAGAGTCACGAGAGAAGTGGGAAAGAAATGAAAAAGGAACCCACAAACCCTTCTTCTCCTTCTTTGATTCTTCCTTGAGTTCAAGTCATTTTTCAATCTTCTTCTTCTATCAAATTCGAAATCCCTCTAGTGAGTAGAGAGACAACCAAATTTCAGTTCTTCACTTCCCTGCTTTCCACCATTTTCGAAAATGGTGAGCTTGAGTGTTGTGGGTAGAAGAAATTTTGGCTTGCATGTTCAACTTGGAGCTTAATCAAGACATTTCTAGAGCTACCTTGCTGAACTAACGGTCTAGGAGGAGCGTTTGGAGTCTAGAGTTGATACTTGAAGTTTTTGGGAGCTTGGGTTTCAAATAGGAGAAGCAATCAAGGGGTTTTGAAGTTAACTTTGTGTATAGAGGGCTTTGGAAGCATTTGTTGGTGATATTGAGTATTCAACCTTGTGTTGTGTTGTCAAAATTGATAGTCAAGGTGAGTTCTTCACTTTTAGTTATCTTATGGTTCTGTTTTAGTGTATATATTCTGAATTTTGATGATTAATTATGCATTTTGTTGTGTGGAAAATTCTGTTCAAGACATTCTAGACATAGGTACGGTATTTTTAAAACTGGGAGTGTTCTGTTAATGCAATAATTATGGGGCTTATTTTGTTAGAAACTAGACTCAATTTGCTTCTGTTTAGGCTCAAGTTTCGTGACATTTGGTCAAGTTTAGGTCATTTGAGAGTGAATATAATCTGAAGGACAGAAGCTGTCCAGTCTGGGAACCATTTGGATTGTTTCTAAAAACTATACTAAATGGCTCATTGTCTTGAAAAACAAAGATCATAGTCAGAAGCTACACTTAAAACCCTTCAGTTTTCACACAAGAATGACCTGATTTGGTTGAGTATTGAGGGAGTAGAGTTAAGTACAAGTTTCACTTTTGTTGCAGTAACATTTTAGAATCAGTTTCGGTATTGTAGCTGTAATTCCCTGAATACTCGGCATATCAGTTTCGAACTTGAACCATAAGAAAATAGACAGAATTATCTACACATTAGGAACTGGTTTGAATGATTTTTATTAGAAATTGAATACGTTATGCTCATTCCAAAATTACTCACAGATGCTGTCCAAAATAGACCCGGTATGGGTAGAGCTTGATCGCGTCTTCTGTTATTCGAATTGTTCGTCGCTCCGGGTGAGTGTTCTCACTACGTTTTGTGTATCATTATGGGATATGTATTATCATATCAAGTATATGTCAAATGTGTGCTGAACTACGGAAGTGCATGATTAGAATTCTCGGTTGTTGAATTTGGTTTTTGGTTTTGTTAGTGTTTTACAGTTGAATTGTCTATGATATAAATGATGATATGATGCCATGATTGCTTTCAAAATGTTCATTGGAATGTTTTTTTTGAGGTGTTGAATTGGATTGTGTGCCGTCCCTGATGTTTGGTTTGAGTTTGGAATGAAAGAATGTTTAAAGTGATATTCGGCAGAAAACCGTTTAACATAGGTTCAGTAAATCGTATATAAAATCTTCTGTAGAAGTCTATTTATAGCGATTCTTGTTCCATTGGAAACTAGACTCGTTTGTCTTCAGTTTGGACACTTGTTTTGTTTCATTTGGTTGAGAATTCAATAAGAAAACCGAGTTAAAAGTTGGGCAACAGTTGCTGTCCTAATTCTGGACCCCTATGTTTTATTTTGAAAACTGTACTTTTTGGCTACATAAACAAATAAATAAAAATTATATCCAGAAACTAGACACTCTAAGGTTTCCAATGAATATTTTTTTGTTTAATTCTGATATCGTTTGCTATGTTAAAGAAATTGTCGAAGTTTACGTACCAATGCTGAAAATTTACTGCACCTAGACTGTTCATTGAAATGTATGTATATAATGAAATTATGTGTTGATCGGAATGTCCTATAAACGAGTGGGAACCCATAAATGGTTTAAAAGTGATGGCCGGAACATGTGTAATATTGTTCTGTGACCCATAAATGGTTTAAATTGATTTCCTGAACATGTATAATATTGTTCAGTGATTAATAATGTATTAACGGGGTGACGACTCCGGGTTATTTAGCATACTTGGTGGAGGGAAGTTTTGAGCCCAGAAGCCAAGGCCCTGGCATTATCCCTCATGGCTATGTTGGATTGGGGTTTCCGTGATCTCGTGAGATTTCGTTTCGCAGATTGTGCTAAGCCAAAGAATGTTATAAAATAATTTATTGGTATAACCGAATTGGAGCATCCCGGATTAAATGGGAACTCCCGCATTATTCGGTATGGAAAACTAATGAATATTAAAAAGAACGAATGAGAGGAACCGTAAGGGGTCTCGGAGGCGCTTACTGAGATTTGTAATCTCACCCATTATTTATTGTGGTTTTTCAGAGACGCGGGGAAAGTTAAAGCAAAGAAATATGGCTAAGTGGTGCATTTCAGGGAAGGCTTGAAGACTTAGTTACTTTGTTTAGGTCATTTCCTAGTTTTATGTCTTTCGAATATATGACTTGTATTATATTAGAAGTTGTATATCGTTTCCGCCATTTCTGTTATGAATATTGAACAATAGGATGTGGAAAGGATATTAAAATATATGGTTTGTATGTTAATCAAACCCTTCTATTTGAAGTTATGGACTAAGAGTGCATATTTGATGAGTTTATTATCAATATTTAGTTTTGTTCAATATCTAGAAACAGGAATTTTTACTGAGGTATGCTAAAAAGGTGTATCCTGGTATTTCTTCTATTGTTGAGATATTAGGGTATTACACGGCCCAATGCGGGTATTATATAAATTTGACGGCCCAATGTGGGTACAATATATAAATTATATCAGTTTTAGGTGACGACCCATTAAATAGCATACTAGGCGGGGAAGGTCACGAGCCCCTAACCTTGGCCCAGTATCCGTTAGGGAAAGTACTAGCGGGGGTTCATCGGGAGTAAGCAATTGTACGGCCGATGTTATGCTAATGTTTGTGCACGAATCACCGAGATTAGCAATAGTATGGTGATTGGTGTTTCGATTAATGTATTAAGCTAGTGGTTTATAAATTAAACTACAAATGCTATGGTTTTATAAATTGAACCGAGTGAGTGTTAGGTGTCACGGTAGAACTCACTGAGATATGTTATCTCACCCTGTTAATTGTTGTTGTTTTTACAGAGAAACAGGGAAAGAAGAAGGCGAAACGACACGAGTAGGTGGCGTGTCTAAGAGGATGATGAAGACTTATTGTCTCATTCTTAGTTTTTGTTTTTCCCAGTCATTTCGTCACCCAAATTCGATATAATTTATATATCATACCCGCATTGGGCCGTCAAATTTCTATAATACCCGCATTGGGCCGTCAATTCAATTGGATATAATCTATATGTCTTGTCCATACAATAATAGAACATATAATTCCGTTTTGATTTCAAAACATTTGCTCACACGCGTACTAATTTCGGTTTTTCGAAATATTTATAACTTCTAAAACTCTTAAAACCCAATTGAACTAGTCAAAATCATGTTTTTATAATGTATATAACATCCCAATTGGTTGGGAAAAGGATTAGAAGTGGTTTGGAATCGAAAGGAGCGACGAAACGACGTTTTAGGCAACCTGGACCCGAAAGTTAGCACGCCCCGTGCTAAGTTCAACACGACCCGTGCTGCTGAAATTTCATTTTTACTGTATCTGCGAAAGTTAGCACGCCCTGTGCTGCTGTAGCAGATACAAAAATTCGTTGATTTCGTTTCGTTTCGTTTCGCTTCTCCAATGGCTTCCAATCTAAAATCCAATCACAATCCAACTGAAAAACAGAACACACATTACCATATTCCAGTCCAAGCAACAACAATCACAAACAATATATCGAGTAACCGTTTATCGAAACTTCAAAATAACGGAATTTTCACAAAATACCGGTTTGACTCAAAAACTCTTTCCAAGTGAAATTAAAGCATGAAATCAAAATTTTCAAGGATGCATGACCAACAAAATAAAACCCTAAACGTGAGTAGAACTCACCTATCGTGATGAAAATCACGAAATACCGAGACTCTCCGAAGCTCGAACGACCCGTAACACACGAACAAGTTCCGAACTTCACGAACTCATCCAACCGCTTCCAAAATCGAAAACCCAGCTACTTAGATTCGCAACCAGCAACTCAATCACCCTAAAACCATCTTCAATTGACAATGTAGCTTTAGTTTTTCCTTCACTCAAGTTCCCAATGAACAAGGAAGCCTTCACTTGACCCAAACTCCATTGCTGATCAAGTTGAAGATGCAAGAGGCTTCAATGTAGTTTCCCCTCCATTCTTTCCTTCTTCTTCCTCTCGCCCCCCCACTCTTCTCTCTCTTTCTATTTCTATTTTTTTTCTTTCTTGATTTCAGCAAAAGTGATGAATGAAGAGAGTGGGGTTGATTAAAAGTGTTGTGAGCTGAGGGTTATTCTAATACAATGACCAAAATGCCCCTTGGTTCCTTAATTCTAAATTCTACCCAATTTCTCCCCAAACAACCACACAATTTCAATAATAATCCAAGGAATCACATAGCTTAACAATTATATATATATATATATATATATATATATTGCTTTCGCGACAATCATACATCCTCGACCAGATTGATTATTTCACCAAATAATAAATCTCTAGTTAATTTCGTAAACCGAAATTAAAGAAACTAGGGATGTTACAATCACTTGAATAATGAAGAAAATGTAAGAACAATTAAGGGTGAAAATTTCTACCTGTTAGCAATAGAATCCTTGCGGAGACTTCCCAATTAGGGGCGTGAAGGCAGAGAATTTTTCCATGTGGGAACAGGGACGGGGGAGAAAATCTTTGCATGATCAACTTGGAGATGGAGACAAGGACCCGATCCTCCGCCCTGAATATATTACATAAATATTCTTATTATAGGTAGAGATATATAATATTATAAGTAATTGATTTTTTTAGTTTTTTTTATGCGTTTTAATTAAAAACATTAACAAAATATTAAATTATGCTAATTTTATATTTTTATTATTACTTTTATACTTTTTAAATATTCAAATATCCTTGTCAAAAAAATATTCAAATATCAAAGTAAGACTAACTTTTATAATTTTTATTTTAAAATGTTAAACTTTTTAACTTTCAGTCTTACTTTTATATATTTTTTTTCATTTTATTATATTTTAGTTCATATTTTTACTAACTTTTAATAAATTCCTGGTTTCCCCGCGGGATTGCGGGGATCCGTATTGAAGGGGATTTGAGGAGGAATCGGGGGTGCGAATGGGAGACAATTTGGCAGGAAAGAACAGGGAGCAGGGGAGTACTCCCCACCGCCGCTCCGCCCCATTTCCCATCCCTAGAAAGAATTAACAAAAACCCAAGTTTGGTTCAAGTTATTCATTTTGAAATGCTACGATGTAAAGTGAAGAGTCTTTATATTGAAAAACATTAAAATTTGTATTTACTTAATTAAATTTAATTATATTCAATATTAAATTATTTTCTATTTGTTTTTGTCTTTTGATGCACATTTAAAAATAATAATTTAACTATTATTATTTTAGGTAAGTCATTTTTTTTTGATTAATTATTAAGGTTACTATTAGAGATATTTGATTATAAAAATATAATTTACATTTATTTAAGTTTAATAATTAATATTACTATTTCCCTAAGCTTTAAATAAAATTCCAAAAAAAATAGTTTAATAATTTCATTTCGTCGAGTTTGTTCAATTTTCTTTATATGTTTGTTGTTGTTGTTAACATTATTATTATTATTATTATTATTATTATTATTATTATTATTTTCTATTAAATAACTATCTATAGTAAAATAACTTAATAATATAAAAATTGATATTTTCTAAAAACATAAAATTTATAGTTTTTTTTACTATATACTGTGATTAGCACGGGCCTACATATTAAATGATTTTTTTGTTTTTCTTATTTTTTTTAAGTAGAATTTTTCAATGTAGTAAATTTATTTACAAATTGTGTAATAAAATCTTCACCCAAATTAATAGGTTCTTATGTGTCGAGGGTTCGATCCTCGCTTTGGGCATGAAGCAGCTTTAAATCCCTGAGCCAGCTGTCCCACCCTGAACCTAAGCCTTTGTTCGAAACAGACAATGAGGTGCAATTCCTCAACAACAACAAAAAAAAAACACTACTCAACCAGAGTCAAGTAATCATGAATAATAACTAACTCTTAATAGGCAATGTAAGAAAACATCAAGTAATGACTTTATCAAATTAAATATTATCTTGAGCTTATATGCAGAACAAAATGTGCACATAAATTCATCCCTATAAGAACCGATATGACGAACCACACCTTGCTTATGTATGAAGCATAAAACTAGATGATAAGATAGGGTAGGAATACATTGGTCTAGTATGAGAGATGACACAACCATTCATCCTAGCTTATGAAATTCTGCTAGGAACTAAATTTACCCAATCTAATTGTTGAATTATATCTATATCCATATATATATATAAACATATATATATATATATAAATATATATAGATAGATAGATAGATATAGATAGATATATGTTCCTCTTGTATGTCAAATTCCATAAATACTACACAACTATAAGGATGTCATCATGTGGCACGTATTTCCATTTATTGACAAAACACTATAATTATCACTGATAAAATGGTATACTATTGATTATCAATTACACCAGTGGCAACAGCAAAAGAAAATTGAATACAGTAAATCACATACTCCCTCAAATCAACTTGCCCTTTGTAGCTTAAATGGTTCTTCCTATCTCTTTCATGCTTGATCACTAACAATTCAGACTGTACACACCCTCAACTACACAAATTCAATTGGCAACACAATTCTGAACTCATGACACATCATGCAGAATCTCAAATTTAGTTTGTCACAATTGGAACACGATCAGGCACATATATGAACAAAATTAAGTGTCATGCATATCCTTAATCAATTCTCATATAACTAATAGTATAATGGTATAACTAGTGCACAACAAGGACAATAATTCTAAATGAACGAATACACACTATGCCAGGTATCATCCTAATAAGGAGAGGTCTGAAGATCCTAAGGTTCAGGGTTTTGAAGATTTTCGGGGCTGAGGCAACCAATCGTTGTTATTCTCAGCACATTGCATGAAATATTGAGTTGATCAGGCAATTCTATAAATGAATTACAAAACCATCTGGCAATTCTATAAATGAATTGCAATAACATCTGCTAATTCGATAATGAATTACAGTAAAGTTTTATTAATTCTAGCACATCACCGACAACCCAAGGAAGCTTGAGTGAACCCCAACATCTGGCCGATAAGTGTACAACTCTTAAAGGCAAAGTAATAATAAACATCTAGTGGCCTAGGATAAGGGCTCATGATTTCCCTCTCCTAGTATGCTAACATCATGCCCGCATAGGGCCGTCAAATTTACATACTCGCATTGAGCCATCATCTCATATGATATAATTTATATATCATGTCGACTACAATAGCAAAACATAAAGTTCCGTTTTAATTTGAAAAACATGTTCTCACACGTGACTAGACTCGTTTTTTCGAAACATTGATAAGTTCCAAAACATTTTTGAAAAATCAAGTTTGAACATGTTAAAAATCATGTTTTTATAAAGTAAATATCATCCCAATTAATTGAGAAAAGGTTTAGAAGTGATTTGGAACAAAAAGGAGTGACGAAACGACAAAACGACATTTTGAACCCGAGAGCAACGCACGGTCCGTGCCACAGGGGCGCATGGTCCGTGCTACCTGTAAAAAAAATTGTGTGGGTTTCTGTCTATGGGACGCACGGTCCGTGCCTCTGAGGCGCACGGTCCGAGCTACCTGTACAGAAACAGCATTTTAACTCCGATTCGTCCGTTTCGCAATTACGATCGATTCCAAAACGAAACCCAAACCAATTCCAACTGAAAAACAGAAGATTTTACAACATATTCCAGTCCAAACAATCACAAACAATCCAAATATCAAATCACAATCAAAGTATAATTTGAAAATTAAACCGTAAACGATGTTTATCTAAAATTCGGTTTTTGACTCTAAAACTATTTCGAAACCAACACATCAATCTATTCCAGAATTTCAACACAATCAATTTAAAGTGTAAATTCCCTAAACGTGAGTAAAACTCACCTATCGTGATGAAAATCACGAAATACCGAGACTTTAAAGTTCAAACGACTCCGAAACTTCACGAACTCGCACCAAACTCGTTCAACCGCTTTCACAATCGAACCAACCCGCTATAACTCGAAAACAGCGACTTAAACACTCCAATCCCTTCTTCAATCAACAATATAAGTTGCTATTTGAGCTTCTAAACTGATTTTGAGGCTTCTAAGGGTGTTAATTTCAAGCTTTGACTATATTAACTTAAGAGTCATCAATGGTAGAATGAGAATGAGGAGGAATGAGATGATGAAAGTTACATCATTGGGAAAAGGAAGAAAAATGGAGTAGGATGGACAAGAAAATACTTATATGCAAGAAGGAACCAAGAATTTCTCCTCTTCTTCCTCTTCTTCTCTCTCTCTCTCTCGCAACTCTCCCTATTCTTTCTTTTTTTTCTTTCTTTCTAGGTTTGCTGAAATGTTTTTTTTGCTTGGGAGTGAGGATGGGTTGGCTCTCTTAATGAGCTGAAGGCTAATTGAATTGTTAAAAGACCTAAATGCCCTTGGTTCATTAACTCCTCTTAAATCTATTTCCTACCCAAACAATCACACATAATTCACACAATTCAAACAATTATGCAATTAAATCCTATAACTTAGCAATTATGTATTGCACTAGCGACAACCTCAAATCCATGACTAGACTTATTATTTACTCAAACAATAAATCGCTAGTTAATTTCGTAAATCGAAATTAATAGAACTAGGGATGTTATAGAGCTCACCGTTGGATATGCTGAAAAAAAATTGACGTTTTATTAATTTCCACCATAGAATTTTTGCAAAATAATATACCCTAATAAATACACCTGTTATTATGGTTAATTAGTCTACAATTATTCCATTTTTTTGGGATACTATACATATTTTTTCTGTCAAAAAATATAGGAATCAAGCTATACACATTTGTTTCCCAAAAAAATAGTCATACACATTCTATGACAAGAAAAAGGCTATACACATCCCAATCTTATTGATTTCGAATCACAATGTCAATGGGTTCAACCCAATTTAATTTTGTTAGCAACGAATCAATTATTATTCATACCCCTTGACATATATTATATTGCCAGTGGCTTATTTTTGACACCCTTTATTTAGGCGCGCCATTAAAAAGTTTAAGATATTTTTTCCTGACTACTTCATAATATCTTGAATAATCATTATGTAATATATATTCAAACATACATATATCCTACCCAAATCGAGGAATTAGTTGCACACAGAGAATAACCGGTTTATACCAAAAAAAATATATTACATACTACAAATACATAATTACTATTATTAACCAATAAGACACAAATGACAATATTAATAACTGTAAATATGAAACGATGTATCGTACTAACGTCAAAAGATGAAAACAGAAATTTGTTTAAAATATTGATACATTAAAGCACTATAATCATGACACACATTATTGGTAAAAAAAGGCCTTTAATCTATTTGACAAACATAAATAAATTTAACAATGCTACATATATGTGTTTAAGGGGGACATTTAAGAATTTATAATAATATTCTAATAAATTATATTTTTTTTGATAACCAATGTACTCAAAACGATATACTAGTACTACTACAAAACGGGTGAGTTATATAAGGGGTGGGAATAGGCCGGGCCGTCCGTCAGGGGCCTATGGCCTGGCCTACTTAAAGTCTGGTCTGGCCTGACCTGTTTAATAGAAAGGCTAGGCTCGGGCTTTTTTTAAAGCCTATTAATTTAAATAGGTCAGGCTTAAGCTTAGGATTATAAAAAAGCCTTGTAAGCCTGATATGCCGGCCTATATACACAGACGTTATTATTTATTTTTATTGAAATAGCCTCATTTGCTGTTCTGCATTCTTAAAGTTACTAATGTCATTCATTGCTCTTATGGTTCCAATTTTTCATGATGTACAGTATTATCTGAAATTCTTTTTGAAACCATAAGTTCACAACTACTACTTTATTACGTATAAATTATTTTGACTAGAACTAGAAAATGAAACGGTGCCAGCCACTAGCAAGAGACGCAACTGAATTTATATTATTATTTCTGGACTAGAAAACGAAACGGTGCTAATAACTATTATATATATAGATATATAGATATAAAGCTTCTCTCCCTTGAAAGTTAAAATTCTAGTAATTGTTTACTGTGTACAAACTAAGCTTCTTTATAGAAACAACAAAGAATTGCAGTGGAGGAAGCCAAACTGCATAGCAAAAAACCTTCTTCCATCTTTTCAAGGCTTCAAAATTGATAGAGGTAAAACTTCAAAACTTTGTTTTTATATTCTTTAAGTACAACTTTTATAAAAAAAAAATGGTACAATTCGTTATTCTACTTAGTATAACATATTTTAATTCAAAGTTTTACTCTATCCCGTGAATGTTTTCTCCATTAAAAAGAAGTGAACAAATTTCATACACTCATATGACTGATAATTGAGGTGAGTGAATATGTATGTATTTTTTAGTCCAATAATTGATTTCTAGTTTTTTTTTCTTATTTTGAAGGTTGGAAAAGAAGAGATACAAGTTAACTTGAAGATGTGATATAATCTTTTCTGAGTTCGGAGAATGTTTTGCTTTGTATAAGGAGCTATTCAAATGAGTGTTATGTTTCATAATGAGGATGAAACTTATTAGTAGTTTATGGAATGTATTTTTGTTTCTTTCTAATTTTTGGAAGGTTGTTGTAATTATGCGGTTATCATTTTATTAGTCTTCGTTGTGTTTATCATTTTATTAGCTTTCCTTGAATTGGTAGCAAATGGAAGAAAATATGTCATACTTTTGGAACTTTCAGATAACTATTAAAAGGCCTTAATGCAAAATAGGCTAGTTTAGCCTCTTTAAAAATTGGTATAATGGACTATTCACTACGCCAGAAGTAGCAAAAATAGGCGCTACCTTAAGCAGCGTTTATTAAAAAGCGCTAGGTAAGGTGAAACGGTCAAAGGGATAGACAACGCTTATTTGGAAAGCGCTGGTTATTGATAAAATGCGCAAGGCCAAAGGCAGTGCTTAAATAAAAAGCGCTTGGTATTTGTAAAACACGCAAGGCAAAAGGCAGCGTTTATATGGAAAGCGCTGGGTATTCGTGAAAACACGCATGGCAAAAGGCAGCGTTTATATGGAAGCGCTGGGTATTGGTAAAACACGCTAGGCAATGGGCAGCGTTTATATGGAAGCGCTGGGTATTGGTAAAACGCGCTAGGCAATGGGCAGCGTTTTATATAGAAGCGCTGGGTATTGGTAAAACACGCTAGGCAATGGGCAGCGTTTATTTGGAAGCGCTGGGTATTGGTAAACCACGCTAGGCAATGGGCAGCGTTTATTTGACAAGCGCTGGGTATTGCTAAAAAGTGCTAGGCAAAGGGTAGCGCTTCTAATGAAAACGCTGCCCATTGCTATTGTTTTTATTTTTTTTTCCACGCACAACTCTCTTTCTCTCTTTCTTTCTCGTGCTCACTCTAGCTCTCACACTCTAGCTCACCATTTTTGTTCTCACTCTCACACTCTCACCATTTTCGTTCTCACTCTCATTTTCGTTCTCACTCTCACTCGTACGTGGCTCTCATTTTCGTTTCTCCAAAGCTCATTTCTTCCCATTTTCATTTCTCTTCCACTCTTCTCCATTTTCGCACTCTCACACTCTTCCACACTTCTCCATTTTCACAAAGGATTTCGGACTTGGAAGTTCATTTCTTCCCCATTTTCGTTTCTCTTTTACTAAGGTTAGTATTATTACATGTTGTTCTAATTATTTTATGGCATTGGTACTTTAGGTTAGATGATTGAAAGTTGATGCTTGATGATTTGTTCTTTGAAATGGTGTTTCTAAACTTGAGGGAAAATGTAGGTGTAGTGTTTGTTGAAATGTCCAAATGAAATGCTTGTTAATTTAATGTTGCTCTAGGTTAAGGAATTCTTGTGTTGTATATTTATAAATTTGAGATATTTAATGAAATGCATGTTAATTGAATGTTGTTCTAGGTTAAGGGATACTTGTGATGTATTTCTAAACATGAGAAATTGAGGATTGTTGCTGAATATGTGAATTGTTGTTAGGTTTTGCGAGTTTGTTTTGTCGGAGCTTTGCATTCGTTGTTCGAGAGTTCGGTTCATTTGCTAGTGCGTGGTTCGCCTAGGTTGGAGTTCATTATTGCTTCCACTTATTCAGGTACTTTTGTTGTTTAAAACTAGAGTGACTATTTATTTATTTAAAACTGAAATTGCCTCTCTTATTTTTTTTTATGTGTTCCTTTTCTTTTAGTTGTGCTTGAAATGAAAGATTGATACCTAACTTGTGATGAAGTTTAGTCTTGGCAAGTAGTTATTTTACATAGTTTTCATCTTCTTGTCTGTTTATTTATTTATGATAGATAAATATAACAATAACAATGATTATGTTTTATTGCAGGTTAGATGGCGGATCATAGTGATCATGACAGTGATCATGACAGCGATCATCAGTGTGATGTTGAAAAGTATATGAGAAAGCAGGCTCCTCGTGGAATGACGGTCAAAAAAGATATCATCAATCGAGTAAATAAAGGAAAAGGAAAAGTACCAGTAAGTTACTAATTACTAATTACTAATTAACTTATTAATTCAACACTTAGTTTTAATTGTTTGTTAACTAATTTACTAATGACATAATGTAGGTGTTGTGGAATATTAAGGGCCAGCCAATTGGGGATAATCGCGCAGATTTGGTTACCTTCCTCGGTAGTAAGGTAAAACAAATGATACCAATTACAATCAGTACTTGGAGTGAGAAAAGTGCTGTTTTGAGGAAACACAAAGAGGAGTTTTGGTTAACAATACAGGTATATAATTTTACATCTCTTTAGTAATCTTATTTAATAAATTTGTAACCATATATATTTATATCATTTTCATTGAATATGTGTATGCAGAAATATTTTGATGTGGATGAATCCCGAAAAGACTGGTGTATGAAGGAAGCTGGAAAGCTACATCGGAATTTCAGGGGTAGTCTAAAAAAAATGGTTGTTTGATAATAGTGGAAACCTAAGATGGAAGCCTCCAGCGCCATATAGTGGATTTATTACGGAGGAGGATTGGGTTACATTTGTTAGGAGACGCACCGAAGATGAAGATTTCATGGTTAGTACTATAATCTATTAAGTTATAACTTAAAATATAGTTGATAATTATATATTATACATTAATGTATACTTATGTCTCTAAATAGAAACTATGCCAAGCGAATCGAGAGAGAGCTTCTGGTTGTGAGTACCCTTATAGAGGCGGTGCTAGTGGATATCAAGTTTTTGAAGAGAGATTGGTAAGACACAATAAGCTTGATTTCTCTTTGTTTAATAAATCTTTTGATTTATAATTTCTTAATTAACATTTGGTAAATTTAAATATAGTTGGAGGAGAGTGGGAAAGATCCTACTAAAGAAAGCATTGAGCGACATTTGTTGTGGGTAGCAGCCAGACAAAAGGATGGAGAGGTTGTGGATCCCAAAACTAAGGAGGTGACCGACAGAATTGTAAGTATTTCCAATTCCTCGAATATTGTTTTGAAACTTTTATGATATTTAAAATGTATAATAATTTTATTTATTATACTTTTGTTTGTGAATCAGGAAACCATATCAGAGTCTGTGTCACAGGGAGAGATCACTGATTGCTCTGAAAAGGAAATCCTTACTCGTGCCTTGGAAAAGGAAGAATACCCAGGTCGTACAAGGGGTTGTGGATTTGGCGTCAATCCATCCAACTACCTTGGGTCAAAGAAGAGAACTTATGAGGAGCATCATGATTGTAAACAAAGTAGAGAGTTGCGGTTATTGTATGAAGGTCTAAGGTCTGAACTTAGTCAAATCAAATTGCACTATGGGTTGGTTTCGCCTGCAGTACCATCCCCTGCCACAGATAGTGCACGAGATAGCTGCACCATTCCGTCAACTAAGGTATTAATTATTTTTTTTGAGGATAAATAAGAAATTAATTATTAAACTCTCTTTCTTCTACGCAATGTATTTATT
The DNA here is from genome assembly GCA_963573325.1 of Astragalus glycyphyllos. Taxonomy (NCBI): domain Eukaryota; kingdom Viridiplantae; phylum Streptophyta; class Magnoliopsida; order Fabales; family Fabaceae; genus Astragalus; species Astragalus glycyphyllos. The sequence goes on from OY754311.1 coordinate 80,166,818, forward strand.
AATTTTTGTTTATAATTGATTTAGGACAACAATGAGTGTGAGTGTGAATTGTATATCTCAAACTCACACCAAATGGTTGCAATAGGCTTCACATGTGACCAATTGGGAACTTTGATGCACAATTTACCCATACCTCCAAATCATGTTAGAGTCAGAGTTGATTGTGCAATTGTGGGGGATGCACCATTGCCTGCTCCAATACCCAGTATAGATTTACTAACTGTGCAAGATGCAGTTGGTACATTTGTGGCATGGCCAGCGCACCTTATTGTTGTAAGTGACAATATATTTGTAACTAACTAATTATTTTATTTTGTCATTTATTGTGTGCTAGCTAACGAATTATTTGATTTATATATAGGTATGCCAAAATGCAAAATCTAGGGGCAAAAGTGTTAGCAAGGCAATATCTACTAGCAAGAAAGTGTATCGGTCCGGCCGTTCAACACAAGTTTCTCAGCCTGCCCCTCAAAAAGTGACTCGGCCCTCTCCTCCTCCAACAGTGACTCAGCCCTCTCCTCCTCCAACAGTGACTCAGCCCGCCCCTCCGCGAAAAGTGACTCGGTCCTCCCTTACTCCAAAAGTGACTCAGCCCGCCCCTCCAAAAGTGACTCAGCCAGCCCCTCCTCCAATAGTGTGTCAGCCCTCCGCCTCTTCCATTGATGATTCTAGGATTATTTTGTATACCGAAATGCATGCGCAATTCAAGATGGATGATGAAACCCCGCTTGTATTACAGATGGATGACAACATTTTTGGAAATCCCGATCAACTATTGATAATCCCAAAACAGGATATTAATGATTTATGTCAGATGAATTGGGCAACCAGTGTTTGTATTAGAGCATATATCAGGTACGTATGTAATTTATTATTTAACATCATTGAGTTTATTTTATTATATCGTTAATTTAATTTGTATATATATATATATATATACCTCTAATTGTAGGTGCTTGTATCATAACATTTTGGTCCCTTCGGAGCGGACACAGAGATATGTGTTCTTGTGTCCGGATAGTACCCACCTCCGTAATGTCAGGGAGGATCTGTCTAATTATAACAACCTTGTGGAACAAAACAAGAAAGATGTTACAAATTATATCACTCGACGCTTATCGGATGCTCAACATAGAGGCGTCGATACCATGTTTTTGGCACCGTGTCTCGTAGGGTGAGAGATTTAATCTATTCTTATATAACATGCATTTTTTAAACACTAGTCAATTACTTATTCAAAGTTTTATTTTGTAGGGATCATTGGATTTTGCTTGCAATAAATCCTAAGACAGATACGGTGTACTACATTGATTCTGTGCATGGTCATTTCAACACCCACCCAGACTTGGTTGTGATATTTAATAGGTGTGTGTATTTCGATCACTCTGCATATTTCTTTGTTTTAGTTGTTTACTATATGTATTTTTAATAATATAGTTATATCCAATTGTGTTCAGTTGTTTGAAGGAATATTGGGGATTAGAACAATCACAGACAAAATGGGTGCCAATAGTGGTAAGTTTGTAATCAATCTTCTCATATATTTATTTACATTATTGTTGTCAAAAAAATGTATGAAATTAAATTTAACAATTAACTAATCTTTTGTTTTGTAGTGTCCGAAACAACCAAATAACAATGATTGTGGGTATTACGTAATGAGATTTATGAAGGAAATTATTACCCACAATCAAATGGTTATCCCCAGACAGGTATCTTTACAGAACTCTTTTTTATTTTGGTTTAACCATATATTTCAATTCTAATTTTATTTAATTATATAATTTCAGTATTTTCCCGATTGTCGGTGGAAGACATACTCTACTGCACAGATTGATGAGCTTAGAGGAGAGTGGTGCCGTTATGTCTCGCAATTCCTTTGATTTTAGATAGATTGTAATCTTGTAAATTGTTAGAGTTTTATTTGGATACATGCATATGAATTGGTTCATGCATATGTAAGTTGCTAACTTGTTTTAATTTAGATACATATTGTAAGTAGCTTGCTAGTTTTGGATACATGCATATGAATTAGTTCATGCATATGTTAGCTGCTAACTTGTTTTAATTTAGATACATATTGTAACTATCTGGCTAGTTTTGGATACATATTGGTAGAGAGTTTGATTTGGATACATATTAATTTGTTAACATTGTAAGTTGCTAAGTTTTGGATACATATAATAACTTGTTAGCTAGTTTGTTTTGGTTTGTGATCATATTGGTGCATTGGGATATATAACTAGTTTATATATATATATATATATATATATATATATATATATATATATATATATATATATATATATGTTGTTAGTATATAATGGATTGGATTGGTATTAATTGGCTGTATATGACCAGGAAATTATCAAATATAAAAAGGAAAGTACAAAAAAACAAGAAAAAAAGGAAAAAAAAAAATTAAACAATGGGCAACGTTTGGTGGGAGAAGCGCTGCCCATTCACCTAGCGCGTATAGCAATGGGCAGCGCTTGGTAAAGGGAAGCGCTGCCCATTGCTAAATGTGCTAGGTGAATGAGCATCGCTTGGTGGGGGAAGCGCTGCTCATTCACCAGCAATGGGCAGCGCTTTCCTTTACCAAGCGCTGCCCATTGCTATACCCGCTAGGTGAATGGGCAGCGCTTCTCCCACCAAGCGCTGCTCATTCACCTTGCGCGTTTAGAAATGGGCAGCGCTTCCCCTTACCAAACGCTGCCTATTTCTAAACGCGCTAGGTGAATGAGCAGCGCTTCTCCCTTCAAACGCTGCCTATGGCTATTAATGAGCAGCGCTTCTCAAACGCTGCCCATTTTTGGGGAGGAATCACCAGCGCCAAATTTAGCAGCGCCCAGAAACGCTGCCCATGGCTAAAAAAAAACGCTGCCCATCCCCAAATCTGTTGTAGTGATTTAGAGGCCTTAATATGAAACAGGCTTTTAAGTAGGCTTTCAGGCTAGGCTAGGCTTTTAAAAAGGTCAGGCCAGGCCTAAAAAAAAGCCTCTGACAGGTCACAGGCCAGGCTTAGGCCAAAAAAAGTCATCGTAGGCCAGGCTCAGGCCTTTCAAAGCCTGGCCTGGCCTGGCCTATTCCCACCCCTTATATTGGAGAATTGTGATCACGTGAGTTAGATTAGAGAATTGTAATGTTGGTTATTCTTTTATGTAAAATTGTATAAAAGTAATGTTAGAGACCTATTCGTTACAAATAAATAAGTTAAGGGACCCCAGAAGATATTTTGCCAAAAAATAAAGAAGAATCATAGTATTAAACAACTTAAAATGTTGTGTGTGACAAAATCCACGAAACCTAATCCCACAATCACCTATTTATGTCTAACAAAACACAGAAGCCAATTTCATTGAATTTCTTGACCCCTTTGTCCTTTCAAACCAATGTGCAGCCAAGTAATTCTTACAGGAGAGCAAATACTTACTGGATCAATCGAAGAATTATTCGGTTAAATCCTTTTATATTCAGTTGGTCCGTGGTGATTTATCCTATAATGTTTCGGTGCAGCAGAATTTTTTTGCAGGTTTATGGAAATCAATAGTGCCTTCGAAAGTGCTGGTTTTTGGCTGGCGGTTGCTGTTGGATGCGTTGCCGGTGCGCGAGCTGTAGTGATATACGCAACAAAACCAACAAACCAGAATGCCTGTGAAAAGAACAAACGTTAGAGAAAACAACCGGAGGCGCCTGGTGGCGGTCCTGAAGAATTTATTCGCCTCTACAGCGCAAATTCCCCGAGATACAACCGGTCTCGTCCCAATCGTGAATAACGAATGAGGAATCCGAATTAGCAAGAATTTCTGGCGTCAGTGAATGACTTTAGTAACAGGAGATGAACCCAAGAAGTAGTAGAGAGGAGGAGCAATTTTTTCTTTTCTTTTTCTTCTCTCTAGAAAGAACCCACGTTCATGAGTATATATTCACACATTCATTTATCCATCCTTTTTTTATAGAGTTGTAAACCACAACTATATATCTACCCGTACTAAAAACAAACGGCTATATATATACTCATTTATCATTTTAATAGCATTAACTTTTCATAATATGAAATAAAAGTAAACGGCCAACTTTATGAAAGAGTTAGTAACCGATTAAGCATTGAAAGGAATATAAATTCATATGATTATAGTTATTAACTTTATAAAACCGAAACATAAATATCATAACCTTCTTATTAATAAAAATATTTTGTAACTTCCACACACTTGAATGCCATTATTCCAACAATCCCCCATTAATGGCAAGCAAGTGGAAAAACATATTTCAGATTTTGTAGAAAATAGAATTTTTGGATAGGCTCAATTAAACCCATAATATAGTTACAAATAATATATCGGTAAATAAAAATTTAGTATGTCCAAAGCCAAATTAGGGACTTTCCACTTTTGAAATATCTTTTAAAATGAATAAAATCACAACAATCCCCCACATATTTCAAAAGTTGGAAAATAAATTTATAAAAGAAGTTTCCTGGGTTAACATCGTAGATGTAATGCATCGGAGCAGTATAGCAAGCTATGGAACCAGTCCTAGACAGATAAAACATGACATACAGTGAATTGGTTTAGCAAGCTATCGAACCCAAAATACTTGTTATATGCTAGAGGTTTTACTATCACATTACACCCCCACAATTCTTGCTGTTTTCGCGGTGGTGCGGTACTAGGCCCTGCGCCTACTCGGTGTTCATGAGTTCTCTAGAGACCTCGCCAGGATCTCATGCAAGCGGCCCCACTTGACACTCATATAGGTGATTTCATCAAGTGTATGCTGCAAGTCATACACCACCCATAAGGGCTATGATAATCATTAAAAGCTTTAAGCTTAACCTCTTTACCTTGCAGACTAGCACTATCACAATAACATCATAACACCATAGGAAGGGACAGGAATAAAATTAAATACATTTATTAATTTTTAGTGCTAGTAATATCAAGAAGCAACTTGTTTTTACCACATTGAACCTTCTTCATGGGATCTCCAATCACAAAGGTTGGGTTACCATCACTTCTTGATTTAAATTGGCCTAAGTCCCATTCCCCTCGATGTTTCACAAGTTAACTTCTTCCCTAGGGGTTTTTCAGAAGATTATTCACTTCTGATTTCACGTCACTTAAGGATAATCTCGCATATTAGTAGCTACTTTACACAGTTATGAAAGACACTATTTCTTCCATAAAGGAACATTGACCAAGACGTCTCTTAGTCAATCAATCTCATATATCACAAAGTCTTGAGTAATATACTCAAACTCAATTATCTTTAAGTAATAACCTTAAACTCTATAAGGTAATTATCCAAGTCTACTTAGACAATTTCTAAGTGACAACCATTCATAAATAAATCCACTTTTAGATTTATTCTCATGTGAATCAAACTCGTCTATCATCACTGTATCATTGGAATACAATGGATATTCACTATATATAGTAACATAGATGCCTCTATAGACAATTTATATAAATGCTTAGATAATTTCTAAGCCACATCACCATAACATACTTATACATACAGGTCTGCTTAGATGATTTCTAAGCGACAACATTTCCATAAAATATTTATAGAGTTTCACAAGTATGTTAATAATGTTTCATGCATTCACATATTAGTAAGTGTTCTCAAAATATGGATATCTCATATATCCAAAACAAAATTCTCATAAATGATAATTATCCACCACATCTTTGAATCTAAAATATTGCTAGATATAATCATTTTGAACATGTCAATAAGTGATGTCATTCTCTATCTCTTAGGGAATCAAATTTTTCTCGCTCTAAAAGAAGACACTTTTATGATCTTTATTAATCCAACAAAAAAATGGAAACAAATACACCAAGAATCCCAATGATCACATCTATATATTAGTTGTATAAGTCTTAACAAAAACATCTAATTTTTATAGGAGGCATGAATCCAAGAACAACCCCCACAATGCCTCACACAACATAGCATCCCAAAAATCAAAAGTAATACATCATTTATTAATGAAAATATTACTTGCAAGTTGAAACTCTAAGTAAAACAATTTGTTTTATATTATTAGCTATAAATCATTAGCATATTTTTGCACATATAATTCATCCGATAGGATCAATCCCAATTTCTCAATCTCACATTGCATAATACACACAACATGCTTACATTAAACTCAATAAATTGACAACGCAAAATATTTCCAATAAAATTGGTGCACATACTCAGAGGGTGCATTAACTTTGTCTGTATTTTTCTTTTGACTAGGTGTTAGAACCATAAAGAATATTCAAATGTTTTAGCTCTAAAGCATCCAAACTTCTAAAGAAGTATCTCAAAATAACATTTTGGTGATAGCATTAAACTACTATATAACTATACTTCCTTATGATCTAGCACCGCAAATCATACTTATTTATAGCATGTTTTTCACATCATCAAAGTTAGAAGACAAAGATTATTTGATATAAATAATCACATCATTTGTACAACCATTAATACATAAGCAATAAGAATATTGACAATGCAATATCAATAAATAATCTGACAAATGCAATTATGCTTTTCAAGATGATGCAATCTCAAAACACTCACACTGACTTTAGTTATCAATTTTGAGCTGTACATCACAAAAAAAAAAAACTCAATCTCTCCTATCAAAATCTTGCATATATAAGTTGCAGCAATACCTTCCAATTGTTTTAGTCACTACAACAGTAAGGAAAATTTGAACCAAATAATGTGGAGGTACTAATTAAATCACAACATTAAAATACCATGAATCTTCACAATCAACTCAAAATGAGTATAAATTATGATATAAATTTGGAGACCAACCTGTTGTTTACAGCGGAATTAAGCAATGTTGTCTCATTTGTATAACTCGTTACCGCACAACTTAGTTACCGCTGCGGAGCCACATCAGAAGGGACATGCTTGGACAATTCTTTGTGAATCACAAGCCTAGTCGTATTCTAGATCTCCTTAAACAGCGTCTACTCATCCACCGTCAAATTAGCCTTCTCGTCGGGTGAACCTCATCAAGAAAATATAATAATTAAAAAAGTGTTCGACATAAATTCACCGCACAGTATTTATGATCAAACCCAAAATGATTTCACTCAAAATGAAGATCCCAATTTAACAATGCAACAATGCAAAAAAAAAATTGTGGCATTATGGATACAAATATAATCACCGAAGATACTCCTCATTCACTTAAATCGTTGATCTTAAAAAGAAAGAGAGGATCTCTATTGGTTAGTCAGCAGAATAATATAAACATGGCAATGAAAGTTATATTTTCTCCAAAGCCTTTTTTTTTTCTTCAAATTTGTTTATTCCCAGATTCAATTAACATTGGTCAACAAAAACAAAAAAAAAAAAAATATGAAATGAGCATATACTAATTTTCGGCAATGCTTAGACAAGAAGTTGAAAGCATTTAAAGTGAAAATTAGATCGATCACACGGTTGAAAATCTTCCTAATATTTAATATTTAAATTATAACAATCAGATTAATTTCTAGACAACAAAACAGTTTTACAATAGCGTTCAATTAATCCCAAATTGCAAAAATATTCAATACACTACTGTCACAATACCATTTACTCATTCATACAAGTCTGGAAAAAAATTTGATCTTTTCCCTTCCCATGTAATTTAATCGTGAGCATAATTTTATTTTATATTTCATTTTAGCTTTAGACTTTACTCTAAGCACCGAAAACATAAAGCAGGTGAAATCAACATGAAATATACAACATAATACAAGTATTTTGATTCTAAAAAAATATATCACACGGTCTAGAAAGGGGTTAAGAATCAATTTAACCATTTAATCAAAACAAGCATAGATTAAAGCAAAATGAATAATGATAGTGAAAGTGAATAACATACATAAGGCGTGGAGACGAAATAGATTGTTGTTGATGGTTGCGTCAGCCATGGAATAAATTCTTCAGATTGTAGTGATATAAGCAACAAAACCAACAAACCAAAATGCCTGCGAAAAGAACAAACGTTAGAGAAAACAACCGGAGGCGCCTGGTGGCTGTCCTGGAGAATTTATTCGCCTCTACAGCGCAAATTCCCCGAGATACAACCGGTCTCGTCCCAATCGCGAATAACGAATGAGGAATCCGAACTAGCAAGAATTTCTTGCGTCAGTGAATGACTTTAGTAACAGGAGATGAACCCAAGAAGTAGTAGAGAGGAGGAGCAATTTTTTCTTTTCTTTTTCTTCTCTCTAGAAAGAACCCACGTTCATGAGTATATATTCACACATTCATTTATCCTTCCTTTTTTATAGAGTTGTAAACCACAACTATATATCTACCCGTACTAAAAACAAACGGCTATATATATACTCATTTATCATTTTAATAGCATTAACTTTTCATAATATGAAATAAAAGTAAACGGCCAACTTTATGAAAGAGTTAGTAACCGATTACGCATTGAAAGGAATATAAATTCATATGATTATAATTATTAACTTTATAAAACCGAAACATAAATATCATAACCTTATTATTAATAAAAATATTTTGTAACTTCCACACACTTGAATGCCATTATTCCAACACGAGCAACTATTGCGCAGGAATGTTCTCCACTTGGAAGGCGATGCTCGTTGCTCATTTTGTCACGTTCACCGTGAGTCCGTGAATCATTTGTTCCTCCATTGCGGGTTCGCGAATTCGGTTTAGAAGTGTGTTACATCTTGGATTGGTGTTGCTCTTGATTTGTCTTTGGATGTTGTTGGTCTTGTCCACCATTGTTGCTGCTTGTGTAAGGGGAAGAAAGAAAAACGCACGAAGCACGTGGTTTGGTTAACTACTTGTTGGAGCATATGGCTGGCGAGGAATGGAGCTATTTTCAATAATGAGGAGCCAAATATCGAGATGGTGGTGAATCGTATTAAAAGTCTATCTTGGTGTTGGTGTATTTATAGATTGAATTGTAATTCCTCCTTTTCCATCTCAATGTGGTGGTCTAATCCACTACAATGCTTAAACAATTTGTAGTCTTTAGGGGGAGAAACAGTGAGTTAGGTTGCTTATCCTCACTGTAGTGCAGGTTGTACGAGGTACTCTTTTTCCTCCCTGAGTCTTTTTCCCAATGGGTTTTGGCTTAGGGAGGTTTTGAGGAGGCCCTCCCCCTTTCCTTTATTCCCATTGTAAGGGCTGGGCACCCCTTGTGCTCCCTTCAATGAAAGTATTGCTTATCTTAAATAAAAAAAAATGACCCAGTTTAACCTTCCCTTTCAAATTATTGGGTGCTTTTTTCCACTCATGAGCTAAATTTTTTCAATGACCACACACATGTAAGAAATAAAAGATGTCAATAGATGATATTAGAGTCATATATCTAAGAAATTGGTGTCTGCCATGGGAGAGGTTTCGGTGTTTGTGCGGGAGATGAAAAGGAAAAATGAATTGGGATTGAATTTTAAATTTTAAAAGTAAGCCTAATTCCTAATTCCTAATAAATAGGACATAGAATTAAGGCAAAATACCTTCTCAGGTCCCTTAACTTATTTATTTGTAACGATTATTTCCCTTGTCTTTTTTTATAACGCAAAGGTCCCTTAACTGTTAAAAACGTAACGCATAGGTCCCTTTTAACGTTTTTTTGTTAACACCGTTACAAAAACGCCTATAGAGTGCTTATGTGGCTTTTTTTATGCTTACATTGAAATTTTATCTGCTGACTTGTTATTTTAAATCATTTTTTAATTAAAAATTAAAAAAGAAAACCAGAACGTTCCTCATTCTTCGTTCCTAGGTTGTTGTTGTTGAAATTCCTAAAATCCCTAAAAGAACAAGACAAAGGCAACAACGACACAAACCCAAAAACATATTCCTTTCCCTGTGATTTGGGTTGCTATGGATTTAAATGGGTTGCCAGCATATTCATTTCCCAACGATTTGGGGAGAAAAGGGAATAAGGGTAGTGTGGTTAATAAAATTCAATTCTGATGATAATGCTATTGTTGTTGATATTAAATTTATTAACATAATGTTATACCTAGATCTCTTGTCAAAAAAAAATGTTATACCTAGATCTGAACTGAAATAGATCTGAAACGGATCTGAACTCAGACCAATTCTTCATCTTCTTCATCGAAATCGCTGTTACTAGGAACGAACATTGATTGAAGACGAACACAAATTTTGTTTCTGAAAATTGAAGAAGAACATTGCTGGTAAAGAACAGGTCGTTGGAATAAGAAATGAAGAGGAAGGGAGAAGACAAGGAAAAAAAGACAATTCATAATTTTCTTTAATTTTTAGTTAAAAATAATTATAAATTAATGAACCTATCCTATGTGGCATGCTAAGTCAGCAGTCAGACAATAGTCAAATATCCACATAATCAGTGTGTTGACGGTGTTAACAAAAAAACGTTAAAAGGGACCTATGCGTTACGCTTTTAACAATTAAGGGACCTTTGCGTTATAAAAAAAATATAAGGGACCTAATCGTTACAAATAAATAAGTTAAGGGACTTGGAGAAGTATTTTGACTAGAATTAAAACGGAAGGAATTTCTGTTTTTTTTTTTGGCAAATTAAAATGGAAGGTTTTTTTTTTGGTATATGAATGGAAGGAAGTTATTTATTATTTTATCAAAGGAATTGAAGGAATTTCTAAATACCATAAATATCTCATCTTTTATCGTCACAAAGTAAAGGTGCAAATTTGAAATGGGTAGGAGAGAATAAACGTATTTGAACTAATTTATGTCGCATTATCATATTTCTACTTTTTTAATGACAATCAGTTGTTTACTATAGATTTATACCAATAGATTTATACCAATACACCACATATGATATTACCTATTAAGACATTTGCAAAAATTGACACTTCACATAATTGAGGGCAAAAATGTAACTTAACCACAAAAGGACAAAAAAGACAATTTATGACAACCTTTTTGATTTTTGCTTTTATGTTTTTTACTTATCTCTCCTTTCAACTTTTTTCTTTATTTCTTTCTTTTACTTTTCTCTCTTTCTTCTAATGTCTCATAGATAGATTTATACCAATACACCACATATGATATTACCTATTAAGACATTTGCAAAAATTGACACTTCACATAATTGAGGGCAAAAATGTAACTTAACCACAAAAGGACAAAAAAGACAATTTATGACAACCTTTTTGATTTTTGCTTTTATGTTTTTTACTTCTCTCTCTCTCCTTTCAACTTTTTTCTTTATTTCTTTCTTTTACTTTCTCTCTTTCTTCTAATGTCTCATCTCTCCTCTATCTTTTTTTTTCTTTTATCTTCCCTCTCTATTTACTCCCTTATTTCTTTCCTTTTTTATTTCCTTTGTATTCACTCTCTCTTATTTATTAGTTTTTCCTAATTTTATCAAAACACTCAATATGACTTTTATGATTTTTCCTAGGGTTTTTTTGGTACCCCCACTTTGTCCTCCCATACCCCCATAATTCCATTTTGGACCAAAATACCCTTGACTTTTAAAAAAACGTTTTTTTACATTTTTCTGGATTTATACATAAATTCGGAATGTTAAAATTTGAAATTTCCGGATTTATGTGGTAAATTCGGAAAAAATGAAAAAAGGGGTTAAATTCAGAATTTTTCGGATTTAAGGGGTAAATCCGGAGTTAAAAAAATAAAAGTAATTCCGAATTTACCCCATAAATCCGGAAAAACTCTGAAATTACCCCCTTTTTAATTCCAAATTTACGCATAAATCTGGAAATATTTCCGAATTTACCCCATATATCAGAAAAAATTCCGAATTTTACCCATAAATCCGGAATATTCCGAATTTGCCCCTAAATCGGGAATACAATTTTTTTTCATTCCGAATTTACACCCCTAAATCCAGAACACAATTTTTTTCATTCCGAATTTACACATAAATCCGGAAAATTTTAAAAATTTGTATTCCGAATTTACATGTAAATTCGGGAAAAATTATTTTTCAATTCCGAATTTATGTGTATTTTCGGAAAAATTGAATTTTTTTTTATTTATAAAATTAGGGGTATTTTGGTCCAAATTGCTAAAATGGGGGTATGGAGACAAGGTGTGGGTACCAAAAACAAAACTCTTTTTCCTTATTTTGTTAAATTTCTATATTTTTGATTCTCGGTTTCGAAACATTACACGTCAGAATAAAAATACTTTATATTTTATTTCCACAAGAAACAATTACGGATTACTGATATAACTATTTTCGTAATATGACTTCATAACTATCTTGCTTTGGAGAAATCATGCTTTTGACTCTTTACGGGAAAAAATTTATACGATTGGCTTTTTGCAACAATTAATAAAGGTATCTTCCTAATTTTTCAAATCATTATTTAAGCTTTTCGCTTTACACTTTTAAATCAAAATTGTAACTATTTACTTAGTCATCAAACTACCAAAAATATAAGTACCCACGTGTCGAAGAGGCGACGGGGAGAGACAATGGGGGACGGGGAGCAGCGAAGATCATGGGCGGCTACGGGGAGCAATGATCGCGGTGGTTTCAATGTCGTTGGGTTTACTTTAATCGTATCTTCTTCCTTTCTCATTTACATATTCATTTATCTTATCTTTGTCTCATTTTTTTTTACGGGGGCGACCACGGGGGGTGAGGCAGTCACGGTGATTGCAATGTCGCTGGATTCACTTTAAAAGTGATTTTTTCTCTCATCTGTCTATTTTTTCATCTTATTTTCATCTCACTTATTTCCTAATATGAAAAAGGAAAGATGACATAGGATTCCCTTGTCTCAACCCTCTATTCACCTTAAAATCACCTGTAGGACTACCATTAACTAACATTGACATAGTACTGGAACAAACACACACCTCCATCCACTTGATCCATCTATTCAGGAAACCCATTCTTGGGAATATCTTGTGTTGCAGGTTAAGTTTTGATGATGAAATAACCTAAGACAAAGTGACAAATGGAACTCTAAGGCACAACCAACTCAAGAAGTAAGTCTGTGTCTAGGGTAGTCGCTAGGAAGTTGGCTCGTGTCTTAGGAATGAATTGTAAACCGCTTTTGAGAATCGGCTCAAATAAATCAACACACTAGCACTCACACAAACAAACCTAACATATGTTTTCAATCGATAAAAACATGTTAAATAGGTTAGGAACGAATAAAAATTTGTTGTTTTAAAGAAAGAAATTGATTCATGACTTGATGTTTTAAAGAAAGAAATCGATTCATGACTTGTTGTTTCTTAAAGAAAGAAAACGATTCATGGCTTGGTGTTTAAAGCCAAAAATCGATTCATGGCTTGTTTTCAAGGGTAACAAACAATTCATGGCTTCTATTTTAAAGCAAGGAATCGATTATGAGCTCTTGTTTTGGGGGTTTGGGGGTTTTTTGTGGGATTACAAGAGCTTGGTTTAAGAAAGGTAGATTGAACTGAATCCTTACACATCAAGCTGAAATACATACTCAGAAAATAGAATCCCTAGATTAAAGCATGACTTTAGTATGAGTGAGAGAACTACTTGAGAAGCATTGGAAGAATTTGATTTCTCTCTCACAAAGAACTTCAGCAATGATCCATGGTGGTATATATAGCCATTGAGTCGAAATAAATGTGTATTAACCATTGGATAAAGAATTAGAGTCGTTGGAGAGGTTTGCCAAGTCAATATAGCCGTTAAAAAAGGTGGACATCTGTTTCTGCACTTTCTGTAGAATATAGCCGTTGAGAAAGGTGGCCAGCTATTGCTACACTTTCTGCAGCACTTTCTATAAAAGACAACAAACTACAAATGTCATGCTCTTCCCTTCTTTGAATCTTCTCAACTTTGAGTCTTCTCAATTTGTACTTCTCAAGTTGATGCTTCTCAAGTTGATGCTTCTCAACTTGACTCTTCTCATCATGACCCTTCTTGTCATGATGCTTCTCAACTTGATTGTGAATCTTCTCATGTTGACTCTTCTCATGACTCTTCTCATGTTGACTCTTTTCATGATGACTCTTCTCATGATGATTCTTCTTATGATGACTTTTCTCATGATGAATGTTCTCATCATGGCTCTTCTCATGTTGAGTCTTTATATCCATATTGACTCTTCTCATTATGAGTCTTTCTCATGTTAACCTTTCTTAGCTAATGACCTTTTTCTTCTCTTCCAAGAGTGTTTTTCTTTGTTATTTCTATCAACATTCTTATGGCTTCTTTATCTTGTCATTGCTCCAAGTGTTTTCACACTTATGATTCTTAAAAGCAGATTATTTTCTTGAGAGTAGCTAACATATCCTGTTCTTAAATTTCACTCAAAACTACTTCTTTGAGTCTCAAAACTGTTCTCTAAATAGCATGCCTTTTTGAGATAAACTATTTGAGTCATCTAATAAAATATGGAAAGAAAATTAAATTTCTTAACAGCTATCACATTTTGAAAGATTAGAATTTGATACCTCTTCTTGTTGATGAGTGGGAAATTTTGCTTCATCTACACCTTATATACTATGGTGATGTCTCTCCTTTTCTTCTATTTGATGAAACACTTTCTGGAAGGAAGGAAACAGAATTTGGTTTGCTCATGACTTCTTCCAAGATCTTTTCCTCTCACACTGTTGAGTGTGCTCAACCTAGAGGTCGAGCTTTGATATCAATTGAAGTCAATGAGTGTCACAAGGAAGGGGGTTGGAATTGTGACCCTTTTAAAAATTAACCTAAAACAACATAAACAGCTTCAAAAGTATTGTTAGAGAATGTGTGTGCAAATGAAAAGTTGAGAATGGTGGGTGAAAACAGTCTTCTCAACTATGATAGTGAGTAGAGAAGGGTGATATGAATCTGTCTTCTCAACAATGTTTCTGAGTTGAGAAGGTTCAGTTGAAACAGTTTTCTCAACTGTGATAGTGAGTAGATAAGAGTGAGATGAAACTGTCTTCTCAACTATGTTTATAAGTTGAGAAGGGTCAGTTGGTTCTTCTTCTCAAAGCAACTATAAGTAAAGAGAACAAGATGATTTTCAAAATAATTTTTTCAAGGTAAGAGATAGTGTTTGAAAATATTATCTTAAGTGTGAAGTACTAAAGAATAGTGCTTTAAGTTTACCACTTTGAAAACATTTGAGAAGGATTGTAAAAATAATGTTTTTAGAAAAACTGTGTGTAGCTGAGAAGGGTCAGCAAAAGCTGTTTTCTCAGTTTTTCAAAAAACCTTCTCCAGATGGAGAGTTTTAATCACAATGTAAAACAACTTAGAAAAGCAGTAAATAACATAATGATGTATAGTGGTTCACCCCAAAACCCTGGGCTACATCCACTATTTTCCAAATAGTTACATATTTACAACCAACCTAGCTAGGCTTAAAGTTCTCATGGTACTTTTCTTAACACAGCTCTACCTACTGTTTCTCACACCTAATAAGCTCTTTCTGATCTATTAGGCAGCTTTTAACACAGAAGTAACTCACTTCTCAAGCCCTAAAACAACACATGCCACTTGATAAGGTTTCTTATAGGCTTCTCTTTAACCATAGCAACACCATGCTATTTGAGATGACTTACAACAGGATTTTTACACTTTCTGGTTTGGGGTTTTTTTTGAGGGGATTACAACAGCTTGGTTTAAGAAAGGTAGATTCAACTGAATCCTTAAACAACAAGCTGAAATATATAATCAGAAAATAGAATCCCTAGATTAAAGCATGACTTGATTATGGGTGAGAGAACTACTTGAGAAGCATGATGCTTCTCAACTTGACCCTTCTGATCTTGACCCTTCTTGTCATGATGCTTCTCAACTTGATTGTGAATCTTCTCATGTTGACTCTACCAATGAGTCTTCTCATGTTGACTCTTTTCATGATGACTCTTCTCATGATGATTCTTCTTATTATGACTTTTCTCATGATGAATGTTCTCATCACGACTCTTCTCATGTTGAGTCTTCTTATCCATATTGACTCTTCTCATGATGAGTCTTTCTCATGTTAACCCTTCTTAGCTAATGACCTTTTCTTCTCTTCCAAGGGTGTTTTTCTTCGCTATTTCTATCAACATTCTTAAGGCTACTTTATCTTGTCATTGCTCCAAGTGTTTTCACACTTATGCTTCTTAAAAGGAGATTATCTTCTTGACAGTAGCTAACATATCCTGTTCTTAAATTTCACTCAAGAAGAAACATTAGTAGCATATGAAATCAGATAACTTAAGCTTCTGAACAAGATCAATATTCTTCTTGTATATGTTACAACTACAACAACCACATCACATGAGTGACAACTTCAAAATTAAATCCTAAATTTTTCACTTATTTTCTAAAGTTTTCCTAGCATCAAAGTAGATTACAAATGCGATTTAAACAACATAACATTTACAAATGGGATATCTTTTTATTCACAAATTCATCATACCACTACAAGAAAAGTCAGATTTTTCGGCAGGCAAAATCCACCGGAATTGGCCGAAATCCGCCGAAAAATCCGCTGGTAGCAAACGGTTTCCGGTGGATTTTTGGTGCCGGAAAATCCGCCGGCAAACGAATTTTTCCGCCGGTAATGGTCGTTTCTGGTGGATTTTAATTATTTTTTTTTGAAAAATCCGCCTGAAATGTACATTACCGGTGGATTTTAATTATTTTTTTTTGAAAAATCCCCCTGAAATGTACATTACCGACGGATTTTTTTTTCAAAACCTAAATTCAATTTTTTTAAAAATTTTCCGAATTTTAAAATTTAATATGCATTTTAATAAAAAGAAAATAAACGAAATTGAAGTAGAATATTGAATGGTAATGTTTAAGTGGGAAGGAATAAAAGAGAATATGAGAAGAAATAATATAGGAGTGAATAAGAATGAAGAAGTATGAAGAAATAAGAATGAAGGAGTGGTCACGACAAAAAAAAAAGAATGAAGGAGTGACAATGAAAAAGAAATAAGAATAAAGAAGTGAGAATGAAGGAGAAAGGAGAATTATAGAAGAGAGATATGTAGAGAAATTTTTGGAGATTAGAGAGTATGAGAAAGAAGAAGAAAGATAAGATAGAGAAAATGTAGAAGAGAATGGGAAGGAAAGAAAGAGTTAAATGAGAGAATGAGAGGAGTGTAGGAGAAAGTTATATTTATAGACGGATTTTTTCCCTCCAAATTTTTCCGGCGGATTTTTCCCCTCCTTTGATTGAATATCTAACGTCTACCTACCCCGAGTTACTACATGTAATGGTTCTAATCTCAAATTCCACGCATACCCCTATATTCTCCAAAACCTCCAACTCTCTTGTAAGCAATCCAATGCACCAATTACTTTCTATGTGTCATTTGAGTATCAATTCATCGAATGCATGTAGGGCACCCTTTGTGACACTTATTGTCTATGGAAGACAAACCACTACCCATTGTAGTAGATGTTTTGGCGAATCCAATTGACAACAATGTTCAACAAGACGTTGTTGTTTATATAGTCATTCTTAATTAAACTAGAGGTAAATCATGTGTGATGCACAAGTTTGTTTATATTTTTTGTTATAATCTATCATAGTTATAATATTATTGTTTGTTTATACTTCATTGTATATTATTTATAATAAAAATAACTATAGATTACCTTTAAAAATGTATAAAAGATTATTGATATTAAGTATATAAAAATAAAATAAGCAATATATCTTTATTAATTGGAAAATAAAAATAAAATAAATAAATGTAGTTATATTAAACAAATCATTCCAAACAATATAATCATATAATTTTCATGGTTTTTTAATTTTTTACGATGTTTGGTTGATCACTAAATGGTGTGCTAGAAATATTCTTATGTATGTTTTTTTATAAATAAAGAGGGCTTACATCGGAAAAGAAAAACTAACAACGAGTCCTAATGTTCCAAAGCACAGGCTCCCTAGACATGTCATCAATAATCTTATTAGAATGCCCTCAGGGGCATCTTCTAGAAAAAGCTCTCCATAGAGTCGAGTTGTAGGCTATAGTTGGCGAGCCAATTCATAAAAATGTTCTCCTCTCTCCACGTATGAATGATCTCCACCTGCCAATCACTGGTAAGGTGTAACATCATTTGTCAATTGGTTCTAGAAGGAATACAAGTTGTAGCAATTAACCCACTGTCAAGCTTTTCTGAAATGAAGTGATGATCTATCTATATGTGTTTCGTCTTGTCATATTGAATGGGATTATGAGCAATACTAATAGCCAATTTATTATCCCAAAATAACTATTATCAGCGGTCGTACGCAGGTCAAAATAATTAGAAAGATATAAAATATAATACAAGGTAGTTAACCTTGGTCGTCTCACAAGGACCTCTACCGGAATCGAGAACTGATAGATAACAATAAAAGGGGGGGTTTTTTAAGAAAAGAGTTTGATGTATAACGAAGAAAATCAATTAAAGAGAGGCAATCAATTCACTGGTTTTGGGTGTGTTTTAAAGCAAGTGTCAAAACAGTGTGTTCAATCAATCGTGAGAGTGAACAAGCGCTAGTAACACAATTAACGTAATAACTGAATTCTATCATTCCTATAAACAAGCGTCATAGACTCTATCAATTCTATCCAAACTAAATTAAACAAGCGATAAAATAGTTTGAATAATGAAAGTTGCAAAACAGAATATTGATTGAGTGATTAAGTAAAACTGAATCATAAAACAATTCACATAAAGCACGTCACAAAGTTTGAATAATTAAACAAAACACAAACCATATTTGCAGCAATAATTACAGATATGAAATTGATAGAGAAAGAATTAAAACCGTAAAAAACAAAATATACATTAAGCACTGAACCTCAAAATTCTTACAAGAAACACCCTTCACCAATAGATTGATCTAGGGCCTTAAGCTTCCATGGAGGTTAGGGCACCAAACGTAAAACTAAAATTAGAAATGCGTAAAAGAGATAAAAATGGCTCTAAAAACTGTATTTAGTCTCAGAGAGAACGAAAAACCTAAATCCCTAAACAGGTTCTATGATAAAAACCTGTTAACAAACTAAAATTTCGGCACAAAACTTGTTTTCCACTATGCCGCTTCGGTATTTCGCAGATTTGACCTTCAAGACTCTAGAATTTGGTTTCGAGCTCAACATAAGAATTGTAGCTCTCTTCCTTAACTTTTTAATGCATGCTTTCACGCCTCAATCGGATGACGACATTCAAAGGTATATGGCCTGCAGAGTAGACTGGGGTCAATATGCAATAAAAACAAGAATTAGTCAAAAATTGCTATTCTGCTCAAATAAGAACCAAAGTCTAGAAACGCGTTAATACTTAAATATTAAGAACAAAACACAATTAAAATGCACTGATCAAATTTCGTCACACTTAAGCTTTTGCACTCCGGGCAAAACACACAAAACAAGACACAAAAAACAATACCTGAATTTCCAATGAACCCAAGAATGCAAAGTTATTAGAGAGACTTTTCCTAACCTTCAAGGAGAATGACAATCAAAAATAGCATTTAATTACAATCAAGGCAAGCAAAAGGATAGAGTCCAAAAAGTGAATCATAAGTGAGGAGTCCTCACAGGATATGCTTAACATGCTTGCCACGTCACATTTAAGAACACATGCACATAAGATCAAAAGGTCTTTGTAAGGATTGTAATGGGGTCAAGGTCAAGGTGGGATAATCTTAAGGGGGAACTAGGCTAAAAAGAATCAAAGAGGATTTTTGAAAATGCCGGCGGATTTCGTAAAAACAAACAATAATAATAATAATTTTTTTTCCGCCGGAAATTCATGTTTTTCTTGTAGTGAATGACTATTAAAAATGATGCAAAATTCTGTGCTCATATCCAACTTATTATCACAAGAGCAACAAGAAATCAATCAAGTCATGTCGAAACACCTATGGTCCTAGAATAGTATAATGACTCAGAACATATGCTAAGAACTCATGAAAAAACATGCAAAAGTAACATTTTTTTCTTTTTTTTATAGTTAAAAATTAAAAACATAAATACTAAAACACACCCCCCACACTTAAATCACACAATGTACTCAATGTAAGCAACAAGTATAACTTAAGAATAAGAAGGAAAAAAACTCCCTCTTGAAGGTGGAGAACTTGAAGCTTGTTTTCGAATGGTATTTCCCAAAGAAGTCTCTTTTATGGTTACTGCACACATGTTTAGTCACCTTCTTCTCGCATGGAATGTCCACTGAGGTCCATTTGATAGCTTTCTCATGTTCCCTTAGAATTGGAGGCAGCTTTTCCTGTTCATATTCAAGGTTAGTTGAAATAATGATAGAAAAATTTCACTTCCCTCTAAATATGCATATTTCAAATTTTCAAGGAGTGGTTTGAGATCTACAACATGTGGTTGCTCAATGGTAACTGATTAACTGCAATGGTTTCGTGGGATAACTTTAAAACCTGACTAAGTTTGAAGAAACTAAGTGATCTAACATCTAACTCCTTTATTGTCTTAAGCAATACTTTTTCCTAACCAACAATCAGAAATCATAATTATAGGACGCATCTACAAAACTAGAATGTTTTTTCTCTATAGTTTCTTCACACCAAGAGTGAAAGCAAGGAGACCGCATAATAGGGGCCAACTTCTAATCCAGATTTATTTATTACTTTTACCTGCAACTTCTACCCGGATTATTTTGATGTTTCTCCCAATTTGAGTTTATCTTTATCTGACAAGAATTTACTTGATGCTATACAGCTCACTATACATACAAATGGTTATAATTTTAAACCAGACAGTGAGGTAATAGCAATATGCTATAGAGTCTATTATAAAGTGTTAAATACACTTAATCCGAAAGTTAAGCAAATATCTTTCCCAGGAACAACTACTCTTGTTCAAACTAATTTACTGACTTCGAATATAGTCACAAATAGACTAATAAAATGGAATGAAATAAATTTTCCAGAAACATGGTCCCTACCCCAAGCTGTAGAACCTGAACCTATCCTAAATAGGGATATAGATCAAATAATTCAGACTAATGAAGGGGACATAGAAATAAAATTTAACCCCAAGAGAATTATTAGAATTCCTAGAAGTCTTTCAGAAAGACATTCAGTTAGCGAGTTTTATACAACTCCCATTGAATTAAATAGAGCCTCTAGTTCTCACCCAATAGAAGAAATAGAGACCGTAGAAAATATAATAGTATCCTTATATAATGGTTGCTATTACCTGAAATGCATAAATCCAATTTTATAATGGTTCGAAATAAGTATCCTTATATTCACTCCTTATATCAGTTTTAGGTGACGACCCATTAAATAGCATACTAGGCGGGGAAGGTCATGAGCCCCTAACCTAGGCCCAGTATCCGTTAGGGAAAGTACTAGCGGGGGTTCATCGGGAGTAAGCAATTGTACGGCCGATGTTATGCTATTGTTTGTGCACGAATCACCGAGATTAGCAATAGTATGGTGATTGGTGTTTCGATTAATGTATTAAGCTAGTGGTTTATAAATTAAACTACAAATGCTATGGTTTTATAAATTGAACCGAGTGAGTGTTAGGGGTCACGGTAGAACTCACTGAGATATGTTATCTCACCCTGTTAATTGTTGTTGTTTTTACAGAGAAACGGGGAAAGAAGAAGGCGAAACGACACGAGTAGGTGGCGTGTCTAAGAGGATGATGAAGACTTATTGTCTCATTCTTAGTTTTTGTTTTTCCCTGTCATTTCGTCACCCAAATTCGATATAATTTATATATCGTACCCGCATTGGGCCGTCAAATTTCTATAATACCCGCATTGGGCCGTCAATTCGATTGGATATAATCTGTATGTCTTGTCCATACAATAATAGAACATATAATTCCGTTTTGATTTCAAAACATTTGCTCACACGCGTACTAATTTAGGTTTTTCGAAATATTTATAACTTCTAAAACTCTTAAAACCCAATTGAACTAGTCAAAATCATGTTTTTATAATGTATATAACATCCCAATTGGTTGGGAAAAGGATTAGAACTGGTTTAGAATCGAAAGGAGCGACGAAACGACGTTTTAGGCAACCTGGACCCGAAAGTTAGCACGCCCCGTGCTAAGTTCAACACGACCCGTGCTGCTGAAATTTCATTTTTTCTGTATCTGCGAAAGTTAGCACGCCCTGTGCTGCTGTAGCAGATACAAAAATTCGTTGATTTCGTTTCGTTTCGCTTCTCCTATGGCTTCCAATCTAAAATCCAATCACAATCCAACTGAAAAACAGAACACACATTACCATATTCCAGTCCAAGCAACAACAATCACAAACAATATATCGAGTAACCGTTTATCGAAACTTCAAAATAACAGAATTTTCACAAAATACCGGTTTGACTCAAAAACTCTTTCCAAGTGAAATTAAAGCATGAAATCAAAATTTTCAAGGATGCATGACCAACAAAATAAAACCCTAAACGTGAGTAGAACTCACCTATCGTGATGAAAATCACGAAATACCGAGACTCTCCGAAGCTCGAACGACCCGTAACACACGAACAAGTTCCGAACTTCACGAACTCATCCAACCGCTTCCAAAATCGAAAACCCAGCTACTTAGATTCGCAACCAGCAACTCAATCACCCTAAAACCATCTTCAATTGACAATGTAGCTTTAGTTTTTCCTTCACTCAAGTTCCCAATGAACAAGGAAGCCTTCACTTGACCCAAACTCCATTGCTGATCAAGTTGAAGATGCAAGAGGCTTCAATGTAGTTTCCCCTCCATTCTTTCCTTCTTCTTCCTCTCGCCCCCTCACTCTTCTCTCTCTTTCTATTTCTATTTTTTTTCTTTCTTGATTTCAGCAAAAGTGATGAATGAAGAGAGTGGGGTTGATTAAAAGTGTTGTGAGCTGAGGGTTATTCTAATACAATGACCAAAATGCCCCTTGGTTCCTTAATTCTCACTTAATTCTAAATTCTACCCAATTTCTCCCCAAACAACCACACAATTTCAATAATAATCCAAGGAATCACATAGCTTAACAATTATATATATATATTGCTTTCGCGAAAATCATACATCCTCGACCAGATTGATTATTTCACCAAATAATAAATCTCTAGTTAATTTCGTAAACCGAAATTAAAGAAACTAGGGATGTTACAATCCACTTGAATAATGAAGAAAATGTAAGAACAATTAAGGGTGAAAATTTCTACTTGTTAGCAATAGAATCCTTGCGGGGACTTCCCAATTAGGGGCGTGAAGGCAGAGAATTTTTCCATGTGGGAACAGGGACGGGGGAGAAAATCTTTGCATGATCAACTTGGAGATGGAGACAAGGACCCGATCCTCCGCCCTGAATATATTACATAAATATTCTTATTATAGGTAGAGATATATAATATTATAAGTAATTGATTTTTTTAGTTTTTTTATGCGTTTTAATTAAAAACATTAACAAAATATTAAATTATGCTAATTTTATATTTTTATTATTACTTTTATACTTTTTGAATATTCAAATATCAAAGTAAGACTAACTTTTATAATTTTTATTTTAAAATGTTAAACTTTTTAACTTTCAGTCTTACTTTTATATATTTTTTTTCATTTTATTATATTTTAGTTCATATTTTCTAACTTTTAATAAATTCCTGGTGTCCCCGCGGGATTGCGGGGATCCGTATTGAAGGGGATTTGAGGAGGAATCGGGGGTGCGAAGGGGAGACAATTTGGCAGGAAAGAACAGGGACTAGGGGAGTACTCCCCACCGCCGCTCCGCCCCATTTCCCATCCCTAGAAAGAATTAACAAAAACCCAAGTTTGGTTCAAGTTATTCATTTTGAAATGCTACGATGTAAAGTGAAGAGTCTTTATATTGAAAAACACTAAAATTTGTATTTACTTAATTAAATTTAATTATAGTCAATATTAAATTATTTTCTATTTGTTTTTGTCTTTTGATGCACATTTAAAAATAATAATTTAACTATTAATATTTTAGGTAAATCATTATTTTTTTGATTATTTATTAAGGTTACTATTAGAGATATTTGATTATAAAAATATAATTTACATTTATTTAAGTTTAATAATTAATATTACTATTTCCCTAAGCTTTAAATAAAATTCCAAAAAAAATAGTTTAATAATTTCATTTCGTCGAGTTTGTTCAATTTTCTTTATATGTTTGTTGTTGTTGTTAACATTATTATTATTATTATTATTATTATTATTTTCTATTAAATAACTATCTATAGTAAATTAACTTAATAATATAAAAATTGATATTTTCTAAAAACAAAAAATTTATAGTTTTTTTTACTATATACTGTGATTAGCACGGGCCTACATATTAAATGATTTTTTTGTTTTTCTTATTTTTTTTAAATAGAATTTTTCAATGTAGTAAATTTATTTATAAATTGTGTAATAAAATCTTCACCCAAATTAATAGGTTCTTATGTGTCGAGGGTTCGATCCTCGCTTTGGGCATGGAGCAGCTTTAAATCCCTGGGCCAGCTGTCCCACCCTGAACCTAAGCCTCTGTTCGAAACAGACAATGAGGTGCAATTCCTCAACAACAACAACAACAAAAAAACACTACTCAACCAGAGTCAAGTTATCATGAATAATAACTAACTCTTAATAGGCAATGTAAGAAAACATCAAGTAATGACTTTATCAAATTAAATATTATCTTGAGCTTATATGCAGAACAAAATGTGCACATAAATTCATCCCTATAAGAACCGATATGACGAACCACACCTTGCTTATGTATGAAGCATAAAACTAGATGATAAGATAGGGTAGGAATACATTGGTCTAGTATGAGAGATGACACAACCATTCATCCTAGCTAATGAAATTCTGCTAGGAACTAAATTTACCCAATCTAATTGTTGAATTATATCTATATCCATATATATATATATATATATATATAAACATATATATATATAAATATATATATATATATATAGAGGAAATCCCCCCTAGCGATGGAAAATATTTATCTCTCCTAGACAGGGTATCATCGCAAAAATGGTTTGTCAAAATTACTTTAATGGTTAGTAAAAATTTTGTTTTGGAAAATGAAATTGCTCTCATAGATAGTGGAGCAGACTTAAATTGCATTCAGGAAGGGATCATCCCTACCAAATACTTTTCAAAAACATCTCAAGCCCTCACACAAGCTGGAGGCGACAAATTGCAAGTTAAATATAAACTTTCAAATGCCCATATTTGTAACCAAAGTATTTGCTTACCAACGTCTTTTATCCTAGTCAAAAATTTGACTCACAGGATTATATTAGGCACCCCCTTTCTACATAATATTATGCCTATTATAAATATTGACCAGAGTGGAATCACCACTATTATAGATGACAAAAAAATCATTTTCAAATTCATTACTGATCCTCATGTCAAGATGTTGAACGAGGTAAGAGATATTCTCCTCAATAAAGAGAAGCAAATGTGCTTCCTTAAGGAAGAAGTAAGCTTACTCAATATAAGTGAGCAACTCAACAAAGATAACATTAAGAGCCAAATTAAGGCCATCGAACAACAATTTGTTGCAGAAGTTTGCAATGATCTTCCGAATGCTTTCTGGAATAGAAAGCAGCATGTTATATCCTTGCCCTATGAGGATGGTTTCATTGAAAACCAGATCCCTACTAAGGCCAGACCGGCCCAAATGAACAAGGAATACCTTGACCTATGCAAAAGAGAAATTGATTCTCTCTTACAAAAGGGGTTGATTAGAAATTCTAAGTCTCCCTGGAGCTGTACAGCGTTCTATGTAAACAAGAATGCTGAGCAGGAACGAGGAGTTCCTAGGCTAGTTATTAATTACAAGCCCCTTAATAAGGTGTTGAAATGGATCAGGTACCCTATCCCTAAGAAAAAGGATCTTTTAGACAGATTAAGCGATGCTCTAATCTTTTCAAAATTCGATATGAAATCGGGTTACTGGCAAATCCAGATAAGTGAAGCTGATAAATATAAAACAGCCTTCACTGTGCCCTTTGGACACTTCGAATGGAATGTCCTTCCCTTTGGTCTAAAAAATGCCCCTTCAGAGTTTCAAAATATTATGAATGACATTTTTAATGCCTACTCTGATTTCATAATTGTCTACATAGATGATGTTTTGGTCTTTTCCAAAAGCATTGACCAACACACAAAACATTTGAAAATTTTCAAAGGTTTGGTCAAGCATAATGGCTTAGTTATTTCTGCCGCAAAAATGAAACTTTTCCAAACAAAGGTTAGGTTTCTAGGCCATGAGATAGACCAAGGAACAATAGTTCCTATCAATAGGAGCATAGACTTTGCTTCCAAATTTCCCAATGTTATTTCTGAAAAGAAACAACTTCAGAGGTTCTTAGGGAGTCTCAGTTATATCTCAGATTATTATGAGGACCTATCACAGGATACGGCCATTTTATACAATAGGCTCAGAAAGAACCTAGGGCCATGGACAGAAAGACATTCCCAGGATGTCCAAAGAATTAAAGCCAAAGTAAAATGTTTACCTTGCTTAAATTTAGCAAATCCTAAATTCTTTAAAATAGTTGAAACAGATGCTTCAGACTTAGGATATGGTGGTATCCTAAAACAGGTAAATCCCAATAGTTCCAAAGAAGAACTGGTAAGATTTACTTCAGGAAAATGGAATCCGGCCCAGTCGAAATACTCGACCATTAAAAAAGAAATGCTTTCCATTATAAAATGCATTTCAAAATTTCAAGATGATTTGCTAAATGAAAAATTTTTACTCAGAATTGACTGCAGCTCTGCCAAGTCAATAATTGAGAAAGATGTGAAAAATTTAGTGGCAAAACAAATCTTTGCCAACTGGGAAGCACAATTGTCTGCTTTCGAATTTGATATACAATATATTAAAGGAGAAAATAATTCTCTTGCTGACTATTTGACCCGTGAATTTTTGCAGGGTGAATGACTACCCCCAATAGGGGAAGAGGTCGTGGCTATGGCCGTGGCCGAGGACGTGGGAGCAACAATATGTTGCCCTACCAAGAATCAAACATTCCTCTAATAGGGGATTGGACTACAGTCCATAGGACAAGAAACTTGCAGCAATTGCCTGAAGTCAATCCCATCTATACGAATAAGTCCTTAGAGAAATATTATTACAAAAGGCCCTCACCTCAAGATTTACTCTTTGAGGAAACCGAACCATTCCAGAATTCATACTCTGGAAAATCTATCTATGAATGGAATATAGACGGTCTAGGTGATAAACAGATCATAGACACCGTACACAGGATGATCATGTACTCTACTGTTTGTAAGCAACAGGGCAATAATGACAGCTCTATAGCTTCCTTTATAGCCACTGGCTTTGTCGGCCAACTAAGAGGATGGTGGGACCACTACCTAAACGATAGTCAAAAAAGGGAAATCTTATCCCATAAGAAAGAAATCAAGCTAGAAACTAGCGGCAGTGCCATCACTACAACCACTGGCGAAGAGGACGCCGTCTATACCCTATGCCTATCCATCCTACAGCATTTTGTAGGAACCAACATATCGATAGGAGAGAAATTACAAACCCTCCTCCAGAATCTAAGATGTCCTCCTTAG
This sequence comes from Astragalus glycyphyllos, assembly GCA_963573325.1. Taxonomy (NCBI): domain Eukaryota; kingdom Viridiplantae; phylum Streptophyta; class Magnoliopsida; order Fabales; family Fabaceae; genus Astragalus; species Astragalus glycyphyllos. Next base: position 80,194,320 of record OY754311.1, read on the forward strand.
CCCACTTTAGGTGGTATAAGGACACCTTCTTGTCCAGGGTTTTCCAACTAAAAAACCCCGACTCTATCCACTGGAAATCCAAGTTCGTAGATGGGTTACCATATCTATTTGCTGAAAAGATTCGGCAATCCTTAAGAAATAGGAATGATGGCACAAACATAAATTATGCTGACCTAACTTATGGCCAGATCATTAGTAATTGCATTAGTGAAGGATTAGCCTTGTGCAACGACATAAAGCTAAAAAACCAACTCAAAAAGCAAAAGCTTTCGGAAAAACACCAATTAGGTGAATTCTGCGAACAGTTTGCTTTTGACCTAGAAAAACCCCCAGGTACTAATAAGCAGCAGCAAAAACTAGGGAAAAATAAACCCTATAAGAACTATAAGGACAGGACCAAGAATCCTTACAAAGATCCCTACAAAACTCCTAATAGGAAGAAGTATAGAAAAAGGTTCTATAGTAGACCCAAGGAAAAACCCTTCGTCCCAAAGGGGAAAAGAAAGGCCAAAAGCCTTGATATAACCTGCCACAAGTGTGGCAAGGTAGGACACTACGCCAACCAGTGTTGGACCAAGAAAGCCCTTAACGAAATTAAGGACGAGCAGTTAAAAACCCATCTAGAAAAAGTCCTGTTAGCTAGTTCTGAATCAGAGAGAGAGTCCTCAGATGAGGATATAGGAATCATATACGAATCCTCAACCGATTCGTCTTCCACAGACAATGACTGTCAATGTAATGAATTAAATTACTGGAAATCCATTGTCGATATGAACGGCTTAAATGTTCTCACAGCAGAACAAGATGAAGCCTTAAAGGCCTTAGAAACCATCTCAGATAACAATCTGAAAAGAAAAATGATCAATTTTCTGATAAAAGAAAATGACAAAAAGGAGTCTCCCCTAATCATAGAGGCACCCTACCCAATCAGTGAGGTGATGTCTAGGTTTACACAGTCCAATATAAAAGAGACACCTGTCTCCATCATGGACTTAAAGAGAGAAATAAATCTCTTAAAATCTGAGATTACTCAGATCAAAAGAAACAATAGCGTCCTACATCAAAGAATCACCATCTTAGAAGGTCCAGAAAAAATAGAGGAAATCCCCCCTAGCGATGGCAAATATTTATCTCTCCTAGACAGGGTAACATCGCAAAAATGGTTTGTCAAAATTACTTTAATGGTTAGTAAAAAATTTGTTTTGGAAAATGAAATTGCTCTCATAGATAGTGGAGCAGACTTAAATTGCATTCAGGAAGGGATCATCCCTACCAAATACTTTTCAAAAACATCTCAAGCCCTCACACAAGCTGGAGGCGACAAATTGCAAGTTAAATATAAACTTTCAAATGCCCATATTTGTAACCAAAGTATTTGCTTACCAACGTCTTTTATCCTAGTCAAAAATTTGACTCACAGGATTATATTAGGCACCCCCTTTCTACATAATATTATGCCTATTATAAATATTGACCAGAGTGGAATCACCACTATTATAGATGACAAAAAAATCATTTTCAAATTCATTACTGATCCTCATGTCAAGATGTTGAACGAGGTAAGAGATATTCTCCTCAATAAAGAGAAGCAAATGTGCTTCCTTAAGGAAGAAGTAAGCTTACTCAATATAAGTGAGCAACTCAACAAAGATAACATTAAGAGCCAAATTAAGGCCATCGAACAACAATTTGTTGCAGAAGTTTGCAATGATCTTCCGAATGCTTTCTGGAATAGAAAGCAGCATGTTATATCCTTGCCCTATGAGGGTGGTTTCATTGAAAACCAGATCCCTACTAAGGCCAGACCGGCCCAAATGAACAAGGAATACCTTGACCTATGCAAAAGAGAAATTGATTCTCTCTTACAAAAGGGGTTGATTAGAAATTCTAAGTCTCCCTGGAGCTGTACAGCGTTCTATGTAAACAAGAATGCTGAGCAGGAACGAGGAGTTCCTAGGCTAGTTATTAATTACAAGCCCCTTAATAAGGTGTTGAAATGGATCAGGTACCCTATCCCTAAGAAAAAGGATCTTTTAGACAGATTAAGCGATGCTCTAATCTTTTCAAAATTCGATATGAAATCGGGTTACTGGCAAATCCAGATAAGTGAAGCTGATAAATATAAAACAGCCTTCACTGTGCCCTTTGGACACTTCGAATGGAATGTCCTTCCCTTTGGTCTAAAAAATGCCCCTTCAGAGTTTCAAAATATTATGAATGACATTTTTAATGCCTACTCTGATTTCATAATTGTCTACATAGATGATGTTTTGGTCTTTTCCAAAAGCATTGACCAACACACAAAACATTTGAAAATTTTCAAAGGTTTGGTCAAGCATAATGGCTTAGTTATTTCTGCCGCAAAAATGAAACTTTTCCAAACAAAGGTTAGGTTTCTAGGCCATGAGATAGACCAAGGAACAATAGTTCCTATCAATAGGAGCATAGACTTTGCTTCCAAATTTCCCAATGTTATTTCTGAAAAGAAACAACTTCAGAGGTTCTTAGGGAGTCTCAGTTATATCTCAGATTATTATGAGGACCTATCACAGGATACAGCCATTTTATACAATAGGCTCAGAAAGAACCTAGGGCCATGGACAGAAAGACATTCCCAGGATGTCCAAAGAATTAAAGCCAAAGTAAAATGTTTACCTTGCTTAAATTTAGCAAATCCTAAATTCTTTAAAATAGTTGAAACAGATGCTTCAGACTTAGGATATGGTGGTATCCTAAAACAGGTAAATCCCAATAGTTCCAAAGAAGAACTGGTAAGATTTACTTCAGGAAAATGGAATCCGGCCCAGTCGAAATACTCGACCATTAAAAAGAAATGCTTTCCATTATAAAATGCATTTCAAAATTTCAAGATGATTTGCTAAATGAAATTTTTTTACTCAGAATTGACTGCAGCTCTGCCAAGTCAATAATTGAGAAAGATGTGAAAAATTTAGTGGCAAAACAAATCTTTGCCAACTGGGAAGCACAATTGTCTGCTTTCGAATTTGATATACAATATATTAAAGGAGAAAATAATTCTCTTGCTGACTATTTGACCCGTGAATTTTTGCAGGGTGAATGACTACCCCCAATAGGGGAAGAGGTCGTGGCTATGGCCGTGGCCGAGGACGTGGGAGCAACAATATGTTGCCCTACCAAGAATCAAACATTCCTCTAATAGGGGATTGGACTACAGTCCATAGGACAAGAAACTTGCAGCAATTGCCTGCACCTCCAAGGAAAGAAGATATACCTTCTTCCTCATCGAGTAAGACTACGTCTTACAAAGAAGCAATGGTCAATGAACCAACAGAAGTAACAGAATATCTTGAAAACCCTGTTACAGAAGACATAATGTATGTCGAGAAAGAAGATATAGACTTGGCCCCTAATGATGGGTGGTCGATCAAAACAAGATATCTCGAATCTAGAGGATATCCTGGACTTTATGGTAAGTCTAGACCTCACCTGGAGGTACTATTATTAGTCACTGAATCAATAACAATTACTCACCATCACCAGAATAATAACCCAGAAAGTTTTATAAACTTCAGCAAATGCCATATCAATAAGGTACTATCACCCAGAGAATGGGGACTGAACCCCAATGGGGAAAAGGCAATAAAAATTGCCGAAGGTAAATATGTTTATTTCAATTACTGGGATTATATCCAGGCTTTCTCATTGGCATTTTATTATCAAAATCCCAAGAACAAACATTCTTGGTTCTTCAGTATCAACCCAGAAGTGGTTGATAGGCCCATACCAAATTGGTTTTTTAACTGGTGGATCAAATTTGGCCCTTCCTTGGAAATTTTACCAGTAGATCTACTCCGCTTATATGATGACTGGTGTCACCACAGTCCCTTAATTCTGAAAAATACTTTTAAAATGATTACAGGACAAGGCCCATGCCTATATTTTATTAAATTCCAAATACCATGGATATGGAGATGGACTATTACCATAACACAAGACAGGCACGGTATTCCTGTGCTTAGGAGAAATTTCTTCTATAAATGGTGGGCTAAAATGGCCACCGAGGACCTCCAATATATCAAAGCCAAGGTTGAGACAACCATAGCTGATGACCAGTGCAAAACAAAGTTCCAAGATTCCCAAGAGCTCTCAGTGGCCAACTTAAAGAATTACTTTAAAAAACTACACCCTAATGAAACGGAGGAACAAATCATGGTCAGGACCCTTGATTATATGAAAGAACAATTCTTTAAAAATTTTCAGTTCAAAAATGAAGCAGTGTCAATGAAGACCAGCTCGCCGCAAGCATCAATGGACTCAGATGCCCTTGATTGCTTAGCCGGGGAGTCCCAAGCTGAGGAAGACCCTACTCCCGAAGACTTCTGGGATGCCATGATCCAATCTATGACCCAGAAAGGAAAAGGACCAAACTCCAATCGTCAGCCATGACGTCACAAGGCCAATAATACATGCCCGGCCAAGCCTCTCTGTAATCTGTCGACCACTTTGTCGACCATTTAGGCAATAATAATGCCCTCCACTATTTACTTTTTTAAAGTTTTTGTCGTTTGTCATTATAAATGCGCCTATGGGGCCCACAGAAGCGTACCCGGCATTAATAATGATTTTTGTCATTTTCTTCACAGGCTACCGAATGTAACAGTAGCTTTTTACCGGCTTAAATAGTAAGCCTTTTTCTTTTCTTTATAAGGCGAATCCGCCCCAGTTGTAACACAAGCTTCAATACATAAGTCTTTTAAGTTTTTCAAGTTTAAATACAATTTCCTTCCGCAATCAATCGCACACTCTGCTTTCCTTTCCTTAAGGTAACTATAATTTCTTTCTTTAATTTCAATTTTATTTCAATTGTTCTTATGATAGCTCCCAGCTAAGTACCCAGTTGTGGCACGTCGGTCTCAAATGGTATCAGAGCCATGTTGAGCTAGTTCTTCGTATGGACTTATAATTTTAGCAGTATCTTTTTGTGTTTTTTAGTCTGGTTAGGAGCTGCTGGTGAAAGCATGACATGGGAGTTGGAGAGCAAGATGCGAGAGTCCTATCCGGAGCTGTTTGAATCAGGTATGTTTTCGAGGACGAAAGATTCTAAGTGGGGGAGGTTGTAACACCCCGGAAATAATTTAATTAAAATAGTTGATTGAATTATTAAAATAATTTGGAGGCGGGATATAGATAAATTAAAAGGTTAATATTTTATATGCGTAGGAGGTGAAACGAGTAAAGGAGGTGGTGACGTAGAGAGCCCAGTGTTTACTGAGCCCTCAACTTAAACCCTGGGGGTTTAAGCCAAACCCTCATTCGCAGCAAGCAAAAGAAAAACGAAAGTGAGAGTGAGAGAGAGAGCACGCGGCGCAAAGAGGGAGAGAAGAGGAGGGTTTCGCGAAGAATTTCAAAAGGAGATCGTTCGTGTTGCTGTGGTTTTGTTCGTGTCTCGTTCGTCGTGTTCCGGAGCTTACGTTATTCGAGGTAAGGGTGGGCTTAACCTTGATAATGGGTTGATGATAATTATGTGTGGGTAGTCTAGGGTTTTGTTGAATTGTTCGTGTTGTTGCATATCGTGTTTTCGTTGAGATTGGTGCTTTGATGATTGTTGCACGTTATTGTGATTTGTTTCGTTATTTGTTGTTGTGTGATTGTTGTATCACGATGATGGTGTTGTTATTGTTCGTGTTTTTGTTGTTGCTGTGCGTGGTTGATTGTTGTTGTCGCGTTGTCGAATTGTCGTTTTTGTTGTGGTGGTTGCGGTGTCGTTGCCGTTAGGGTTTGGTGTTTGGCAATTTAGCGATTCTGGACACAGGTTCGGTTTTTCTAAAACTGGCGCTGTTTGGTTGATCCAAAAATTATAAGGTTGATTGTTTTTGAAAATAGACTTAACGCCGGTCGTTTTGGCACTGGTTTCGTCAAATTCGGAGTTGTATAGCTCGAGTTATAGGCGATACAAGTTAGGTTAAAATTCTGGAAACGATTTGGGTATAGATTCGGTATTTCGGTGACTGGGAACGTTGTATTGACCGAAAAATTATGTGGTTTATTTTTCTGGAAAATAGACTTAATGCTTGTTAATTTGGCACTGGTTTGGTTGCGTTTAGAGTTGTGTAGCTCGATATATGAATTCCACAAGTTAGAGTAAGATTCTGGAAACAATCTGGACACAGGGTCAGTGTTTTGGTTACCACGTTTTCAAAAGAACCCCTTTTCGAACGAATCCAATTTCTTTGAAAACTAGACAAAATTTTCCCCAGTTTATGCACAAGTTTCATGCAATTTGATTGAGTTTTGGTCACTTTGGAATTGCTTGAATTTGAAGGACAGAAACTGTCCTCTTTTGCAACTAGCCTGTGTGCTTTTCGAAAACTGTACCTATTGGACACTCTCCTTCAAAAACTGAACTTAGGGATGATAACCAGACCCATAGGGCTTTCCAACAAGTATTTATTTGTTGAAATCCGATGTCGTTTGCTATTTTAATTAATTCGCTGAAGTAGGTGCGATGTGCGTAGGCGCTGTGCGCCAGTCTTGTGCGTGGTGTGCGTGCGTTATGTCCGCGTTGTGGAGCCGTCTGGTGTTAATATTTCAGGTGCGGTGCTGGTATGCTCAGGAGAGTTTAGTGGTAGCTGTGATGCTACAACTTGGTGCTATTTTTGGTGAAATCATTTGTTTTGATTCTGGTGATATAGTATTTATTTTAAATACTTGTTATGGTGAGTTGGTGCATAATCATGGTGTCGCATTGTCATATGCATGTTTTGGTCATATAGGCTCTGCCTCTGGTGTTTATTGGTGATATGCCCGTCGTGGCTCATTTTGGTGATCGGTACCGCATGCATATGCCCACTGGAGGGGTTGCATATCATCCCATTGTCTATGAATGTTATAACTTTGGTGGTTCACTGTCAAATGGACTTTTCCTTTGGTATCTGGTGCTGTGATATGGTGTAATTGTATTGTGTTGCTGTAGTTACCTGATGCTAGCATATTTTTATCATCTGCTTATTACCTCTGTTAGACTCACCCCTTCTGCTTGGAATGTTGCTCTCATGCGGCAACGCTGCAGGTGATCGCTAGTGCTCGTGGAGGAATTGCTAGGTTTTGCTTCCTCTCTCGTTTGGGTCTGTGTCAGCTCTGATATGTAGCACCGGGGAGTCGTTAGTTATCGTTTTGAACTATTATTTTAGTTATTGGAAATTGTTTTAATTAATTTTGGAGATGTCTCTAATTGTTAATTCTGGAGATGTTTAAACTGGTTAATATTTTCGCTGCTTGGTGATTTCTTTTATATAAATTATTTTGGAGAATTTTTTTTGGAATAAATGGTGTTTTTTTTTTAAAATGGTGAAAAATGTAGCGCCCTTCGAGGTGACTCTGATAATTGTCTATTTAGTTGTAATAGTAAAAGGGGGGTGTTACACCTACCCAGTCCGAAATGAGTTTTGGTATTTAATGGATTTAAACCCAGGAAGTGCTATGAGAGGACTCATCAATGATGAGTTCCAACACGAAAGATATTTCCAATTTAGAAAATGGTATTTCAAAACTTTTTCCCCTCCTGTTTTGAAAAGTTTCAAAGATATTTACTATGACGAGTTAGCAATAACTCAAAACTATATTCCTTTTGTTAAATGGTTTATAGGCCATTTTGTTAACAAAGTCAGCCAGGAAATTCTTGTTTTACAGTCAAATTCTTGGAAGACAGTAAACGGAGAGGAGATAATTTCCCCATTTCCTCCGAAACAGTCTATAACCCTTGGCAAGGATGCTGAGGCTAGAGCTCTTTTTACCCTTCAAAAGGTTGAACATGATCAGGTGACTATTAGGGAGTTAAACTCCATAATAAAGTCCCAAAATTATACAAATACTTTTCTTTTATGCTTTGCAGAACAATTTACCTCCTTGGAAAAAGACTTATCGTCTTTAAGAAGTCTTGTCGAAAAACAGATTGCCCAGCAAAAAACCATAGTTGACCAGCTGAGCAAAGAAAAATCTGCAGAGGCCATTCCTATTATAAAGGATGTCCCTCTCATCCAGCCCCCTATTCCCATAGAAGGCTTTAAAATGGATAGTGACAACACTGAATTCACACGTATCCTCGAGCAGAAGCTAAAGGATTTACGCTTAAATGTCTTATCTCAAAAAGATACCTCTGGAAATACTTCAGAGACTTCTGAAGATAGTGAGGAAGTTAGTAATATTGATGAACTCACTAAGATGTTTAGTAACCAGCACATCAACGATGTTGCTGAAGTCAATCCCATCTATACGAATAAGTCCTTAGAGAAATTTTATTACAAAAGGCCCTCACCTCAAGAATTACTCTTTGAGGAAACCGAACCATTCCAGAATTCATACTCTGGAAAATCTATCTATGAATGGAATATAGACGGTCTAGGTGATAAACAGATCATAGACACCGTACACAGGATGATCATGTACTCTACTGTTTGTAAGCAACAGGGAAATAATGACAGCTCTATAGCTTCCTTTATAGCCACTGGCTTTGTCGGCCTACTAAGAGGATGGTGGGACCACTACCTAAACGATAGTCAAAAAAGGGAAATCTTATCCCATAAGAAAGAAATCAAGCTAGAAATAAGCGGCAGTGCCATCACTACAACCACTGGCGAAGAGGACGCCGTCTATACCCTATGCCTATCCATCCTACAGCATTTTGTAGGAACCAACATATCGATAGGAGAGAAATTACAAACCCTCCTCCAGAATCTAAGATGTCCTTCCTTAGCCCACTTTAGGTGGTATAAGGACACCTTCTTGTCCAGGGTTTTCCAACTAAAAAACCCTGACTCTATCCACTGGAAATCCAAGTTCGTAGATGGGTTACCATATCTATTTGCTGAAAAGATTCGGCAATCCTTAAGAAATAGGAATGATGGCATAAACATAAATTATGCTGACCTAACTTATGGCCAGATCATTAGTAATTGCATTAGTGAAGGATTAGCCTTGTGCAACGACATAAAGCTAAAAAACCAACTCAAAAAGCAAAAGCTTTCTGAAAAACACCAATTAGGTGAATTCTGCGAACAGTTTGCTTTTGACCTAGAAAAACCCCCAGGTACTAATAAGCAGCAGCAAAAACTAGGGAAAAATAAACCCTATAAGAACTATAAGGACAGGACCAAGAATCCTTACAAAGATCCCTACAAAACTCCTAATAGGAAGAAGTATAGAAAAAGGTTCTATAGTAGACCCAAGGAAAAACCCTTCGTCCCAAAGGGGAAAAGAAAGGCCAAAAGCCTTGATATAACCTGCCACAAGTGTGGCAAGGTAGGGCACTACGCCAACCAGTGTTGGACCAAGAAAGCCCTTAACGAAATTAAGGACGAGCAGTTAAAAACCCAATTAGAAAAAGTCCTGTTAGCTAGTTCTGAATCAGAGAGAGAGTCCTCAAATGAAGATATAGGAATCATATACGAATCCTCAACCGATTCGTCTTCCACAGACAATGACTGTCAATGTAATGAATTAAATTACTAGAAATCCATTGTCGATATGAACGGCTTAAATGTTCTCACCGCAGAACAAGATGAAGCCTTAAAGGCCTTAGAAACCATCTCAGATAACAATCTGAAAAGAAAAATGATCAATTTTCTGATAAAAGAAAATGACAAAAAGGAGTCTCCCCTAATCATAGAGGCACCCTACCAAATCAGTGAGGTGATGTCTAGGTTTACACAGTCCAATATAAAAGAGACACCTGTCTCCATCATGGACTTAAAGAGAGAAATAAATCTCTTAAAATCTGAGATTACTCAGATCAAAAGAAACAATAGTGTCCTACATCAAAGAATCACCATCTTAGAAGGTCCAGAAAAAATAGAGGAAATCCCCCCTAGCGATGGCAAATATTTATCTCTCCTAGACAGGGTAACATCGCAAAAATGGTTTGTCAAAATTACTTTAATGGTTAGTAAAAATTTTGTTTTGGAAAATGAAATTGCTCTCATAGATAGTGGAGCAGACTTAAATTGCATTCAAGAAGGGATCATCCCTACCAAATACTTTTCAAAAACATCTCAAGCCCTCACACAAGCTGGATGCGACAAATTGCAAGTTAAATAGAAACTTTCAAATGCCCATATTTGTAACCAAAGTATTTGCTTACCAACGTCTTTTATCCTAGTCAAAAATTTGACTCACAGGATTATATTAGGCACCCCCTTTCTACATAATATTATGCCTATTATAAATATTGACCAGAGTGGAATCACCACTATTATAGATGACAAAAAAATCATTTTCAAATTCATTACTGATCCTCATGTCAAGATGTTGAGCGAGGTAAGAGATATTCTTCTCAATAAAGAGAAGCAAATGTGCTTCCTTAAGGAAGAAGTAAGCTTACTCAATATAAGTGAGCAACTCAACAAAGATAACATTAAGAGCCAAATTAAGGCCATCGAACAACAATTTGTTGCAGAAGTTTGCAATGATCTTCCGAATGCTTTCTGGAATAGAAAGCAGCATGTTATATCCTTGCCCTATGAGGATGGTTTCATTGAAAACCAGATCCCTACTAAGGCCAGACCGGCCCAAATGAACAAGGAATACCTTGACCTATGCAAAAGAGAAATTGATTCTCTCTTACAAAAGGGGTTGATTAGAAATTCTAAGTCTCCCTGGAGCTGTACAGCGTTCTATGTAAACAAGAATGCTGAGCAGGAACGAGGAGTTCCTAGGCTAGTTATTAATTACAAGCCCCTTAATAAGGTGTTGAAATGGATCAGGTACCCTATCCCTAATAAAAAGGATCTTTTAGACAGATTAAGCGATGCTCTAATCTTTTCAAAATTCGATATGAAATCGGGTTATTGGCAAATCCAGATAAGTGAAGCTGATAAATATAAAACAGCCTTCACTGTGCCCTTTGGACACTTCGAATGGAATGTCCTTCCCTTTGGTCTAAAAAATGCCCCTTCAGAGTTTCAAAATATTATGAATGACATTTTTAATGCCTACTCTGATTTCATAATTGTCTACATAGATGATGTTTTGGTCTTTTCCAAAAGCAATGACCAACACACAAAACATTTGAAAATTTTCAAAGGTTTGGTCAAGCATAATGGCTTAGTTATTTCTGCCCCAAAAATGAAACTTTTCCAAACAAAGGTTAGGTTTCTAGGCCATGAGATAGACCAAGGAACAATAGTTCCTATCAATAGGAGCATACACTTTGCTTCCAAATTTCCCAATGTTATTTCTGAAAAGAAACAACTTCAGAGGTTCTTAGGGAGTCTCAGTTATATCTCAGATTATTATGAGGACCTATCACAGGATACAGCCATTTTATACAATAGGCTCAGAAAGAACCCAGGGCCATGGACAGAAAGACATTCCCAAGCTGTCCAAAGAATTAAAGCCAAAGTAAAATGTTTACCTTGCTTAAATTTAGCAAATCCTAAATTCTTTAAAATAGTTGAAACAGATGCTTCAGACTTAGGATATGGTGGTATCCTAAAACAGGTAAATCCCAATAGTTCCAAAGAAGAACTGGTAAGATTTACTTCAGGAAAATGGAATCCGGCCCAGTCGAAATACTCGACCATTAAAAAAGAAATGCTTTCCATTATAAAATGCATTTCAAAATTTCAAGATGATTTGCTAAATGAAAAATTTTTACTCAGAATTGACTGCAGCTCTGCCAAGTCAATAATTGAGAAAGATGTGAAAAATTTAGTGGGAAAACAAATCTTTGCCAACTGGCAAGCACAATTGTCTGCTTTCAAATTTGATATACAGTATAGTAAAGGAGAAAATAATTCTCTTGCTGACTATTTGACCCGTGAATTTTTGCAGGGTGAATGACTACCCCCAATAGGGGAAGAGGTCGTGGCTATGGCCGTGGCCGATGACGTGGGAGCAACAATATGTTGCCCTACCAATAATCAAACATTCCTCTAATAGGGGATTGGACTACAGTCCATAGGACAAGAAACTTGCAGCAATTGCCTGCACCTCCAAGGAAAGAAGATATACCTTCTTCCTCATCGAGTAAGACTACGTCTTACAAAGAAGCAATGGTCAATGAACCAACAGAAATAACAGATTATCTTGAAAACCCTGTTACAGAAGACATCATGTATGTCGAGAAAGAAGATATAGACTTGGCCCCTAATGATGGGTGGTCGATCAAAACAAGATATCTCGAATCTAGAGGATATCCTGGACTTTATGGTAAGTCTAGACCTCATCTGGAGGTACTATTATTAGTCACTGAATCAGTAACAATTACTCACCATCACCAGAATAATAACCCAGAAAGTTTTATAAACTTCAGCAAATGCCATATCAATAAGGTACTATCACCCAGAGAATGGGGACTGAACCCCATTGGGGAAAAGGCAATAAAAATTGCCGAAGGTAAATATGTTTATTTCAATTACTGGGATTATATCCAGGCTTTCTCATTGGCATTTTATTATCAAAATCCCAAGAACAAACATTCTTGGTTCTTCAGTATCAACCCAGAAGTGGTTGATAGGCCCATACCAAATTGGTTTTTTAACTGGTGGATCAAATTTGGTCCTTCCTTGGAAATTTTACCAGTAGATCTACTCCGCTTATATGATGACTGGTGTCACCACAGTCCCTTAATTCTGAAAAATACTTTTAAAATGATTACAAGACAAGGCCCATGCCTATATTTTATTAAATTCCAAATACCATGGATATGGAGATGGACTATTACCATAACACAAGACAGGCACGGTATTCCTGTGCTTAGGAGAAATTTCTTCTATAAATGGTGGGCTAAAATGGCCACCGAGGACCTCCAATATATCAAAGCCAAGGTTGAGACAGCCATAGCTGATGACCAGTGCAAAACAAAGTTCCAAGATTCCCAAGAGCTCTCAGTGGCCAACTTAAAGAATTACTTTAAAAAACTACACCCTAATGAAACGGAGGAACAAATCATGGTCAGGACCCTTGATTATATGAAAGAACAATTCTTTAAAAATTTTCAGTTCAAAAATGAAGCAGTGTCAATGAAGACCAGCTCGTCGCAAGCATCAATGGACTTAGATGCCCTTGATTGCTTAGCCGGGGAATCCCAAGCTGAGGAAGACCCTACTCCCGAAGACTTCTGGGATGCCATGATCCAATCTATGACCCAGAAAGGAAAAGGACCAAACTCCAATCGTCAGCCATGACGTCACAAGGCCAATAATACATGCCCGGCCAAGCCTCTCTGTAATCTGTCGGCCACTTTGTCGACCATTTAGGCAATAATAATGCCCTCCACTATTTACTTTTTTAAAGTTTTTGTCGTTTGTCATTATAAATGCGCCTATGGGGCCCACAGAAGCGTACCCGGCATTAATAATGATTTTTGTCATTTTCTTCACAGGCTACCGAATGTAACAGTAGCTTTTTACCGGCTTAAATAGTAAGCCTTTTTCTTTTCTTTATAAGGCGAATCCGCCCCAGTTGTAACACAAGCTTCAATACATAAGTCTTTTAAGTTTTTCAAGTTTAAATACAATTTCCTTCCGCAATCAATCGCACACTCTGCTTTCCTTTCCTTAAGGTAACTATAATTTCTTTCTTTAATTTCAATTTTATTTCAATTGTTCTTATGATAGCTCCCAGATAAGTACCCAGTTGTGGCACGTCGGTCCCAAATTTCTCCTAAGCACAGGAATACCGTGCCTGTCTTGTGTTATGGTAATAGTCCATCTCCATATCCATGGTTTTTGGAATTTAATAAAATATAGGCATGGGCCTTGTCCTGTAATCATTTTAAAAGTATTTTTCAGAATTAAGGGACTGTGGTGACACCAGTCATCATATAAGCGGAGTAGATCTACTGGTAAAATTTCCAAGGAAGGACCAAATTTGATCCACCAGTTAAAAAACAAATTTGGTATGGGCCTATCAACCACTTCTGGGTTGATATTGAAGAACCAAGAATGTTTGTTCTTGGGATTTTGATAATAAAATGCCAATGAGAAAGCCTGGATATAATCCTAGTAATTGAAATAAACATATTTACCTTCGGCAATTTTTATTGCCTTTTCCCCATTGGGGTTCAGTCCCCATTCTCTGGGTGATAGTACCTTATTGATATGGCATTTGCTGAAGTTTATAAAACTTTCTGGGTTATTATTCTGGTGATGGTGAGTAATTGTTACTGATTCAGTGACTAATAATAGTACCTCCAGGTGAGGTCTAGACTTACCATAAAGTCCAGGATATCCTCTAGATTCGAGATATCTTGTTTTGATCGACCAACCATCATTAGGGGCCAAGTCTATATCTTCTTTCTCGACATACATGATGTCTTCTGTAACAGGGTTTTCAAGATATTCTGTTACTTCTGTTGGTTCATTGACCATTGCTTCTTTGTAAGACGTAGTCTTACTCGATGAGGAAGAAGGTATATCTTCTTTCCTTGGAGGTGCAGGCAATTGCTGCAAGTTTCTTGTCCTATGGACTGTAGTCCAATCCCCTATTAGAGGAATGTTTGATTCTTGGTAGGGCAACATATTGTTGCTCCCACGTCCTCGGCCACGGCCATAGCCACGACCTCTTCCCTTATTGGGGGTAGTCATTCACCCTGCAAAAATTCACGGGTCAAATAGTCAGCAAGAGAATTATTTTCTCCTTTAATATACTGTATATCAAATTCGAAAGCAGACAATTGTGCTTGCCAGTTGGCAAAGATTTGTTTTCCCACTAAATTTTTCACATCTTTCTCAATTATTGACTTGGCAGAGCTGCAGTCAATTCTGAGTCAAAATTTTTCATTTAGCAAATCATCTTGAAATTTTGAAATGCATTTTATAATGGAAAGCATTTCTTTTTTAATGGTCGAGTATTTCGACTGGGCCGGATTCCATTTTCCTGAAGTAAATCTTACCAGTTCTTCTTTGGAACTATTCGGATTTACCTGTTTTAGGATACCACCATATCCTAAGTCTGAAGCATCTGTTTCAACTATTTTAAAGAATTTAGGATTTGCTAAATTTAAGCAAGGTAAACATTTTACTTTGGCTTTAATTCTTTGGACAGCTTGGGAATGTCTTTCTGTCCATGGCCCTGGGTTCTTTCTGAGCCTATTGTATAAAATGGCTGTATCCTGTGATAGGTCCTCATAATAATCTGAGATATAATTGAGACTCCCTAAGAACCTCGAAGTTGTTTCTTTTCAGAAATAACATTGGGAAATTTGGAAGCAAAGTCTATGCTCCTATTGATAGGAACTATTGTTCCTTGGTCTATCTCATGGCCTAGAAACCTAACCTTTGTTTGGAAAAGTTTCATTTTTGGGGCAGAAATAACTAAGCCATTATGCTTGACCAAACCTTTGAAAATTTTCAAATGTTTTGTGTGTTGGTCAATGCTTTTGGAAAAGACCAAAACATCATCTATGTAGACAATTATGAAATCAGAGTAGGCATTAAAAATGTCATTCATAATATTTTGAAACTCTGAAGGGGCATTTTTTAGACCAAAGGGAAGGACATTCCATTCGAAGTGTCCAAAGGGCACAGTGAAGGCTGTTTTATATTTATCAGCTTCACTTATCTGGATTTGCCAGTAACCCGATTTCATATCGAATTTTGAAAAGATTAGAGCATCGCTTAATCTGTCTAAAAGATCCTTTTTATTAGGGATAGGGTACCTGATCCATTTCAACACCTTATTAAGGGGCTTGTAATTAATAACTAGCCTAGGAACTCCTCGTTCCTGCTCAGCATTCTTGTTTACATAGAACGCTGTACAGCTCCAGGGAGACTTAGAATTTCTAATCAACCCCTTTTGTAAGAGAGAATCAATTTCTCTTTTGCATAGGTCAAGGTATTCCTTGTTCATTTGGGCCGGTCTGGCCTTAGTAGGGATCTGGTTTTCAATGAAACCATCCTCATAGGGCAAGGATATAACATGCTGCTTTCTATTCCAGAAAGCATTCGGAAGATCATTGCAAACTTCTGCAACAAATTGTTGTTCGATGGCCTTAATTTGGCTCTTAATGTTATCTTTGTTGAGTTGCTCATTTATATTGAGTAAGCTTACTTCTTCCTTAAGGAAGCACATTTGCTTCTCTTTATTGAGGAGAATATCTCTTACCTCGTTCAACATCTTGACATGAGGATCAGTAATGAATTTGAAAATGATTTTTTTGTCATCTATAATAGTGGTGATTCCACTCTGGTCAATATTTATAATAGGCATAATATTATGTAGAAAGGGGGTGCCTAATATAATCCTGTGAGTCAAATTTTTGACTAGGATAAAAGACGTTGGTAAGCAAATACTTTGGTTACAAATATGGGCATTTGAAAGTTTATATTTAACTTGCAATTTGTCGCCTCCAGCTTGTGTGAGGGCTTGAGATGTTTTTGAAAAGTATTTGGTAGGGATGATCCCTTCTTGAATGCAATTTAAGTCTGCTCCACTATCTATGAGAGCAATTTCATTTTCCAAAACAAAATTTTTACTAACCATTAAAGTAATTTTGACAAACCATTTTTGCGATGTTACCCTGTCTAGGAGAGATAAATATTTGCCATCGCTAGGGGGGATTTCCTCTATTTTTTCTGGACCTTCTAAGATGGTGATTCTTTGATGTAGGACACTATTGTTTCTTTTGATCTGAGTAATCTCAGATTTTAAGAGATTTATTTCTCTCTTTAAGTCCATGATGGAGACAGGTGTCTCTTTTATATTGGACTGTGTAAACCTAGACATCACGTCACTGATTTGGTAGGGTGCCTCTATGATTAGGGGAGACTCCTTTTTGTCATTTTCTTTTATCAGAAAATTGATCATTTTTCTTTTCAGATTGTTATCTGAGATGGTTTCTAAGGCCTTTAAGGCTTCATCTTGTTCTGCGGTGAGAACATTTAAGCCGTTCATATCGACAATGGATTTCCAGTAATTTAATTCATTACATTGACAGTCATTGTCTGTGGAAGACGAATCGGTTGAGGATTCGTATATGATTCCTATATCCTCATCTGAGGACTCTCTCTCTGATTCAGAACTAGCTAACAGGACTTTTTCTAGTTGGGTTTTTAACTGCTCGTCCTTAATTTCGTTAAGGGCTTTCTTGGTCCAACACTGGTTGGCGTAGTGTCCTACTTTGCCACACTTGTGGCAGGTTATATCAAGGCTTTTGGCCTTTTTTTTCCTCTTTGGGACGAAGGGTTTTTCCTTGGGTCTATTATAGAACCTTTTTCTATACTTCTTCCTATTAGGAGTTTTGTAGGGATCTTTGTAAGGATTCTTGGTCCTGTCCTTATAGTTCTTATAGGGTTTATTTTTCCCTAGTTTTTGCTTCTGCTTATTAGTACCTGGGGGTTTTTCTAGGTCAAAAGCAAACTGTTCGCAGAATTCACCTAATTGGTGTTTTTCAGAAAGCTTTTGCTTTTTGAGTTGGTTTTTTAGCTTTATGTCGTTGCACAAGGCTAATCCTTCACTAATGCAATTACTAATGATCTGGCCATAAGTTAGGTCAGCATAATTTATGTTTATGCCATCATTCCTATTTCTTAAGGACTGCCGAATCTTTTCAGCAAATAGATATGGAAACCCATCTACGAACTTGGATTTCCAGTGGATAGAGTCAGGGTTTTTTAGCTGGAAAACCCTGGACAAGAAGGTGTCCTTATACCACCTGTCATACCCTAATTTTGTCCGGCTTGGAACAAAACCTTAATTTTCCACAAAAAGCAATAAATTATGAAGTGAAGCATCATTCTAAAGGATGTGAAGAACTATGAGCATGCATTTTTGGGTTCTAAAAGTCATTTCAGCGCTTTTAAAATCATTTTTAGGATTGGAATGCCTTTTGGAGCAAAATTAGGGTTTTTTGGGCAAAAGGGGTATTTAGGTCATTTCCAAAATTAAGCAATTTCTCACCAAAAATCATTGTTCAATCTCAGAGGAATTTATTTGGATCTAGATGATTTGGGTTATGAATTTTTGTGCGCATGCATGCATGATTTTTGGCATAAAATTCAAATTTTAAGCAAAAGGGCAAAATGGGAATTTCCATCAAGGTGAGGTCTCAAATCAATTTTGGGAAGGGTGATATCATGGAATTTTGGGCCCAATCATTGATTCCTAGGATATGGCCCAAAGTGGCATGATTTTTATGGAATTATCTAGAAAAGAATAATCAAAAATGGTGAAAATAAGGAAGTGTCCCCAATAAGACAAAATGTACTATTTTTCTTGACAAGCTTGCAAAACTTGGGCACCAAGGCCTCATTTGCTCCGAATTTTCCAGCTCATTTTCACCTCATTTTGTGTTTCCTCATGCCCTTGATCCATGTGAGTTGTATTCCTAGCCATTGATTAAAATTCTAGATCAAATCCTAGGCTACAACTTTGTGTAGAATGACCTAGGTGCCCTCAACAATTTTTGTGCAACAAAAACTCATAATTTTTGTGTATGACCAGCTATTCCTCACTCATTTGTGTTTTCTCCTTGTCCCTAATCCATGTGCATTGCAATCTTGGCCTTTGATTCAAATTCTAGCTCAAATCTCAATGGTTTGCAAAAGCACAATGTCCTATATACCCTTAATTTTGCACCTCATATAAAACCCAAAATAAGAGACCATGAGGAGGACACTCATTTTTTTACCCTAGCACCCAAATCTCTCCTCTCTTTCTCTCATTCCTTCGAAGCAACCAGCCACCATACCCATATTCTTTCTTCAAAATTCTTCCAAAAAATCAACCATCAAACCTTGTTTATTCTTCATCCTTTCAATAAATCTACTTCTAAACTTGCATAATCATCAAAGTTTCATCAAAAACCATCAAGAATCAAGCATTTGCGAAAGGTTCAAGAGGTTCTTGTGGTGTTCTTCAAGTGTTCTTGCTTCTATTCTCTTTCCTTCTTCATTTTCTAGCTAGATCTAGAGGTAAGCTCACTAACCCTTGCATTTTCTTTAATTTTCATCATGTAATCTCTCTTCTATTCCTCTTTCCTTCTTGAAAGAAGCTTTGAGGACTCATTTCAAACATTATTGGACAAGGACATTGGGAGCCTTGGGTGTTTGAGATGAGTCCTAGGCCTTGAAGGAAAGATTCTTGTGTTTTCTCATCATTCATTGCATTTCTACCTCATTTGCATGATTTTGGTGAAATAAAACCTTGTTTTCCTACCTATTTTGCTTCGGCCATAGCATGGATTTTAGGGTTCTTGTGTTCATTTTGTTCATTTCATGATTTTAAGTTGAATTTTGGCTTGATTTTGGTGTTGGGTGCCTCGGGTTGTTGCTTCAAAACCTAGGGTTTTTGTTGCCTTTTTACTTCTTTGATTTTGTGAAGAATAAAATACATGATATGCTTGATGCTTACTTTAGAACATGGCATGATGATCTAGGGTTTAGTCTTGTGAATTGTTTCATGTATTAATTGTGAATTTTAGCATGAAATTTGATGGTGATTTGTGCTTAGCATTGCTTCGGCCTTAGGCCACTTTTGTGCATATTTTGTGCTTGAAAACGTGTTGTTTTGATCTTGTGTGAATAAATGCAATTGTGCAATTGTGTTTTTACCCTTTTACCTTTTTACTTTAACATCTCATTAAATAATTACCATTTACCTCATGCATTTTTACTCTACCATTTCATTAACTTCTCACTCAAACTTTTTACCACTTGTAAATTTGCATAAAAAAAAATCCCAAAAACATTTCAATCATTTGCATTTTAAACTTTTACTACTTCTCATTTAAAACCCCAAAACATTTTTACCACTTCTTACTCAAAACATTTTCAAACTTTGCTTTTCACTTATTTGCATCATCTATGCGACACCTTGCATGCTTGCACACACATTCACTCATACTTGTATACCATGCATAATAAATGCTCATGCATTCTTGTATGCTCATGCATTCTCTTGTATACTTATTCATGCATTCTCTTGTATGCTCATGCATTCACATGCTTGCTTAATCATGTATCATCGCTCACATGTTCATTCATTAAACCTAGAATACTCTATGCCTATGATCAATTGTGTTCACTTGTTCTTGATGCCATCTGAATGACTTGATTTAATTGTGTGCCCTTCCTTCCACTAGTATGTATTCTTAATGAAGACGTAAGCCTACTTTTCCGGTTGTAGCATAGAGTCATTAAGGTATATGCACCCCTTTGAGATTGTTGCCCGTCCCGTAGCAATTCTCACACACACACACAATTGTCTTGAGAGCTTTGTCTTGCATCCTTAATAATTGGATCTCTTGATTATATTGGCATGCTTAATCTTGGTTAATAATCAACATGTTTATGATTGCTTGATTGGTGAGTATGTTTGAATCTTGTTCACTCATGGTTGCATTTGGTTATGGACTTGGAATTGATTGAATAATGTTCTACTTGTTTTCCAAAACCCATTTTCTAAACTCATTTTCAAACGCTCCTTGCTTTGCGAAAACATTTTCTTCCTCCATTAAATAAAACAAATTGTCATTGATGATCACTCGCGCTGTTGCCGTTTAGATCGTTAATGATGATTTTATTTTCAAAAAAAGAGTTAGTAGTGAGGCCATTCTAACCGTTGTTGTTCGGTCTTCACAAACGCTCACCCAATTGCGAAAAACTCTTAAGCCGTTTTCAGACGCAAAAGCCGAGAACTACGTAGCTTTGATCCCTCAACCCAGTGAGGGTACGTAGGAGCGGGTCCGTCCCGTCAAGCACCCTTTTAAAAAATCTTTGTTTTGTTTCCACTTTTCAAAGATAACAAAAATATTCCTGTCTTCCGTTTTCAATAAAACGATTTTTCAAATAAAAAAAAGAAAAGAAAAGAAAAGAAGTAGAACAAATCGCTTTCAACTCAAACCTTTGTCAAACCACACATCGAGTTAATGGTTCCCTTTCAGTAGAAAGGACGTATGGGATGCTAATACCTTCCCCATGCGTAACCGACCCCCGAACCTACATCTCTGATTACGAAAGACCACTCGCTTTTCCAAAAAAAGGGTTTTTCCGATGTTTTCCTAAATAAATATCGGTGGCGGCTCTACTATTTTTCACGTTGCAAAACGAGAAGTCCCAAACCGGATTTTTCGGGCGCAACACCACCTAAAGTGGGCTAAGGAAGGACATCTTAGATTCTGGAGGAGGGTTTGTAATTTCTCTCCTATCGATATGTTGGTTCCTACAAAATGCTGTAGGATGGATAGGCATAGGGTATAGACGGCGTCCTCTTCGCCAGTGGTTGTAGTGATGGCACTGCCGCTAGTTTCTAGCTTGATTTCTTTCTTATGGGATAAGATTTCCCTTTTTTGACTATCGTTTAGGTAGTTGTCCCACCATCCTCTTAGTTGGCCGACAAAGCCAGTGGCTATAAAGGAAGCTATAGAGCTGTCATTATTGCCCTGTTGCTTACAAACAGTAGAGTACATGATCATCCTGTGTACGGTGTCTATGATCTGTTTATCACCTAGACCGTCTATATTCCATTCATAGATAGATTTTCCAGAGTATGAATTCTGGAATGGTTCGGTTTCCTCAAAGAGTAAATCTTGAGGTGAGGGCCTTTTGTAATAATATTTCTCTAAGGACTTATTCGTATAGATGGGATTGACTTCAGCAACATCGTTGATGTGCTGGTTACTAAACATCTTAGTGAGTTCATCAATATTACTAACTTCCTCACTATCTTCAGAAGTCTCTGAAGTATTTCCAGAGGTATCTTTTTGAGATAAGACATTTAAGCGTAAATCCTTTAGCTTCTGCTCGAGGATACGTGTGAATTCAGTGTTGTCACTATCCATTTTAAAGCCTTCTATGGGAATAGGGGGCTGGATGAGAGGGACATCCTTTATAATAGGAATGGCCTCTGCAGATTTTTCTTTGCTCAGCTGGTCAACTATGGTTTTTTGCTGGGCAATCTGTTTTTCGACAAGACTTCTTAAAGACGATAAGTCTTTTTCCAAGGAGGTAAATTGTTCTGCAAAGCATAAAAGAAAAGTATTTGTATAATTTTGGGACTTTATTATGGAGTTTAACTCCCTAATAGTCACCTGATCATGTTCAACCTTTTGAAGGGTAAAAAGAGCTCTAGCCTCAGCATCCTTGCCAAGGGTTATAGCCTGTTTCGGAGGAAATGGGGAAATTATCTCCTCTCCGTTTACTGTCTTCCAAGAATTTGACTGTAAAACAAGAATTTCCTGGCTGACTTTGTTAACAAAATGGCCTATAAACCATTTAACAAAAGGAATATAGTTTTGAGTTATTGCTAACTCGTCATAGTAAATATCTTTGAAACTTTTCAAAACAGGAGGGGAAAAAGTTTTGAAATACCATTTTCTAAATTGGAAATATCTTTCGTGTTGGAACTCATCATTGACGAGTCCTCTCATAGCACTTCCTGGGTTTAAATCCATTAAATACCAAAACTCATTTCGGACTGGGTAGGTGATTGCCTACTATGGAAAGCGGTTCTTTGGTAGACTCCGTGAGGGATTTTATTCTCACTAATTCTTATGTCTCCTTCAGTATTCTAAACGATCTGGTCAATATCCTTATTTAGGATAGGCTCAGGCTCTATGGCTTGGGGTAAGGACCATGTTTCTGGGAAGTTTATTTCATTCCATCTAATTAACCTATTGGTAACTATATTAGAGGTTAATAGATTTGTCTGGACAAGGGTTGTTGTTCCAGGGAAGGATACTTGCTTAACTTTTGGGTTAAGTGTGTTTAACACCTTGTAATAGACTCTGTAGCATATTGCTATAATCTCACTACCTGGCTTAAAGTTATAGCCATTAGTGTGTATGGTGAGTTGTAAAGCATCAAGGATATTTTTATCGGTTAGGGACAAACTTAGATTAGGAGATACGTCAAAATAGACGGGTCCGTGGCACAAGCTGGTTTCTATCAAAGCAGCTAAGGATGACTTGAAGTCTTTACTTCTGCCATCTCTAACATAGGCCATGATGCTGGAATCTAAACCTAGCAAAGTTAAAGGTTTAAAAGCTATTTGGACAAGGCCTACATGTATAAAGTTGTAGTCCTTAACGGGAGCTAAGTCCCTCTTACCTAGCAAATTTATGGTCTGGGTATTTCCAGAGATTTGTATGGTCTGTTCTATGGTTTTAATAGCATACCTGGAGATAACATCAAACATTCCAAACCTGTATATTTGTTTGGAGGGTACGGACGGTATTGTCCACTTGTTTAGCTGATCCAAATTTTTTGGATATTCAGCTAACTCCTCATTCTTAACAGAATTTTCTTGATGATTATAATCATCCAGTTCCATAGTATGATGGTGCTAAGGCAGTTGTGGCTAGTCGGATAACAGAACCAGATCCTCTTGGGCTAGTTGGACTTATGGACTTATCTTTTTCTCAAAATCATTTTGTCATCTTTGCAAACAGTAGAACTGTTTTAACTATCAACCCGTAGGGATAGAAGGATTTCTCCAAATCAAAGACATCAAATGGCTTTTAGCAAAATTTTCCTTTTTTGAAAAATCATCTTAACACTCCCTTCTCCTCGGGAAAAATTGATGATATAATAAAGAAAAACACTAAAAACACTTTGAGTCAGTAATAGGTACGTGGCTTTGTTTTGCTGAAATCAAGCCTTCATTAAACACTATTCCTAAGAACAAAGTGTTTAATTATCCAACAAATGTTGGGTGCTTAGGTACAGCTATTCCAGCCTATATACCATTACCAAAAAACACAAAAAGATACTGCTAAAATTATAAGTCCATACGAAGAACTAGCTCAACATGGCTCTGATACCATTTGAGACCGACGTGCCACAACTGGGTACTTAGCTGGGAGCTATCATAAGAACAATTGAAATAAAATTGAAATTAAAGAAAGAAATTATAGTTACCTTAAGGAAAGGAAGGCAGAGTGTGCGATTGATTGCGGAAGGAAATTGTATTTAAACTTGAAAAACTTAGAAGACTTATGTATTGAAGCTTGTGTTACAACTGGGGCGGATTCGCCTTATAAAGAAAAGAAAAAGGCTTACTATTTAAGCCGGTAAAAAGCTACTGTTACATTCGGTAGCCTGTGAAGAAAATGACAAAAATCATTATTAATGCCGGGTACGCTTCTGTGGGCCCCATAGGCGCATTTATAATGACAAACGACAAAAACTTTAAAAAAGTAAATAGTGGAGGGCATTATTATTGCCTAAATGGTCGACAAAGTGGCCGACAGATTACAGAGAGGCTTGGCCGGGCATGTATTATTGGCCTTGTGACGTCATGGCTGACGATTGGAGTTTTGTCCTTTTCCTTTCTGGGTCATAGATTGGATCATGGCATCCCAGAAGTCTTCGGGAGTAGGGTCTTCCTCAGCTTGGGATTCCCCGGCTAAGCAATCAAGGGCATCTGAGTCCATTGATGCTTGCGACGAGCTGGTCTTCATTGACACTGCTTCACTTTTGAACTGAAAATTTTTAAAGAATTGTTCTTTCATATAATCAAGGGTCCTGACCATGATTTGTTCCTCCGTTTCATTAGGGTGTAGTTTTTTAAAGTAATTCTTTAAGTTGGCCACTGAGAGCTCTTGGGAATCTTGGAACTTTGTTTTGCACTGGTCATCAGCTATGGCTGTCTCAACCTTGGCTTTGATATATTGGAGGTCCTCGGTGGCCATTTTAGCCCACCATTTATAGAAGAAATTTCTCCTAAGCACAGGAATACCGTGCCTGTCTTGTGTTATGGTAATAGTCCATCTCCATAAATACTAGACAACTATAAGGATGTCATCATGTGGCACGTATTTCCATTTATTGACAAAACACTATAATTATCACTGATAAAATGGTATACTATTGATTATCAATTACACCAGTGGCAACAGCAAAAGAAAATTGAATACAGTAAATCACATACTCCCTCAAATCAACTTGCCCTTTGTAGCTTAAATGGTTCTTCCTATCTCTTTCATGCTTGATCACTAACAATTCAGACTGTACACACCCTCAACTACACAATTTCAATTGGCAACACAATTCTGAACTCATGACACATCATGTAGAATCTCAAATTTAGTTTGTCACAATTGGAACACGATCAGGCACATATATGAACAAAATTAAGTGTCATGCATATCCTTAATCAATTCTCATATAACTAATAGTATAATGGTATAACTAGTGCACAACAAGGACAATAATTCTAAATGAACGAATACACACTATGCCGGGTATCATCCTAATAAGGAGAGGTCTGAAGATCCTAAGGTTCAGGGTTTTGAAGATTTTCGGGGCTAAGGCAACCAATCGTTGTTATTCTCAGCACATTGCATGAAATATTGAGTTGATCAGGCTCAATGTTTCACCTAATATGCTGAGAGGTTCGAACAATTGCCTATCACAGTCCCTAAATGACTCGATCTATCTAATTTATTAACCGTGTAAACACTAAGCCCGACTAGGTCGAACTGCTCTGATACCAAAATGTAACATCTCGATTTTTGAGTCGACTTCAAAATCAGAAAATTACTTCCTAGCCTTTCAGAGATGCACTTTTAAAGGATTTATAAACTACATAACTGATATTTCAATTATGAATAACTAGAATGATTGATTTACAATAAAATCTCATGGTTTGATACCTAAACAAGTCCTCAGAAGATCATTTAAATCCAGTCATAAAGAAACCTACAGAAATCCAGTGCATAATCTCCTAATACAATATGACTCGGTGTAGAACCGTGATGCACAACTTTGTAACTCTAGCTTGGTGCCTGAACTCCTCTATCAATATCTGTGTATCTGTAAAACAATCAACAATAAACAGTGAGATAACAAATCTCAGTGAGTTTTACCGTGACCCCTAACCACGCTCTCGGTTCATTTATGAAATCCTTTAAATGGTAACTCGATAAATGAATTACAAAACCATCTGGCAATTCTATAAATGAATTGCAATAACATCTGCTAATTTTATAATGAATTACAGTAAAGTTTTATTAATTCTAGCACATCACTGACAACCCAAGGAAGCTTGAGTGAACCCCAACATCTGGCTGATAAGTGTACAACTCTTAAAGGCAAAGTAATAATAAACATCTAGTGGCCTAGGATAAGGGCTCATGATTTCCCTCTCCTAGTATGCTAACATCATGCCCGCATAGGGCCGTCAAATTTACATACTCGCATTGAGCCGTCATCTCATATGATATAATTTATATATCATGTCGACTACAATAGCAAAACATAAAGTTCCGTTTTAATTTAAAAAACATGTTCTCACACGTGACTAGACTCGGTTTTTCGAAACATTGATAAGTTCCAAAACATTTTTGAAAAATCAAGTTTGAACATGTTAAAAATCATGTTTTTATAAAGTAAATATCATCCCAATTAGTTGAGAAAAGGTTTAGAAGTGATTTGGAACAAAAAGGAGTGACGAAACGACAAAACGACATTTTGAACCCGAGAGCAACGCACGGTCCGTGCCACAGGGGCGCATGGTCCGTGCTACCTGTAAAAAAAATTGGGTGGGTTTCTGTCTATGGGACGCACGGTCCGTGCCTCTGAGGCGCACGGTCCGTGCTACCTGTACAGAAACAGCATTTTAACTCCGATTCGTCCGTTTCGCAATTACGATCGATTCCAAAACGAAACCCAAACCAATTCCAACTGAAAAACAGAAGATTTTACAACATATTCCAGTCCAAACAATCACAAACAATCCAAATATCAAATCACAATCAAAGTATAATTTGAAAATTAAACCGTAAACGATGTTTATCTAAAATTCGGTTTTTGACTCTAAAACCATTTCGAAACCAACACATCAATCGATTCCAGAATTTCAACACAATCAATTTAAAGTGTAAATTCCCTAAACGTGAGTAAAACTCACCTATCGTGATGAAAATCACGAAATACCGAGACTTTAAAGTTCAAACGACTCCGAAACTTCACCAACTCGCACCAAACTCGTTCAACCGCTTTCACAATCGAACCAACCCGCTATAACTCGAAAACAGCAACTTAAACACTCCAATCCCTTCTTCAATCAACAATATAAGTTGCTATTTGAGCTTCTAAACTGATTTTGAGGCTTCTAAGGGTGTTAATTTCAAGCTTTGACTATATTAGCTTAAGAGTCATCAATGGTAGAATGAGAATGAGGAGGAATGAGATGATGAAAGTTACATCATTGGGAAAAGGAATAAAAATGGAGTAGGATGGACAAGAAAATACTTATATGCAAGAAGGAACCAAGAATTTCTCCTCTTCTTCCTCTTCTTCTCTCTCTCGCAACTCTCCCTTCTCTCCCCCTATTCTTTCTTTTTTTTTTCTTTCTAGGTTTGCTGAAATGTTTTTTTTGCTTGGGATTGAGGATGGGTTGGCTCTCTTAATGAGCTGAAGGCTAATTGAATTGTTAAAAGACCTAAATGCCCTTGGTTCATTAACTCCTCTTAAATCTATTTCCTACCCAAACAATCACACATAATCACACAATTCAAACAATTATGCAATTAAATCCTATAACTTAGCAATTATGTATTGCACTAGCGACAACCTCAAATCCATGACTAGACTTATTATTTACTCAAACAATAAATCGCTAGTTAATTTCGTAAATCGAAATTAATAGAACTAGGGATGTTATAGAGCTCACCGTTGGATATGCTGAAAAAAATTCACTACAAAAAAAAAGCTCATTTGCGAGGGACCTTAGCGAGGGAACCCTGGTCCCTCGCAAATTTAAGAATTAGCGACGGATTGGTTGAACATTAGCGAGGGAATTGGTTTTCTCGTTTTTTCTGGACATTAGCGACGGAATGGGCACGTTTAGCGACGGAATTTCCCTCGCAAAACACAGGGCGCCAAATTAAAATTGCGTGGCACGCAAAATAAGGAGGTTAGCGACGGATTAGCGACGGATTTGATGTCCCTCGCAAAACGTTTTGACCGTTGCAGTGCCTAGGGACGCGTGGCACGCAAAACGAGGAGGTTAGCGACGGATTTTATGTCCCTCACAAAACGTGACAATTAGCGACGGATTTTCTGTCCCTCGCAAAATCCGTCGCTAACCTAAATAAATGTACCGTTTTTCTTTTTTTTTCCTCACTCTTCTCTCTCACTCTTCACTCTTCTCTCTCACCACCCATCCGAATACTCCCCTCTCTCACCCCCTTCTCTCAAATCCACAACCACAACCACCACACAACCACCACCACCACCACCCACGGAACTCCTCTTCCTCTCCTCTCTCCCTCTCTCACGATTTCCCTCTTCTTCCACCACTACCACCACCCACGAAACCACCACCACTACCCACGAAACCACCACCACTACCCACGAAACCACCACCACCGGAGCTCCTCTTCCTTTCCTCTCCTCTATCTCTCTCTCTCACGATTTGCCTCTTCTTCCACCACCATCACCCCCCACGAAACCACCACCACCACCACCACCACCGGAGCTCCCATTTCCCTCAATTTGTAAGTTTTGATTTGCACTTTTTATGATGTTATAATTTTAATTTTTGATTTATTGAAGTTGTTTTAATTTATTTATTATTTGCTTGAAATTGAAATTTGTTAGGATTGAAATTTGGTGTTTGAAGCCTACAATCGCACCGGAGTGCGCACCGTCACCGAACCACCTCACCGGACGTCAATCTCGCTCATAACAGTTAGTTTTTAAAATAAATTGTTGTTTTTAAAATAAATTGTTGTTGTTGTTGGTTAGGATTGAATTGGTTAGGATTGAATTAGTTAGGATTGAATTATTTGTTGTTGTTATTGTTGTTGTGTGTTAAGTTTTGAATTAGTTAGGATTGAATTATTTGTTGTTGTTGTTGTGTGTTGTTGTGAATTGGTTAGGATTGGTTAAGTGATATTGTAAAATGTGAGTTGTAGGATTAAGTGTGAAATATGAGTTAAAATTGAGTGAATATTGTGAAATGTGAATGTTAGTAATTGAAAAATGAATATAAATTTGTTAAAGTGAAATTGTTGAGAAGAGTTAGATTGAAAATTATTGAGAATTAAAAATTGTGTATGTTGTTAATTGTGTCAAATAGTTGAAATTGAAAAGTGTATTATTTTAGAGTTGTTAATTGAAAATTGTTTAATTGTTGTTTTGATGAACCCTAGGTTAGATGACTGTGTGTTGTTGATGGAAAAGGGTGAGGTGTTGTCCCTCACCCCCATAATTTGCTCGAAATCATCTCCATTGAGATAATTGCGAGACGATACTAACAACGGTAAGGTTGGGAGTTATATGAAATAACTTCCTTCACTACTTGGATGGAAAAGGGTTTTGTGCTGTCCTTGACCCCCATACTCCCCACAGTCAAAATTATCTATGTGTGTGAAGCTTTTATCTCTCAAGTCGATGAGTAATATTTCTGAGGTGGGTTTAGACTATGTGACTGAAATGATGTTGGAAGCGACACCTAATAAGGATAGTTTGCCCAAAAGTTATTATGAAGCAAAGAAGTTAGTTTCGAAGCTGGGATTGAATTTTAAGAAGATTGATTGTTGTTCAGAAGGGCACATGTTATTTTACAACAACGAATTTGGTAAAAACGATGGTGAGCTACTTGAATGTAAATTCTGTGCAAGACCGAGGTATCACGATCGTAAAGGGGCAAAACGTAATTATAAACCAATCCCGATAAAGTCGATGTTCTATTTGCCTATAGTTTCAAGGTTGCAAAGAATGTTTGCATCGGCCGAAATTGCGCAGAAAATGACTTGGCATTATGACAATAAGTGTACCTCGGACATTTTACGCCACCCATCTGACGGTGAAGCATGGAAGCACTTTGATCAAGTGCATTCTGATTTTGCCTCAGACCCACGGAATGTTCGGCTTGGCTTGTGCTCTGATGGATTTACTCCGTATATCCAAGCATCGGCGTCACCCTACTCTTGTTGGCCAGTCATTGTTACCCCTTACAATCTTCCTCCTGAGATGTGCATGACTAAGCCGTATATGTTTTTGACTTGTCTTATACCTGGTCCACACAATCCAAGGGCTAATATTGATATCTTTTTGGAACCTCTGATTGATGATCTTAAGAGATTGTGGGGGGGTGTTTTGACATATGATGCAGCACGAAAGAAAAATTTTATGATGAGAGCGGCATTGATGTGGACAATTAACGACTTTCCTGCATATGGTATGTTGTCTGGTTGGGGGACTCACGGTAAATTGGCATGTCCCCACTGCATGGAACACACAAAGGCGTTTACGCTAAAGTACGGGGGCAAGAGTTCTTGGTTTGACTCACATCGTAGATTCTTACCACAAGATCATAAATTTAGAAAGAACAAAAATGCCTTCAAGAAAGGGGTAGTTGAAACAGATGGACCACCGCCTTTGTTGACATCAGGTGAAATCTGGAGCAGAGTTATGGATTTGCCACAAGCCACAGAGGTAGGGGAGCTCACCCGACTGGATGGTTATGGACGGGTGCATAATTGGACAAAAAAAAGCATATTTTGGAATCTCCCATATTGGAAAGATAATCTGTTGAGGCACAATCTTGATGTTATGCACATTGAGAAGAATTTCTTTGACAACGTATTTGCCACTGTGATGAATGCGAAAGATAAAACCAAAGACAATAATAAGGCAAGATTGGATTCTGCTCTTTATTGTAGCAAACATCGATCTGATTTGAATTTGGTGGAAATGCCTAATGGGAAGATGTTCAAACCCAAAGCCAAATATTGTATGACACCAGATGAAGCGAAAGATGTTTGTCGATGGTTGAAAGGATTGAGGATGCCAGATGGTTATTCTTCTAACCTTGCGAGATGCGCCGATGTGAGCACCGGGAAGATGTATGCGATGAAAAGTCATGATTGTCATGTATTCATGGAGTGTTTGCTTCCAATTGCTTTTGATTCATTACCAAAGTGTGTCTTGGAACCGCTTACTGAAGTGAGTCAATTTTTTAAAAATATGTGTTCTTCAACATTGAGAATGGATGATCTTATTAAGATGGAGCAGAATATTCCTTTCATTATCTGTAAGTTGGAGAGAATATTTCCTCCCGGTTTCTTTGATTCCATGGAGCATTTACCGGTTCACCTTGCGTATGAAGCAAGACTTGGTGGACCAGTTCATTATAGGTGGATGTATCCATTTGAGAGGTAATTATCTATTTCAATTAAGTGTCTTTCGTTCATATATATATGTAGATTAATGAAGTGTCTTTCGTTCATATATATGTAGGTTAATGGGTGATTATAAACGATCGGTGAAGAATAAAGCTAGAGTTGAAGGATCGATCTGCGCAGCTTACGTACACCGTGAAACAATTTATTTTTGTTCACATTATTTCAACAACTTTATGTTGTCAACAAATAATAGAAACCAAATGGAGGTTGAAGAAGAAAGACACCCGCTCGCTTTATCTGTATTTAGCAAACCTGGTCGCCCCTCGGGAAAGAAGTCAACCAGCTACTTATCAGATAAAGAGTATAAATCAGCACATGTTCATGTCTTGATCAATTGCACTGAAATTAAACCATATCTTGAGTAAGTATGCTCCAATTTCATTTTTAATCTATACACCTTTAGAGTATGAAGTTAAATCAAGGTTTGATCAACTTTCAATATATGAATAATTCCTTTGCAGTGCATTCTTACGAATTGAGGGTATAGGCGCTGAAGAATCTTCTATTCGTATACATGAAAATTTTCCATCTTGGTTTAAGGCTAGAGTAAGTAGATAAAACTAATTTTAATGTCATATGTTTAAAGTAGATATGAGACATGACTTATTTTTTCCATATGTGGTTACTTAGGTTTATGAAGCGGAACCAACTCCCCAAATCCGACACTTGAGGAACTTAGCTGAGGGTCCTTTTCTTGAGGTGACCGAGTGGCACACATACCTAGTTAACGGTTACAAATTTGACACTCAATCATGGAGTGAGGGAAAAAGAACAATTAATAGTGGGGTATATGTTAAAGGGGAAACTGGAGGAGGTGAAAATGACTACTATGGTGTGATTGAACACATATATGAACTTGAATACCCACGGTTAGACTATGAAAAGAAAATAGTTTTGTTTTTGTGTAGATGGTTTGATCCATCAGTTAGAGGAACAAAATTGAATCCAAAATGTAATACCGTGGACATTCGAATGAATGGAAGGTATAAACTTTATGATCCGTTTATCATGGCAGAGAATGTGAGGCAGGTGTATTATGTTCCATATCCATCAACTCGGAGAGGATGGTGTGTTGCAATTAAGACAAAACCTCGGGGTCGCATTGAAGTTTGGAATGCCTTCCAGGCTCATTGGGCTACAACAAAGTTCAAAGCAAAATCTGAAGCAGCCAAGAAGAATAGAAACTCAGAGAAGGGTGGCTCGCTTCACACCTGCGGGTCCGTCAACCAGGCTCAACATGCTCTTAGATGGGTATATTATTTTAAAAATCTTTGTGTTATTTTTACATTGGTTAATTAGTTTGCAATATTTGAAAATGTATTTCATTTTACAGAGTTTGAAGGCAGGACGCCCTATCACTGCTCCTGAGCTGCATAGAGTCACCCATTTGAGGAAAGGGACTAACGAGTATGTTGATGACCGTGCCAGGATTACTCAGGTAAATATACAGCTTGATTTGTATTATATAAAGTTGCTTTGTTAAAATAGAGCGTTAATTATGCTATGTTCTGTGGTTATGCAAAACAGGAGCAAATTAATGAGATCATGTCTCAGCTGACTCAGGGGAGCTGGGACCCTGCCTCACTTGGTGAACTTCCTCCTGAGATGCGAGATCTGGCAAACGTCAATTGGGAGAAATTAATTGGTTGGTACAAGGGTCGTCTGTATGGTACTGGGCCAATGGCTCCTATTATGGGTTCTAAGGGCTCGTCTAGGGCCGGGAGCAGCAGAGGACGCAGTCGACCAGCTTCTACTAAGTCAGATGCGGAGACAGAGCAGCTTAGGCAGGAGCTGCAATCTACTAAACAGCAGCTGGAGGATACTCAAGCGGAGGTTAGGGGCTGGAGGGCAGACCATGCGAAGGTGCTAAGGAGACAGGAGCTGATGTATAACTATTTTAAGAGCAAGAATATTTTTCCAGATGAGGAGGAAGATCAGGAGCAAGCTCAGCAGTCAGAGGAGTCAGAGGAATCAGAGGAGTCTGACGGCAGCTATTAGGATAGTTTGACATTTCTGTACTTTTTTATTCGGATATTATGTTATTTTTTATTCGGATAATATGTTGTTTTAATTCGGATTTTATGTTGATTTGGATGGAATTAAAACTGTTTTAGCTATTTCAATCAGGTATAAAATCAGGTCTATCAATAAAAAAATAAAAATAGGTTTAGCAGAAAAAAAAATTTAAAAAAAAAAAATTGAGATTAGCGAGGGATTTAGCGAGGGAAAAAAAAATTTAAAAAAAAAAAAAGAGATTAGCGAGGGATTTAGCGAGGGAAAAAAAAAATTTAACAAAAAAATGGATTAGCGAGGGATTTAGCGAGGGAAAAAAAATTTAAAAAAAAAAAAAGGAATTAGCGAGGGATTTAGCGAGGGAAATTTTTTTTTTTTAAAAAAAAAAAAAAGGATTAGCGAGGGATTTAGCGAGGGAATAGTGGACGCGTGGCTGTCAGAAATTGGCCACGTGTCTCTCAATATTAGCGAGGGATTTAAAATCCCTCGCTAATTAGCGAGGGAATTAGCGAGGGAATAGTCCCTCGCTAATTAGCGACGGATTTTAAATCCCTCGCTAAATGGATTAGCGAGGAAGGATTTAGCGAGGGAACCTGTCCCTCGCTAATTCCCTCGCAAATGACCATTAGCGAGGGATTTTGGTCAGTTTGCGAGGGAAATATCCCTCGCTAATCCCTGTTTTTTTTGTAGTGATTGACGTTTTATTAATTTCCACCATAGAATTTTTGCAAAATAATATACCCTAATAAATACACCTGTTATTATGGTTAATTAGTCTACAATTATTCCATTTTTTTGGGATACTATACATATTTTTTCTGTCAAAAAATATAGGAATCAAGCTTACATTTGTTTCCCAAAAAAATAGTCATACACATTCTATGACAAGAAAAAGGCTATACACATCCCAATCTTATTGATTTCGAATCACAATGTCAATGGGTTCAACCCAATTTAATTTTGTTAGCAACGAATCAATTATTATTCATACCCCTTGACATATATTATATTGCCAATGGCTTATTTTTGACACCCTTTATTTAGGCGCGCCATTAAAAAGTTTAAGATATTTTTTCCTGACTACTTCATAATATCTTGAATAATCATTATGTAATATATATTCAAACATACATATATCCTACCCAAATCGAGGAATTAGTTGCACACAGAGAATAACCGGTTTATACCAAAAAAAATATATTACATACTACAAATACATAATTACTATTATTAACCAATAAGACACAAATGACAATATTAATAACTGTAAATATGAAACGATGTATCGTACTAACGTCAAAAGATGAAAAAAGAAATTTGTTTAAAATATTGATACATTAAAGCACTATAATCATGACACACATTATTGGTAAAAAAAGGCCTTTAATCTATTTGACAAACATAAATAAATTTAACAATGCTACATATATGTGTGTAAGGGGGACATTTAAGAATTTATAATAATATTCTAATAAATTATATTTTTTTTTATAACCAATGTACTCAAAACGATATACTAGTACTACTACAAAACGGGCGAGTTATATAAGGAGTGGGAATAGGTCGGGCCGTCCGTCAGGGGCCTATGGCCTGGCCTACTTAAAGCCTGGTCTGGCCTGATCTGTTTAATAGAAAGGCTAGGTTCGGGTTTTTTTTAAAGCCTATTAATTTAAATAGGTCAGGCTTAAGCTTAGGATTATAAAAAAGCCTTGTAAGCCTGATAGGCCGGCCTATATACACAGACGTTATTATTTATTTTTATTGAAATAGCCTCATTTGCTGTTCTGCATTCTTAAAGTTACTAATGTCATTCATTGCTCTTATGGTTCCAATTTTTCATGATGTGCAGTATTATCTGAAATTCTTTTTGAAACCATAAGTTCACAACTACTACTTTATTACGTATAAATTATTTTGACTAGAACTAGAAAATGAAACGGTGCCAGCCACTAGCAAGAGACACAACTGAATTTATATTATTATTCTGGACTAGAAACAACAAAGAATTGCAGTGGAGGAAGCCAAACTGCATAGCAAAAAACCTTCTTCCATCCTTTCAAGGCTTCAAAATTGATAGAGGTAAAACTTCAAAACTTTGTTTTTATATTCTTTAAGTACAACTTTTATAAAAAAAAAATGGTACAAGTCTTTTAGAGTCTTCGTTATTCTACTTAGTATAACATATTTTAATTCAAAGTTTTACTCTATCCCGTGAATGTTTTCTCCATTAAAAAGTAAGTGAACAAATTTCATCCACTCATATGACTGATAATTGAGGTGAGTGAATATGTATGTATTTTTTAGTCCAATAATTGATTTCTAGTTTTTTTTCTTATTTCGAAGGTTGGAAAAGAAGAGATACAAGTTAACTTATTAGTAGTTTATGGAATGTATTTTTGTTTCTTTGAAATTTTTGGAAGGTTGTTGTAATTATGCGGTTATCATTTTATTAGTCTTCGTTGTGTTTATCATTTTATTAGCTTTCCTTGAGTTGGTAGCAAATGGAAGAAAATATGTCATACTTTTGGAACTTTCCAATGAAAATGTACTATTTACAAAAATTCAGAAAATAAAAAATGAAAACTGCCTCTAATGTGATCCTCCATTTGGCATGTTTATGAGGAGACCATATAACTTTTCCAATGTGAATCTTTCACCTACAGGCAACCAACAAATAAAACATCAGTTTTCCCACATAAAAAATAAGGCAAAATATCTCTTTAGGCCTCTTAACTAATTTATTTGTAACGAATAGGTTTCTTAACTTATTTTGTAACGCATAAATCCCTTAACTTATTTATTTGTAACGAATAGCTCCCTTAACCTTTTTTTTGTAACACATAGGTCCCTTAACTTTTAAGAACGTAACACTGTTGCCCCTTTTAACTTATTTAAGGGAGAGATTTTAAGGGGCAACATTGTTATGTTTTTAAAAGTTAAGGGACCTATGCGTTACAAAAAAAAGTTTAGGGACCATGTCGTTTCAAATAAATAAGTTAAGGGATAAAAAGCTAAGAGACCTATTCGTTACAAATAAATAAGTTAAGGGACCCCAGAAGATATTTTGCCAAAAAATAAAGAAGAATCATAGTATTAACAACTTAATGTGTTGTGTGTGAAAAAATCCACGAAACCTAACCATCCCACAATCACCTATTTATGTCTAACAAAACACAGAAGCCAATTTCATTGAATTTCTTGACCCCTTTGTCCTTTCAAACTAATGTGCAGCCAAGTAATTCTTACAGGAGAGCAAATACTTACTGGATCATTTAGCTATGTTACTTGTGGTGGAGTAGCGTTTGTTTCTAGCTGCTCTAATTAAAATGATTCAATAGCTAGAGCAGTTCTTGCATCCTTATAATTAAAATGATTCAAATACCAGGATTATCGGGAATCCTATATAGTTGAACCTGTTGATTAAAGATAGGAAAAAACATCACATTAGAATTATATAAACTGAAGAGTAAATTAAAAATTTAATAAGTAACATTGCATTTTAGTATCTTGCCCTTTCCCAGAAGTAAAAATAATTAAACTGAAAGATGAAATTAGACAGTTTTCATTTTCAGCATCACAATCAACCTGACCCAACGAGAATGAAGATGGATTCTTGGATTTGGCCGCTCGATCAATCGAAGAATTATTCGGTTAAATCCTTTTATATTCAACTAGTCCGTGGTGATTTATCCTCTAATGTTTCGGTGCAGCAGAATTGTTTTGCAGGTTTATGGAAATCAATAGTGCATTCGAAAGTGCTGGATTTTGGCTGGCGGTTACTGTTGGATGCGTTGCCGGTGCGCGAGCTGTAGTGATATACGCAACAAAACCAACAAACCAGAATGCCTGTGAAAAGAACAAACGTTAGAGAAAACAACCGGAGGCGCCTGGTGGCTGTCCTGAAGAATTTATTCTCCTCTACAGCGCAAATTCCCCGAGATACAACCGGTCTCGTCCCAATCGCGAATAACGAATGAGGAATCCGAACTAGCAAGAATTTCTGGCGTCAGTGAATGACTTTAGTAACAAGAGATGAACCCAAGAAATAGTAGAGAGGAGGAGCAATTTTTTCTTTTCTTTTTCTTCTCTCTAGAAAGAACCCACGTTCATGAGTATATATTCACACATTCATTTATCCTTCCTTTTTTTATAGAGTTGTAAACCACAACTATATATCTACCCGTACTAAAAACAAACGGCTATATATATACTCATTTATCATTTTAATAGCATTAACTTTTCATAATATGAAATAAAAGTAAACGGCCAACTTTATGAAAGAGTTAGTAAACGATTACGCATTGAAAGGAATATAAATTCATATGATTATAGTTATTAACTTTATAAAACCGAAACATAAATATCATAACCTTATTATTAATAAAAATATTTTGTAACTTCCACACACTTGAATTCCATTATTCCAACAATCCCCCACTAATGACAAGCAAGTGGAAAAACATATTTCACATTTTGTAGAAAATAGAATTTTTGGATAGGCTCAATTAAACCCATAATATAGTTACAAAATAATATATCGGTAAATAAAAATTTAGTATGTCCAAAGCCAAATTAGGGACTTTCCACTTTTGAAATATCTTTTAAAATGAATAAAATACGTACAAGAATATGTTGATTTACCTACCAAATATTTCCGAGGGATTTTTTTCAGTCGCTAATACATTCGTTTCCGACGGATAATTCCATCGCTACGTGTTTTAGGCATTTCCCGCTTAACTTTTCGACGGAATTTAAATCCCTCACTACTTTCCGAGGGAAATTTCCCTCGGAAACACATAAATTTCCCTCGGAAACGTTTCTCACTTAAAACTAAACAAATAAACTCACGACCCTCACTTTCACTCCATCACTTTCACTTCTCACTCTCACTTTAACCCTAAACCCTCTCCACTCTCAGCCACCACGTCGCCGGCGACCACCACTCTCACCTTCGCGTCGCCGGTCACCACCGTTCCTTCTTCTCCTCACTTCCACTCCGTTCGCGCGGTCCGACCCAAAACCCAGAACTCATCGTGCGACCCAACTCAGAATCCAAGCATTCTACTACTTCTTCTTCATCTATGGTAACTATTGTTCTTCTATTCTACTTCTATTCTATTCTCAAGGTCAGATTTTTGCTATCTTTGAAAACCCTAAAGCCCTAAATTTCTCTAATTTTTCTATTCTTCTTCATCTATGCAGTATTTGAAAATCTGATGAAATATGGTGTTCCCGTGAATAGTTTATTCTACCTAGTTGCAGCTCTCAATCTCACTGCTAATCAGGTATTTTTTTTATTTTTTTTTTCTTGTTTTTGGATTTTCTGATTATTGCTCAAATTTTTGGTCTCTTAGAGTTTGTATTGTGGCTTTAAAGAATCTGATTAAGTGTTTCATAAGTTATTATTTGAAATTTTGACCTATGAATCCTAGGTTCTAACACTCGTTTGTTGGAGAAATATATATATATATATATATATTTGAGAGAAGTTAGAAATTTCAGATTTGGAAAAAACTGGAAACAGGTTTTTTTGGAGTTTTATTAGAAGCTGAGATTTTGAAGTTATAATCACTTTAGAAAAGTTTTTCCTTTTGTAAAAAAATCTTTTTTTGTTGCTTAGGTAAAGCTGTTTTAAATGGGTGTTAGATTAGTCATGTTGATGGCAAATATGTTTATCAGTTAGCTGCAATGTTTATTAACCATTATTTCCAATATGAAGATTAAATTATTAGTTTGTGATATATAATGTGGATATAGTATCCCTGAAATGTTTGTTATGTGTGCTGTAAGCTCAAAATCAGTTTTTCCTCCATTCTTACATTTTTCTGCTGCTATGTCGTTGTAGTGTTTGGTATGTTTGGAGAATGTAGGAAGTTCCCAAGATGCTTTGGTTATTTCAGTTTTTGGTAGCTACTGTTGCTGATTTTGATAGAAGTAAATAAACCAAATTTTTGTGGCAATGCGCAACATTTTCTACACTTTGGCGTGTATTGTGGGTTCAGTGTCAATTTTTGATTTCCGCTGAAAGTACTTGATACTTATTTTTTCAGGTGTGCTTGATGGTTTATTTTGGAGCCAACATGTAAGATAAGTGGTTGTTTGAAGCAAGTTAACTAACTAGATTGCCTCAGTTCACTTACTGTTAGAGGTAGTTATAATTTTCCATTCATCATTGACTTGTATATAAACTGATGTGCAGCTAATCATTAATGTACAGATTCATTATTCAATGAAATGAAATTTCTCTGAATCAATTCCTTTCTATAAGTTCATAAACTGATCTAAGTTCTTATTCTCT
The DNA here is from genome assembly GCA_963573325.1 of Astragalus glycyphyllos. Lineage (NCBI taxonomy): Eukaryota > Viridiplantae > Streptophyta > Magnoliopsida > Fabales > Fabaceae > Astragalus > Astragalus glycyphyllos. Next base: position 80,233,742 of record OY754311.1, read on the forward strand.
ATTCATAAACACTACTTCATAAACTGATGTGATGATCTTTTGCATTTTGGCGTTGAGTGTGAGATTTTGAGTGATTTTCGGTAATGAGATGAGTTGTGAGATTCTGATTGGATGTCACCAGAATTTTTTGAAGCACGCATGAGAAATTTGAGTGATTATATGTCTATAAAGCTGTTTCATATCTTCTCTGTCTGCGCAATATATGTATTTAATATTTATATTATTATTTGAAACAGCTACCATGTTTATTTGTTTAGCTGATGATAATCTTTTGCTTTACTCAGTTCTCATTCTCAACTACTCTTTAGAAATTGAACTTCTATGTATCATTCTGATTCTGATGTATATCTACTTTATGAAATTAAATATCACTTTCATAATATGCTGTATTAATTATGAGTAGCAAAGTAAATAGTTTATATGAAGTGTTGCAGGATGATGCCGTTGTTGATCTTTCAATTTGGTCTTTTTCATGTGTGGTTTAAGTTTATTCAAACCTGATATTCTGATCTCTAATGTTTTTTGTGTTGAACAGAATCTGTCAATTCTCCTTCTTGGTTACATTTATCTTGACTACATTGTCCTATTTTATCTTACTTTTTTGTGCAAAAGAGGCATTTTCCTTCTCTTGTTCTTGCTAAAGCCTTGCTCTTCATAGGCATTGTTCATGCTTTATTATTATTGTTTCTAAATCTAACATATCTAAAGCTTTGTCTCATATGCCCATCTGTCTTTTTGATATATCTAAAGCTTTGTCTCTAAATCTGATATAAGAAGTGGGTCTTAATATAACACTATTTTTTTGACCAAAATGATATAACACTATTATTATTCTGTTTTTTTATTATTATTCTATACTTAGAAAGCACAAAAAAACCGTCATATTCATACTTTGCACTTGCAACTGTCATGGTCTAGATATAGGATATGACCTTCATATTCATACTTTGCACTTGCATCATATCCCCCCCATAGACGGACACGTGTGGATGGACATTTTGTCTATGTTCTGTCCAAATGAAACCCATATATATATGATAGACTAATTTTATAACACTGATGAATAAGAAGCAATTTATACTTAAAACTTCTTTAAACTTATATTTTAGTTTTAACTTTATACTGAGTGTATTAATTCAAACTTTATACTAGTGGTAATGAGAGTTCGTTTTACTTGGTTTTTAGTTTTGCGTATGAACTTCTTTAACTTTCAAATGACTTGGTATTTACTCGTGCTTGAACATGAGAATTATATTGTTCAACTTATTAGTTTACTCTATATATGAATTTTGGCTGTTTATAAATTGTTCAAATGAGTTGGTATTTACTTGGTATTAGGTTACATGTCCCATTCTCTTTCGATGGACATCCGTCGTTTAAATTCATGTCTGTCTCTGTCCCTCTCTCTAGATGGACATCCATTGTTCTCTCTGATATATCTGCAATTTTAAATGTGTAGAATGGAATTTCCTCCTTCGCACCGACTTTGGATGTATGATAGGTTGTTTCCAAAACGAGCGGGTTTGAAACAATCTTTTGTAGATGGCGTGTGGGAATTTGTTCTTTTTGCAATAGGACAAGAACAATTTAGAGTTGAAGGGGGGATTCGATGTCCGTGTGCCAAATGCGAATGTAGAAGGATTAAGAGTCCAACGGAGGTAATTGATGACTTGAAGAGTGTTGGGTTTAGGCCTAATTATTGGATTTGGACAAGTAATGGTGAGAAAGGGGTTGATATTGTCCCAGTGGTTGGGGAAAATTGGAGGGATGCTTCAAGTAATTCTGTGGATATGGGATATGGTGAACAAATTGACTTGATGCAGAACATGGTTTGTGACGGTCTTGGGGTGAATGTGCCATTCGAGGAGGAGCAGTATGATAACATGGATGAGCTTCCGAATGAGCAAGCACAGAGATTTTATAATCTGTTGTTAGATGCAAACAAGCCATTGTTTGAAGGGTCATCAAACTCAAAGTTATCAATTTGTGCGAAGCTTTTAGCTCTCAAATCATTGAGTAGTACTTCTGAGGTGGGAATGGACTTGATATGTGAGATGATGTCAGCCGTGACACCTATGAATGAAAATTTGCCAAAGAATTTTTACGAGGCAAAGAGGTTAGTTTCTAAGTTGGGATTAGAAGCTAAAAGGATTGATTGCTGTCCCAAAGGTCACATGTTGTACTATAATAATGAGTTTGGAAAAAATGATGGTGCGCTTCTTGAATGCAAATTTTGTAATGCGCCGAGGTATCATGCTCGCAAAAAAGGGACTAGTAGCAAGAATAAACCAGTTCCGGTGAAGTCAATGTTCTACTTGTCAATAATTCCAAGGTTGTAGAGAATGTTTGCATCCGAACACACTGCAGGGCAAATGATGTGGCATTATGAGAATAGAAGTTCAGGCGTGTTGCGCCATCCGTCTGATGGTGAAGCATGGAAACACTTTGATCGGGTACATTCTGATTTTACCAAGGATCCACGCAATGTACGACATGGTTTATGCTCTGATGGTTTTACGCCATATATCCAAGCATCGGCTTCACCATATTCTTGCTGGCCCGTTATTGTTACCCCGTACAACCTTCCCCCTGAGATGTGTATGACGAAACCTTACATGTTTTTGACTTGTTTGATACCTGGCCCAGATAATCCAAAAGCAGGCATTGATATCTATATAGAACCACTAATTGATGATTTGAAGAGGTTGTGGAATGGTGTCTTGACTTATGATTCCGCACGTAAGCAGAATTTTATGATGAGAGCCGCTTTGATGTGGACCATTAATGACTTCCCTGCTTATGGCATGTTGTCTGGTTGGCAAACTCATGGTAAATTAGCATGTCCACATTGTATGGAGCATACAAAGGCATTTACCTTGAAACACGGGGGTAAGAGTTCTTGGTTTGACTCGCATTGTAGGTTTTTACCACATGATCATACACTTAGAATGAACAAGAACGCATTTAGGAAGAAGGTAGTTGAAAAGGATGGGCCGCCTCCTAGGTTGACTCCAGAACAGGTTTGGCATAGAGTTAGAGATCTGCCAAAAATCACAGATGACCCCCTTGTTTCTCGATTTGATGGATATGGACAAGCGCATAATTGGACAAAGAGGAGTATCTTTTGGGATCTCCCATATTGGAAAGATAATTTGTTGAGGCACAATCTTGATGTTATGCACATAGAGAAGAATTTTTTTGACAATATATTTAACACAGTGATGAACATAACTGGCAAAACCAAGGACAATGATAAGGCGAGAATGGACATTGCTCTTTACTGCAATCGAAAGGACTTAAATTTGAAGCCACAAACTAATGGAAAGATGCTAAAACCCAAAGCATGTTACTCGTTAACTCTTGAGCAAACAAATTCAGTTTATCAGTGGATAAAAGAACTCAAAATGCCAGATGGATATTCTTCTAATTTGGCAAGATGTGTTGATGTGAACAAGAGAAGAATGATTGGGATGAAAAGCCATGATTGTCATGTATTTATGGAATGTTTACTCCCTATTGCATTTAGTTCTTTACCAACGCATGTTCTAAATCCGCTTACTGAAGTGAGTCAATTTTTTAAGGATTTGTGTTCTGCATCTTTAAGAGATGTTGACCTTGATAGGATGGAACAGAACATTTCATTCATTCTATGTAAGATGGAGAGAGTGTTTCCACCTGGTTTCTTTGATTCTATGGAGCATCTCCCTGTTCATCTTGCATATGAAGCAAGACTTGGTGGACCGGTTCAGTACAGGTGGATGTATCCATTTGAAAGGTAACAAACTCATCCTTTTGGGAACTAATTCATTTTTTCCATTTGAGGTCAATATAATTTTCCATCTAATCAAGTTGTTTTTATAGATTCATGGGTGATTCTAAACGATTGGTGAAAAACAAGGCGAGGGTTGAAGGATCGATTTGTGCATCATACTTACACCGCGAAACAACCCACTTTTTCTCACATTATTTCACCAACTTCACGTTGCCAAACAAAAGGAATGAAGTACAAAATGATTGTGTTAGACACTCGTTGATGTTATCAGTCTTCGACCAATCTGGGCGTCATTCTGGGAAGGAGTCGACTCATTGGTTAACTGATGCTGAGTATAAGTCAGTTCATGTTCATGTGTTGCATCCCACACTCACTCCTGATCCACAGCCATCCGGAGTGAGATCATTGCAGAGTCCTCAGACACAGATGCAACAGACCCCTGGAGTTAGGTCCTTGCATACGTCGTTGCCACAGCAGACCTCTGTTGTCAGGTCATTACATATTGGCTCTAGTTCATCGCCACATGTGACTCCTTCACCTACTCCATCTCCTCGGGATGTACCTGATCGTACTTCTTCAGCACGTGTGACTCCTCCACTGTCACAGACTCCTCCATATCGTATGATTCCGGTACCGGGCATTCGTATTATTCCTACTCCTACCCATTCGCCAGATGTTGGGCCTACTCCTACCCATTCGCCAGATGCTGTGCCTACTCCTACCTCTTCGCCATCACCGACAGAGGCATTTGCACATGGAGATGATGAGATGCCTGATGATGATCAGATTCATGATGTTGAGGGGGGTGAGCATGAGGAGGATGAGATTGAGGAGTTACCCGACGGGCGACCTATCATCCGAGTTGAGCGTGGAGGGTACGTAAAGTTTTTTATAAGTTATTTTTTTAAATGCTTGTTTTGTCGTGTATATATGATGTATTTTAATCACTTCAATTGTTTTAACTTCTGCAGGTTCCTTAATTCAAAGGTAGCCTTGGGCTACTTGGGGTGAGCTTAATGACGCTGAGCGAGAGCATTTTTTTAAGGATTTTAGAGTAAGTGTACATTCGAACATATGCCTTTAAATAACTTGTTAAGTTATTTAATAATATATTTTCTTGTAAATGTTTTCACAATGCAGAAGAGAGTTGGATGGCGTAAGTCTCAGGACGCCGTCGTCGAGAAGCTTTTTCATAAGAAAGCTGTTGACCGACTCGCCGATATGCTCAATGGTGTCCGCAAGCAAAGGAGTCGGCCTAGTTGGATGGGAGAACTAGTCTACCGTCGCCTACAAGACCACTAGAATGATCCAAAATACTTGGCTAAGTGTGCGCAGAATAAGAAGAATAGAGCATCAGAGAAAGGAGGAAGTGTGCACACTGGAGGCTCTATCTCTATCTTGCAGCATGCTGAGAGATTGGTATACACTTAAGCTTATCTTTTCATGTCATTATAATTAATTATAATTTATCAATTAGAAACTTATGGTATTAATAGTTGCAAACTCATTGATGGAGAACTAATTTACAATTAAGTCTAAAAAGTAATAAAGGGGCTGTGATTCTGTTGCCTTTTTTTTGTTTGTCTGGTTTAAATATTCGTCTTGCTTTCTTGGTTTGCTTTGATATTCCTTGTCTCATAAGGTTCTGCAAGATCTTTCCCATTCCTGAGAGAGATAGCTTTGACCTGTTCTTTACCTGGCCTCTGAGATGGACTTGCTTCTGTATTGGATGGTAATGTACCTGTTGGTCTTTGATACAGAGCAGTTGCTAACTGACCTACCTGATTCTCCAAATTTTTGATTGATGCATCTTGGGCTTGCCTAGCTGTTCTAGTTTCACTAATGAAAGATTTGAGCAAACCCTCTATAGAGTTATCAGTAGCAGGTTGTTGTTGTTGTGGCCTTTGGTAGTTCTGAGATTGAAATCCTGGTGGAAGGGTTGGTGCAGTTGCACATGGTGCAGGTGCACTAGTATTGTTCCCCCACCAGAAATCTGAGTGATTGTTCCAATCTGGATTGTAGGTGTTTGGGTAAGGGTTGTTATTCCTATTATAACTTACATAATTTACAGAGACAGGGTTGCTAGGACATTCCTCATAAAGGTGACCTCTTCCACAATAGACACAACTTACTGTTCCTGGAGGGGCTTGTTCTATTGATGCTGCAGTGTTCTCTACTGGTGCAGCTGCACTAGATGCAGTTGCACTGGTTGTGGTGAAGTTTTTGAACATGTTTGCTAGTGAGGCTACTTGAGCAGATAGGGCTGATATTTCACTAATTTCATGTACCCCTGATGATTTCTTTTGGGCACTTACCCTCTCAATAGGCCAACTAGAACTATTAGTAGCAATTCTATCAATCAATTCACATGCTTCATTATAAGACAGATTTAACAAAACACCTCCAGATGATGCATCAAGCATTATTCTGGTTTGTGGATCCAGACCATTATAAAATGTTTCCATTTGAATAATAACTGGAAGACCATGGTGTGGACATTTTCTTAAAAGTTCTTTCCATCTTTCCCATGCTTCAAATAACGATTCTTGGTCTTTTTGTCTAAAAGATGTAATATCATTTCTCATTCTGGCATTTTTAATGGGTGGAAAATATTTTGCCAAAAACTTTTCAGCCATTTCATTCCATGAATGAATAGAATTAGGCTCCAATGAATTTAACCAAGATTTAGCCTTATCTTTCAAAGAATATGGAAATAACTTAAGTCTAAATGCATCTTCACTAACACCAGGAATGATAAAGTTACTACAAATTTCTAAGAACTGTTTTAAATGTTCATGAGGATCCTCATGAGGATGTCCACCATATTGACCAATTGTTTGTAACATTTGAAACATCATAGGTTTAAATTCAAAATGGATAGCCTCTATGTGAGGTCTTGCTATGCTTGTTTGCATGTTTTGATGATCAAACATAACATAATCTCTCATAGGTCTATCTCTATCATTAATCATACCTATGGGATCCATATTGATGAGTCTGTACCTGTGATCTGGTTGAGGACCATATTGAGGACCTTGTTGTGATCCAGTACCTCCTCCTTCACCTTGTTGAGACATGGTATTTCTGCTACTTTGCTGCCTTTCTTTTTGGATTCTTCGCAACCTTCTAAACTGTCTTTCTATCTCTGGATTAAACTCAAATTCTGGTGGTTTGTCTCTGGGCATAAGCTAGTGCAGATGCACTAGGTGTAACAGCACCTGTTTCTGCACAGAAAAACAAAATACCAGAATAACAAAACAGAAAATAAACACTAATCTACTATCTTTAAAACAACAAAAATTAATGACAATCCCCGGCAACGGCGCCAAAAACTTGGTGTGTGTAAATAGATAACATCGTGTGCAAGTATACACAGTCACAAGTTATAGTATAAAAGATCGAACCCACATAGATTGAATTAACTCTTATATGTTATTGTAAAGAAATGCAAATTAGTGCAACTACACTATTCAGATTTTTGGGTTTTGGTTGAAGTTGAAATGAAAATAAATAAATAGCAAGTAAATTGTGTAAGAAATCAGTTGAGAATGAAAGTTGAGATGTCTTCACAAGCTAAATCACTTTTGAGTGTATTGTGTTTTCTTGTGGTGCAGTTGCACTTAGTGCAGCTGCATCAGTGTGTGCTGGTCAGCTACTTTCTTCAGAGTTTCGTTACAAGCTCTTATGATCCTGTTTTTTTTGCGGTAAAGAGTAGGGTTGTCAGTGCCTCTCTCGCCCCCTTACAGATGATCCAAGTTGCTTAACTAAGTATACTCTTGTATCTTAAGTTCTCTACACTTTGATGTAAGGACTATGTTATCCTATGTCTAGGACTTAACAAGGAATTAACAAGCTTTCTTTATTAAACAAGTTTAACAAAGGCTTTACCCTTATTAGTTCTTGATTTCTAGTTATAAACCATGTCTGTGAATATAACTCTACTTATTCTAAGTGATCAACCTTAAAATAAGATGGATGTAGTATAACACAAGAACCAAAATGCATACACCATTTAAAAACACAATAACTTTCTCAAAAGATCATTATGAGGTTAGAACATCTCAACTAAAGAAATTTAGCTCGTCATAGGCATTGCAAGGCAAATAAAGATGAAATAAAACATGTTGAAGTAAAGGAAATTACAAGAGAAAACAATAGGTTAGAGATTACACCAATTGAAGAACTCTTGCATAAGTTTGCCAAGCAGTGCAGATGCACTGATTCCTTGCACTAGCTAACTCTATGAAGAAGTGAAGGGAGAAGTCGTCAATTCCTTCCTCACCTTCTTACAAACTAACAACTAATTTAAACTACAAAGAAAATGAAATAAAAGTACTATCTAAAGTGATCTCTAAGAAATGAAAATGAGATATATGAGATTTGAGATGGTTTTCCAAGTGAAGAATGAAGGTCTTTATATAGGCTTTGAGCTTTCCTTCAAGTGAGGGTTTGCTTGCTGATTTGAGTTAACCAAACCATGGTTACTTTTCAGCCTTTGAAAAAGCAATTTGAGTTTCATACTCAAATATCAAGAGTGGTCCAATTAGAGCTTGCCATATGGTTCATGAAATGATTTCTTCAAGTGGTCATCCATTGTGGGCACCTCCTTTATAAAGTTTCCATGTGCCCCATGTGATTGTGGATCAGCTATAATGTCAATTGGATGTGCCTTTGTCTTCTTTTGGTTTGAGGTGCTTCCAATGTGGGGTTGTGAGCTGCTTCGTTGCAGAGTGGTGCAGTTGCACGCTGTGCAGCTGCATTAAGTGCAGGTGCATGCAGTGCAGGTGCACTGGCTGATTTAGATGAAATCATTTACTTTGTGTATTGTGTTCTTCCAATGTAGATGTCTTATCTGAAAACACTCACAAACATATCAAACATACCAATATCTAGACATCATGCTTAATATTGTGAATGACCACTTGCTTTATCCTTTAATGTTGTTTATCTAATTTCTTCTATGATATTTACTTAATTTATACTTGATTTCAACAATTATTTAGGTTTAGTTGTATAAATAACTCTATATAAAATAGAGTTATCAGCGTGCTCGTATTACTCAGGTATATTTCTCTTTTTAACATAATTTCAATTCAAAAATATTCTTTTACCAATGACTAATTTTAACTTGTGCATTTAATAGGAGGAGTTCCACCGGCGATTGTCTCAGTCAAATATACTAGTCGATCCCGCTGAGTTGGAGAAGTTGAAGGTGATGTTGTGGAAAGACACTGTTGGAGGCCCCTATAAGAGTCGCTTGTATGGGACAGGAGACATGTATTCCAATTTGTTAGACTCTGGAGCTTCGACGAGTGCGAGCCTCTCCCCTGAGCACCTTAGGATCATCCGGGCATTGACAGCACAAGTTGCACAACATCAGGATCATGCTGCACAACAGCAAGAGCAGCTTGCACGACAGCAGCAGCTACTTGACCATGTATTTAGTCATGTCGGGATTCCAGTACCTTCACCGAGCATGACCACCCCGTCCAACATAGCCAACCCGCCCGCCCAAGTGGACCAGGACCTGGATGGTGCAGATGATGTAGATGGTGATGACATAGACCATGCTTATGAGAAGGGTTATTGATGGCATCTAGGTAATTTATATTTTAAAGAATGTGGAAAATATCTTAGTTTTCTGAATTTTATGATATTCTTAACATTATCATTTTTGATTTGTTAGGTATATTTTCAGAGCTGGACTTGAAGATGCTCCATCAGAGTTTTTTGTGTTTATGGAACATTAGTGTGTAGTCTATGGATGTTTGAAACTTTTAGCTATATGTTAGATATAACGCTCTTTAGCACTTGAACATTAGTGTGTAGTTTGTGGAAGTTTGACACTTTTAGTTATGTTTTGGCACTTATCGTTGTTTGGCACTTGTTAAGTTAGTTTTAAATGGGCTTTTGGACTTATAGTTTATGTGACTTTTAGTTACTTTGGTTTGGAAATATAATTTAGTATTTGATATTTAGTTATAATATTGGTTTGGAATTATAAGGTAGTTGAAATTATTTGGTTTGGATTGAATTTCTATTGAATTGGTAGGCTAAGTCTGAATTAAATTAGCAGGGAAGTCGTACTGCAAATAGAATGGGTATGCGTAACCGAATGATTTTCAAAAATTATTTATCAATGCGTACCGACGGAATTGCGACGGAATTTTCTTGGGATTTGCACCGGAATTTGTGAGGGATCAGCGAAGGATTTTCGTCAGATGTTTGCGAGGGATTTTCGACAGATGTTTGCGAGGGATTTGCGAAATATGTTTGCGACGGCGTTTGCGAGGGATTTCCGACGGAATCATTTGCGAGGGAAAATTCCGTCGGAAATAGTTTGCAAGGAGCGTTTATGCGACAGATTTTTGTCCGTCGGAAATTCCTATTACCGACGGATTTTCCAGCTTTTCCGACGGATATTTCCCTCGGAAATCACCGAAATTCTTGTAGTTTTTTAAAAATCACAACAATCCCCCACATATTTCAAAAGTTGGAAAATAAATTTATAAAAGAAGTTTCCTGGGTTAACATCGTAGATGTAATGCATCGGAGCTGTATAGCTAGCTATGGAACCAGTCCTAGACAGATAAAACATGATATACAGTGAATTGGTTTAGCAAGCTATCGAACCGAAAACACTTGTTATATGCTAGAGGTTTTACTATCACATTACACCCCCACAATTCTTGTTGTTTTCGCGGTGGTGCGCTACTAGGCCCTGCGCGTGCTCGGTGTTCATGAGTGCTCTAGAGACCTCGCCAAGATCTCATGCAAGCGGCCCCATTTGACACTCATATAGGTGATTTCATCAAGTGTATGCTGCAAGTCATACACCACCCATAAGGGCTATGATAATCATTAAAAGCTTTAAGCTTAACCTCTTTACCGTGCAGACTAAAATTAATTACATGAATTAATTTTCATGAATTAATTTTCAGTGCTAGTAATATCAAGAAGCAACTTGTTTTTACCACATTGAACCTTCTTCATGGGATCTCCTATCACAAAGGTTGGGTTACCATCACTTCTTGATTTAAATTTGCCTAAGTCCCATTCCCCTCGATGTTTCACAAGTTAACTGCTTCCCTAGGGGGTTTTCAGAAGATTATTCACTTCTGATTTCACGTCACTTAAGGATATAATCCTTCTCGCATATTAGTAGCTACTTTACACAGTTATGAAAGACACTATTTCTTCCATAAAGGAACATTGACCAAGACGTCTCTTAGTCAATCAATCTCATATATCACAAAGTCTTGAGTAATATACTCAAACTCAATTATCTTTAAGTAATAACCTTAAACTCTATAAGGTAATTATCCAAGTCTACTTAGACAATTTCTAAGTGACAACCATTCATAAATAAATCCACTTTTAGATTTATTCTCATGTGAATCAAACTCGTCTATCACTACAACAGATTTGGGGATGGGCAGTGTTTTTTTTTAGCCATGGGCAGCGTTTCTGGGCGCTGCTAAATTTGGCGCTGGTGATTCCTCCCCAAAAATGGGCAGCGTTTGAGAAGCGCTGCTCATTAATAGCCATAGGCAGCGTTTGAAGGGAGAAGCGCTGCTCATTCACCTAGCGCGTTTAGCAATGAGCAGCGTTTGCTAAGGGGAAGCGCTGCCCATTTCTAAACGCGCAAGGTGAATGAGCAGCGCTTGGTGGGAGAAGCGCTGCCCATTCACCTAGCGCGTATAGCAATGGGCAGCGCTTGGTAAAAGAAAGCGCTGCCCATTGCTGGTGAATGAGCAGCGCTTCTCCCTCCAACCGCTGCTCATTCACCTAGCACGTTTAGCAATTGGCAGCGCTTCCCTTTACCAAGCGCTGCCCATTGCTATACGCACTAGGTGAATGGGCAGCGCTTCTCACACCAAGCGCTGCCCATTGTTTAATTTTTTTTTTCCTTTTTTCCTTGTTTTTTTGTATTTTCCTTTTTACATTTGATAATTTCCTAGTCATATACAGCCAATTAATACCAATCCAATCCATTATATACTAACAACATATATATATATATATATATATATGTATATATATATATATATATATATAAACTAGTTATATATCCCAATGCACCAATATGATCACAAACTAAAACAAACTAGATAACAAGTTATTATATGTATCAAAAATTTAGCAACTTACAATATTAACAAATTAATATGTATCCAAATCAAACTCTCTAACAATATGTATCCAAAACTAGCAAGATACTTACATATGCATGTATCCAATCAATAAAACTCTAACAATTTACAACATTACAATCTATCTAAAATCAAAAGAATTGCAAGACATAATGGCACCACTCTCCTCTAAGCTCATCAATCTGTGCAGTAGAGTATGTCTTCCACCGACAATCGGGAAAATACTGAAATTATATAATTAAATAAAATTAGAATTGAAATATATGGTTAAATCAAAATAAAAAAGAGTTCTGTAAAGATACCTGTCTGGGGATAACCATTTGATTGTGGGTAATAATTTCCTTCATAAATCTCATTACGTAATACCCACAATCATTGTTATTTGGTTGTTTCGGGCACTACAAAACAAAAGATTAGTTAATTGTTAAATTTAATTTAATACATTATTTTGACAACAATAATGTAAATAAATATATGAGAAGATTGATTACAAACTTACCACTATTGGCACCCATTTTGTCTGTGATTGTTCCAATCCCCAATATTCCTTCAAACAACTGAACACAATTGGATATAACTATATTGTTAAAAATACATATAGTTAACAACTAAAACAAAGAAATATGCAGAGTGATCGAAATACACACACCTATTAAATATGACAACCAAGTCTGGGTGGGTGTTGAAATGACCATGCACAGAATCAATGTAGTACACCGTATCTGTCTTAGGATTTATTGCAAGCAAAATCCAATGATCCCTACAAAATAAAACTTTGAATAAGTAATTGACTAGTATTTAAAAAATGCATGTTATATAAGAATAGATTAAATCTCTCACCCTACGAGACACGGTGCCAAAAACATGGTATCGACGCCTCTATGTTGAGCATCCGATAAGCGTCGAGTGATATAATTTGTAACATCTGTCTTGTTTTGTTCCACAAGGTCGTTATAATTAGACAGATCCTCCCTGACATTACGGAGGTGTGTACTATCCGGACACAAGAACACATATCTCTGTGTCCGCTCCGAAGGGACCAAAATGTTATGATACAAGCACCTACAATTAGAGGTATATGTCTATACAAATTAAATTAACGATATAATAAAATAAACTCAATGATGTTAAATAATAAATTACATACGTACCTGATATATGCTCTAATACAAACACTGGTTGCCCAATTCATCTGACATAAATCATTAATATCCTGTTTTGGGATTATCAATAGTTGATCGGGATTTCCAAAAATGTTGTCATCCATCTCCAATACAAGCGGGGTTTCATCATCCATCTTGAATTGTGCATGCATTTCGGTATACAAAATAATCCTAGAATCATCAATGGAAGAGGCGGCGGGCTGACAAACAATTGGAGGAGGGGCTGGCTGAGTCACTTTTGGAGGGGCGGGCTGAGTCACTTTTGGAGCAAGGGTGGACCGAGTCACTTTTCGAGGAGGGGCGGGCTGAGTCACTGTTGGAGGAGGAGAGGGCTGAGTCACTATTGGAGGAGGAGAGGGCCGAGTCACTTTTTGAGGGGCAGGCTGAGAAACTTGTGTTGAACGGCGGGACCGAGACACTTTCTTGCTAGTAGATATTGCCTTGCTAACACTTTTGCCCCTAGATTTTTCATTTTGGCGTACCTATATATAAATCAAATAATTCGTTAGCTAGCACACAATAAATGACAAAATAAAATAATTAGTTAGTTACAAATATATTGTCACTTACAACAATAAGGTGTGCTGGCCATGCCACAAATGTACCAACTGCATCTTGCACAGTTAGTAAATCTATACTGGGTATTGGAGCAGGCAAAATGCAATCCCCCACAATTGCACAATCAACTCTTACTCTAACATGATTTGGAGGTATGGGTAAATTGTGCATCAAAGTTCCCAATTGGTCACATGTGAAGCCTATTGCAACCATTTGGTGTGAGTTTGAGATATACAATTCACACTCACACTCATTGTTGTCCTAAATCAATTATAAACAAAAATTAATAAATACATTGCGTAGAAGAAAGAGAGTTTAATAATTAATTTCTTATTTATCCTCAAAAAAAAAAATTAATACCTTAGTTGACGGAATGGTGCAGCTATCTCGTGCGCTATCTGTGGCAGGGGATGGTACTGCAGGCGAAACCAACCCATAGTGCAATTTGATTTGACTAAGTTCAGACCTTAGACCTTCATACAATACCCGCAACTCTCTACTTTGTTTACAATCATGATGCTCCTCATAAGTTCTCTTCTTTGATCCAAGGTAGTTGGATGGATTAACGCCAAATCCACAACCCCTTGTACGACCTGTGTATTCTTCCTTTTCCAAGGCACGAGTAAGGATTTCCTTTTCAGAGCAATCAATGATCTCTCCCTGTGACACAGACTCTGATATGGTTTCCTGATTCACAAACAAAAGTATAATAAATAAAATTATTATACATTTTAAATATCATAAAAGTTTCAAAACAATATTCGAATTTTGGAAATACTTACAATTCTGTCGGTCACCTCCTTAGTTTTGGGATCCACAACCTCTCCATCCTTTTGTCTGGCTGCTACCCACAAAAAATGTCGCTCAATGCTTTCTTTAGTAGGATCTTTCCCACTCTCCTCCAACTATATTTAAATTTACCAAATGTTAAGAAATTATAAATCAAAAGATTTATTAAACAAAGAGAAATCAAGCTTATTGTGTCTTACCAATCTCTCTTCAAAAACTTGATATCCACTAGCACCGCCTCTATAAGGGTACTCACAACCAGAAGCTCTCTCTCGATTCGCTTGGCATAGTTCCTATTTAGAGACATAAGTATACATTAATGTATAATATATAATTGTCAACTATATTTTAAGTTATAACTTAATAGATTATGATACTAACCATGAAATCTTTATCTTCGGTGCGTCTCCTAACAAATGTAACCCAATCCTCCTCCGTAATAAATCCACTATATGGCGTTGGAGGCTTCCATCTGAGGTTTCCACTATTATCAAACAACCATTTTTTTTAGACTACCCCTGAAATTCCGATGTAGCTTTCCAGCTTCCTTCATACACCAGTCTTTTCGGGACTCATCCACATCAAAATATTTCTGCATACACATATTCAATGAAAATGATATAAATATATATGGTTACAAATTTATTAAATAAGATTACTAAAGAGATGTAAAATTATATACCTGTATTGTTAACCAAAACTCCTCTTTGTGTTTCCTCAAAACAACACTTTTCTCACTCCAAGTACTGATTGTAATTGGTATCATTTGTTTTACCTTACTACCGAGGAAGGTAACCAAATCTGCGCGATTATCCCCAATTGGCTGGCCCTTAATATTCCACAACACCTACATTATGTCATTAGTAAATTAGTTAATAAACAATTAAAACTAAGTGTTGAATTAATAAGTTAATTAGTAATTAGTAGGCAAAATTACACTAGAGGACCTTTAAGTTATTTATTTGTAACAAGTTGGACCTTTAAGTTTTTTTTGTAACAAATAGGCCCTTTTAATGATTTCTCTAGCTTATATATTTTGATGTAATGCTACTTTATATATTGTGACTACTCTAGCTTATGTATTTTGATGCAAACAAACATATTTTGGTGTATTTTAATGTAATGAACGATATTACATTTTACTAAAAGGGCCAACAGTGTCAACGTCGGGTAACTTAAAGGGCCTATTTGTTACAAAAGAAACTTAAAGGGCCAACTTGTTACAAATAAATAAGTTAAAGGTCCCCTGGTGTAATTTTGCCTAATTAGTAATTAGTAACTTACTGGTACTTTTCCTTTTCCTTTATTTATTAGATTGATGATATCTTTTTTGACCGTCATTCCACGAGGAGCCTGCTTTCTGATATACTTTTCAACATCACACTGATGATCGCTGTCATGATCACTGTCATGATCACTATGATCCGCCATCTAACCTGCAATAAAACATAATCATTTTTATTGTTATATTTATCTATCCAAAATAAATAAACAGACAAGAAGATGGAAACTATGTAAAATAACTACTTGGAAATAGATAAAAAGCATATGATGTAAGTCTAAATTACCTTTTCCTTTTCTTGGATATAATTGTATTTGCAATTCGCGTCTTAGTATTTTTTTTTGACGAATCGTAATCCCATCACTATGATCGTTTCTAACATACACAAAATCCTCTATAGGAGTACTTTCACCTACAATTGGTAGTGATGTCCCAAAGAAAGGGTCGTCCTCAATACCATCATCATCGGTTGCTTGATCCTCATTGTCATTCACCAATTTTTTATTTGTCAATTAAACAATGGACCAATTTGTATCAACTGGATCAGTGACATAAAACACTTGTTGAGCTTGGGATGCCAAAATAAAAGGCTCATCTTTATATCCTAACTTATTGAAATTCACCCGCAAGAACCCCGACTCATCAATCTGTAAACCACTATTATTGTCAACCCACTTACATTGGAACACAGGCTCCCGAAACATGTTGTAATCCAACTCCCATATGTGTTCAATGACCCCAAAGTATGACATATTCGCATATATGGGATTTCTGTCTTTGGCACTTGATGTATGCAAAGCTTGAGCTACAAGAGTCACCCCGCTATTTTGCATTTTACTTTGATCATCATGGTTTTTTGTATAGAACGTGTACCCATTCATTAGATAGCTGGTGTAAGAGAAAACTTGCATATTTGGACCTTTAGCTAACCATCTCAATCTTTCTGAAATCGAGGAAGGATTCATAGTAAATTCGAAATCAATGTGCTCTTTTAGCCACACTATGAAACTCCGATTATGTTCTTTTGTTAACCAAACTTGAGTCTTATATGGGTGATCACTCTTAAGTATGTCCATGTGCTTGGAAACATATGAATCAACCTCAGTATCATTGTGCAAAACATATAAGTGTGCGTCATCTAGTTCTTTCCTTGATACCATCACTATTTTTGTTCCTGACATCCCTTTACTAATGCTTCCTAAGTGACGAGACCTTGGCAGTCCCACAGAATATTCAAGACTAGATAGATAGCCGGTACAGAACTCAATAGCTTCTTCAACTATGTAGCGCTCAACAATACAACCCTCGGGTCGTGATCGATTTTTCACATAACCTTTTAATATCTTCATGTAACGCTCAAACGGATACATCCATCTCATGTAAGATGGGCCACACAATTGTGTCTCTCTAATCAGATGAACTATTAGATGAATCATTATGTCAAAAAACGAAGGTGGGAAATACATCTCAAGCTCACACAAAGTGACAGTAATTTCTCTTTGCAATGATGGCAACTTTCCAGGGTCAATCACTCTACTACAAATCGCCTTAAAGAAGAAACTAAGTTTGGTTAGGTATTGCGCACTTTCTTAGGCAAAATGGAACGTATACCAATGGGTAGCAAATTCTCCATTAGAACATGGCAATCATGAGACTTTAAAGACTTTAACTTGAGGTCTTTCATCGATACAAGGTTCATAACATTTGAAGAGTAACCCTCTGGAACTTTAACTCCATGAAGAAACTTACAAAACACGGTCTTCTCCTTTTTAGATAAAGTATGAGCTGCCGGAGGTAGATATGTAGGTGTACCCTTCTTTATCGGACCCAATTCTGGTCTCAACCCCATACTAAGCAAGTCCAACCTCGAGTTGATGGTATCTTTAGTCTTTCCAGGCATATTGAGCAAGGTACCGATGACACTTTCAAAGACATTTTTTTCAACATGCATCACATCAATGAAGTGCCTTACATATAATGACTTCCAGTATGGCAACTCAAAGAAAATTGACTTTTTTTCCACCCCCGTTTGGCAAGCTCTCCTGCAAAAGGCTTCCCAAATTTAATGTTCAAACCTCTCACCTTTTCAAATAGTTGTTCACCCGTCAAAGCCATGGGAGCTTTACGAGTTTCGATATTCCCATTGAATGCCTTTTTCAACAATCGATACAAATGAGTAGATGGCAAAAACCTACGATGACCACAGTATATATTCTTCCTACCATGTTCCAACCACATCCAATCAGTGTTATCTTCACATATAGGGCACGCACACTGACCTTTGTTACTGTACCCAAATAGATTGCCGTATGCTGGAAAGTCATTAATTGTGCCAAAAATCATAGCCCTCAGGGTGAAAGTTTCTTCTCTGAACCCATCATACACCTCTACTCCAGTCTCCCACATTAGCTTCAAGTCTTCAATTAACGGAGCCAAGTATACATCAATATCATTTCCCGGTTGCTTGGGCCCAGAAATTAACAAAGACAACATCATATATTTGCGTTTCATGCAAAGCCATGGAGGTAAGTTATAGATCGCCAAAATCACGGGCCATGTACTATGGGAGCTACTCTGAATGCCGTGCGGATTAAATCCATCAGCAGACAATGCAAGTCGTAGGTTTCTTGGATCCAACCCGAAATCAGGATAATCAATATCAATTTTCTTCCATTGCGGAGAATCCGCCGGTTGTCGTAGCATGCCATCTTTAATCCTTTCATCATCATGCCATGTCAAGTGTTTTGCATCTTCTGAACTATTGTTGCACCCCAAAAAATCCTTTGGAGGGATTTCTCTTCGCACAACATGAATTGGAGTCGCCACCAATATTTTTTTAGAGGTAAAACATTGAAAAAAAAACCTTTCTTGAAAGACAATGGTCCTTGGAACCACGAGATTTGAGTTCGGGGGTCGGTTATGCATGGGGAAGGTACGAGCACCCCACACATCCTTTCTACTGAAAGGGAACCTCGATTTGACGTGTGATTTAAAAGGTTGATTTAAGAAATGCTTTGTTTTTATCTCTCTTTATCTCTCCTTACTTTATGGAAAAACTTAAGGAAAATTTAATCTTTTGCGCTTGACGGGAGGGCACCGTGCCTACGTATCCTGGGGAAGGAATCAAAGCAACGTAGTTCTTGTTTTCAAAAATTGTTTTGTTTTTAGAAATTGCCTTGTTTTGGAAAAGGGTTTGTTTTTTGAAAAGAAAATGGTTTTCATGTGTCGTGCTTGACGGGAATGTGACCCGCTCCTACGTATCTCCCAGTGCGATGGAGAATTCAAAGCTTACGTAGTTCTCGGTTGTCGAGAAAAGGTTTTTATTTTTTAGTTGTTTAATTGTGAAAATTGAATGTTCACAGTGATCAAACAACAAAGGTTTCGAATGACCACCACTAGCATCCCATTATTGACGATCGTGCAAGCAAAGGCTTCGCATTATCCTCAACAAAGTTTTTAATTTGTGAAATGAGAGTTCTTTTGAAAAATGAGTGTTCATGATAATCAATTGAGCAAAGACTCCAAGTGATCACCACTAGCACCCCATTGTTGACAATCGTGCAAGCAAAGGCTTCGCATTATCCTCAACAAAGTTTGATTTGTGAAAAATAGTTTGGAATTGTTTTGAGAAGAAGTGAAGTTGTTTATCAATGATTATGTAAATGCAAAAAAATGTTTTGAAGTTGGAACGTTACTAACGAGTAACAAGTTGTTTTTTGTATGCAACATGGTTTTGAAGTTTTGGAGAGTTACTAACGAGTAACAATTGGTGGAGATCAAAACAAGCAAATTGTGAACACCAATTCAACATTTGAGCACAAGAATGACACTTAGTCATCAACATCTAATGGCATGCATATGTAAGATCAACAATTGGCATACAAAGAGATCATACAAAAGTTCAATTCAATTAGGTGTCAACACAAGATAAAGCACAAGGTTGAATCCCTTTTAGTAATCCTTGACACTTGAGACAATGCACAAGTGCATAAGTGTCTAGTCCTTTTACCAAATCATCAACATTAAAGCATAACATTGACCTAGAAAGAACATCACATTTGCAAGACCAAAAGTGACCAAAAGAGGGCATTAACAAGTCATTTTTGTAACCAAAATTGATTAATCAAGTTAGAAAACTAGCATTTGCATTTTCAAGCAAGAATTGCACAAAGAAAATTGAATCATCTTAGGCAATCCTCATCACTTAAAGTGAAGTGCACTAGGCACAAGTGAGAGTCCTCTTGCCAATCCTCAACATAGAATAACTTTGCAAACAAGTTACTAACAAGCAAACCAAAGTTTACAATCAAAGCACAAGGTTGTGTTGAATCATCTTAGGCAATCCTCAACACTTAAAGTGAAGTGCACAAAGACACAAGTGTGAGTCCTCTTGACAATCATCAACATAACAATGACTTGCAAGCAAGATACCATCTATTAACATCAAAATAACTTGAGAAAACGTTTTTGATCACAATTGCAAACCCATTTCACAAGAAAATTAACAAACCCTAATTCTAATCAATGATTTGCGAAGCATCACATCATTTTATTCAACAAAAATGCAAGATCATAGTGAAAACAACATAAATCACAATTTATTCAAGGGTGAGAAGCATCTCAAGCACCCAAACCTCCCACAGTGTTTGTCAAAATGCTTGAGACACCTCTCACAAACAACAATCAACAAATCAACAATATAACAACACTAAAATGCATGAATATGGTAGGATGCAAAATTAGAAACATGATATCTACATTTTGATGCAAAAAAGTTGAAGATGATGCTAGGTTTTAAGAAGTTTACCTCAAATCCAAGCTAAGGAATGACTAATATGAAGAACAAGACCACAAATCAACTTGAATCTTCACCAAACTTCAATGAAACCCACGAAATGCTTGCTTAAAAATGCCCTTTGATGATGCAAGCTTGAATTAAATTAGGAGAGAAGGAAGATATATGAAGTAGGAATGGAAATGAGGTGAGAAAATGGTGATTTTGTGAAGGAGAAGTGAAGAATTGATGGAGGAAGAAGGTGGTATGATTTCGGCCAAGAGAGGGAATTAGGAGAGGGAGTTGTGTGCTAGGGTTGTGTGAGTGAATGGTGAGGGCAAAAGATTTCTCCTTTTTTTTTGAGGTGAGGTTAATAGGGTATATATAGAAAGCAATTAGGTTTAAGGGTAGTTAGGTCATTGTGCACTAGTTGTGCTCTAGGATTTGATTTTAATTTTGAATCAAAGGCTAGGATTGAGGCTCACATGGATTGAGGACATTGAGAAAACACAAAATGAGAGAATAGAGAGGGGGTGGCGCCTAAATGGGAGGGGTCCTTGGTGACCAAGTTTTGCTAGTTGTCATCTTGTACTATTGTACTATTATATGACCATTCCATTATCCCTTCATTTTTGATTATTCTTCTTAGGATAATTGTACAAAAATATACCCAATTTAGGCCACATACTAGGAACCTTAGGAATATGCCATTTTATGAGATCACCATGACCAAAAATATCATAAAAACCTCATCTTGAAATTTTTGTAGAATATTCCCTATTGATCCTTTTTGAAATTTTGTGCACAATGTATGCATGCATGCGCAGACATACATACATGACCAAAAATGTTTTGCCTCAAATAAATTTCTCTAAAATTGCACAATGATTCTTGATGAGAAATTATTTTATTTTGACAATGACCAAAATACCCTTTTGCCCTAAAAACCTTGTTTTTTAACAACAAATGCATTTCCACTCTAACAATGAATTTAAAAGCCCTAGAATGACTTTTAAAACCCAAAAAATGCATGCACAATGCTCTTCACTCTTCAAAATAAAACCACACTTCTCAATTTATTTATTTTTTTGCGGAAAATTAGGGTTTTAAACCTAGGCGGACAAAATTAGGGTATGACAACTATGGTACATGCGCCTAAATCGAGGAATTATGGGAAAATACCACAACACCTTTTCTGGAGCAGATTCTTTCTTTTTATATCGCGATGCATTACATTTAGGACACGACTTTAACGATGCATGTTCATTCCGAAATAAAATGCAATCATTGGGACAAGCATGTATCTTCTCATAGTTCAACCCAATGGACCCTAACATTTGTTTTGCATCATACGTCCGAGAAGGGAGCACATTATCCTTCGGCAACATTTCTTTCAACAGTGCGAGTAATTCCGTAAAGCTCTTATCCGTCCATCCGTGGCAAGTTTTCAAGTTATACAACTTTATCACAGCCAATAGTTTTGTGAATTCAGTACAACCTGAATACAACAGTGTCTCCGCATCCGTTATCAATTTCTCAAACATTTGAGGACAGTCATTAAGATCGTCTTCAACAGCCTTTGCCATCGCTTCAAATTCGCCCCCTTCAAACGTAGGTCTTTCAGTGTCAACCGGTGCACATCTCTCAGTACTATTACCCATATTTGAAGATTCACCTCTTTCCTCACCATGCATTGTCCAACAAGTGTAACTTTGATCTATTCCGTAACCCTTTAAATGTCCTGCCAACTCCTCTGCATTAACTGATTTTACATAACAACAACTCAAACAAGGACACTTCACGTTACTAGAAGTCCCTAAACGTTCAACAGCACACTTCACAAAATAATCCACTCCAGCAACATATTCATTGGACAGACGATTGGCAGACATCCACTCTCTATCCATAATTTCCCAGTATTTATTTAAAATAAAATCCTGATAAGAGAACTTAAAAACCTATTATAGGTAACAAACACACAAAACGAATAATTTTTTTGAAGCTAATACATTCAACTATTTTAAACTAAAGAAATCAAAGACTTTGATGTCTTCCATATTGTCATTCTTCATATAATAAATACAAGAAAACAACAAAAGTACCTGAACAAGTGGAAGCAACGATGAACTCCAACGAATGCGAACACGCACTAGCAAATGAAGCGAACAAACACGAACTCGAGCTCGAACTCACGAACCAACACGAACTCGAAGGAAGTATTTTCAATTCCTATAAACAATTCATTAATTAAATTACTAATTAAAGAACCATCATACAAATATGGAAGACAAAAATACAATCAATTTTTGTGACATTAACAAAATAAGACAAACACTTCGCCCTTTCAATAAACCAATCAATAATCATCAACTTTGATCATCTAACATAAAGTTCCAATGCCATTAAAATTAATAAAACAACATGCAATCCTAAATATTCAAGTTTATAAAATCCCTTAACCGAAAGCAACATTAAATTAACAAGCATTGGACATCTCAACAAACACTAAGCCTACATCAAATTAAATTAACAAGCATTTCATTTGGACATTTCAACAAACACTACAACTACATTTCCCCCAAAGTTTAGAAACACCATTTTAAAGAACCAATCATCAACCATAACCTTTAAATCATCTAACCTAATGTTCCAATGCCATTAAAATAACTAGAGCAACATGTAGTAATACTAAATTTTGTGAAAGAGAAACGAAAATGGGGAAGAAATCACCTTACACGAAAATGGAGAAGAAATGGAGAAGTGTGGAAGAGATGTCCTTTCGGAAAACGAAAATGGGAGAGAGCCACAAAAATGAGAGCTTGAGAGAACGAAAATGAGAGCTTGAGAGGAGTGTGTGTCCGTTTGAGGCCAATGGAGGAGGAGGAGGAGGAAGAGAGCTTGAGAGAGTGTTAGTGTGTTGAGGAGAGGACTAGAACGAAAATGTATGTGTTGAGAGGGAAAAAATGAAAAAAAAAAAAAACACACCAATAGGCAGCGCTTCACTAATAAGCGCTGGCCATTGAGAACCCGTCATGACAAAAGGTAGCGCTTGCTGCATAGGCGCTGCCTATTGCGCAGCGCGTCTAACCCAAAAGGGAGCGCTTGCTACATAGGCGCTGCCTATTGCGCAGCGCGTCTAACCCAAAAGGTAGCGCTTTCTCCATAAGCGCTGCTTATTGTGCAATGCGTCCTACCCAAAAGCAGCGCTTGCTTCATACGCGCTGCCCATTGCTCCGTGTTTCAGCCAAAAGCAGCGCTTCTAGCATAAACGCTGCCCATTTTAGCGCCTTTTTTTTCAATATCTGTTGTAGTGTATCATCACTGTCTCATTGGAATACAATGGATATTCATTATATATAGTAACATAGATGCCTCTATAGACAATTTATATAAATGCTTAGATAATTTCTAAGCCACATCACCATAACATACTTATACATACAGGTCTGCTTAGATGATTTCTAAGCGACAACATTTCCATAAAATATTTATAGAGTTTCACAAGTATGTTAATAATGTTTCATGCATTCACATATTAGTAAGTGTTCTCAAAATATGGATATCTCATATATCCAAAACAAAATTCTCATAAATGATAATTATCCACGACATCTTTGAATCTAAAATATTGCTAGATATAATCATTTTGAACATGTCAATAAGTGATGTCATTCTCTATCTCTTAGGGAATCAAATTTTTCTCGCTCTAAAAGAAGACACTTTTATGATCTTTATTAATCCAACAAAAAATGGAAACAAATACACCAAGAATCCCAATGATCACATCTATATATTAGTTGTATAAGTCTTAACAAAAACGTCTAATTTTTATAGGAGGCATGAATCCAAGAACAACCCCCACAATGCCTCACACAACATAGCATCCCAAAAATGAAAAGTAATACATCATTTATTAATGAAAATATTACTTGCAAGTTGAAACTCTAAGTAAAACAATTTGTTTTATATTATTAGCTATAAATCATTAGCATATTTTTGCACATATAATTCATCCGATAGGATCAATCCCAATTTCTCAATCTCACATTGCATAATACACACAACATGCTTACATTAAACTCAATAAATTGACAACGCAAAATATTTCCAATAAAATTGGTGCACATACTCAGAGGGTGCATTAACTTTGTCTGTATTTTTCTTTTGACTAGGTGTTAGAACCATAAAGAATATTCAAATGTTTTATCTCTAAAGCATCCAAACTTCTAAAGAAGTATCTCAAAATAACATTTTGGTGATAGCATTAAACTACTATATAACTATACTTCCTTATGATCTAGCACCGCAAATCATACTTATTTATAGCATGTTTTTCACATCATCAAAGTTAGAAGACAAAGATTATTTGATATAAATAATCACATCATTTGTACAACCATTAGTACATAAGCAATAAGAATATTGACAATGCAATATCAATAAATAATCTGACAAATGCAATTATGCTTTTCAAGATGATGCAATCTCAAAACACTCACACTAACTTTAGTTATCAATTTTGAGCTGTACATCACAAAAAAAAAACTCAATCTCTCCTATAAAAATCTTGCATATATAAGTTGCAGCAATACCTTCCAATTGTTTTAGTCACTACAACAGTAAGGAAAATTTGAACCAAATAATGTGGAGGTACTAATTGTGGCATTATGGATACAAATATAATCACCGAAGATACTCCTCATTCACTTAAATCGTTGATCTTAAAAAGAAAGAGAGGATCTCTATTGGTTAGTCAGCAGAATAATATCAACATGGCAATGAAAGTTATATTTTCTCCAAAGCCTTTTTTTTTCTTCAAATTTGTTTATTCCCGGCCGGATTCAATTAACATTGGTCAACAAAAACAAAAAAAAATAATAATATGAAATGAGCATATACTAATTTTCGGCAATGCTTAGACAAGAAGATGAAAGCATTTAAAGTGAAAATTAGATCGATCACACGGTTGAAAATCTTCCTAATATTTAAATTGTAACAATCAGATTAATTTCTATACAACAAAACAGTTTTACAATAGCGTTCAATTAATCCCAAATTGCAAAAATATTCAATACACTACTGTCACAATACCATTTACTCATTCATACAAGTCTGGAAAAAAAATTGATCTTTTCCCTTCCCATGTAATTTAATCGTGAGCATAATTTTATTTTATATTTCATTTTAGCTTTAGACTTTACTCTAAGCACCGAAAACATAAAGCAGGTGAAATCAACATGAAATATACAACATAATACAAGTATTTTGATTCTAAAAAAATATATCACACGGTCTAGAAAGGGGTTAAGAATCAATTTAACCATTTAATCAAAACAAGCATAGATTAAAGCAAAATGAATAATGATAGTGAAAGTGAATAACATACATAAGGCGCGGAGACGAAATAGATTGTTGTTGATGGTTGCGTCAGTCATGGAATAAATTCTTCAGATTGTAGTGATATACGCAACAAAACCAACAAACCAAAATGCCTGCGAAAAGAACAAACGTTAGAGAAAACAACCGGATGCGTCTAGTGGCTGTCCTGAAGAATTTAGTCGCCTCTACAGCGCAAATTCCCCGAGATACAACCGGTCTCGTCCCAATCGCGAATAACGAATGAGGAATCCGAACTAGTAAGAATTTCTGGCGTCAGTGAATGACTTTAGTAACAGGAGATGAACCCAAGAAGTAGTAGAGAGGAGGAGCAATTTTTTCTTTTCTTTTTCTTCTCTCTAGAAAGAACCCACATTTATGAGTATATATTCACACATTCATTTATCCTTCCTTTTTTTATAGAGTTGTAAACCACAACTATATATCTACCCGTACTAAAAACAAACGGCTATATATATACTCATTTATCATTTTAATAGCATTAACTTTTCATAATATGAAATAAAAGTAAACGGCCGACTTTATGAAAGAGTTAGTAACCGATTACGCATTGAAAGGAATATAAATTCATATGATTATAGTTATTAACTTTATAAAACCGAAACATAAATATCATAACCTTATTATTAATAAAAATATTTTGTAACTTCCACACACTTGAATGTCATTATTCCAACACGAGCAACTATTGCGCAGGAATGTTCTCCACTTGGAAGACGATGCTCGTTGTTCATTTTGTCGCGTTCACCGTGAGTCCGTGAATCATTTGTTCCTCCATTGCGGGTTCGCGAATTCGGTTTGGAAGTGTGTTACATCTTGGATTGGTGTTGCTCTTGATTTGTCTTTGGATGTTGTTGGTCTTGTCCACCATTGTTGCTGCTTGTGTAAGGGGAAGAAAGAAAAACGCACGAAGCACGTGGTTTGGTTAAGTACTTGTTGGAGCATATGGCTGGCGAGGAATGAAGCTATTTTCAATAATGAGGAGCCAAATATCGAGATGGTGGTAAATCGTATTAAAAGTCTATCTTGGTGTTGGTGTATTTATAGATTGAATTGTAATTCCTCCTTTTCCATCTCAATGTGGTGGTCTAATCCACTACAATGCTTAAACAATTTGTAGTCTTTAGGGGGAGAAACAGTGAGTTAGGTTGCTTATCCTCACCGTAGTGCAGGTTGTACGAGGTACTCTTTTTTCTCCCTGAGTCTTTTTCCCAATGGGTTTTGGCTTAGGGAGGTTTTGAGGAGGCCCTCCCCCTTTCCTTTATTCCCATTGTAAGGGCTGGGCACCCCTTGTGCTCCCTTCAATGAAAGTATTGCTTATCTAAAAAAAACCTGGCCCAGTTTAACCTTCCCTTTCAAATTATTGGGTGCTTTTTTCCACTCATGAGCTAAATTTTTTCAATGCCCAGACACATGTAAGAAATAAAAGATGTCAATAGATGATATTAGAGTCATATATCTAAGATATTGGTGTCTGCCATGGGAGAGGTTATCGGTGTTTGTGAGGGAGATGAAAAGGAAAAATGAATTGGGATTGAATTTTAAATTTTAAAAGTAAGCCTAATTCCTAATTCCTAATAAATAGGACATAGAATTAAGGCAAAATACCTTCTCAGGTCCCTTAACTTATTTATTTGTAACGATTATTTCCATTATCTTTTTTTATAACGCAAAGGTCCCTTAACTGTTAAAAACGTAACGCATAGGTCACTTTTAACGTTTTTTTGTTAACACCGTTACAAAAATGCCTATAGAGTGCTTATGTGGCTTTTTTTTATGCTTACATTGAAATTTTATCTGCTGACTTGTTATTTTAAATCATTTTTTAATTAAAAATTAAAAAAGAAAACCAGAACGTTCCTCATTCTTCGTTCCTGGGTTGTTGTTGTTGAAATTCCTAAAATCCCTAAAAGAACAAGACAAAGGCAACAACGACACATACCCAAAAACATATTCCTTTCCCTGTGATTTGGGTTGCTATGGATTTAAATGGGTTGCCAGCATATTCATTTCCCAACGATTTGGGGAGAAAAGGGAATAAGGGTAGTGTGGTTAATAAAATTCAATTCTGATGATAATGCTATTGTTGTTGATATTAAATTTATTAAGATAATGTTATACCTAGATCTGAACTGAAATAGATCTGAAACGGATCTGAACTCAGACCAATTCTTCATCTTCTTCATCGAAATCGCTGTTACTAGGAACGAACATTGATTGAAGACGAACACAAATTTTGTTTCTGAAAATTGAAGAAGAACATTGCTGGTGAAGAAGAGGTCGTTGGAATAAGAAATGAAGAGGAAGGGAGAAGACTAGGAAAAAAAGACAATTCATATTTTTCTTTAATTTTTAGTTAAAAATAATTATAAATTAATGAACCTATCCTATGTGGCATGCTAAGTCAGCAGTCAGACAATAGTCAAATAGCCACATAATCAGTGTGCTGACGGTGTTAACAAAAAAACGTTAAAAGGGACCTATGCGTTACGCTTTTAACAGTTAAGGGAGCTTTGCATTATAAAAAAAGATAAGGGACCTAATCGTTACAAATAAATAAGTTAAGGGACCTGGAGAAGTATTTTGACTAGAATTAAAACGGAAGGAATTTCTGTTTTTTTTCTTTTTGGCAAATTAAAATGGAAGGTTTTTTTTTTTGTATATGAATGGAAGGAAGTTATTTATTATTTTATCAAAGGAATTGAAGGAATTTCTAAATACCATAAATATCTCATCTTTTATCGTCACAAAGTAAAGGTGCAAATTTGAAATGGGTAGGAGAGAATAAACGTATTTGAACTAATTTATGTCGCATTATTATATTTCTACTTTTTTAATGACAATCAGTTGTCTACTATAGATTTATACCAATACACCACATATGATAGTACCTATTAAGACATTTGTAAAAATTGACACTTCACATAATTGAGGGCAAAAATGTAACTTAACCACAAAAGGACAAAAAAGACAATTTATGACAACCTTTTTTATTTTTTCTTTTATGATTTTTACTTCTCTCTCCTTTCAGCTTTTTTCTTTATTTCTTTCTTTTACTTTTCTCTCTTTCTTCTAGTGTCTCATAAATAGATTTATACCATTACACCACATATGATATTACCTATTAAGACATTTGCAAAAATTGACACTTCACATAATTGAGGGCAAAAATGTAACTTAACCACAAAAGGACAAAAAAGACAATTTATGACACCCTTTTTGATTTTTGCTTTTATGTTTTTTACTTCTCTCTCTCCTTTCAACTTTTTTCTTTATTTCTTTCTTTTACTTTCTCTCTTTCTTCTAATGTCTCATCTCTCCTCTATCTTTTTTCTTTCTTTTATCTTCCCTCTCTATTTACTCCCTTATTTCTCCTCTCTTATTTCTTTCTTTTTTTATTTCCTTTGTATTCACTCTCTCTAATTTATTAGTTTTTCCTAATTTTATCAAAACACTCAATATGACTTTTATGATTTTTCCTAGGGTTTTTTTTTGGTACCCCCACTTTGTCACCCATACCTCCATAATTCCATTTTCGACCAAAATACCCTTGACTTTTAAAAAAACGTTTTTTTTACATTTTTCTGGATTTATACATAAATTCGGAATGTTAAAATTTGAAATTTCCGGATTTATGTGGTAAATTCGAAAAAAACGAAAAAAGGGGTTAAATTCAGAATTTTTCGGATTTAAGGGGTAAATCCGGAGTTAAAAAAATAAAATTAATTCCGAATTTACCCCATAAATCCGGAAAAACTCTGAAATTACCCCCTTTTGAATTCCGAATTTACACATAAATCCGGAAATATTTCCGAATTTACCCCATATATCCGAAAAAATTCCGAATTTTTCCCATAAATCCGGAATATTCCGAATTTGCCCCTAAATCGGGAATACAATTTTTTTCATTCCGAATTTACACCCCTAAATCCGGAACACAATTTTTTTCATTCCGAATTTACACATAAATCCGGAAAATTTTAAAAATTTGTATTCCGAATTTACATGTAAATTCGGGAAAAATTATTTTTCAATTCCGAATTTATGTGTCTTTTCGGAAAAATTGAATTTTTTTATTTATAAAATTAGGGGTATTTTGGTCCAAATTGCTAAAATGGGGGTATGGGAGACAAGGTGGGGGGGGTACCAAAAACAAAACCCTTTTTCCTTATTTTTGTTAAATTTCTATATTTTTGATTCTCGGTTTCGAAACATTACACGTCAGAATAAAAATACTTTATATTTTATTTCCACAAGAAACAATTACGCATTACTGATATAACTATTTTCGTAATATGACTTCATAACTATCTTGTTTTGGAGAAATCATGCTTTTGACTCTTTACGGGAAAAAATTTATACGATTGGCTTTTTGCAACAATTAATAAAGGTATTTTCCTAATTTTTCAAATTATTATTTAAGCTTTTCGCTTTACACTTTTAAATCAAAATTGTAACTATTTACTTAGTCATCAAACTACCAAAAATATAAGTACCCACGTGTCGAAGAGGCGACGGGGAGAGACAATGGGGGACGGGAAGCAGTGAAGATCATGGGCGGCTACGGGGAGCGATGATCGCGGTGGTTTCAATGTCGTTGGGTTTACTTTAATCGTATCTTCTTCCTTTCTCATTTACATATTCATTTATCTTATCTTCGTCTCATTTTCTTTTTTACGGGGGCGACCACGAGGGTGAGGCAGTCACGGTGATTGCAATGTCGCTGGATTCACTTTAAAAGTGATTTTTTCTCTCATCTGTCTATTTTTTCATCTTATTTTCATCTCACTTATTTCCTAATTTTTACTTCATTTCTAAGATTTGAAGCTGATGTTGACTTTTTTTAACTTTCTGCAAAAACAATTTTTTAAACACCTTCAAATATATTTTTTTTTCACCAGTTTATGCTTTTATCTTTTGTTACATATTACAATTACAATTTTCAACATATTTATGGATTACAGTATCACCCGTGCGGATGCATGGGTATAGTACTAGTTTTGATTTAATTCTTGATGCCGGGTATATTTTTATTATTCTCTTATATTTTTATTTGTAATTTATTATTTTTTATAACTGAAATTACATTTCTTTTTGCTTAAGTGTCGTATGAGAAATTAATGTTCAGACTTTTAGTCAGTTATATGTATTGAACCAATAAGAAAATGACACCTAAGAAAACGATGTGCTGACATGGGAGGCTTTTACCTAGTTGGTCCACTCGCTGGTAGGCAAATTTTTATTACCTTAAATAGTTTATTATTAACCGGTGGTAGGAGAATTTGCATGATTTAAATACCAAAATTTGCATGATTTGATGTGAATTTCATTATTGGAACCAAAAAATAAATGACAATAATGTTGTTGACCGCAGCCCATGATATTTGGCTAATCACCATAAATATTGTTGATTACGTTTTACTGTTTTTAATGCCTTTGTTTTTGTTTTGACTAATAAATGGCTAGCGTGTTGTGGAATCATGCCCCAATTTTTTGTATATAAACGAAAGGCTCTACTCTCAGATCTTCCACCTAACACAACGTATAAGAATAAAAGAGAAATCAAAATGTCAAAATTGGCCATCATCTTCACTTTGGCTCTTCTACTCACCTTAACCTATGCCTCCCGTCCTAACCTTGGATTTAACTATGCCTATGAGGTAAAAACTTTTCTTCATTTTCCTTTTTTTTTTAATTTGTTGGTTATCTTGTTATTGATGTGTAGTATCCACCCGTTTTTCGGTAACTAATCTATACCGAGAAATTTGGCTGGCCACGTATTTATTCGGCTTTGCCAGTTCGTGTGATTCCTTCTACTCCTTCTACTGCAATAGAGTTTTTGTTACCACAATTTGATGTTTGTCACTTGGTATATGATTTGAGTTATGAGAATTTCCATGTTTCAATTTAAGGATACTATGGATAACAAGGCATCAAGGGCAATGTTGGAAGATGAGAGCTGTGAAGGAGAAAAAGAAGAAGAATGTTTGACAAGGAAGATGCTAGATGCGTATCACGGCTATAACGACTACGGTAATGTCGAACCTCCCTACCGTGGGGACCCCGGCCACGATTCCCCAAGCCCCAACCCCTGTTTTAACTGCCCCAATAACCCTCCCCCAAAAAATGTACCATAAAGAAATTATGTTTGCGTAATAAAATTATTGTGGTTGAATTTTACTTTTTTATTTGCTTTGGTTGAAATATGTGTTAGTATGTGTTTGAATATATTGGGTTCTAGAGAAGCTACGTAACATTGAGATCACAATTTGAATTTGTAATGGCCTATTTCACCCCTCTCCATTTCCATCTGATCGATCATAGTGCGACAAGAAGTTTTGTAAAACCCATTAACCTCAGCTTTTTGGGGTTATTGTTGTTTTCTCAGCATTTTTGTTCATCTTAAAGCCTAACATAACTCGTGTTTGAATACGAAATCTCCATTTTGTGTGTATTCATTTATAGGCTTAATTATCATTTTGTTCCCTACAAATACAGTAAACATCCCTTTTGGTCCATACAATTTTTTTTTTAAAAGAGCCCATGAAAAATTTATAATTTTTTATTTTGGTCCCTGCAATTTTTTTTTAAATAGCCCTTGTAGAATTTAAAAATATTCATTTTGGTCCCTGCAAAAAGGTTTTTTTTTTTTAAATTAGGCCTTGTAAAATTTAAAATTATTCATTTTGGTTCAAGTGACACATCACCTTTAAAATGACCTCGGGGACCAAAATGAATAATTTTAATTTTACAATGTTTTTTTTAAGAAAAAATTGTTAGGACCAAAATAGATATTCATCATATTTGCAAGGGCTATTTTAGTACTTATGTAACTAGTGCGTATGACCCGTGCGATGCAAGGGTATACATTATATTCTAATAATGTTCAATTATAAATGATTCAAATAGAGAGTTTGAATTCATCTTACTAAAAGATCATATCATAGATTTTTTATAAATAAAATAATTATTAGCATAATACTATTTTATTCTATATTATACCTATCTCGATATTTGCATATTGATATGAGAAAGTATTTTATAATGATAGATATAAAACAAAAATAAATAAATAGTAAAATGAATGGAATAATATTTGTCATTACATCATATATTTATTACATATATTAAAAATATATTTTATAAATTCTTTTTTTTCAAAATTATAAAAAAAAATAAATCGATGGGGCTTCTCGTTGCTATACTCCTTCTCTTTTTTTATAATATTATAAAGAATAAAATTTTCATCATATTATAAAATATATTTTATAAAAAATATTTTATAGATTCTTCTTTTTTTCATCTACTTGTTATATAAATATAATTAATATCCTCACTACCTATGAGATAAAAAAAGATATGACTTATTTATGTACATATCTCTATTACTCACGGATTTATTTTATCTACACAAAGAATATGGTACATGCGCAGTGGCGGATCCAGGAAATTTCTTCCATCGGGGCAAGAAAATAATCTTTCTATAATTTTTATACAATAAAATTTTAAAAGTTCTTTCAAAATATTTTTCGTCACGTACGGGACAAAAAAACTGAAAAAATGATATCCAAGCTTCTACAAATCTACAAAGTGCGGCTGTCATCTACGCGTTTTTCTTGTCTCAAAACATCAACACCCTTTTGTAAGTTTTTTAGTTAAATTCTTTGACGAAAGCACATTTGAGTTCAACGTGAAAATAACCTGATGCTCATACTGGGAAAAATTAATTTACAGCTCTTGGGAAGCACGAAAAAGAATTAATAAAAATTAATCATTCCAATAAAGAAAATGAATAAAATATAATCACAAAATGACATTGCATCATGGAAAAGCTCTCTCCAAACAAAGAAAGATCAAATATAAAGCGCACACCCCCGTAATGACATTAACAAAAAAGATAATGAGCTTTACTCTGATGTGGGTTGTGAAGTCTCAACCACACCTTTCATATTCCACATAGATTCATAGACTACCCCCCTGTAGCACTCAAGCAAAAAAAAAAAAGAATACACATCCAGATGACATTATATGTGATGAGTGAAAGTTAGAAGTTATGAAACCGTATAGAATACAATTCGTCGACAACAAAATATTTTTACACATTGCATATACAACCGAAGCACCCTTCCAAAATCCAATCAAATAGTGCTGAAATGCAACACCCTCTAAATTTTTTTATGACGAATTAAAATACATGTGACAATAAGAAATTTCAATTGAAATGAAGAAATATGTGACTATTGACTCATAAGTGAGAAGACAATTTATCCTTCATCCGGAGAGGTGGAAAAAAGAGACAGGGGTTGAGATATCAAAAAAGGCTTACTCAAGTATCTAATTCATTTGGACCGAATCCCATTCCGAAAGGGTAAAAGTCATTATTAGGGTTCATAAAATTGAAAGTCATGCTCGATGAAGTAAAGCTCCCAGCACTACAACAGATATTGAAAAAAAAGGCGCTAAAATAGGCAGCGTTTATGCTAGGAGCGCTGCTTTTGGCTAAAACACGGAGCAATGGGCAGCGCGTATGAAGCAAGCGCTGCTTTTGGGAAGGACACGCTGCGCAATAGGCAGCGCCTATGCAGCAAGCGCTGCCTTTTGGGTTAGACGCGCTGCGCAATAGGCAGCGCCTATGCAGCAAGCGCTGCTTTTGGGGTTAGATGCGCTGCGCAATAGGCAGCGCCTATGCAGCAAGCGCTGCTTTTTGGGTTAGATGCGTTCTCAATGGCCAGCGCTTATTAGTGAAGCGCTGCCTATTGGTGTGTTTTTTTTTCTTTTCATTTTTTCCCTCTCAACACATACATTTTTTCCCTCTCAACACATACATTTTCTCTCTCCTCAACACACTAACACTCTCTCAAGCTCTCTTCCTCCTCCTCCTCCTCCTCCTCCTCCTCCTCCATTGGCCTCAAACGGACACACACTCCTCTCAAGCTCTCATCTTTGTCCTCTCAAGCTCTCATTTTCGTTCTCTCAAGCTCTCATTTTCGTGGCTCTCTCCCATTTTCGTTTTCCCAAAGGACATCTCTTCCACACTTCTCCATTTCTTCTCCATTTTCTTGTAAGGTGATTTCTTCCCCATTTTCGTTTCTCTTTCACAAAGTTTAGTATTACTACATGTTGCTCTAGTTATTTTAATGGCATTGGAACATTAGGTTAGATGATTTAAAGGTTATGGTTGATGATTGGTTCTTTAAAATGGTGTTTCTAAACTTTGGGGGAAATGTAGTCTTAGAGTTTGTTGAAATGCCCAAATGAAATGCTTGTTAATTTAATTTGATGTAGGCTTAGTGTTTGTTGAAATGCCCAAATGAAATGGTTGTAAATTTAATTTGATGTAGGCTTAGTGTTTGTTGAGATGTCCAATGCTTGTTAATTTAATGTTGCTTTCGGTTAAGGGATTTTATAAACTTGAATATTTAGGATTGCATGTTGTTTTATTAATTTTAATGGCATTGGAACTTTATGTTAGATGATCAAAGTTGATGCTTATTGATTGGTTTATTGAAAGGGCGAAGTGTTTGTCTTATTTTGTTAATGTCACAAAAATTGATTGTATTTTTGTCTTCCATATTTGTATGATGGTTCTTTAATTAGTAATTTAATTAATGAATTGTTTATAGAAATTGAAAATACTTCCTTCGAGTTCATGTTGGTTCGTGAGTTCGTGTTTGTTCGCTTCATTTGCTAGTGCGTGTTCGCATTCGTTGGAGTTCATCGTTGCTTCCACTTGTTCAGGTACTTTTGTTGTTTTCTTGTATTTATTATATGAAGAATGACAATATGGAAGACATCAAAGTCTTTGATTTCTTTAGTTTAAAATAGTTGAATGTATTAGCTTCAAAAAATTGTTCGTTTTGTGTGTTTGTCACCTATAATAGGTTTTTAAGTTATCTTATCAGGAATTTATTATAAATAAATACTGGGAAATTATGGATAGAGAGTGGATGTCTGCCAATCGTCTGTCCAAGGAATATGTTGCTGGAGTGGATTATTTTGTGAAGTGTGCTGTTGAACGTTTAGGGACTTCTAGTAACATGAAGTGTCCTTGTTTGAGTTGTTGTTATGTAAAATCAGTTAATGCAGAGGAGTTGGCAGGACATTTAAAGGGTTACGGAATAGATCAAAGTTACACTTGTTGGACAATGCATGGTGAGGAAAGAGGTGAATCTTCAAATATGGGTAATAGTACTGAGAGATGTGCACCGGTTGACACCGAAAGACCTACATTTGAAGGGGGCGAATTTGAAGAGATGGCAAAGGCTGTTGAAGACGATCTTAATGATTGTCCTCAAATGTTTGAGAAATTGATAACGGATGCGGAGACACCGTTGTATTCAGGTTGTACTGAATTCACAAAACTATTGGCTGTGATAAAATTGTATAACTTGAAAACTTGCCACGCATGGACGGATAAGAGCTTTACGGAATTACTCGCACTGTTGAAAGAAATGTTGCCGAAGGACAATGTGCTCCCTTCTCGGACGTATGATGCAAAATGAATGTTAGGGTCCATTGGGTTGAACTATGAGAAGATACATGCTTGTCCCAATGATTGCATTTTATTTCAGAATGAACATGCCCCGTTAAAGTCGTGTCCTAAATGTAATGCATCGCGATATAAAAAGAAAGAATCTGCTCCAGAAAAGGTGTTGTGGTATTTTCCCATAATTCCTCGATTTAGGCGCATGTACCATAGTTCAGAAGATGCAAAACACTTGACATGGCATGATGATGAAAGGATTAAAGATGGCATGCTACGACACCCGGCAGATTCTCCGCAATGGAAGAAAATTGATATTGATTATCCTGATTTCGGGTTGGATCCAAGAAACCTACGACTTGCATTGTCTGCTGATGGATTTAATCCGCACGGCATTCAGAGTAGCTCCCACAGTACATGGCCCGTGATTTTGGCGATCTATAACTTACCTCCATGGCTTTGCATGAAACGCAAATATATGATGTTGTCTTTGTTAATTTCTGGGCCCAAGCAACCGGGAAATGATATTGATGTATACCTGGCTCCGTTAATTGAAGACTTGAAGCTAATGTGGGAGACTGGAGTAGAGGTGTATGATGGGTTCAGAGAAGAAACTTTCACCCTGAGGGCTATGATTTTTGGCACAATTAATGACTTTCCAGCATACGGCAATCTATCTGGGTACAGTAACAAAGGTCAGTGTGCGTGCCCTATATGTGAAGATAATACTGATTGGATGTGGTTGGAACATGGTAGGAAGAATATCTACTGTGGTCATCGTAGGTTTTTGCCATCTACTCATTCGTATCGACTGTTGAAAAAGGCATTCAATGGGAATATCGAAACCCGTAAAGCTCCCATGGCTTTGACGGGTGAACAACTATTTGAAAAGGTGAGAGGTTTGAACATTAAATTTGGGAAGCCTTTTGCAGGAGAGCTTGCCAAACGGGGGTGGAAGAAAAAGTCAATTTTCTTTGAGTTGCCATACTGGAAGTCATTATATGTAAGGCACTTCATTGATGTGATGCATGTTGAAAAAAATGTCTTTGAAAGTGTCATCGGTACCTTGCTCAATATGCCAGGAAAGACTAAAGATACCATCAACTCGAGGTTGGACTTACTTAGTATGGGGTTGAGACCGGAATTGGGTCCGTTAAAGAAGGGTACATGTACATATCTACCTCCGGCAGCTCATACTTTATCTAAAAAGGAGAAGACCGTGTTTTGTAAGTTTCTTCATGGAGTTAAAGTTCCAGAGGGTTACTCTTCAAATGTTATGAACCTTGTATCGATGAAAGACCTCAAGTTAAAGTCTTTAAAGTCTCATGATTGCCATGTTCTAATGGAGAATTTGCTACCCATTGGTATACGTTCCATTTTGCCTAAGAAAGTGCGCAAGACCCTAACCAAACTTAGTTTCTTCTTTAAGGCGATTTGTAGTAGAGTGATTGACCCTGGAAAGTTTCCATCATTGCAAAGAGAAATTACTGTCACTTTGTGTGAGCTTGAGATGTATTTCCCACCTTCGTTTTTTGACATAATGATTCATCTAATAGTTCATCTGATTAGAGAGACACAATTGTGTGGCCCATGTTACATGAGATGGATGTATCCGTTTGAGCGTTACATGAAGATATTAAAAGGTTATGTGAAAAACCGATCACGACCCGAGGGTTGTATTGTTGAGCGCTACATAGTTGAAGAAGCTATTGAGTTCTGTACCGGCTATCTATCTAGTCTTGAATATTCTGTGGGACTGCCAAGGTCTCGTCACTTAGGAAGCATTAGTAAAGGGATGTCAGGAACAAAAATAGTGATGGTATCAAGGAAAGAACTAGATGACGCACACTTATATGTTTTGCACAATGATACTGAGGTTGATTCATATGTTTCCAAGCACATGGACATACTTAAGAGTGATCACCCATATAAGACTCAAGTTTGGTTAACAAAAGAACATAATCGGAGTTTCATAGTGTGGCTAAAAGAGCACATTGATTTTCGAATTTGCTATGAATCCTTCCTCGATTTCAGAAAGATTGAGATGGTTAGCAAAAGGTCCAAATATGCAAATTTTCTCTTACACCAGCTATCTAATGAACGGGTACACGTTCTATACAAAAAACCATGATGATCAAAGTAAAATGCAAAATAGTTGGGTGACTATTGTAGCTCCAGCTTTGCATACATCAAGTGCCAGAGACAGAAATCCCATATATGCGAATATGTCATACTTCGGGGTCATTGAACACATATGGGAATTGGATTACAACATGTTTCGGGAGCCTGTGTTCCAATGTAAGTGGGTTGACAATAATAGTGGTTTACAGATTGATGAGTCGGGGTTCATGCGGGTGAATTTCAATAAGTTAGGATATAAAGATGAGCCTTTTATTTTGGCATCCCAAGCTCAACAAGTGTTTTATGTCACTGATCCAGTTGATACAAATTGGTCCATTGTTTTATTGACAAATAAAAAATTGGTGAATGACATTGAGGATCAAGCAACCGATGATGATGGTATTGAGGACGACCCTTTCTTTGGGACATCACTACCAATTGTAGGGGAAAGTACTCCTATAGAGGATTTTGTGTATGTTAGAAACGATCATAGTGATGGGATTACGATTCGTCAAAAAAAAAATACTAAGACGCGAATTGCAAATACAATTATATCCAAGAAAAGGAAAAGGTAATTTAGACTTACATCATATGCTTTTTATCTATTTCCAAGTAGTTATTTTACATAGTTTTCATCTTCTTGTCTGTTTATTTATTTTGGATAGATAAATATAACAATAACAATAACAATGATTATGTTTTATTGCAGGTTAGATGGCGGATCATAGTGATCATGACAGTGATCATGACAGCGATCATCAGTGTGATGTTGAAAAGTATATGAGAAAGCAGACTCCTCGTGGAATGACGGTCAAAAAAGATATCATCAATCGAGTAAATAAAGGAAAAGGAAAAGTACCAGTAAGTTACTAATTACTAATTACTAATTACTAATTACTAATATATTTATTTACATTATTGTTGTCAAAAAAATGTATTAAATTAAATTTAACAATTAACTAATGTTTTGTTTTGTAGTGTCCGAAACAACCAAATAACAATGATTGTGGGTATTACGTAATGAGATTTATGAAGGAAATTATTACCCACAATCAAATGGTTATCCCCAGACAGGTATCTTTACAGAACCCTTTTTTATTTTGGTTTAACCATATATTTCAATTCTAATTTTATTTAATTATATAATTTCAGTATTTTCCCGATTGTCGGTGGAAGACATACTCTACTGCACAGATTGATGAGCTTAGAAGAGAGTGGTGCCGTTATGTCTCGCAATTCTTTTGATTTTAGATAGATTGTAATCTTTTAAATTGTTAAGAGTTTTATTTGGATACATGCATATGAATTGGTTCATGCATATGTAAGTTGCTAACTTGTTTTAATTTAGATGCATATTGTAAGTAGCTTGCTAGTTTTGGATACATGCATATGAATTAGTTCATGCATATGTTAGTTGCTAACTTGTTTTAATTTAAATACATATTGTAAGTATCTTGCTAGTTTTGGATACATATTGTAAATATTAATTTGTTAATATTGTAAGTTGCTAAGTTTTGGATACATATAATAACTTGTTAGCTAGTTTGTTTTGGTTGGTGATCATATTGGTGCATTGGGATATATAACTAGTTTATATATATATATATATATAACTAGTTTATATATATATATATGTTGTTAGTATATAATGGATTGGATTGGTATTAATTGGCTGTATATGACCAGAAAATTATCAAATGTAAAAAGGAAAATACAAAAAAAACAAGAAAAAAAGGAAAAAAAAATTAAACAATGGGCAGCGTTTGGTGGGAGAAGCGCTGCCCATTCACCTAGCGCGTATAGCAATGGGCAGCGCTTGGTAAAGGAAAGCGCTCCCCATTGCTAAATATGCTAGGTGAATGGGCAGCGCTTGGTGGG
Source organism: Astragalus glycyphyllos (assembly GCA_963573325.1). Taxonomy (NCBI): domain Eukaryota; kingdom Viridiplantae; phylum Streptophyta; class Magnoliopsida; order Fabales; family Fabaceae; genus Astragalus; species Astragalus glycyphyllos. The sequence goes on from OY754311.1 coordinate 80,274,112, forward strand.
GGAAGCGCTGCTCATTCACCAGCAATGGGCAGCGCTTCCCTTTACCAAGCGCTGCCCATTGCTATACGCGCTAGGTGAATGGGCAGCGCTTCTCCCACCAAGCGCTGCTCATTCACCTTGCGCGTTTAGAAATGGGCAGCGCTTCCCCTTACCAAACGCTGCCCATTTCTAAACGCGCTAGGTGAATGAGCAGCACTTCTCCCTTTAAACGCTGCCTATGGCTATTAATGAGTAGCGCTTCTCAAACGCTGCCCATTTTTGGGGAGGAATCACCAGCGCCAAATTTAGCAGCGCCCAGAAACGCTGCCCATGGCTAAAAAAAACGCTGCCCATCCCCAAATCTGTTGTAGTGCAGCAAGAATTTCCGACTTGAATTCGATTTGACCAATGTGATTCGAAATGCACTCTCTCATTTTCACAAACAAAGAACAAAATGAAAGGTAAAAGAAGAAGATAGAAAAAATGAAAAGGGCGTTTACCAAACGTCTGTATTCAAGTAGTTTTATTATTCATGTTAATTATTGGTATTAATTGGAAATGAGAAGATTATGGTAACCAAATTAGTATTAATTGCAAATTTGAACTAACCAACTCTCTTGTAAACAATTAAATCGTAAACAATCATCATCTGCGTCAATTGCATTCTAGCTCTCTTGGAAACAATTAAATCGAATAACCAGCTCTCTTGTAAACAATTAAATCGAATAACCAACTCTAAATTTGAACTAACCAACTCATTATCTTGCTATTGATTTAATATTTTAAATTACCCCACAATATCATATGCGTCAATTGCATTCTAGCTATTCAACTCTCTTGTAAACAATCCAATGCACCAATTACTTTCTATGCGTCATTTGCTTATTAGTTCGTTGCATGCATGTAGGGCACCCTTTGAGACACTTATCGTCTATGGAAGACAAACCACAACACTTATTGTCTAAGGGACATGAAAGGGTTGCAAAGTTGCAAGAAGGAGGTCCAGGGTTCAAACCCCAGAAACTAACATTCTCCATTTCTCCCAACCCCACTAACATTTGCTTATCCAAAAAAAAATATAGTCATTCGTTGATTAAACTAGCGGTAAAATCCTGTGCGATGTACATGTTTGTTTATATTTTTTTGTTATAGTTTATCATAATTATATGGTTTGTTTATACTTCTTTGTAAATTATTTATAATAAAAATAACTATAGATTAACTTTAAAAACATATAAAAGATTATTGATATTAAATATATACAAATAAAATAGTCAATATATCTTTATTAATTGAAAAAAAATAAAATAAATAAATGTAGTTATATTAAATAAATCATTCCTTTAACCAAAAAAAAATCATTCCAAACAATATAATTATATAATTTTCATGGTTTTTTAATGGCAAAATATCTTCTCAGGTCTCTTAATTTATTTTTTGGTAACGAATAGATATCTTAACTTTTTTTTTGTAACGACTAGGTCCCTTAACTTTTAAAAAGATTGCACTGTAGTCCTTTTTAAAATTTTGTTACTAACTCCGTTAATAGACTGATTATGTGGCTGTTTGACTATTGTTTAACTGCTAACTAGGCATGTCACATATGTAGCATAATTTCATTATTTTATAATTAATTTTAATTAAAAATTAAATAAAAATGTGGTTGCTTCAGCTTCTGCCAAAGCCTTACGTTTCCTTGGTGGTTCCCTTTATTGATTTTTGGATTTTAAGTTGCACAAATCAAAATATTTATGTATTGTGCCAAAGCTAGTCCACCCGTGGTCCAGTAGGTTAAATACGGTTGATATTTTAATGGAAAAAGTTGGATGGTGACGATTGGATTTCGTAACCGTTTCAGCTCTTTGTTGGATGATATTTACTTTAATTGTGAAAAGTAACATAAAAAAGTGTAAATTACGTTTTATGTTATTATTTTTTGTCATTTTTTTTATATTTGGTTAAATAAAAGTCAGTGTTGCAGGTAGTTGCAGGTTATTTGCAGAGTTAGTAAAATAAAATATTTTTTGTTAAATAAATAATTTCACGCAAAGTGAATAAAGATGAAAATATTGAATTTTTTTGCGTTATCGAAAAATTGAGTAAGTTTATTTTAATTCCGATAAAAATTTGTGCGTTATCCAAAAATTTAGTAACTTTGTCGAAAAATTGTTGAGTAACTTTATTCAAAAAGCTTAAATAATTTTCTTTTTTATTCAGCTTCCAGTAGCCCGAAAAATTAAAACTGAAAAGTTATTAGTAACTTAAAGAGCATTTGATAGCCAAAGTGGTTTCACTTTACCAAACCTTGCAACATCATACTTTGTTGGTTTTTTTTTTTTTTCCTCCCTTACTTATCACTCATATTCCCCATATTCAGTTATATCCCAATAATACCCCTCTCATTTTTTCCAGAAATTCGCTCAGACCCCACCATTTTGTGAATTTTCAGGAAATAGCTCAATTTAAGGTATTTCCGGAAATTTTTATATGGTAATTTCCGGATTTATGGTATTTCAGGAGTGTATTTTTCAAAAAATTTCTCTTCCTGATTTACCTATTTTTTCCGGAAATATGATTTACCTTCCGAATTTATGGTAAATCCGAAAATTTCACGCAAATTGAATTCCGAATTTACCATAAATTCGGATATTTGAAGCAGAAAACTTCCGAATTTATGGCGTAAATTCGGAAATGTAAAAAGTACATTCCGAATTTACGTCATAAATTCGGAAGTTTAGTTTTCTTTTTTCCCGTTTGTTTTATCCATACGTCATAAACGTGATTCGTTTTTTTTTACAGATATGGCGACGGCAGACGGCAACCTTTCCTTTACTATGGATTTATTGACAGCGTTTACCACATCACAGGTATATATATTTCTAAAATGCTAATTGTTTATCACTTTGTATTTATTTATTAATTAATTTTACGAATAATTTTCAGGTTTTTGCTACTCGGGATAATCTTATCCGTTGGGCTAGAGATATCGGAAAGGCCAACGGAGTCATTATCACTATCATTCGATCTGAGTCCACAGAGAATGGTAAAGGGAAGAAAAATAAGATCGTTCTTGGTTGTGATAGACATGGAAGATATAGTAAAGTAGTAGATGTTGGGTGTTCATGTAGACATAAAACATCAAAAAAATGTGGTTGTCCGTTCAGATTGAGAGCGAAACCACTGGTACCTCCTCATTTTGATTGAAAGGTTAGAGTTGTTTGTGGAATTCACAATCATGAGGCTCTTAAGACTATCCTTGGAGCGTCCATATTTGGTGTGTTTAATAAGACGGAGCTGTCGACTGTTGAGGAGAAATTGTGGTTGGGAGTGAAAGCACAAAAAAGTCTTGAGGCAATTAAGAAGAGATTTACCGACAATTGTAGTAACATTGCTCAGTTGTATAGAACTCGCAACAGTCTCAGGAAGGCAAAGAGAGGTAGTAGGACTGAAATGCAGAAGGTTTTGACACTTATTCAGGAGCATCATTACTTGTGTTGGAGCAGACAGATTGAGGGAACTGATAGTGTGGAGGAGATCATGTGGTCACACCCCGATAGTATTAAGTTATTGAGGATGTTTCCTCAAGTCTTGATTATGGAATGCACTTTCAAGACCAACAAATATGCATTGCCTCTCATTGAGATTGTTGGTGTCACTTCTACTGAGGTGACATTTTCTGTTGCTTTTGCTTATCTGTCTCATGAGAGATATGATGACTACTCTTGGTCGCTTCAGAGTCTAAGATATTTGATGGTGTGTGATATCTCACTTCCTCGGGTGATCCTGACTGACAAAGAGGACGGTTTGATGAAAGCTATTAGGATTGTGTTTCCCGAGGCGACTAATTTGCTATGTTCTTATCACATTAACAACAATGTGCATGCTAGAATTAAGAATGCGGTCAAGGGAGATAGGGTTGTATCATTGATGACACTTTGGCGTGCAGTGGTGGAGTCTTCATTTGAGGATGAGTTTTATGAGGCATTGAGTGATTTTGAAAAATCATGTGGAGATAAACCACACCTCATCAAATATGTCAACACCGAATAGTTGTTTGCTCACAAGGAAAGATTTTGTGGACCGTGGACAGATAGAGTGTGACACTTAGGAAATACCACAACTAATAGGTACGTGTTTTATTGTATTTTATTGTATTTAATTCCACGAATTTATATTATATAAAATTTTTTTGGTACAAATTTATTGAACGGCTCAGATTCCACCGACACTTTTAATCAACGGCTCACAACTAGTCAAACGTGTCAGGAAAAGGAGTGGCTGGCATTTCCTTTGGAAATTGTGCCCCAACGGATACAAAATAAACGGCTCAGATTTGAGATCTAAAATTTTGATCAATGGCTCATATTTCACAACGCCTATTATAAATAACCCTTCCCTGCTTTTTCTTCTTCTCCACGAACCACCCTTCTCTGCATCTTCTTCAACATCTTCCCCACCTGAGAAAATGGAAGATCAATTGGAATGGCAGTTGTGCCCAACCCAAAGATCTACAGACAAATTTTTAACTGTCCTGCATCGCCCTGGAACAGTCGATGACAGGGCTGATGGTGTTTTCTTTAGGTCTCGCGACAAATACTTCTGTAGGCTGGACAGAAATATAACATTCAGCCAGCTGAAGGAAAAGGTGGAGAGGAAGGTTCACCAAGAGGGAGAGTGGCGTAAAGACATCTCTCGTATACGTTACCGCAAGTGCGTATGTCTCTAAAACAACACTCTCCGGTATGAAGCTATGGATATCCGGAGCGACAACGATGTTTGCGCAATGATGCAACATCATCGTAATGTTCCATTGGGACGTCAAATCTTGGAATTGTTTGTCGAAACAATGCGCACACCGGAAGAGATCATTCATATTATGGAGAGCACGCTCTCAAAAAATCAGTAGTTTCATTTAATTTTCTTGTTATGTTTTTATCGTTTTCGTCTATTTCATGTGTTATGTACTCTGTTTTTATCTTTTAAGTGTATTTCGAGTGTTAATATTGTATAACGCTTTTTAATTTAATCGAATATATGTTTGGTTTTTTTTTTGTCTTCTGAATTTATCTCACATGCATCATAAATTCGAATTGGAATGGGTGAGGGGTGCACTTTTCGGATTTACAGCTTAAAATTCAAATTTTCGGATTTACGTCAAATGGACGTAAATTCGGAAGCCAAATACATTCCGAATTTACGTCCCTTCGACGTAAATCTGGAAATTCCAAATTTACGCTGTAAATTCGGAAAGTGCAATTATTTTTTTTAAATGAGGGCATTTTCGTCCAATTTGAGATTTATGGTGGTATGAATGATAAGGTGGGGGGTAAAAAAAAATGCCTACTTGTCGAGACAATAACAGTAAATAAAAAATGGCAATTTGTTTTGGTATGTTTTAATGCTGAGGGTGATAAAACTAATATACAATAAAACAAACGTACAAACAAAAAATTCAAAATAAACTTAAAGTCAACAACAGTGACAGCCTTAGTAAAGTTGTCAGCTTTATACAACTTTTGTATTATTGTGGGTGGGGCTTCATTTTCTGTTTTGAAAACTTTTGGGCCAAATTTTCAATTAATTAACAACCTGATGTAACTGGCTGAAACGAGGTGGACTAGCTTTGGCACAACACACAAATACTTTGATTTGTGCAACTTAAAAGCCACCGATTTTTGAATACCCCTTCCATTTTGTGATTCAAGGACAGATTTGAGCATTTGTGCGCTGTGAACGTGAGACTCTTTTCTTTTTTATTTGCCAGTTAGCATCACAGCCACAGGGGTTGCTGTGGAAAATGAGTTGTCGTGATAAGGACAAACTTCTGGAATGTTAGTTTCCGATCATAAGATAAGAGAAGCCCCATGGTAATTTTCAGAATCGTCAATCCAGTGAAGAGAAATTCTAGATCTAAGAAATGGGTAGTTTAAGAAATCGAAAATCTGGGTTTCTAGTTTGTGTTCGAAATTGAAATCGAAATCTGGGTTCTGTTTCGTTTTTTCGTTTCTGTTTCCAGTGAAGAGAACCCCTTTCGTTTCGTTTCTGGTTTGTGTTCAAAAATCTGGGTTTCAAGTGAAGAGATGCATGTTATTGAAGATGATGAACAGTTCCCTTATTTTCTTTTATTTTAAATATAAATTAATTAAAAATTATAAGTCATCACATAAAATTGCCACATCAACATAAAAAAAAGCCACATAAGCAAGTTAACAACCACATATACATTTTTATAACGGAGTCAAACGGAATTTACAAAAAGGGGACTACGGTGTTACGTTTTTAAAATTTAAAGGACTTAGGCTGTCAAAAAAAAAGTTAAGGGACCTAATTGTTATCAAAAAATAAGCTAAGGGACCTCGGAAGATATTTTGCCTTTTATAATCTTTTATTGTGTTTAGTTGATCACTAATTGTCGTGTCACTGTTTTAAAATTATTTTTGCACGAATTGTTTCGGAAATGGGTACCCGTGTCATATGGACAGAGGTCGTGTCCTCCTATCAGGTGCCCTCCTATCAGCTTTATACAAGGAGTTCTCAGACTAGTGATCAGCCAGCCCACGTTATCCCATAGATGTTGTCTCTCAGCAAAAGTGGGGTTCCAATAAATAAAGGAGGTTTCAAACAATTTCCGTGTTCTCCTCTAGTGTACTACAACATGTTTGAAGTTTTGACAACTAGACAAAACCTGCACCTCATAGAAATCAATCCAAAATAGGGCTAGACCCCAACATTTCCATTAGTCTCAACACAAAAATAATGGTGAAACCTAACTTTCCTACAAACCTTCTCAACACATTCTTTCTTTGCTCTTGTTTCCATCAAGAAGAGCATGACCGGCTTGAATCTTTGGATGAGAGCCTTTAGCTCCCTAGTTTTAAAAGTCTCATTTTAATGTTTACTTTAGGACCAAGAATCTATTGGGCCTACCCTGATTGTCATGTGAGTGAGAAAAAAACACACTATTGCTAGAAACGAATTACACACAGTTTGCCAAAAAAATTACACACATTCACGAAATTATAGATTTCAACCGTCCGATATTTCAAAAATGAAACGACTTATATTTTGAGATGAATTTTAAAGTTGATTTGATAAAATTGGAATGTGAGACTTCCAATTTCAATCCTAGGACTAGGTTTGCTATTTTCTCTTTGACATAGGACTAAGTTTGCTTAGATGCGTGTAATTGCGTGTTTCTACTACTACTTCGTATATATGTGAGACCTTCTATTTTATATTGTAACGTATTTTACCAATATTAAATATTACATGATTAATATTTCTCTGGATTGTATACTGTAATATTTTTCTGTACTAGTAACTAGTAAACATGTGTATACGGTAGTAGTGTAAATATTTTTCTGTACTGTAATATTTCTCTGAAGGAACCACCTATTATATCAGCAAACATTGTTCTGTCAATACTTGCTGTTGATTATCCTGTTGAGAAGGTGACATGCTATGTATCTTATAATCTTGAATGTGGTTGGAGTTGTGGCCGGAGTCTCTGATGCTATTAACAATGGTTCTGGTTCGTGGGGGACCTTTATTTGGGAAGCTATTCTTTGCATTTTGGGTTATAGTTCACTTATATCCTTTCCTCAAAGGTCTCATGGGAAAACAAAACAGGACTCCTACCATTGTTGTCTCATGGTCAATTCTTTTAGCATCAATTTTCTCATTGATTCATCTCAAGATACAACTATCGTCACTTTTTGGGAAAGGTGAGGCCTATGTAGAGTACGACGTTAAGCAGTGCACTTTTTGGTACTTTAAGGTTCAAAATTTTTTTTACAGTTCAAATACGTCAAGTTCGTTCCTCAATGACAAGTTTGGTGAAAAAAATAAATTATGTGACAAAATATGTAATGTGCGACACTAAGCATTGTTTTGGAGTACTTTAGAGTTCAAAATAATCTCAACAATTCAACTACGTGAAATTCGTTCCTCAATAACCTGTTTGATGAAAACAATAATAATTTCGTGAGAAAATATGCAAAGTTGGATACTAAGAAGTGTGTTTTGGGGTCCTTTAGGGTTCAGAAAAAAATTTAACGGTTCAAATATGTAAGGTTTGATACTAAGAAGTGTGGTGAAAAATTTTTACCTTATTTTGCTCATGACACTTGGTCCCGTATTAGTGGTTGGATGGGGGTTCAACTGATTGAAGGGATGAATCTTATTGACCATATGCGTGGCTAGAGCTGTCAATTTTGGCCCTGCCCGCCGGCTGGGTTCAAAAAAATGAGGCCCAAAAAACAACGCTAAGTTTTTGGCCCAGCCCAATGGGCCCGTCATATATATGGGCTGGGCCGGGCTGGCCAATGGGCTAGTGGGCTGGTGGACAAAGCGTCAATATATTATTCATGATGATTTGTAAAGCCAAAACAGATTAAAATTAATTAACTTTGCTTGAGCCAAAACAGATTTATTTATCTTATGTATACAATATGTGACTCTCAAAATATTGTCTTTATGCATGTTGCTCATTTCTAGAAAAAATTATGGTCAGAATTCTAAAAATTCAATGATTTATGTCCCATTGGGCTGGCCCATTGGCCCATGGACTGATGTCGGGCCGGGCTGGGCCAAAAAATACGCAGCCCATTAGAATATTGGGCCGGCCCCACCCAGCCCACATATGTTGTTTGGCCCTATGGGCCGGACCGGGCCGGGCCCAGCCCATTGACAGCTCAGCGTGGCCTAGGCAAGTTGTACAAGGGGAAGAAGGCGAAGAAATACAAATTCTTGATTTGGGTCACGACTTGTTGGTGTATTTGGTTGTCCCGCCACTACAACAAATTCTTAAAAAAAGAACGCACCTTTTAGAAGCGCTTAGACTAAAAGCACCCCTTATTCTGAAACAAAACCACATTCAGGGGCGCTTTACATACAGGCGCCCCCAATTGAGAACACGAAACAAGCCTTCAGGGGCGCTTTACACATGAGGGCCCCCAATTGAAAACACGGAACCAACCTTCAGGGGGGCTTTATATACGAGCGCCCCCAATTCTAAAACACGAACCAACCTTCAGGGGAGCTTAACACACGAGCACCCCCAATTCTAAAAGAAGGAACCAACCTACAAAGGGCTAAACAATTGGAATGGATTCAGATTTGGCATATCATTGTTGTTTATAGTGAAGTTCTATGGGTGGCTTTTTGTTTGTTGATAAAGTTACAATTGAATTGAATTTTAATAGCTAGTATTTTGAAATTGGAAGAAGCAACAAGCAAGTGAGAATAGGATGACGTGTGCCTGCTAGTTTTTCAGTTCTTCAATACACTAACTTGTTTTGTTTACTATTTGTCATTTGTGATTGGATTTCTAATTTGGTCCAAAACTAGGAAATTATATTTAGTTCGAGTTCTTTTTGCGGAGCTTCGAGTTCTTTCTTGTTGTCGTTCACATCTAGTTCGAGTTCGTTGTTGCTTCCCCTTGTTAAGGTACTTTTCCTGTTCTCTTTTCTTTTTATTGCGGTTATTGTTTAGACACTTGAGCAGTTCACATATGTACTCATAATTGGTGTATTTGAAATTGATGGATTGTTTGAGTTATAGTTGAAATTGTATGGAAAATTGGATTAAATAGCATGCTGATGGATGTTAAATTTCTGCACAGTTAGTAAATACTGTGATTTTTGTTTGAGCTCAAATAAGAAGCTATCTAAAATAAAAAAAGATAATATCATATTAGCAAAGACCTTATCCAAGGTCGAATGTCTTAGTTTCAAAAAATTGTACTTTGTGTGTTTTTCACGTTTAATATATTTAAATTCTCTTATCAGGAATTTATAATAAATTTCAGTCTAATATGGATAGAAAGTGGATGTCTGCCAATCGTCTGTCGAAAGAATATGCCGATGGAGTGAAATATTTTGTGAACTTTGCCGTTCGTGGTTTAGGAACTTCTAGTAAGTTCAAGTAACCTTGTTTAAGATGTTGTTATGCCAATCGAGTTATTGCACTTGAGTTGGAAAGACATTTAAAGGCCAACGGAATCGATCAAAGTTATATTTGTTGGACAATCCATGATGAGGAAAGAGGTGAACCTTCAAATATGGATAATAGTACTCAAAGATGTGATCCAGTTGATTATCCTGAAACACATACATTTGATAGCGACCAATTTGAAGAGATGGCAAAGCCGGTTGAAGAGGATCTTAATAATTGTCCTCAAATGTTTGAGAAGTTGATAACCGATGCGGAGACACCGCTGTATGCGGGTTGTACTGAATTCACAAAGTTATTGGCTGTGATTAAACTGTATAACTTGAAAACTTGCCACGGAATTACTCGTACTATTGAAACATATGTTGCCGAAAGAAAATGTATTCCCTTCTCGGACGTATGATGCAAAACAAATGTTAGGCACCATTGGTTTGAACTATGAGAAGATACATGCTTGTCTGAATGATTGCATTTTATTTCAGAATGAACATGCATTTTTAAAGTCGTGCCCTAAATGTATAGCATCGCGGTATAAGAAGAAAGAATCTGCTTCAGAAAAGGTATTATGGTATTTTCCCATAATTCCTCGATACAGGCGTATGTACCGTAGTTCGGAAGATGCAAAACAGTTGACTTGGCATGACGATGAAAGGATTAAAGATGGCATGCTACGACACCCGGCGGATTCTCCGCAGTGGAAAAAGATTGATATTGATTGTCCTGATTTTGGGCATGACCCAAGAAACCTACGCCTTGCATTGTCTGCCGATGGATTTAACCCGCACGGTATCCAGAGTAGCTCCCACAGTACATGGCCTGTGATTTTGGCGATTTATAACTTACCTCCATGGCTTTGCATGAAACACAAGTATATGATGTTGTCTTTGTTAATTTCTGGCCCCAAACAACCAAGAAATGATATTGACGTATACTTGGCTCCTTTAATAGAAGACTTGAAGCAAATGTGGGAGATAGGGGTAGAGGTGTATGATGGATTCAGAGAAGAAAGTTTCATTCTGAAGGCTATGATTTTTGGCACCATTAACGACTTTGGAATCAATTTGGGAATTTATTTGGTGGTAATAGTGCATCAATGGTTGGTGGAAGAAATGGAGAAGATGACTTCATCTTGCTGTTTACCTTGGATTTTGGTAAACACCGCTGGTCTCCAATTTGGTTAACTTGCAGGATCAACCAGTGAATCCTAAGACCATTTGTGTTTAGAGTTTTTACAGAATCGCTTGTGTTCTTGCAGTTTAAAAGTAAAAGAAGAAGATAACCGTCGATTTCTCCGCGAAACCGTCAAATTACTCCAAATGAGGGAGGATAAAGCAAAGAGAAAAATTGCAGGAAACGTAAAGAAAAGGAAAATTAAAATTGCAATTGCAGGAAACGTAAAGAAAAGGAAAATTAAAATTGCTTTAATTTAAAGGGGTGGTGCACAAGATCATACATGCGTTCCTTGTACTCGTTTCTCAGTGCGTGTCGGTACTTTGAGCGTGGGAACTTGGTATGAGAAATTGTGACCCTTGTTTCTTCTCAGAAACTACTATTTAAACGAAGGAAAAGAGGGGGAAAAACTAAACTAAGTAACTGCCTAGAAATTTGAAAACTAATAACTGCTACTCCTACTTTCGACAAGAACCGCTTCATCACGCTTCGACCAACTGCTAGTTCTTCAGCGCATAACTGCTCTGTTTTCTGTCTGTCGAAAGCTTGTGTCCATTTTCCTCTTTCTTGCTTTTGTTTCCCCGGAAGCTTGTCGAACTTACCCTGCGCATGACCATTTTCTCTGTCGAAATACTTTGGTCTTTGGTGAAATATAAGTCAAGCTTTGTTGACCATTTTCAATGAAGCCTGTCGAAATTACAGGCTAACAAATTGCCCCCCAAAAATGTCTTTTTCGACTGAGCTTGAGGTGGAAGAAGAGAAAGAACATTTTTGATCGAATTCACCATCGAAATAGACTTTGCACTTGAGTAGAATAGCTGTATACCTGATGTCACCACTGTTAAGTGTTGTTATTCCTACTAATATGAAACGATGGCCTTTCGACGAATTTGGTTTAATTTCACCAATTATATCCAAAGCCCATCCCCTGAATGGCCAAGGTTTTACAATAGAATGCAATTCATTTGCAGGCACATGTTGTATCCCTGCATGCTTTTGACATTCTTGACATCCTTTGGCAAACTCTATGCAATCTTTTAACATAGTTGGCCAATAAACACCTTGTCGAAAAAGAAGCCATTTCATCTTATGGCCTACTTGGTGAGCCTCACACGTTCCACTGTGAACATTGGATATTGCCAAGTACGCCTCATTTTCGCTAAGACATTTGAGTAAAACTCCCTCAGGGGTTTTCTTAAACAACTCATTTCCCATAATCACATAACTTAAGGCTCTATACTTGATCTTTCTATCAGTCATCCCTGTGGGATTCTCCAAGTAATTAACAATTTGTCATCGCCAATCATCATTTGACAAATTATTGATGGCAAAAACTTCGAACACGTTGTCACAATACCCTTTGTCAAAAACTTCAAAAGTTTCATTTTCATTAAAAATTTCATTTGGCTTAAGACTTGAGGCTAAAGAATAGGGCTCTGCCCCCTCAAGTTTTTGCCTTGACAAAGTTTCTAGTGACATGTTCGTCGAAACTAGTTTGTTTTTAATTTCGATTAGCTCCGTTAAGTTTTCTTTCGAAACTTTATAACCTGAAGCTAGCTGTGCCAAATCATTCGCCTCTTGATTTGCAATACGAGGCACATGCTCGATTTTAACGTGATCAAAACGTTTCAATAATGCATTGGCAGCAATAAAGTAAGTAATCAAATTTTCCCTTATGCACTTGTATTCTTTCGTTAATTGCTTGATTACTAATTCAGAATCACCTCTAATTTCGACCTGTTTTCCCCCCAAGTTTAACAGAATTTCAAGTCCTGTTACTAAGGCTTCATATTCAGCCTCATTATTGGAGCAACTTTCTTTAATTTTATACTTGTATTTAGTTGGAATCCCTTTAGGTGAAATGATTAACATCCCAACACCAGACCCATTTTTATGGCTGGAGCCATCGAAGTACAATTTCCAAGGTCGAAGGTGCACAAAATTAATTTCTGATTCAATTATTGAATGATCAGCAATGAAATCCGCAACGACTTGGCCTTTAATAGCCTTTAAAGGTTGGAATGTTAATGAATACTCAGATAAAGCTAAAGCCCATTTGCCAATTCTACTATGTAGGATGGGTTTCGACATCATATGTTTAATAATATCAAAGTGGGAATAAACATACACGTCAACAGGCTTAATATATTGCTTTAACTTAGTACAAGAGAAATATAAGCATAAACACAATTTTTCAATAGGGTGATATCTAGTTTCAGAATCATTTAAAACCCTACTGAGGTAATATATGGCTCTTTCTACACCATTTTCATCCTCTTGTGCTAACATGCTACCTATTGACAATTCTGATGTTGCTATATACAATTTCATTGTCTTATTCCCAATAGGAGGCAATAAAATAGGTGGCTTCATCAGGTAGGCTTTGATTTCATCGAAAGCTTGTTGGTGGCATGGCTCCCACTTGAAAACATCTTCCTTCTTCAGTCGAAGTAATGGCGAAAATACTTGAGTCTTGCCACTTAGATTTGATATAAATCTTCTAAGGAAATTGACCTTTCCAAATAATGACTGTAATTCTTTCTTTGTTGAAGGAGGTTGTATTTCCATGATAGCTTTCGTCTTGTTTTGATTTATTTCAATGCCTTTTTTGTGCACAACAAAGCCCAAGAAATCACCTGCACTTACACAAAAGGCACATTTGAGTGGATTCATTTTCAATCCATATTTTCTCATTCTTTCGAATGATAGTCGTAGATGATCTAAATGACCATTTTCTGATGAAGATTTAACAACTATGTCATCTATATAGACTTGCATAAAATTTTCTATAAAATCATGGATCATAGTGTTCATAGCTCTTTGATATGTAGCACCAGCATTTTTTAAACCAAATGGCATCACGACCCATTCATAAACACCTAATGCCCCTGGGCATCGAAATGCAGTCTTTGAAACATCTTCCTCAGCAATAAAGATTTGGTTATAGCCTGAATATCCATCAAGCATACTCAAATATTGGTAACCTGCTGCGGAATCAACTAACATTTCTGCCACTGGCATTGGATATTGATTTTAGGAGTAGCATTATTTAGATCCCTAAAATCTATGCAAACTCTAAGTGTACCATTTTTCTTAATTACAGGAACTATATTACCAAGCCAATCAACATACCTGGCAGTTCTGATGAACTTGCTCTTTAGTAACCTTTCGATCTCTGTTTTGATCTTTGACATGATCTCTGGTGCAAATTTCCTTGGGGTTTGTTTCACAGGCTTCTTATCTGGTCGAATAGGCAATTTCAACTCAACCACCTCTCTTTTTAAACCTGGCATATCATTGTAGTCCCAAGCAAAACAGTCTTTGTACTCTTTCAACAATTCGACTATCTGCACCTTGAAGTCTTTATTGACTTTTGCACTGATATATGTTGGTCTTCTTACACTTCCATCTCCCAAATCTATTTCTTCTAAGGGATCTTGTGCTTGTATCTTTTTGGTCGAACCCATTGGATCTTTCTCAAATCCTAATGGTTCATCATCATAGACACCGTCTAGTCTAGGTGATTCGACCATAATTTCATTGTTACTATCATTTGTGGTTAAAGCAACCATGTGATGCAACTCAGCTTCGAGAATTGCTTTTTCTTTATTTTCGGCCACATAGGCCGTAATTCTTTCCCATGTACTGGGTTTTATCATCATCAGTCATCCCAACCAGAAGGCTTAACAAAGCCTCTTGGTCTATTCTCCTCATCAATGATTTCCCTTTCCCAAATGAAACCATAATTTGGGTGAAGACTAACAGAGGAGAAGACATTGTCTTGCTCAATGAACCCAGCATTGGAAGAAGAGCATGGAGAGATATTTGCCAATTGCTTGTCGAAGGTCTTCTTGGTGATCGTATTCACTTCAGCCTTAGAATAACTTTGGTCACCTTCAATGTTTTCAACCAACCCATCTTCTCTCCAAATAATAAGCCTTTGGTGCACAGTCGAAGGGATTGGCCCCACTCCATGTATCCATTCTCTTCCAAGCAGCAAGTTGTAGTTTGCCTTGGAGGGTATTACCAAAAACAAAGTTGGCCTTTTGATGCTACCTACTGCTAATTCGACTTCAATGGCCCCAAGTGAATGGCCAGTTTTGCCTTCATAATTAGTGAGAACCACATTATGTGGCCTCAAATCAGTGTCACATTTGCCAATTCTTCTTAGCAAATGTTGAGGCATCAAATTCACAACAGCACCACCATCAACAAGGACCTTGTTGATTCCTACATTGTTGACCTTGGCTTGAATGAACAATGGCTTGAGGTGATTCATCATGCCACAATCTGGCCTTTCAAAGACAGCATGTTGCTCTTCGATGCAGCCATTCTTCAACACGTAGTAGCATATATGGCTTTGCCTCTTCCACCAGAATGTACCCACTTATCAACAGGAGTACCAGAAGGAGGAACATAAGTACTCAGCTTTCCTCTTCCAGGAGTTTTGGTCGAAGTAACCATGTAGGGAATTCTCCTATCAGCAAAATGAAACTTGGGCCTTTTATCCACCCATTTACCTTTGCGCTTCATTTGAGGCTTGAACTCTTGAAGTTCTTTAGCAGCCTCCTTGTCAAAGACAGCACTGCACCTAGGACAAAGCATGACTTCAGTATTGTTGATTTTGCAGCGATTGAGAAAATCAATCAATTCTTCTTCAGCCCCTGGATACACTATCTTCATTTTTTCAGCGTACTGGTCTTCAGTAACCATTTCGACATCCATCTTTGAACTTATGGTAGTTTTCTTCATATTAGCCTTACCAGGCACAATTTCAGAGGCTTCGACCATGTTGATGCTAACCTCAGTATACATTGCCTCAGCATCAGGCAAAGGATCAGCGTCAATCTTCATTGGTGCCCTTGGTTTATCACCAAATTTCAGCCTTCCTTCATTGAGTGCCTTTTGCACCAAACCCCTGAAAAGAACACAATGAGAAGTATTATGACCCAAAAAATTATGGTATTTGCAAAAACCTCTTTTTTGCTTTTGTTCTAATGGTGGTGTTTTTAGTCCCTTCGGAACCAAAATTTGACCATCCTTAACTAACAAGTCAAATATTTCGTCGCATTTAGTAACATCAAAAGTATATGTTTTTGCAACGAATTTGTCGTTTTTAGGTTCGACAGGATTTTTACCATTTGAAGGTTTCAGCAATTTACAAGTATATGGAGGTCCTGGCTTTAATTCGGCAACATTGACCTCCTCTTCGACTTCCTCGTAAGAGATGTCGTACTCTTGTTCCTCATTTTGAATTTCGACAAAGGCAATTTTGTCTTTTTTATTGTTTTGAAACCTACTAGTTCTAGATTTCTCAGCTTTTAGCCTTTCGACTTGTCTTACTCTATCGGCCAATTGGGCCATATCTCTTAAATGTTGAGTGTCTAGTTTTTTCCTAATAGAATAATCTAGACCACCAGCAGCCATTTCGACTAACTCGTGTTCAGGCACTTGGGTAAAGCACCTTGCTTTTAGAAGTCTAAATCTGTTGAGATAGTCATCAACAGTCTCTGTCGTTTTACGTCGAACACTAGCCAATTCTTTGAGACTAATTTTGGAGTGTCCTATATAGAATTGCTCGTGAAAAGCTTTTTCTAACTGGTTCCAATTAAACATAGAGTGAGGGGGTAGAGTAGTAAACCAAGTAAAAGCATTTTTTGTTAGAGAATTAGGGAAAAATTTCATTCTTAAATTCTCATTTTGGGCTAAATCCCCAGCCTCAGTTAAATAACGAGCAATGTGTTCGACGGTAGATTCACTAGATTCTCCACCAAATTTAGTGAATTTAGGGACTTTCCAACCCCTTGGCAATTCACTTTGCAAAATATACTCTGATAATGGCGACACGAAATTTGGCCTGTGCATTCCTATGTTAAGGCCATTCTGGGCTAAAATTGTTTCGACAAGATTAGCTATATTATTCTGCGCTCCAAAGTTGTTTTGTTGCACTTGCCTGACTACTTCATCAGCATTTTGATTTCTATTTACTAACACTATATCAGGCTCGTTTTCAACCATCCCCTGTAAGGGTTGTTCGACAACTTGTGCTTGTGCTTGATTTCTAGGCAATTCAATGTTAGGCCTTTCTAAGGGAATTTCTACAGGCCTTAAAGGTTGCACTTGGGGTATTGGCTGATTCTGTATTCTTGGAGTGCCAAACAAATCTGCAATTCGACCCATTTGAGTTGCCAATGCTTGGTAACTGTTATTGGTCTCACGTATCAAAGGGTTGAATACTGTATCAATTTGTTGGGTTAACATGTTAACCATATCATGATTAGCATCATCTATTTGTTGCCTCAAAGCCAACAAAGATGCTGTGGTTAATGAGGGTTGCGCATTTCGACCATAAATGCCCTCTTGAGAGGCATGCGTAGGGGAGAAACCACCATTAATTATGTTATCTGCATACGTTGATGAATTGGTTTGCAAGCCTACCATTATGCCAGTTGGCATACCACAAGGGAGATTTCGACCCACTATAGGCATGCTAAATGGGATATGACCACTAGTCATATGGTTAGACGTTCCCATTGTTTGTGGCATAAAAGCCATTTCATTAGGCTGTGTGGTCACCGTGGTGGCCATTGTTGGTAAAGGATTAAGCACAGGAGATGTAACTGTGACCATGTCTGTCGAAGGCATTGGAGCAGTTATTCCCATAGCGGTTACTGGATTAGCGTCATTGACAGACGCATTCTCAGGGCCACTCTGTGCGTTCGAAGAACTTGCGCCAGAACGTGACATCTTTGATAAAGATTTACCACTCCTCAGGCGCATAAACAATTATATTCCAAGATTCTGTTAACTAACTGTTTAATATTTCAACACAAAGGTCCCACCGGGCGTGCCAATTTGTTTACCGTGGATTTTGGTAAACACCGCTGGTCTCCAATTTGGTTAACTTGCAGGATCAACCAGTGAATCCTAAGACCATTTGTGTTTAGAGTTTTTACAGAATCGCTTGTGTTCTTGCAGTTTAAAAGTAAAAGAAGAAGATAACCGTCGATTTCTCCGCGAAACCGTCAAATTACTCCAAATGAGGGAGGATAAAGCAAAGAGAAAAATTGCAGGAAACGTAAAGAAAAGGAAAATTAAAATTGCAATTGCAGGCTAACACTTGCATAAGAGAATATTGAGAGAAATGAAGATGGAGAATATGGTTTTATCTGTTAGAAGGTGGAATAGAGTGGTTGCGGTGGTGGTAGTGGTGGTTGTGGTGTGAGTGAGAGATAGAGAGAGAGAAGAGAGTGGTTGTGGTGTGGGTGAGAGATGAAGTTGAGAGAGAATGAGAGAGATGATGATGTGGATGCCAACTAATTATGATTTTTAAAAAAAGAAATAAATATAAAAGCCACGTAGGATTTCTGTTAGTCAACTGTGTTTTTTTGTAACGTTTGACAAACAGAATGGCCTATTTCAAAAAAGTTGATTTTGTAGGGACTTTTTACTAATTTTTTTGCACGGGCTTAAACCAAAACACGCTATATTTTTGCAGGAGCCTAAAACATATTTAAGCCAAGTAAATTTGATCAAAACAAAAATGATGTTATATTAAACTTACTTTTTTTTTTGACAAGAATATTAAACTTACTTTTAACCAAAATTAATTATGCCAAAATCAATTTTCATAATTGCAAAACCAAACCCAGTCTTGGTAAATATTAACTCCTCTGGCATGCAATGAAGATAACATTTTTTTTTGATAAGAAAGAGATCAAATATATTGAAAAATAATGATGGGAGGAGTATTAGATGTACTCCAACCCAATACAAGAGTGTCAACTATAAATCATTACAACCAATAGTACATGAAAAAGGAGAAATCCACCAATCTGAAATAGATGCATCTCTATTGATGATGTGGATGCCAACTAATTATGATTTTTAAAAGAACAAATAAATATAAAAGCCACGTAGGATTTATATTAGTCAACTGTGTCCTTTTCTAACGTTTGACTAACCGAATGACCTATTTCAAAAAAGTTGATTATGCAGGGACTTTTTACTATTATTTTTTGCTTGTGCTTAAACCAAAACACGCTATATTTGCAGGGGCCTAAAACATATTTAAGCCAAGTAAATTTGATCAAAACAAAAATGATGTTATAATAAACTTAATTTTAACCAAAATTATTTATGCCAAAATCAATTTTCATAATTGCAAAACCAAACCCAGTCTTGGTAAATATTAACTCCTCTGGCATGCAATGAAGATAACATTATCATAAGAGAATTACTTAGCTAAAAGGAAAGCTTACGTGCTGGATTTTGTAATCACATAGCTTTTTAGTGAAACTTTTTGCATATAGAAGTTCCTTTTGATAAATGTTCTAGCTCTTTCCTTATAAGCTTCTTGTTTCCTTCCTTTCTTTTGCTAAGTTATCCAAACTTATTCCGTTGATTAGCTAAGCTTTACATCTGTAAATTAATCAATTACAAAGTTATTATGCATAGTTAAAAGTTAAGATAAAATTATTAATAATTATTCATCTATAACATATTCATGTATTAATCATTATCAATGATGGTCTAACTAATAAAGAAACAAAATACGACGGCTTTGTTATGAATAATATGATAATGGATGTCCATTTCTATTAGACTTCCACTTTCTTTGATGTAATGAGTTGTTATGAATAATAAGATTGGTCTTTCACTTACCTTTTCTCACTCTATAAATAGGGTTCACTCCTACACTTGTGATGAGAAATACGAAGACTCCCAACTTCTCTCATTCTCTCATATTCTCATGTTCTTCTTTTGATACAATCTTACTTATTTCATAATTGCTTATTTTATAACACGTTATCGGTACGAAAGTTCTACCAATCTAAGGTAATATGTATTCTTGTTTGTTCTATGATACTACTTTAAGTGTAGTATGGGATACCTTTGTGCAATGATGCATTTTTCATTTCAGAATCAAGGTTTGTGGTTTGCCTTTCTAATGTATTTTTCATCTTCTTAAATATTATATAACTTACCTATATGATTGTGTAAAAATTGCTTTTCCCTCAAACCTTTGTATTAGCTCACAATTTTTTACGTGGATTTTTTTTTCAAAGCCATGCCTTTGTCAGTTTATTTTTAGTTGTGGGTTTGTATCTTTTAATAGTTTTCCATATATTTCTAAGATTTTAAAATGATTTCAGAATATTCTTTGATTGATTGTTTCATTGCTGGGCAAAGTTGTGATCAACATTCCTAAATTGATTTGTTTTTTTTTTTTTACAATTAAATTGGTTTGTTGATTGAGTAGATACTAGTAAAACCTTTATCTTATGCTATTATATGTCACTTTTCTTTTTTGCTTATCAAAAAAAAATATGTCACTTTTCTTTTTGATAATTTATGATTGTTGATCAAAAGAATTAAAGAATTTTATTTATCAATTTGTTTGTTTGTTTTCAGATTACCATATGATTTATTAACTAATTTGTCTTTGTTTATTTATTTTTTGGATTGTGGCTTTTAAAATTCTTGTTATTTGTTAATTATCTATCAAGGCCTTTTTTTTAGATGAGCAAAATTTCATTGATGGAGCACTAGGGGTGCTCGAACGCAAACAACAAGAGTAATTATATATTGTTTAGGCAAAGGAGAGGATTATTCCACCACGTGGAAATAGATAAAGTAGAGCTACAACCCCCTATATATAGACAAACCAACTCCAAGATAAACTCTTAATGCGAGTAAAAACATATTCGATGCTCGATTCCTCATTCCTAAAGACAAGAGCATTGCGGGACAACCAAATACACCAACAAGTAGTGACCCAAATCAAGAATTTGTATTTCTTCGCCTTCTTGCCCTTGCACAACTTGCCTAGGCCATGCATATGGTCAATAAGATTCATCCCTTCAATCAGTTGAACCCCAATCCAATCACTAACACAGGACCAAGTGTCATGAGCGAAGCTACACTCCAAAAATAAATGTTGAGTATCTTCACGATGTTGCAAGCAAAACGGGCACACTGCATCATTGTTGGACCGAACCAACCATGGGCAAAATTACTATGCTCCGAAACCAATAAATTACGCCACCAAATTGATCCACCTGAGCCCCTGTTAATTTCCTCCACCGAATCGTGAGTAAAGACAGCCGCAAAGTCTCCATTTAAGAGAGAGAATACCTCTCCAACTAGCATTGGCATCCGATAACATCCTCCACTTCCATTTAGACAAAAGAGTCGTGTTAAATAATTCTACATTTTTATACCAAGACCTCCCTCCTTCCTTGGTCGACAAATCTTGTCCGAAGCAATCCAATACATACCCCTATCACCATCATTTATACCCCATAAAAAGTCCCTTTGGATCCTCACAAAGGCATTAATAACCAATTTCGGAGCTTTGTAAAAGGAAAAGAAATAAAGAGGGATGCTATTCAATACCGAGTTTATAAGAGTGACCCGACCACCAAGAGAGAGAAAGCGACCCTTCCATGAGGCTAATCTTTTCCGAACCATATCAATCACAGGCTTCCATGTGGCTTCCCTTGTAACATCCTTAAATTTAGACGTCATAAATTTAGAACGTTAACCATTTGAATAAAATCAGAGACGTGAACCTGCTTAAGAATTTGGACATGAAACCCCCTATAGGATAAAATTTTCATAATTAGTTCACTAAGTAGAAATTTATCAAAAACTCGACTCTTTTCCATAACGGATATCAATCTATTTCAGTTATATAACTGTGAATGTCCAAATTCCCAAATAGCGTTCACAATACATAATAATACCTTGATTACATAATCAAGGGTTTCTATCCTAGAATCAAATTCCAAATTACATCCAGGGAAATAAAGCTAGCAAACATACTACATCGATCCGGAAGGATCTCTCAATAACCTATGCAACTACACCAGCAACTACTTGTTCTTCCGTTTGCTTTACTTTACCCTGTCCATCTGAAAACACCACAAATAAAACAGTGAGATTAAAAATCTCAATGAGCGCCTCCGAGACCCCTTACGGTTCCTCTCATTAGTTCCTTTTAAGATTCATTATATTTCCATTCCGAATAATGCGGGAGCTCCCATTAATCCGAGAAACTCCAATTCGGTTATATCAATAAATTATTTTATCATTTTCTTTGGCTTAGCACAATCCGTGAAACGAAATCTCACGAGATCACGGAAACACCAATCCAACATACCAATGAGGGATAATGCGGGGGCCTTGGCTTCCGGGCTCATGACTTCCCTCCACCAAGTATGCTAAATAACTCGGAGTCGTCACCCCGTTAATACATTATTAATCAATGAACAATATTACATATGTTCAGGAAATCAATTTCAAGACCTTTGAAGGATTCTCACTCGATATTCGGTATTTCAACCCATCAACAATTCATTTAACATAGAAAATGATATCGAAATTAAGCAAACAAATATTCATTCATACATTTCAATAGACAGTATTGGTGCAGTAAATTTTCAGCAAGTATGCATAAACTTCGGAAAATTATTTGACCGACCAAACGACAACGAAATTCAACCAATGACCCCTCTACAGAAAGCTAAGGATGTCTATTTTCTGAATATGACTTTTGTTTTGCAAAATAATGAACCAATTAGTACAGTTTTGAAAAATAGACAGAATGGTTCTCAGATTGGGACAGAATCTGTCCCCTGACTTCAAGCAATTCTAAAATGACCAAAACTTGACCAAATGACACGAAACTTGAGCCTAACCAGAAGCTAATTGAGTCTAATTACTAACGGGACAAGAATTGTTCAAAAAGGAGTTCAATTGAGACCACAAAACCCAAAACACTGAACCTATACTCAGTTTAACTTTAGAAATTTGACCCAACTTGTTATACTCATAACTCGAGTTACACAACTCCAAATGCAACCAAACCAGTACCAATTTGACAAGAATTAAGTGTAGTTTCTAAAAAGGTGAACCACATAATTTTTGGACCTCTATATTATTCCCAGTTACTGTATAACCGAACCTACACCAGTATAGTCCTAGATTTTTGATCTGACTTCTGACTACAATTTCTCAAGTTATACTTATACAAATTTATTAAAATCAGTGTCTAAATTGTAGCAAATTGTGTCTATTTTCCAGGAAAGCAAACCTTAAAAATTTTGGACACACAGAAAGTTCAGAATTACAGAAACACTGAAGCTATGTCAAACAGTCCCAAACAGAGTTTCAGCACAACATTATGCACACTTAACACCACCAATCATCCAAATTCAGCAACCAATTCAATAACATGCTACCAATTCAGAACACCTACAAAACATTTAAAACATATAACGTGGTGAGGACACTCACCCTCCGAGACCCCTTACGGTTCTCACTTTTCAAGCCTATATAAAGGGGGCTTTGGCAAGCCATGAGGCATCACTCCCTAGCTTCAGAAATGTAACATATATTTAGTATCTAAGAGTTGTTTTCTTTGTAGTATGAATAGCTAAACCCTTAGCTAGAGCTAAGGGTGAAGCTTTTGTAAAGTAGTAGTATTGTTCTTGGTTTTCAAAATGATCTTCAATGTTAAATCTTTTGAGTTGTTTAATGAGATATGAAAATGATTTTGTTTTGTGAAAGCTTTGATTTGTTGTAGAAATATATGGCACAATGAATGCTTAGTTGTACATAACAACAATTGGTTACATAAACTCTTTAAGACAACTACAAAGATAGTTTTCAAAAGATACAAAGTTTTCTAAGTGTTTAACGATTTATCTTTCGATTGAAATCACTTGATTGTTGGATTTCAATTGAGTTATCAAGTTTAGCCAAGAACAACGCTATGATTTTACTTAAGTGGAACCCCAAAGCTCTAGTACTTAGTCTTATATAAACTTCAAACCTCACAAATAGATTGGCATACATTTTCCTTCAAAATATCCCTGTGGTTCGACACTCGGACTTCCGAGAAATTTATTACTTGAGACAAACCTATAGTTGGGTGTGCAATCTTAAAGTGTGATCAATGATTCTAAAGAATACTCACAAACCACACAACGAATTGAAGTTCATTCCCAGAAGTGAATGACTCATATTATAATTTTGGGACAAGAAAAGTTGTGGTTATGATCATTGATGTGGTAAATGTTATCATTATCCTATTTAAGTGTCATTTGTATCATTTGTGATTGTGACCTTTTTTATTCCTAAGAGTGGTGTAGTATCTTATGGAAAAACGTAACTTTTCTTCTTTCTTATGCTTGGAATTCCAAATAAAAATATTGCATGAAAAAAAGGGGAATAGAAAGAATTGATTGTATGACTAGATCCTAAAGAACTAGACACTTTTATGTTCAAAAGAATTTGTATATTTTCTTAGCAAATATAGTTCTCTAATGAGAGACACTTTCTATGCTCTTTATTTTCCTTATTTTGAGTAGCAAATATAGTTTTCAAATGATATTTTGTTCTTCGAGAAATTGTATTTTATGTAGTTCCTAAAGTTTGATCTTTGTAGGCATATTGTAGAGACTTAATTTTCTCATGCCCATTTTTTATCATATTTATTTTATTTTAGGATAGAATGAGTATTGACACTAGCATCAATAATGGAGAAAGGTGTTCCGCTCATAGTGGAACTACTCATATAATTTAAAGGATAAAAACATATTTCTCCTATTTAGTCAAACGAGAAACCGAAGTTAGTACTATATCTTGCTCTTCAAATTTAATTGAAGGCTCCAGAAGAGCTAATATACTGTTATCCCGAGGAACAAATTTACACATTGAGAATGCATTATATTTCCCCGAGTCTCGTAGAAATTTTTTAAGTTTCAAAGATATTCATATAAATGGATATCATATTGAAACGAGAGATTAAGGAGATATTGAATATCTTTATATAACGAGACATGCATTGAAAAAAATAAGTATAGCAGAAAAGTTGTTTGTCATTTCCTCTGGTTTGTACTACACTTATATCAGTACAATTGAAACACATGTTGTTGTAAACTAGAAGTTTACAAATCACAAAAAAAATTGTTGTTTGGATTGACCGGTTTGGCCATCACAGATTCATAATGATGCAAAAAATAATTGAAAACTCATGTGGTCATCAATTGAAGAACCAGGAGATTCTTCAATCAAATAAGTTCTCATGTACCTCTTGTTCACAAGGGAAATTTATAAATAGACCATCCCCTACAAAAATTGGAAGTGAATATCTCAAATTTTTAGAACAAATACATATGGTGATATTTATGGGTCAATATACCCACCATGTGGACCATTTAGATATTTTAGGATTTTAGTTGATGCATCAACTAGATGGACACATATATTTGTCGTCAATTCACAATCGGAACTTTATTTGCTACTCTAACTTCACTAAGAGCTCATTTATCTAAATTTTCTAGAAAGCATCTGACGAGTATTGAATGTCTATCAGAATTGATATTTGACATCACATAACATATGTTCTTTCATAAAATGGTCTTGAAGAACTATTCTTTAGACGTCTAAAGTTAATCGTATGCTTATGAGGTAAGAACTTCCAATTTCTACTTGGGAACATGTAATTTTGCATGCTACAACATTGATTCACATCAAGTCAACAAATTATCACAACTCTTCCCCTTTATATTTGAATTTTGGTCACGAACCTAATATTTACCTTCTTACAATTTTTGGATGTGCAGTGTATATTCCAAATTCTCCACTCACAATGCAAGACGATGGGTAGTCAAAGAATTTTGGGAATATATTGGATATTAATATCCATGTATAATAAACTATCTTGAGACAACAATTGGATACTTGTTTATAATCAAGTTTGATGATTATTATT
The DNA here is from genome assembly GCA_963573325.1 of Astragalus glycyphyllos. Classification (NCBI taxonomy): domain Eukaryota; kingdom Viridiplantae; phylum Streptophyta; class Magnoliopsida; order Fabales; family Fabaceae; genus Astragalus; species Astragalus glycyphyllos. Next base: position 80,299,994 of record OY754311.1, read on the forward strand.
TGATGAATGAAATTTTCCAACATTAGGGGAAGAGAATAAGCAGCTGGAAAAAAGAGATCAGTTAGAATGATTTATCATTATCTCATATTGATCCTCAAACTAAACAATGTGAACTAGAAGTTCAAAAGATAATTCATTTTTAAAGCTTAGGAAATTATCTACCAAATGCATTAGTTGGTCCAAAAGGTGTGACCAAATCATATATATCAGTTGCTAATGCTCCAATAAAATTGATGTCTCTGTTGGACAATCTAAAATTGCAAATGAGTCTCAACTGCGCTTGAAGCGTGGTAGACCAATCGGTTCCAAAGATAAAAATCCTCGAACAATAAAAGGAGATAAAAAAAAATGGTCCAAGCGAGGATATAGAACTCTTACAGAGTCTTCAAACATGATTGACATTTCAGTTCCCGAAGAACTGACCAGGTACATAAAACTTCTAAAACTAGCGAGATCTCAATGAATTATGTCAAAAATGAAATTCAATGGAACCTAAACGAAGTCAACGTTGATGATGTTTTTACATAAAATATAGCGCTAAATGTGATAAATGATAGTGAGAATCATGAACCAAAGTCTACTAATGATTGTAGACAATGTGAATTGGCCAAAATTGAAAGATTGTAGTCCAAACACCTGAAGTTTTGAAGCCATGTTGGATACAATTTAGTTTTTATGCAAAAAGCAGAATGAGAATGATGAAATTGTGAGATACAAAGATCGACATGTTGCTCAAGGGTGGATGCGAGTAGTTTTCAGTACTTAACTAGCCTTGTAGCACATGAAGAGCTCAATTTTCAAAAGATGAATGTTGCTACAACTTATTTGTATGACTCATTTGATAGTCATAATTATTTGAAGATCCCTGAAGGATTAATATTCCAATACAAACTTTTCGGATTCTCACTCAGTTTGAATCATCCCTCCATGAGATAATATAATTTGAACACATATGGTATAATCGTCTAAATTTATATTCAAATAAAGGAGGGATACAAAAATGACATCATCTATCCTTATAATTTTATAAAAAAATATTTGGAAAAGAATTTGCTATAACTGATATGTCTATGTTGATGAAATAAATATTATCAGAACTCCTGAAGAGCTTCCAATAAAAAAAACTATAGACTGTTCAAAGAAAGAGCTCTAGATGAATGACCTCTACATGGAAAATCCCAGAAGGATTCAAGATAAAAGGAAATATCTTTAAATAAATTATTTTGTAAAACAAAGTCTCGTATTGATCTGAAAAAATTATTTATAATGAGTACATGAGTTGTATGCTAAGAATATATGAAATATCTCAGTCCCGAAAACTATGAAAGTATGCATATTACCAAATGCTATATCCCTTGATATGATAACATTATGTGATAATTAGTAGCAAAACACATATTATGGGATGCATATTTCATTACAAACCAAAACACATTAGAACAAAGTGGTATGCATATTTCAAATAAAGGAGGGACACATATGGTATAATCGTCTAAATTTATATTCAAATAAAGGAGGGATACATATTTCATTACAGACCAAAACACATTAGAACAAAGTGGTATGCATATTTCATTTTTGACTATCCTAATGAATAAATCATATTATGTATGTTACACAAATTAACCATGCAGATACAAAGTATTTTTCTGATATAGATGGAGTCAGGTCGCAAGTCAACTATTATCTACATATGGTGCATTGAAATATCTTTTTGATCTACAAAACAACCTATGGTTCTTGCTTTTTCAGTTCATGCCCAAAATGCCAACAATTCAAGGAAGATGTTTTGAAGATAATACTGACCACAAAGCTCCATTAAAAGAGGATACATCACAAGTGACAACGGAGTAGATTGCTCCATATGCACTCCGGGAGAAACTCCAAATGTTGAAATTCATATTCTGAAGTGACGCTGTTTCATTCAGGGGAGAAAAGCTGCACTCTTTTTTCCTTTGTCATGGTTTTGTCCCACTGGGTTTTCCTGAAAAGATTTTTAACGAGGCAGTCCCCACTGGCAGGATATTGTACTCTTTTTCATTCACTAGGATTTTATCCCACTAGTTTTTTTCTAGTAAGGTTTAAATGAGACATATCCTCGATGGACATCCAAGGGGGAGTGTTATGAATAATATGATAATGGATGTCCATTCCTATTACTATTAGACTTCAACTTTACTTGATGTAATGAGTTGTTAGTGGAACTTTAAGATTAATCTTTCGCTTACCTTTTCTCACCCTATAAATAGGGTTCACTCCTATGTAAAGATACACTTGTGATGAGAAATACGAAGACTCCCAACTTCTCTCATTCTCTCATATTCTCATGTTCTTCTTTTGATACAATCTTGCTTATTTCATAATTGCTTATTTTATAACAGACTTATATTTTGAAATGAATTTTAAAAGTTTATTTGAAAAATTGGAATGTGTGAGACTTCTGATTTCGATCCTAGGACTAGGTTTGCTTTTTTCTTTTTGACATAGCACTAGGTTTGCTTAGATGCTTGTAATTGTGTGCTTCTACTACTCTGTATTTTATATGCAAGACCTCCTATTTTATATTTTAAGGTATTTTTTCAATAGTAAATATTACATAATTATTATTTCTCTGGATTGTATCCTGTAATATTTTTCTGTACTAGTAACTAATAAACATGTGTATACGGTAGTAGTGTAAACAAGAGGCAAACATACTCATAACTATCACTATCTAGGAGAGTATGTCAAGTAATAATACAGGAGAGATGAGAATGAAGAAGTAAGAAAGAATAAGAATGAATGAATGAGAAGGAAGAAGAAAGGAGAAAATGTAGAAGAGAGATATATAGAGAAATTTATAGAGATTAGAGAGTATGAGAAAAAAGAAGAAAATATAGGGAAAATGTAGAAGAGAATGAGAAAGAAATGAAGAGTGAAATAAGAGAATGAGAAGAGTGTAAGAGAAAAGTTATTTATGGGCATTTTCGGACAATTTCGTCGAATTTTTTAAATAAAAAAATTAAATATTACTTTTTTTTAAATCTGACGGTAATCTAAAAAAAATTAAAAATCCATCAGAAATGTTACCGGCGGATTTTTAAAAATAAAACAAATTATTTTTTTTAAAAAAATCCATCGGTAATTTAAAAAATTATTTTTGACGGATTGACATTTTTTTTTAAAAATTAGCCAGTAATATAAAAAATCCGCCGGAAAGGTAGGGACGGAAAAAAACCCGCCGAAAATTTACCGATTGAAAAAATCTTCCAAAAATGCCAAATTTCCACAGGAAACGTACCGACAAAAAAAATTCACCGATAATACGCGTTTTTCTTGTTGTGGCTTCCTTACCAGTTGGGGTCACGTAAAAACTTCACTTCCCAAAAATAGCTTAACCGTTATGGCAATAAAGTCGTTGTTACACAGGCTGGACGTTAAATGGATCCTTCATCATCACTCGATTTGCTCACAACGACTGTTATCTTTAACCGCACCTTAATTGCTTCAACTTTCTTCTATAAATAGCTGCCAATTCAATTCCCTTGGTTACTTTCTTTCTTCTGCAAACTTGACTCTTAGCACTTGCTTGCCTTATCAACTACTATGGCTTCATCTGTTTCTTTAAATCGTGTCCACAACTATAAGGGTGACGAAGAATCGGATTCTTCCGTTAGCCGATCTTCTTCACCTCACCTCATTAAGGACCCCAATTATCCAAGAAATTCAGAACTATGTAACTCTCCATCCCTCTACCTCTGTCATTAGTAGATTGAATCTTAAATTAAACCATAAGAACCAATTCAATTCAGCTAGGCCAAATAAAAGATAGGAAAAGAACTAATGAACTACTTGAACAACCTATAAACCAAATTAGATCAATATTCTTCTTGTATAGGTTACAACTACAACAACCACATCACATGAGTGACAACTTCAAAATTACATCCTAAATTTTTCACTTATTTTCTACAGTTTTCCTAGCATCCAAGTAGATTACAAATGCGATTTAAACAACATAACATTTATAAATGGGATATCTTTTTAGTCACAGATTCATCATAATGCTTTCCTTTGATTGAATATTTAACGTCTACCTACCCCGAATTACTACATGTAATGGTTCTAATCTCAAATTCCACGCATACCCCTATATTCTCCAAAACCTCCAACTCTCTTGTAAGCAATCCAATGCACCAATTACTTTCTATGTGTCATTTGTTTATCAATTCATCGAATGCATGTAGGGCACCCTTTCTGACACTTATTGTCTATGGAAGACAAACCACTACCCATTGTAGTAGATGTGTTGGCGAATCCAATTGACAACAATGTTCAAGACGTTGTTGTTTATATAGTCATTCTTTAATTAAACTAGAGGTAAATCATGTGTGTTGCACAAGTTTGTTTATATTTTTTCTTAAAATTTATCATAATTATTATATTATTGTTTGTTTATACATCTTTGTATGTTATTTATAATAATAATAACTGTAGATTACCTTTAAAAATGTATAAAAGATTATTGATATTAAATATATAAAAATAAAATAATCAATATATCTTTATTAATTGGAAAATAAAAATAAATAAATAAATGTAGTTATATTAAATAAATCATTCCAAACAGTATAATCATATAATTTTCATGGTTTTTTAATCTTTTATTATGTTTGGTTGATCACTAAATGTTGTGCTAGAAATATTCTTATGTATGTTTTTTTGGTAAACAAAGAGGGCTTACGCCCAAAAAGAAAAACTAACAACGAGTCCTAATGTTCCGAGGCACAGGCTCCCCAGACATGTCATCAATAATCTTACTAAGAATGCCCTCAGGGGCATCTTCAAGAAAAATGATCTCCATAGAGTCGAGTTGTAGGCTGTAGTTGGCGAGCCAATCCACACAATTGTTCTCCTCTCTCCACGTATGAATGATCTCCGCATGCCAATCGCTAGTAAGGTGTAACATCATCTGCCAATTGGTGTTCAGAGGGAATGTAAGTTGTAGTTATTAACCCACTGTCAAGCTTTTCTGAAATGAAACGATGATCTATCTATATGTGCTTCGTCTAGTCATATTGAATGGGATTATGAGCAATACTAATAGCCAATTTATTATCCCAAAATAACCATTATCAGCGGTCGTACGCGGGTCAAAATAATTAGAAAGATATAAAATGTAATACAAGGTAGTTAACCTTGGTCGTCTCACAAGGACCTCTAAATTAAAGACTACCAGAATCGAGAACTGATAGATAACAATAAAAGGGGTTTTTTTAAGAAAAGAGTTTGATGTATAACGAAGAAAATCAATTAAAGAGAGGCAATCAATCCATTGGTTTTGGGTGTGTTTTAAAGCAAGCATTAAAACAGTGTGTTCAATCAATCGTGATAATGAACAAGCGCCAGTAACACAATTAACGTAATAACTGAATTCTATCATTCCTATAAACAAGCGTCATAGACTCTATCAATTCCTATCCAAACTAAGAATTGTAGCTCTATATTTTGATATTCTTCTCCACATAATTGTGTCCACACAACTTTCACTCTTCTTGAAACAAAAGTAAAAAAATATATACACTTTTCATTTTTTTTTCTTTTCTTTATGACTTTTTTTCTTTTTTTTTTGGGGAATATTTTTCTATAAAATTGTACTTGCCAAACTAGCCATTGAGAACCTATAACTAATCCAAGTGAGAACCACAATTGCAGCAACTTGAATACCCCCACACTTATGGATTTGACAATTTTCAATTCAAAGCTAATTCACCCTCTAAGAGTGGGTAATAACATCGTTTTTCACTTTTGGGCTTGTAATGAGCTATAAAACAAAGAATGAGATAAAAGGCTCAAAGGGGCTTATACAAAGGGATAAATTCATGGTGGACTTATTTGGCTAATAGCTAAGAAAAGAACAACATAGCCTAGATCATTTCAAACATGCATGTGAACAAGTGTTTCAACAAGAATCGAGTCAAGTTCTAGAGTAACTAACAAACATGAGTGAGTCACACACAACAACATAGAGAATGATAAAAGATTAGTCCATCCATTATAATGCTAAATTCTCACCCTGGACAATGACTATTAAAAATGATGGAAAATTTAGTGATCATATCCAACTTATTATAACAAGAGCAACAAGAAATAAATCAAGTCATGTCGAAACACCTATGGTCCTAGAATAGTAAAATGACTCTCAACATATGCTAAGAACTCATGGAAAGACATGCAAAAGTAACATTTTTTTCTTTTTTTATAGTTAAAAATTAAAAACATAAATACTAAAACACACACCCCCACACTTAAATCACACAATGTACCCAATGTGAGCAACAAGTATAACTTAAGAATAAGAAGAAAACAAACTCCCTCTTGAAGGTGGGAGAACTTGAAGCTTGTGTCCGAATGGTATTCCCGAAGAAGTCTCTTTTATGATGACTGCACACATATTTGGTAACCTTCTTCCTCCACATATCCAAAATTAAGGGTCTGAGTTGTATCGGTGTTTGCCATACTTTCTCGCTAGGAATGTCCACTGAGGTCCATCTGATACCTTTCTTATGTTCGCTTAGAATTGGAGGCAGCTTTTCCTGTTCAGATTCAAGGTTAGTTGAAATAATCAAAGAAAAATTTCACTTCCCTCTAAATATGCATATTTCAAATTTTCAAGGAGTGATTTGAGATCTACAACATGTGGTTCCTCAATGGTAACTGATTAACTGCAGTGGTTAACTGTCCAAATATTGTCTCCAATTTCTTAAGTGTGAAATCTGTTCTTTGTTGAAATTGGAGATTTTGAATAGTCATCTGCCTCACAAGGTCTTCCAATGAAGTTTCATATCTAGCAACCATGTTATGAGTACCAGAATAAAAAGAAGGAGAATCTCTGAACATAAGTAAAATCAGGAAAATATCAAAATAAATGGAACAAATCAGAAAATTCAATCTATGTCCTAATGCTAAAATTAAGGAAGAAAATAAAAAACAAATCAAATCTAATCTAATCTTAAAATTAGAAAAACACCACTAAAAATCTAATAAAAATGGATTTTTCTTAATACGAAAAATTAGAAAAAATTAAAACAAAAATATAAAGAAGGAATTTCGTATTTTGCGGCCTCATCTCCCTAAAGAGAGTCCTACTCCTTGATTGTTTTTGATTATCTGACCAATTTTCGAAGCAATCTCACCAGATGAGCCAAAATCAACAGAACCTGCAAAGAAACAAAACTAAAAAACAAAGGTTAGTGGTTAGTGGGGTTCTTATTTTGGTAATTCCTAGTCAGAGGTCCCCGACAATGACACGAATTTGGTCAGCGGTCGTACGCGGGTCAAAATAATAAGAAAGATATAAAATGTAATACAAGGTAGTTAATTTTGGTCGTCTCACAAGGACTTCTGAATTAAAGACTACCAGAATCGAGAACGGATAGATAACAATAAAAGAGGTTTTTTTTAGGAATAGAGTTTGACATTTAACGAAGAAAATCAATTAAAGAGAGCCAATCAATTCATTGGTTTCGGGTGCGTTTCTTGGATTTATCATCAAATCTAAAATAAAGATTCGTGCAAGGTTTGGTAATTCTTGATTGATCATAAACTTAGTGAACAAGCATTAGTCAGTTAATCCAAATTCACACCATTTTAAAGCAAGCATCAAAATAGTGTGTTCAATCAATGGTGATAGTGAGCAAGCGCTAGTAACACAATTAATGTCATAACTGAATTCTATCAATCCTATAAACAAGTGTCATAGACTCTATCAATTCCTATCCAAACTAAATTAAACAAGCGATAAAATATTTGAATAGTGAAAATTGTAAAACAGAGTCATGATTAAGTGAGTAAGCAAAACAGAATCATACAACGAATCACATAAGCAAATCACAGAGTTTGAGTAATTAAGCAAAACACAAACTGAATTTGCAGCAAGACTTACGTAGATGAAATTGATAGAGGAAGAATTAAAACCTTAAAAGCGAAAGAAAAATTAAGCACTGAACTTCAAAATCCTTACAAGAAACATCCTTCACCAATAGATTGATTTAGGGCTTTAAGCTTTCATGGAGGTTAGGGCACCAAACGTAAAATGTATATTAGGAATGCGTAAGAGAGATAAAAAAAGGCTCTGAAAAGTGTATTTAGTTTGAGAGAACGAAATACCTAAATCCCTAAACGAGTTCTATGATAAAAGCCAGTTAACAAACTAATATTCGGCCCAAAACCCGGTTTGTACTATACTGTTTGGCATTTCATAGTTTTTACTATAAGTCTTCAGAATTGAGTTTTGAGCGCAACATAAGAATTGTAGCTCCCTTCCTTAACTTTCAAATGCATGCTTGCACGCCTCAATCGGATAACGATAGCCAAAGTTATGGCCTGCAGAGTAGACAGAGGTCAATATGCAATAAAAACAATAATTAATCAAGAAATTGTTATACTGCTCAAATAAGACCCAAAGTCTAGAAACGTGCTAAGTCTTAAATATTAGGCAGAGAACACAATCAAAAACAACCAGTGAAAAGCTATAAAGTGTGCATTAAAATGAACTGATCAGCAGACAATAAAATCTGAAATGTTACCTTTAAGACATTTCAGAGATATACTTTGATAAACTTGATTAAGATAACTGAATATATCAAAGAACTATAACTGACAAAGGATGATAGGTTTTCATATCATAAATTCAAAATTCGAACTTGTACTTAAGCCCCAGAGTACAAGGTTCGATTCCCACGGAAGGCAAAAACTCTACATGGGGGGTAGAGAAGGTCATGATGTACACTTGTGGGTAGCCTACTAAGTCAGAAAAGGGCCCAGGGTGTTACAAAAAAAGGCGCGCTCAATTGGTAGTGGGAATGCATTCAACTTGTACTTAAGCCCCTAGGGTACATGTTCGATTCCCCCGGAAGGCAAAAACTCTACATGGGGGGTAGAGAAGGTCATGATGTACACTTGTGGGTAGCTGTTGCTTGAAAACGTGAACGTTCTTTTGTGCAAGTGTACACAATCGTAACAAGTAATATAATGAAAGTAGTGATCATTCCCACGAGGATTAATTTGCCAAACAAGAGTTTAATCAAAGTAACAATTAGTGATTTTAGTAACAAAAGTAAATGACACACAATTGGTTGGGTAACAAGTAACAAACAACTAAAAAGGTATTAGGGTAGTGGAAATCAGATTTGGGACAAGTTGAGATGCACTATGTCAATAAATCCATTACAATGATCAGAATGCTGTGTTAAGTGCTGCAGCACTAGATGCTGCCGCAATGCGCATAATTCCTTAATGCAATACACTAGGCTTTAGTCACTCTGACGTATTCCTAACTAACAGAGAATGATTATTACCCTAGGCTACTGAAGAACAAGCAGCGTTACACCTAAGTGTTGTATCTCATGGCTTATGCCTCTTCTATTCCTAGAACTCAAGCAAGGAGCACATGTATTCCTAATAGTGCAACATACCATGTTATCTTGTGAAGATCTAAATACAAACCATTCCTGAGAGTGTATTTCTACCTAGATTAGACGGCCAATCCTAATCTAAGATGGATAAATTAAAACACACAAGATAAAGTGCTCAACACAATAACACAAGCATTAAAATCAAAGTAACTTCATTAAATTCATAAAAGCATCCCAACTACAGAGGTTTAGCTCATATTGAGCTTACACAACATTACAACTAAACTAAACATCAAGGGAAGTAGAAATTTCATACTAAAACCCGAGAAGAGAAGTTCAACTACAAGTCTTGATACTGAGACAGCTTCAATGGTGATCCACCAAGCAATTCCAGCTCTCAAAATGTAGCTCCTTCGAAGTTGAAGTAGATCTAACGTTGCTGCAGCAATCAGTATCCCAGCAATTGATTCTAAGTAACAATGGAGGCACGAAATCAAAAGACTATTCCTATACCTCTGAAATTCGGCTTGACCTAATTTTGGGGGTGAGTGCCTTTATATAGGGAAGGCCTTGGGATGAGAGAAACCCTAAATGGTGGAGGCACATTTTGTCCTTTTCAAGGCACAATGTCCTTTTTGCCCAAAACCCTAGGTCATTCACGCATCACCAATGATTGGCACGCACACCCACGCATGACACACGCTGACAACTGTCCTTGCCTTGATTTCCGTGTTTCTTGCTACATTCTCTCTCATGTTGCGTAAAATGGCAATGCTGCCACACAGGTGCTGCAGCAATTAAACACACATATTAAACCACAATTGGGCACAAAAGTGCCCATTAATAACATAATTAAGCTTGCACCTTTAATTATTCTAAACTAACATATTTACAACATTAATCACTAAATTGCTTGAGAATTAACAATGATTTAAGCTTGAAATAAGAGGTAATAACAATCATATTTGATTGTTATCACACCCCCAAACTTGAACCATTGCTTGTCCTCAAGCAATGACACTTGACATAGACAAGCAAAATATCAGCAACAAACCAGATAGTTGCATTAATCATAAAGGCACACAAAACAGAATATTAAGCTGAGCATAGAACTTTCAGATTGGTCACTCAACTTGCAAACCCACTGAATGATAAGTTCCCTAAATTACTTCTGTTCAGTAGTGTGTGTGTGTGGCATTCAACTCAGTTCAAAACATAGCAAGGTTCAAAACTTCACTTAACTAAAGACTAGAGAGGTTTTCTTTTTAGATAGCCAAAGATGCTTCAAAACTAAGGGTAGACTAACAATTCAGCACAGAAAGGGGGGATAAGCATGACAAAGGACTTTGATTTAGCAATTATAGGATTCTAGGCCAGTTCACTTATTACAACTGAAATTTCAATGCTGCAGCAACAGTTGCTGCAGCAATACAGACTAGAACAGAATTTTAAAAACACACAATACTTGACATTGATGTTGCATTGCCCTTATTCTATCCTCACTTTTCACACAGGCTGACTGCTGATTTCGACTGAAACCAAAGTGTGTCACCACAAATTGGCCTCCCTACTTCACAATCAACCTAACTACCATTTATCATCCTTTTGACTGAAACTATAATGTGTCTCAACAGAATAGCCTCCCTACTCAGTTCAAAATGGCAGCTTATTGCACTATTTTCTTTTTCTTTTTCTCTTATTACTTACTTTTTTTTTAATGGGCAATGACAACAATTACACATATTTACAACAGAATACAACGACTTGACTATGTGCACTTGACCTAAACCCATTCCTTCATGCTTTGCCTTAATATAACTTAAAGAACCCCCAAACTTAGTTTCTTATGCTACCCTAAGTTTTTAATAAAAATTTGGCAAGTCTCTAAGTTTACCTGCAACTAGCTTAGCTTCAAATCATTTCTAACTTACTAAGTCATTCCTAAGTTTCATGCAAAGTGTAAAAACAGGAGCAATATAGTTCACTCATAAACAGGGGCACTAATCACTCAATTCTCACCAGTTCATCACTAAGTTTTGCTCATCTAAACAACTGAAATTAAAAACTTTCATTCAACTAACTAGGCATACTGATATATTACAATGACCATAGGTCCTCCCTCCCCCACTTAAGACCTTGCAGTGTCCCCACTGCTCATGAAATATAAGGGAGAGGCCTATTTTAAAGCAAAACAGAAATAAAAACAAACAAACACAGCTATTGAATGCAAACACGAACACGACACATTCAACAATTTATTTAACTTCAAAGACTAACAAGATAAAGACAGAAATTTAAAGACAGAATTTAAAAGATAAGGGTGCAGGGGCTCCTCATTTGTTCCTTGGGCTTTGCCTTGTTGCAGTGCCTCTTCTGACTGGCCTCTTTACTCTTGGAGATTTGATCACAGGGGCTTCTGGTGCCTTTGGGGTTTCTGCTGCTGCAGCACTGGGTTGCTGCAGCACTGGACCTGCATCTGCAACAGCAGGGCCAGTAGCAGAAACACTTGCCTTCTTTTGGGCAATCACCAAGTCCAGAGCATCCTTTCATCTCTTTTCATATTCAGCCAATTTCTCAGCTTCAATTGCTGCAGCATCAGCTGCTGCAGCATCTTTAATTCCTGTCAGCACTGATTCCACAGTAGCAGCAACAGCAGTGTCTTCCTCAGCAGTTATCTCTTCAATATTCAGCTCAACATCTTCAGGCACAACAGACATCTTCCTCCTTTTGGGGGCATGCTTGGTTCTCATTCTCTTAGAGGGTGAGAACATTGGGCTTTCAACATCAGCATCTGCAACATCAGTTGCTGCAGCAACAGGCACATCAGCAGTTTCAGGGACTTTTTCTGGTTGGCTTTCTTGTGGTGGATTTGTGGGTTGTGGTGGTTGATTTTCTGGGATTGGAGAGGTGATGGGGGTTGATGGTGGTGGAATGGTAGATGTGGGGGCTAGTTTGGCAGTTTTGGTGATATGAGATGGGGATGGTGGTGGATCCATTTCAATATCAGTGGCATCTTTGGATTCATCTTCACTGTTAGTCTCAGAACCTTCTCCTTCAACTGATTCATCATCCTCACTGTCATCCTTCCTATTCAACTCCTTCATTATCTCTCTGTTTTCTTCCTTTTCCCCTTCACTTAATGTTTCATCAGACTCAGAAATTAGAAGCTCTTCTTCTTCTTCACCCACCTTCTTCTTTCCCCTTTTTATGTCCTTCCTCTTCCTCTTTTTCTCAACAACTTCCTCTGGCATATCCTCCTCAACACCAGCATCTTCAAATAAATCTTTATCAATTACCTCTTCATCAAGCACCCACTCAGGAAAAGATGGTGCTTCGACTCCAATATCAACTTGCAAATTTGCAGCAAACAAGGCCTTCAACCACTCCTGCTGCTTCCTCATAAACTCCCAGACAGAGCGTTGCTGCAGTATGAACTGTGGCAGCATGGTGGGATCACCAGATACTGCAGCAACCTTAGGCTTTGATTTCAGAACAGTAGGGAAAGCAGCAAGAGGGAATCCTTTTTTCTCCCCCTTCATTTCAACACCAGCTTTAATACATAAATCAGTAATCAAGCAGGGAAAGAAAAGATACCCAGTATTTTTGGAATAGCAAATCAGGATCTCCCTTGAAATTAATCTTCCAACATCAACGTCCTTTGCAACCAAAATTGCGTCCAGCAGCATCATTCTTTCCTTTTCAACATTTGTGGTGTGAGAAGTTGGCAGTAGAGTGTGCTTGACAAAGTTAAACTAGACCATTGCTTCATGGTTGAAGTTGCTTCTCTTAACCTTGAATTCGTTGGCACTGCAGGGTTCCCATGGAGTACCAAGAATTGTGATGTTCTTCTTGACTGCTTCCATCTCCTTCTTGCCCCATTTTTCAAGATTCTTTGCAAACGTGAGGCCATGGTAACTCAGACCTAGACATTCATTGATCATCATTGAGTCGAACTTGATGATTACTCCTCTGACTTCTGAAAAGAATTGGGGCTTTCCATCTTTTTCTGGCGCAATCCCCGCATAAAACTCACTAACCACAGAGGGGTAGAAGTATTTTGGTTGCTGCACCAACTGCTCCCAACCTAATGCCTTCACAACAGATGCGAGCGCATCAGATGCATTTGTCAGCGAGAATCCCCTTTCTGCCCAGAAATTCATAGTAGAGAACTTTTCCATAGCAGATACTTCCTAATTTTTCATGCTTCTTCACCTTGCATGACTTGATTCACCACGGCCAAAGGATGTTTGGCCCTTTCCAGAAGATTTGTTAGCACTGACCTTAGTTCTCACCATTCTTGGTCAAAGATTGAAGTTAAAAACGTAAATGTGAGTGAGAGATTTGGGTGATTTGGGAACGAGGGTTTGCTGTTTAGAGGGTTACAACTTCTTGATCGCAATTGAAGAGGAAATTGTGGGAATATTGGAGAGAGTGGGTGGTTATAAAGCTGAGGGGATGGGACGGTTTTGGTAAGGGCGTAATGCATAAATGCACTAGCCGTTGGATGAAGGGCTATGTGTATGGTGGATAATGAGTGATTGGACGGTTATGTGACCGATTGGACAACACACTGTCACACACAGGCTTTGGGTGAATAACTGCCATTATTTTATTTTTTTCCTTTACTGCTCTCTATTGCTGCAGCAACGTTGCTGGAAGCAATGCTGCAGCACCAACTGCTGTCACACCCTCAAACTTCAACTTGCTGAAATTTTAATTCCTGCAACAAACACCAAACAAACAAAACAACTAATTTATTAGATTAAAAACTCTGGGCTGCCTCCCAGTAGCGCTTGGTTTAAGAGTCCTCAGCCAGACTTCCTTCTTAGATCATGGGTCTTGGATCATGGTGATGAAACTGCATCTCACCACTGATTCACCATAGTATTTCTTTACTCTTTGCCCATTAACCTTGAAGGTATTTCCACTTGAATCATTATACAAATCCACAGCTCCATGAGGGTACACTTTTGCCAATTTGAACGGCCCAGACCACCTAGACTTGAGTTTTCCAGGGAATAGTTTAAGTCTTGAGTTAAACAATAACACTTGATCACCTTCCACTAATTCCCTTTTTTGAATCTTTTTATCATGCCATGCCTTGGTCTTGGCCTTGTACAATGCTGAGTTCTCATATGCAAAGTGCCTCATCTCTTCCAATTCATTCAATTGTAATAGCCTAGCTTCCCCTGCCTTTGTATGATCAAAATTGAGCTTTTTGATAGCCCAATGCGATTTGTATTGAAGCTCCAAAGGCAGATGGCAAGCCTTGCCATACACAAGTCTGTAGGGGGACATTCCCAAAGGAGTTTTGTAAGCAGTCCTATAAGCCCATAAAGCATCATCAAGATGATTTGACCATTCCTTTCTGGTAGGCCCTACCATTTTCTCCAACATTCTCTTGATCTCTCTATTAGACAACTCTGCTTGACCACTTGTTTGAGGATGATATGCTGTTACAATCTTGTGCTTAACCCCATATTTGGCCAAGAGATTTTCAATCAATTTGTTGCAAAAATGAGAACCTTCATCACTGATTATTGCTCTTGGAGTTCCAAACCTTGTAAAAATGTTTCTCAATAAGAACTTGCTAACAGACTTTGCATCATTGTTAGGTAAAGCAACTTCTTCAACCCACTTTGATACATAATCTACAGCAACAAGGATGTAAGAGTTGCCAAAAGAGGGAGGAAAAGGTCCCATGAAGTCCATACCCCAAACATCAAAGAGTTCAACCTCTAAGATGTTTGACAATGGCATTTCATTTTTGTGTGATATATTTCCACTCCTCTGGCATCTATCACATTTCTTAACAAACTCATGAGCATCCTTGAAAATTGTAGGCCAAAAATAACCAGATTGAAACACCTTTGCGGCTGTCCTTAAACCTCCAAAGTGTCCTCCATATGCTGCAGAATGGCATTGCTGCAGCACTCCTTGTTGTTCTTCATCAGCCACACATCTTTT
The DNA here is from genome assembly GCA_963573325.1 of Astragalus glycyphyllos. NCBI lineage: Eukaryota > Viridiplantae > Streptophyta > Magnoliopsida > Fabales > Fabaceae > Astragalus > Astragalus glycyphyllos. The sequence goes on from OY754311.1 coordinate 80,315,356, forward strand.
TAGTAACTGATCAGGGCATTTCTTATACAGATAAGGTTCATCCCAGAAATACTGCTTGATTGTGTGGAAGAACCTCTTCTTTTGCTGATAATTTAAATTACATGGCACCACTTTGCTTACTAGGAAGTTAACAATGTCTGCATACCAAGGTGCTGCAGCAGCAACGGCTAACAACTGCTCATCAGGGAAGCTTTCCTTGATTTCTCCAAAATGATTACCTGCACTATCACCTTCCAATCTAGACAAATGATCAGCAACTTGGTTCTCCACCCCCTTTTTATCTTTTATTTCCAAATCCAACTCTTGGAGGAGGAGAACCCATCTTATTAGCCTAGGTTTTGCATCTTTCTTAGCAATCAAATACTTAATGGCAGAGTGATCAGTGAAAACAATTACTTTTGTGCCAACTAAGTATGATCTAAACTTATCAAATGCAAAAACCACAGCTAATAATTCTTTTTCAGTGGTAGTGTAATTTAATTGAGCTTCAACAAGTGTTTTGCTAGCATAATAAATAGAATGAAAGACTTTATCATACCTTTGGCCAAGGACAGCACCTATGGCATAATCACTAGCGTCACACATGAGCTCAAAAGGCTTGCTCCAATCAGGAGTCACTATCACTGGGGCAGTAACTAGAGCATTTTGAAGTTTCTGGAATGCTACAGCACATGAGTCATCAAACACGAATGGAGTGTCATGCTGCAGCAATTGACATAATGGCTTTGAAATTTTAGAGAAGTCCTTGATGAACCTCCTATAGAATCCAGCATGTCCTAAGAAACTTCTAACACCTTTGACATTTGTTGGAGGATGCATCTTCTCAATCACCTCAACTTTAGCTTTGTCAACCTCAATTCCCTTCTTTGAGATTTTGTGTCCCAACACAATACCCTCTTGGACCATGAAGTGGCATTTCTCCCAATTCAAGACCAAGTTGGTTTCTTCACATCTATCCAGAATCTCTTCTAAGTTGTCAAGGCACAATTGGAATGTTTCTCCAAAGACAGAGAAATCATCCATAAACACCTCCATAGATTTTTCAATGAATTCAGAAAAGATTGACATCATACACCTTTGAAATGTTGCTGGGGCATTGCACAACCCAAATGGCATTCTCCTGAAAGCAAAAGTACCATAAGGACAAGTGAAAGTAGTCTTTTGTTGATCTTCAGGCACTATAGCTATTTGATTGTAGCCAGAGTAACCATCCAAAAAGCAATAGAACTCCTTGCCAGCAAGTCTATCAAGCATTTGGTCTATGAATGGTAGAGGGAAATGATCTTTTCTTGTAGCCTTGTTGAGTTTCCTATAATCCATACAAATCCTCCAACCAGTAACTGTTCTTGTGGGAATAAGTTCATTCTTCTCATTGGCTACCACTGTGACCCCTCCTTTCTTTGGAACACATTGCACAGGACTCACCCATGCACTATCAGTGATAGGATACACAATGCCAGCATCTAACCATTTGATGATCTCCTTTTTCACCACTTCTTTCATGATAGGATTTAGTCTCCTCTGCCCTTCAATGCTGTTCTTAGCATTTTCATCAAGAATGATCCTATGCATGCAGATGGTAGGACTAATCCCCTTTATGTCAGCCATTTGCCACCCAATTGCCTTCTTATGCCTCTTTAGGGTAGTAATGAGATCATGCTCTTGACTATTGGATAGGTCAGAAGCAATGATCACAGGCAATGTATCATTTTCCCCTAAATAGGCATATTTCAGGTGATTGGGTAACTCTTTTAATTCAAGCACAGGAGGTTTTTCAATAGAAGGCATATTCTGTTTGAGATTAGAATCCCCTAGATCAAGAGATTCATAATGCCTACTCCATAATTCTTTCACCTCAACCTCCTTGTGCACAATACCTTCTTCCACAAGTTCACTCTTATCAATGTCAGCAAGAGCTTTCACCAGATGATCACTTTGCTTGTAGAAGTGCTGTTGAACCACAGAATCAAGAGACATCACAAAAGAGCACTCCTCAGTTCCTTGGTCAGGGAGCTTGAGAGCATTCAACACATTAAACTTAATCTCTTGATCATTGACTCTCATAGTCAATTCTCCTTTTTGCACATCAATTAGAGTCTTTCCAGTAGCCAAGAAAGGTCTTCCAAGAATAATAGGTACCTCCTTATCTGCAACAAAATCTAAAATTACAAAGTCAGCAGGAAATACAAATTTATCAACCTTTATCAGAACATCCTCAATAATTCCTTCTGGATGAGCAACAGATCTATCAGCAAGCTGTAAGGTAACAGTTGTAGGTCTGGCAACACCTATACCAAGCTGATCAAAAATAGACTTAGGCATCAAATTGATGCTTGCACGTAAATCACAAAGAGCTCTGCTAGTATAAGTTTCACCAATTGAGAATGGAATAGTAAAACTGCCTGGATCCTTCAACTTGCTTGGAAGCTTGTTCTGCATGATCATACTACACTCTTCTGACATAGCTACTGTTTCAAACTCCCCAAGTCTCTTCCTTTTGGAAAGCACATCTTTCATAAACTTTGCATAATTGGGCATTTGTTGAAGTGCTTCTACCAAAGGAACATTGATGTGAAGTTGTTTCAGCACCTGCAGAAATTTTCCAAATTGCTTATCTTGTTGAGCCTTTTTCAACCTTTGAGGATAAGGTGGATCAGGCAAAACTTGATCAGCAATCTTTGATGGAATTGCTGCAGCATCAACTGTGACAGAATCTGGTGCTTTTTGTTTCTCTTTTTTATCTTTTTCTTTTATTGCATTTCCATCACTAGAATCAGTTGATGGTCCTTTCAAGTCCTTCCCACTCCTTAAAGATATAGCCTTGACTTGTTCCTTTCCCTTAGAAGATGTTGGTTCAGTAGTGGAAGGTAATGCTCCACTAGGTCTTTGGGTCAGGGCAGTGGCTATTTGACCAAGTTGATTCTCCAAGTTCTTGATTGCAGCTCCTTGGGTTTGATACTGAGTTTTAGTTTCATTCATGAAAGCCTTCAACATAAGTTCCATAGAGCTCTCTTCTTTTGCCTTGGATGGAGCAGGTGTTCCCGGTGGTGTTGCAGGAGCTGTAGCAGGTGTTGCATTGTTGCTCCATTTAAAATTAGGATGGTTCTTCCACCCAGGATTGTAGGTACGAGAATAAGGATTATTGTTCTTGTCATACCCAACATAGTTGACTGAAATAGGGTTTGCAGGGCATTCTTCATACAAATGGCCTCCTCCACAGTACACACAACTAGCAGAACCCACTGGTGTTTGTTCAATTGTTGCCACTTTAGTTTCTAGTACAGATTCAATTGCTGCAGCAGGTGTTGCACTCATATTTTTGATCATGTTGGACAAGGATGTAACCTGAGCAGATAAAGTAGTAACCTCACTCACTTCATGCATACCAGCAACTTTCTTTTGAGCACTAATCCTGGCTGTTGGCCATTGATAACTGTTTGCAGCAATAGTTTCAATAAGATCATAAGCATCTTGGTAAGAGCCATTCAGCAAGACTCCACCAGAAGAAGCATCAAGCATCAGTCTAGTTTGAGGTTCCAACCCATTGTAGAAAGTTTCCATTTGAACAACCACAGGCAACCCATTATGTGGACATTTTCTTAACAATTCTTTGAATCTTTCCCATGCTTCAAACAATGTTTCAAATTCAGTTTGTCTAAAAGATGTAATTTCAGTTCTCATCCTGGCATTCTTGATAGGTGGAAAATATTTTGTCATAAATTTTTCAGCCATCTCATTCCAAGTAGTGATAGAGTTAGGTTCCAAGGAATTTAACCAAACCTTAGCTCTATCCTTCAAGGAATAAGGAAAAAGTTTAAGTTTAAAAGCATCATCACTTACACCAGGGAGAATGAAATTACTACAAACTTCTACAAATTGTTTTAAATGCAAATGTGGGTCCTCAGTAGGTCCTCCACCAAATTGCCCTATTGTTTGAAGCATTTGAAACATCATAGGCTTAAATTCAAAATGATTTGTGGCAAGTTCAGGCCTTACTATGCTAGTTTGCATAGTGTGAGGGTCAAAAATTGCATAATCCCTCATAGGTCTGTCCCTGTCATTAGCCATGCCTATAACTGTTTCATTCAAAACTTGTCTCACATGTTCAGGTTGCTCAGTGGCAGCTAAAGTATGTCTATCAGAACCATGGTTGCTAGGAGGTGGTGTGTTTCCATGATTAGAAGGTGGTGGTGTAGCCATATTGACAGCTCTTCCCAAAGAAATCAGACCAGAATGGTCGTGTCCCCTTCTCAAAGCTCTAAACAGTCTTTCTATCTCAGGATGAAGTTGATATTCTGGTGATCTGCGTCTGTACATATGCTGCAGCAACAGTTGCTGCAGCAATTAACTTACTGAAACAACCAAAAACAGAGCACCAGAATTAGCAACAGAAGAAATCACTAAATTGCCAATTAATTAAACAGTGTTTAATCAATTTAATCCCCGAAAACGGCGCCAAAAACTTGTTGCTTGAAAACGTGAATGTTCTTTTGTGCAAGTGTACACAATCGTAACAAGTAATATAATGAAAGTAGTGATCGTTCCCACGAGGATTAATTTGCCAAACAAGAGTTTAATCAAAGTAACAATTAGTGATTTTAGTAACAAAAGTAAATGACACACAATTGGTTGGGTAACAAGTAACAAACAACTAAAAAGGTATTAGGGTAGTGGAAATCAGATTTGGGACAAGTTGAGATGCACTATGTCAATAAATCCATTACAATGATCAGAATGCTGTGTTAAGTGTTGCAGCACTAGATGCTGCCGCAATGCGCATAATTCCTTAATGCAATACACTAGGCTTTAGTCACTCTGACGTATTCCTAACTAACAGATAATGATTATTACCCTAGGCTACTGAAGAACAAGCAGCGTTACACCTAAGTGTTGTATCTCATGGCTTATGCCTCTTCTATTCCTAGAACACAAGCAAGGAGCACATGTATTCCTAATAGTGCAACATACCATGTTATCTTGTGAAGATCTAAATACAAACCATTCCTGAGAGTGTATTTCTACCTAGATTAGACGGCCAATCCTAATCTAAGATGGATAAATTAAAACACACAAGATAAAGTGCTCAACACAATAACACAAGCATTAAAATCAAAGTAACTTCATTAAATTCATAAAAGCATCCCAACTACAGAGGTTTAGCTCATATTGAGCTTACACAACATTACAACCAAACTAAACATCAAGGGAAGTAGAAATTTCATACTAAAACCCGAGAAGAGAAGTTCAACTACAAGTCTTGATACTGAGACAGCTTCAATGGTGATCCACCAAGCAATTCCAGCTCTCAAAATGTAGCTCCTTCGAAGTTGAAGTAGATCTAACGTTGCTGCAGCAATCAGTATCCCAGCAATTGATTCTAAGTAACAATGGAGGCACGAAATCAAAAGACTATTCCTATACCTCTGAAATTCGGCTTGACCTAATTTTGGGGGTGAGTGCCTTTATATAGGGAAGGCCTTGGGATGAGAGAAACCCTAAATGGTGGAGGCACATTTTGTCCTTTTCAAGGCACAATGTCCTTTTTGCCCAAAACCCTAGGTCATTCACGCATCACCAATGATTGGCACGCACACCCACGCATGACACACGCTGACAGTTGTCCTTGCCTTGATTTCCGTGTTTCTTGCTACATTCTCTCTCATGTTGCGTAAAATGGCAATGCTGCCACACAGGTGCTGCAGCAATTAAACACACATATTAAACCACAATTGGGCACAAAAGTGCCCATTAATAACATAATTAAGCTTGCACCTTTAATTATTCTAAACTAACATATTTACAACATTAATCACTAAATTGCTTGAGAATTAACAATGATTTAAGCTTGAAATAAGAGGTAATAACAATCATATTTGATTGTTATCAATGTCAACACTGATTCCACTTGTGGGTAGCCTACTAAGTCAGAAAAGGGCCCAGGGTGTTACAAAAAAAGGCGCGCTCAATTGGTAGTGGGAATGCATTGAACTTGTACTTAAGCCCCTAGGGTACATGTTCGATTCCCACGGAACGCAAAAACTCTACATGGGGGGTAGAGAAGGTCATGATGTACACTTGTGGGTAGCCTACTAAGTCAGAAAAGGGCCCAGGGTGTTACAAAAAAAGGCGCCTTTTTTTGGTAATGTGAGTACCTCTGTAAGCGCTCAAAGAGCTTTGAGGCCTATCCTGATCCTGTTGAGCCCCTGGAGCCCAACTCACCTAAACTTTTGTAATAAAAAACGAACAATAATCTAGAGAAAAATCGATCGCTGAAAAAGCGCAAAAGCAAACCTGGAATGAAAGTTTCATTCGCTAAGCCAACCCACTGTAGTTTACCATTTCTTAGCGCTTTCATTCTCGTTTCACAAATTCTTTTCTGGTTCATCACCCATTGAAGGATAAAAGAAAAGAATAGTTCAGTTACACAATGAGGACCTATATATACAAAGAAAAAAATAGAGGATGCAATTAGTATATAGAAAATGGGCTTAGAAATGTAAATAATGGCGCAATAGCCAATAGCCAATAACCAATAGCAAATATTAACGCAGAGACAAAAAAAAACCGTTCATAGCTTTTTTCTAAAGATAATCACTTTTTTAGTAATTAGTACATATTAAGAAATTTTATATTTGATTTCTACCACTAACTCTTTCAGATATAGATCCGGTTTGTCATAGCCTTTTTCTAAAGGTAATCACTTTTTTTAATAAAATAATCACTTTTAAAACTTTTCTATCCATTTTTTATTACTTTCTATAAAAATGAAAATCTAAAAATAATCTAAAAGTAGCTTTAAATAATAATTTGTTTTGAGTAGCTTCTCATAAAATGATTGTATTTTAAGAACGACTTTTGAGTAGCTTGTCATAAAAATTACTTGTAATTTATCTTCGACCTCACGAAACAATGAAGACAAAAATTAGTAAGTGTTATGCTTTTCGCTAGCAGTGTTTTCCTTGAAGTTCTCGAGGCTTTGGACCATGTCAGTTAAGAACAAAAATAACTAATAAAATTCACAAAATATAAAGTGTACTATCACCAATTGTGCATGCCTTTAGACAGTCAAGATATAGCAACTTTAATTTGTTGATATAACCATCACTCTCTCTATGAATTTATTTTCCGTTAAATATGAAATAATTATTTTATATCATTTTCCATTCCAAAAAAAGATAAAACAAAGTTAAATTATTCAAAATTAAAGTGAAAAAACAACAACTACTACTAAAATTATAGGCTAAATATAAGTTATAATTTTTAAACATGATGCATTTATTACATTTTGGTACAAATGAAAATACGCTCTCATATTTTATTTTGTATCCTTACACTTACAAACATTTTTTTTTTTGCAATTAAAGACAATAATTCTTGAACCTAGCAACAAATCCTTGCAACCAGATTGAAATGCTTATTATTTATTATTTTGTAACCAAAAAAAATCCTTGCAACCAGAAATAACTAACGCGGTATGACTAAGAGAAATGACAAACAATCCAATATACAATCATGACATTCAATTCAAAATTATGAGGAAAATGCTTCAAATCAACCTGAGATGTCATCGTAGTTTAAAATAATTCATATTGCTTATTGACCACCAAATATATATTCGGGAGAACCAATCACATTTTAAACGCTGAGAATGTTATGAACAATAATAATACCCATAAAATGAGAATATGAGAATATCATATACAATTATTGAGATTAGGATTAAGGATGTACATAAGTTTCCTATTTCATGTTTATGTTAATAACTTTCCAAATTTTAATTGCATAATTATTATGGGATCCTTTATATTTATTTAAAAAACATCATTAATGCTAAGTAATCCATGAGATGACACTTGGAATAACATTTATGAGAGATCATTCTCAAATCTATATAAATAACAAATGAGAATAATCTCATTGATTATTTTAACAAATGGCACCCATATAGCCATTTGGCAATTAATGATATCTCTAAATAAATTAAAAAATAATAATATAATATAATTATATTATTTTAAAATATTATATCACACAATCATTAAGTAACATGTGTAACGTTCAAAATTTTTTAATAGAATTAAATGACAAAAAGAAAGATGTTTTTTTTTTTAATTCAAATCTCTCCAAAAAAATATGGCTATAAATAGCCAAGTTTAGGTGATGGTTTGATTCACTCTCCACACCATCACCTCTTCTTCAAAAGCTATCGATTTGTGTATCATGGTTATTTCACTTTTCATGGATGTTTCTTCTTAATCATTTGGATATATCATGTTGAAGGAGGTGAATAGTAATGCTATTAGGCGATATATGGGTTTTTGTATAAGTTCATCTTATTGCTATTAGATTATTATATGACATGTTGTCAATTAGGTTTTTTATGATATATCCATTTTTCATTCCTAGTGTACCTCATCTTATGTAAATAACCATATTTAATGGTATGTAAATCCCCATATTGTAAATGAATGTTGAAATAGTTGATACATATTGTACGTGAACGGTGTGTGTTGGTGTTGAGTTGAAATTTGTTGAGTTTTTCTGAATCATTTGGATAAAACATGTTGAGGTAGGTGAATACTATTCATATTAGGGGATATATGGGTGTAGGGGTGTCAAAATCCACATTTGGAAATTCCAAGTTGAAAGAGTTGAGTTGAATAATTCTTTTACATATGGATATATGGGTGAATCTACTATTCGAACTTTGTGGTCAAAACTAATTCTTTTACATTTGGATATATGGGTGTAGGGGTGTCTAAATCCACATTTGTTTTCATCATTTACAAAGTATCACCATAAAAGGATTTGGCTATTTCATGATTCTACACATAATCATGAAATAGCCAAATCCTATTTGTCTAACTTAATTTGTGCATTATATTACTTGAGATAAATGGTGTTTTTTATTTAAATATGGGCAATGATTTGTCGAATTAGAATTACAAGTCGAATATGTAATAAACTGATAAATTATGGGTCATTTGAATTAAAAACAATAGTTTAAATTTTTTTATGAATATATTTTTAATAGTTTGAGTAGTATCATTGCTGTGTTGTGTATATTCATCTATGTTTATAAGTTAGAAATAGTTTGAGGTAAAACTAAATCAACTATTCACCCAATGTAACCCTAAATAGTTTGAGGTAAAACTAAATCAACTATTTACGTTTTTTTTTGGATTTAATTGCAAACAATCAAATTAATTTGGTGTTAGAATTATCAATTAGATCAATATAAAAAATTATTGGATTCAAAACTATCAAACATAAACGTCCTATAACCATAATTAAGAATAACTATACTTTCAAAACGTTCTTGATCCAATAAAAATAACGTAGAATTTATATAACAATGACAGTTACAATATATGGTCTTTAATATATCTAATAATTATGACGTTATTAGATATATTTTATTCATCAGTTATGATTTTAATATTTAACAAGCATCATACCAATTAAATTTGTAACGTAACTTAAAGTAATAAAAACCTAAACATAATTTATCAGTTATACTTAACGTAACGTAACTTAAAGTATAATAATAAAATGATTATTATACATTCAAAATGACCCTTAATTAATAAATATAATTTATGTTTCAAATAACTATGACAGTTACAATATATGGTCTTTAATAAATCTAATAATTATGCCAATTATAAAATTTAAACAAAACCAAAATTAAACTATTGTTTCAAAACGTCCATTAATTAATTAATATAATTTATTTTTATATAACTATGACAGTTACAATATATGGTCTTTAATATATCTAATAATTATGATCAATTAATATAATTTATTTCTATATAACTGTGACAGTTACAGTATATGGTCTTTAATATATATAATAATTATGACGGTTACAATATTTGACTAGGCGGTTATGGTTTTGATATTTAACCTTCATCATAGCAATTAAATTTGTAACATAACTTAAATTAATACAAAATCTATAACGTTTTCATCTGTTATGGTTTTATTTGATTACATATCATGTAACGGTTTTATATTGATTCAAATTAAAACCAACGTGAATAATGATTGTAACGTATTCATATATACTTAAGTAAAATTCTAAAAGTGATTTTACGCTTCTAACGTATTCATATATACTTAAGTAGAATTTTACATGAGAATACTTAATATTCAAATGAACATGGTGTCAGACAACTATACTTCTCCTGCTAATGTTTTCAAAAGTGATTTCAACACTGACTACTTAATTGGTTAGTACATAAATACTTTATCACGATATCATGTCATTTTACATGTACATTATATTCAATGGGTGTATTTGTTTCATTTAAAAAAAAAGTTATGTATTTTTATAGGAGCCTAAGGTGTGATCATTATTTTGTTGATTAATTACTAAGGTTACTATTAGAAATATTTGATTATAAAAATATTATTTACATTGTATTTGTTTCATTAAAAAAAAAGTTACGTATTTTTATTAATAAGTTACAATTAGAACTATTAGATTAATAATTTACTATTAGAACTATTTGATTATAAAAATATAATTTACATTGTATTATGCATTCCATTGTATTTGTTTCATTTTAAAAAAAAGTTACGTATTTTTATTAATAATTTTAGGCAAATCATTATTTTGTTAATTAATTACTAAGGTTATTATTAGAACAATTTGATTATAAAAATATAATTTACATTTATTTAAATCTAATAATTTATTTTACTATTTCCCTAAGCTCTAAAGAAAATCCCCAAAAAAAATAGTTCTATCAATTTATCATTTTTTATTTCATTTCACGGGTCTTGGTTGTGGACTACTCTTTTTCATTTCATCGAGTTTGTTCAATTTTCTTTATATGTTTGTTATTATTGTTATTATTATTATTATTATTATTATTATTATTATTATTATTATCCATATAATTAAAATAACTTAATAATATAAAAATTGACATTTTCAAAAAACATAAAATATATAGTTTTTTTTACTATATACCGTGCGTAGCACGGGCCTACATATTAAATCATTTTTTTGTTTTTAATTATTTTTTCTGAATAGAATTTTCCAATGTAGTAAGTTTATTTAAAAATTGTGTAATAAAATCTTAACTCTTGTGATATTATTTGTAGGGTTTTTTAATAGTTAGAAAAAGGACAAAGGTCGTGACAATGGAACTGGATAATGCAACACCATATAATATATCTTAAGCGCAATGATTCCTAAATGATTTTGATGTATAAATTGTTTCGGGTTTTATTGAAATCGATATCATTATAAAAAAAACTGATATATTTACTCATATGAAATTATTGCAATAAAACGTTTGTTTATTAAATGTGAACTATCATACCAATATCTTCCCCTGAAATGTTCTCTCACCCTGCTATAAATAAGACTATACAAGTAGTATACCATCACCGACATTCCTCCAGTACTGATAAGAACCAGACAAATTTGTGTTTTCTATCCAAAAGATTTATTTTCACTCCTATTTGTAAAATGTCTCCCAAATATGACATGATATCTGACATTAATGCTAGACATGGCAAACATAATCTAATTGTGGACATCGCATGCAATATGGTGGGAAGCCCTTGATTTGAACAATAGCAGAAGTCCTTGATTTGAACAATAGCAGATTCCCCTTTTGCTGTGCTAGAATTGTTCTTATCGATAGAGAAGTTCATATTTTCGTTCCAATACGTAAAATTTAGGACTATATGTTTCGGTTAATGCCATAACATTTAAAATACCAACCATTTTTTATATATTTTGTTATTAAAGTGGTTGGGTTAATTTTGGTAACAAATTTCTTGCCCAATTTTCACTAAATGACATATGATATAAAAATGCATGTCTTAATGGGATGGCACTTTTCCTAATTTGTCTGTATCTTAAGCGCAACTATTGCCTAATAAGTTTACTAGAGAATCATTTGGGATGAAAAAACCAAAAATTAATCTCTAGAACAGAATATATATTTTGAAACTTTTTATATTCCTCAACTTTAATATAAATAAATTTGCACATTAGCCCTCTTTCTTAGCTATTAATATGAACTATATTTTGCAGCTCATTGATCTACCCACCGATGAATCCTCTCTTTTAAGACCATATATACCTTGAATTACCATTTTCTATTTATTTTTCTCTAAAATAAGTGCAACCCATAACACTAACATGGTGCCCCCAAAATATCTACCATCAACATTATTATTTGAGTTTGAATAAACTTTTGGAATATAATCATAAGTAGGAATGTTGGTGAGTAACATTATTATCCACCGATGATTTTCTATTCATTTTCGAGTTGTTGTTTCACTTTCATCTGATATTATCCATCTTTCTTTTCAATGAAACGAGAAAATCCATTTGAATAATGAAGAAAATATAAGAATAATTAGGGGTGAAAATTTCTACCCGTTAGCAATAGAATCATTGCGGCGATTTAGGGGCCGTGAAGGCAGAGAATTTTCCATGTGGGAACAAGGACAGGGGAGAAAATCTTCGCATGGTCAACTTGGGGATGGGGACAAAGACCAGATCCTCCGCCCTGAATATATTACATAAATATTCTTATTATAGGTAGATATATATATTATTATATGTAATTGACTTTTTTTAGTTTTTTTATGTGTTTTAATTAAAAACATTAACAAAATATTAAATTATGATAATTTTATATTTTTATTCTTACTTTTCTACTTTTTAAATATTCAAATATCAAAATAAGGCTAACTTTTATACTTTTTATATTAAAATGTTAAACTTTTTAACTTTTAGTCTTACTTTTATATATTTTAGTTCATATTTTTGCTAACTTTTAATAAATCTCTGGTGTCCCCCGCTGGATCGCGGGGATCCGTATGGAAGGGGATTTGAGGAGGAAAACTCCTCGAAATGGGAATCGGGGGCGTGAAGGGGAGACAATTTGGCAGGCGGGAACAGGGAGCAGGGGAGTATTCCCCACCGCTGCTCCGCCCCATTGCCCATCCCATTGGTTCATGTGAATCATTTTGAAATGCTACGATGTAAAGTAAAGAATCTTTATATTGAAAAACATTAAAATTGTATTTACTTAAATAAATTTAATTATAGTCAATATTAAATTGTTTTCTATTGTTTTTGTCTTTTAATGCAACTTCAAAAATAATAATTTGACTATTAATATTTTTGGCAAATCATTATTTTTTGATTAATTATTAAGGTTACTACTAGAGCTATTTGATTATAGAAATATAATTTACATTTTTTAAGTTTAATAATTAATTTTACTATTTCCCTAAGCTCTAAATAAATTCCCCTAAAAAAATAGTTCTATCATTTTATCATTTTTTCTTTTTCATTTCATCGAGTTTGTTCAATTTTCTTTATATGTTTGTTGTTGTTGTTGTTGTTATTATTGTTATTAATATTATTATTATTACTATTATTATTATTTTCTATTAAATAACTATCCATATTATTAAAATAACTTAATAATATAAAAATTGATATTTTCAAAAAACATAAAATTTATAGTTTTTTTTACTATATACCGTGCGTAGCACGGGCCTACATATTAAATGATTTTTTTTGTTTTTCTTATTTTTTCTAAATAGAATTTTCCAATGTAGTAAATTTATTTATTTACAAATTGTGTAATAAAATCTTCCACCCAATGTAGTAAATTATAGATTTTTGAAATAAATTCAAGTTTTGTTTTGACTAATAAATGGCTAGCGTGTTTTGGAATCATGCCCCAATTTTTTGTATATAAACGAAAGAGGCTCTACTCTCAGATCTTCCACCCAACACAACGTATAAGAATAAAAGAGAAATCAAAAATGTCAAAACTGGCCATCATCTTCACCTTGGCTCTTCTACTCTCCTTAACCTATGCCTCCCGTCCTAACCTTGGATTTAACTATGCCTATGAGGTTAAAACTTTTCTTCATTTTCCTTTTTTTTTTTAATTTGTTGGTTATCTTGTTATTGATGTGTAGTATCCACCCGTTTTTTGGTAATTAATCTATACCGAGAAATTTGGCTGGCCACGTGTTTATTCGGCTTTACCAGTTCGTGTGATTCCTTCTACTCCTTCTACTGCAATAAAGTTTTTGTTACCACAATTTGATGTTTGTCACTTGGTATTTGATTGGAGTTATGAGAATTTCCATGTTTCAATTTAAGGATACTATGGATAACAAGGCATCAAGGGCAATGTTGGAAGATGAGAGTTGTGAAGGAGAAAAGAAAGAAGAATGTTTGCAAGGAAGATGCTAGATGTGTATCACGGCTATAACGACTACGGTAATGTCGAACCTCCCCACCATGGGGAGCCTAGCCACGATTCCCCAAGCCCGAACCCCTGTTTTAACTGCCCCAATAACCCTCGCCCAAAAAATGTACCATAAAGCAATTATGTTTGCGTAATAAAATTACTATGGTTGAATTTTACTTTTTTATTTGCTTTGGTTGAAATATGTGTTAGTATGTGTTTGAATATATTGGGTTCCAAAGAAGCTACGTAACATTGATATCACAAATTTGAATTTGTAATGGTCTATTTCACCCGTCTCCATTCCCATCTGATCATTGTATGTTTAATTAAGACAGATAAAATGAAGAGAATGCAAACGAACTATATTGCAATGAAATGGTAAACTGAAAAACTAAAAACTGTTGTAAAATAAACAAAAATAGAGCAAGAACAAGAATAGGAAAGTGAGATATTGAGAGAATAGTAGAACTATAGTATTGTGCTCTTCAAGGTATCATTTACATGGTTACCTGAGTCCTATTTATAGGACAAATCTTGTAACTTACAATAATCATAATAAGGAATAATAATCTACATAAATGGTTGTCTTCTAATATTCCTCTACTATGTAACTCTTCTAATTCATGGACATCCATATTCTTATTATTCATAACACTCCTCCTTGGATGTCCATCAAGGATATACCTCATTAAAACCTTACTAAAAAATCCAATGGGAAAAAAGTTTAGTGAAGAAAAAAGAGTACAATATCCTCTGCATGAGAGCTACCTCTTTAAAAACCTTACCAGGAAAACCCATTGCGACAAAACCATGGTGAAGGAAAAAAGAGTGCAGTCTGTGTTTATTTCACCCCCTCATGCATGCAATCATATCTGAAATGACGAAGACCGGTTCTTTATATAAATAGCTCAAGAGTTTTGCTTGTTGAATGCTAAAATCTTCTTTCTTTTGAAGATTGTGATTGAAGAATAACTTTGGCGAAATGTGTTTTGTTTTATCTCTTTAAGACACCCTTCATTCAACTCAACAATGCACGTTGTGTTATCTTCATACATGTTGCAATCATTTTCCATTAGAAAAACCACAAGTTTCTTATATTTGTTGAATTACCAACGTCAACCAAATGCATTTTCTAATTGACTCTTGTAGTGCTTAAATTGGATCATATCAGGAAATTAGCAAACTACATTGGTGCTCCAATTGCACTAAGATATGATACTTCAGGACCAAGTAGTTCTTCATCCTTTTTTCAAGGTCAAAACGAATCTTTGTTCACATATACCATTTTTACAACCATTGGAGTGCAAAACATATGTGAATTTTTCACATTGAAATCTTTTAGAACTTTTGCTATAAAAGCTTCTTGAAACATTAAAAGTTCATTCTTTAAAATCTCCAATTGTAATAGTAAACAACTCTTTATCCTTCCAAACTATTTCCTCTCAAACTCTTTATTTAAGCAATTAACTTTCAAAAGCTCTTCAGGAGTTTGTATACTCTTTATACCATCAATATACACAATTATTTCCAAATATTTTATAAGAATATATGGACAATGGGGTAACTTTATATTCCTCATTTAGAATATGCACCAAAATGATTACACCACATACATCCAAATTGTTTTATCTCACAAAGAGACCAATTCAATTTAACTGAGTAATCTTCTCTAGAGTCCAAACTCTTACAAATTTAAATCCTTCAGGGATTTTCACATAATTATCACTATCAAATGAACTATATAAATACATTTTAACACATAAATCATATGTGGATTGAGACTTTTATGTGCTACTAGACTAATAAAGTATTAAAATTTACTTGCATCCACTACAGGTGAATATATTTTCAAAATCCAAGTTAGGTTTCAAATACTCTCGGACAACTTGTCAAACTTTACATCTCACTACTTCACGATTCTCATTTCCTTTTTGCATAATAATCGCTAGTATCTAAGTAGCTTTACAACTGTTGGTGTACGACTACAAAATAGAAAAACTTTTCATCTTGCAAAGCGAGTTCAATGTTGTCTTTTCATTTTTGTCCAATCATTTCTGTCATATAGTCCTTGATAAACTTTGGTTCATGATCCTCATTTAAAATTATAAAATTTAGTGATATATAATATATCAAAATATCGTCAACTTTGACTTTACTTCGGTTCTATCTTTCTCCATTCATGACATAATTTATTGTGATCTCATTTCCACAAATTTCAAAACTTTTTCAGGTACTTGATCAGTTCTTCTGGTTCACATTGGTTTGTAAGAGGATCAAGATGAGATATAATAATAATAATTTATTTCAAATAATAATCATATTTAAGCTGCTCGTCTTACCCCCTAAAATTGGGAAAACTAATTCATCACAATTTTAATCAACTAACTTAGCTATAAATACATCTCCCGTTGTTGGCTCAACATATTTTATGATGGAGATTTATATACTCATGTATTCCCAATATTCTTTCAGCTACTTCTTATTGTATAGTAGTGTAGTAATGAACATCCACAAGACATCCAAAAAAATTAAGATGAGAAAAATTGGATTATTGACCAAAAATCAATCATAAAAGGGAGAGCTTACATATGATACCTTGTTGGCTTGATGCGTATCAATGTCTTTGCTTGCAATATTGCATGTTCCCATGTAGAAATTGAAATTTTGATCTCATAAGAATTTGTCGTATTATAAGCTTTAGACGTCTAATGAATGGTTCTTCAGGACCATTTTATGAATAGACATAACTATGTGATGTCCAATATAAATTCTAATATACGTACAATATTTAACAAATGATTCCAAGATAATTCACATAATGACCTCTTACTCAAATTAGTTGAGCAAACCATCTCACAAACTTCTAGTTGTGAGTTGGCGACAAATATATATATATATATATATATATATATATATAGTCTATATGTGGTCATCTAATTGATGCATCAATTAAAATCATAAATATCACTTGATTGATGTATTTGTTTACAAATATCACCTTATACAAATTTTAGAAATGTGAGGGGCTTATTTTTTCAAATTCTAAACTTCCTTTGGGAACTAGTAATAACACAAAACTTAATGGATTGAAGAATCTTCAGGCTCTTCAATACATGCTCACTAAAATTCTTAACTATTTTTTGCATCGTAATAGACCCAGATTGCCCAACCGTTCTTGCCAACGACAAACTTATCATAATCCATAAACTTCTAAGACTTGAGAGAATATAATACAATATCAATATGTAATTTATGTTCCTCTAAGAAACAATACAATAGCTCTTCTAGAGTCCTCTATTATATTTGCAAACTTATGGTTGCAAGTTGGAAATAAGTACACATCCTACCGTATGACTTGTAAATGGTAAAATAATTTAGACTATTAAACTTCAGGTTTACATTTTTTTTTATAAACGCATAACAAACTACTGGCTTACTTTATGCATTATTTTAATTGCTCCCATATATATATATATATAACATCCCTAGTTTCGTTAATTTCGGTCTACGAAATTAACTAGTGATTTATTATTCGATTTAATAATAAATCTAGTCGAGAATATGTGATTGTCGCGAAAGCAATACATAATAATCTATACTGAGAAACCTAGTGACGGAGCCATGTTGAAGGCAGCCGTGGCTCCAGCCCCCCTATTATTATCACATTGAAACGCACCGTTTCACTTAAGTTAACAAAAAAACATCATTTTTTTAAAAAGGAGTGGAACAGAACCCCACCCCCATTCTTTCTTCCTCCTCCACGACACACTCTCTCTCCCTCTCACTTTCTTCTCTTCTCCTCCACCATGTCTTTCCTCCATTTTTCTTCTTCTTTTCACTTCAAGTAACCCAACCCAACATTAAATCTTACATATTTGAGCTCAATTTTAAGAAAAACCATCTCATTTCTCTCTTGGGTAGTATTTTGGAGTTAGGGCTTTGCTCTAAAAAGGGGAAAAGATACCCACACCTTCAAAGTTACTCTTTGAGGTTATTTGAGGTATACTCACTACTCTTCATTCCAAAGAAATCATTTTGAGACATTAGTTTGTGTAGGAAATTAGTTTTGGAGTTTAGGGTAGATATTTAGGGATTTAGTTTGTTCCCAATGGTTTAGTAAGCTCTTGGATAACATTCTAAAAATCTTGGAAATATTATTGGTTTACAGATTTGTCTGTTGTTGCTCCGTTGGGTTCTCCGGAAGGTGTTGGAGAGCTAAACTGTTGATTCTTCATAACTGTGAGTGGATGACGGCCATCGTCACATATTTAAATTATTTTAAGTGTCGCTATTTTATTCTTTTCGATATTTTAAAGCTATTATTTATCTATTTATTTATAAATGGGAAACACGCTTTTGGAAAAATTATTTTAATTTCTTCGGCAATATATTTGAAAACTTGATTTCGGTATTTGACTTGATTACTTATGTAAATGATGTAATTATGATTTTGGAATGTATCTATTAGCGAACGGACGTGTCGGTCTAGGTGCACCTAGTTATATGACCTCGGGTGGAGAGGGCTATCCGTTAGATGGAGCCGCTCCTAAGGGGAGGCCTCCCTTATGGGAGAGGGCTATCAACGAGATGTAGCTACCCCCATTATCGTTATGTGATGTGGTTGAAGGAGGAAAGGGTTATCCGTTAGATGAAGCAGCCCCTAAGGGAGGCCACCCTTAGGTGGAGAGGGCTATCAACGAGATGCAGCCGCTTCCGGATCCTCTCACGTGTGATTGTTGGAGTTCTATTTTGATATTTCTAAGTTTTATTGAGATTACTATGATTATTACCTAAAAAAACTCGTGCCTTGCGTGGTTTCCCTTCGAGTTGATAGTGGTTGTTATTCCCTCACTAAGTCTTTGTGACTTACCCTTTCCTTATCTTTATTTTTTTTCAAATTCCCAAGCAGCTGAGTAGAAGCTGCTAGCAGGTCTAAAATTGTTCAGAGTTCATCTTTTGGTAGGCCTCCTAGATCGGTGGCGCTACATTTGAGATCCTTTGTATTTTGTTATATTCTGCAGCTATAGGAAAGTTAGTGAAATGTTTTGTTGGGATGTATACTGTCTTTAAACTCCCTAGAGCTTTAGTATTATTTTGAAACTTGGCAGGTGATGATTATTGGTGTTGTAAACAGGTTGATTCGTATTTTGGGGATATTAGACATACAAGAGAAACTCTGGCGAAATTTTGGAAAAAAAAAACTATGTCGTATTTCTTTAAACTATTGTTGTTTAAGAGTTGTTGTTTCTTAGGCTTGCCAGACTAAGAGTTAAGTCTCTGTGCCGGTCACAGTTGGGGATTTTGGGTCGTGACAAAATTGGTTTCAGAGCCTAGGTTGTAGGTCCTTATAGCTGCAGACATAAGGTGGTAATTGGATTCTCGCGTGTAAATTGTGTACCCGGGCACAACTTACTTGCAAGAAGCTATTTACACCTTATGATGGTTCTAAAGTCGTTGTTTATAGTTTGAGTCGTGTCATTCTTGTTTTCAATATTCTCCTTGTACTCTTGTCTGAAATTTGATAAATGTCATATCTTTAGGTGAGGATGGCACCCAAGACTAGGAATCAATCTGGGAGGGAAGCTTTTGATGAATCCGCTATCCATCACCAAGACCCTCCTCAAAGGGGTCGTGGTCGCGGTCGTGATAGACTTGGAGGTGTTGCTGGTCGGCGTGGATTGGATGCCAAAGCAGCTACTGTTGAGGTGCCTAGACGTAGGCGAGGAGATCCTGGCAAGGCCGATTTTGCTGCTGGTTTACAAGGGTTACAACAGGTTGTGCAACAGCTTGTTGGGGTTGTTGCTGGGCAGCAAGTTAATCAAGGGCAAGGAGATGAAGAACATCATCCAAAGATTATACATGAGGAGCAGCCGGAAAATGCTACTGCTAAAGGGATTCAAGTTTCTTTAGCAAATTTCATGAAGCTCAAGCCCCCTACTTTTCCTGGATCTAATGCAACTGAGGATCCACAACGATTCATTGACAGTCTAGAGAGGTTGTGGAGAGCGTTAGGTTGCTTAGACATTAGAGCAGTCGAGTTGCCATCATTTCTGTTAGAGCGTGCTGCATATGACTGGTTTGACACAGTGTCACGTGGAAGACCAGCGGAATCACCGCCATTAGCTTGGGGTGAGTTCTCTCAGTTGTTCATGGCTCGCTTCCTTCCAGAGAGTGTCAGAGATGAGTTGGCTTATGAGTTTGAACGATTTGAGCAGACAGAGGGAATGTCAGTTTCAGAGTACAGTGCACGTTTTACACAACTCTCTAGGTACGCCTTTTACCCTATTACTGAGGAGGTGCGTGTTAAGAGATTCATCAAGGGATTGAAGGAGTACTTATTCAGATCTGTGGTTGGGTCAAAGTGTTCTACTTTTGCCGAGGTTTTGAGTTTGGCACTTCAGCTTGAGCAGCGTCAAAAGGAGAAAAGAGGTACTACACAAGATTCACGCAAGAAACAGCGGGTTGAGGGATCTTACAGCAACTTTCCTAGTTATGGCAGTGGACATATTCTTCAATCTCAGGGGAAACAGAGACCAGTATCACAAAGAGGTGGTTCTAGTGGGCAGTCTTCTGGCACGATACAGAGTCGTAGATCGGATCCTTGGAGATCATCACACTCCACATTCCCTAAGAGGCATGCTAATGATACATTTACACCATGTTCAGCTTGTGGGAAATTTCATGCAGGTACTTATTTGGGAGATGATAAAGTGTGTTATCAGTGTGGTCAGATAGGTCATATCAGGAGGAATTGTCCAACAGCTACAAAACAACCATCCTTTAGTCATGCATCAGCACCAGTGGTTTTAGCACCTTCTCAGTCTCCCTCCACAATTGTGAAACCTATGGGGAGTTCGTCCGGTCGAGATTTTGGGGCATCCCAGCATGGTGGTAGGGGATCGGGTGGTAGAGGTCAGATGCAGGCAGGGAGAGGTCAGGCTCGAGTTTTTGCTTTGACTCGTCAGGATGCAGAGGCATCCAATGCAGTGGTTACAGGTATACTTTCTGTTTGTTCTCATGATGTTCGTGTTTTGTTTGATCCTGGTGCTACACATTCTTTTGTGTCCTTGTGGTTAACTCCTCAACTTGGTAAGAGTTCCTCTTTGTTAGAAGAGACTTTAGTGATTGCCACACCAGTTGGAGGGGTCTTGTTAGCCGAGAAAGTTTATTGCTGTTGTGATATATCCTTAGGAGGAAGAGATTTTTCTGTAGATCTAGTAGTGCTGGATATGGTTGATTTTGATGTGATTTTGGGCATGGATTGGTTGGCTTCTCACTATGCCACTTTGGACTGTCATAACAAAGTGGTGAAATTTGAGATACTTGGGGAATCCATCTTCTCATTTCAAGGAGAACATTTTTGGGCACCGGTTACTTTAATCTCGGCCTTGGGCGCTAGTAAGTTACTGAGAAAAGGTTGCCAAGGGTATTTGGCTTTGGTTAGAGATACACAAGTTGATGATGCGCAGGTAGAAAATGTTCCAGTAGCGTGCGAATTTTCTGATGTCTTTCCTGAAGAGCTTCCTGGATTGCCACTCGACAGAGAGATCGAGTTTTCTATTGATTTGGTTCCTGACACCCAACCAATATCTATTCCTCCTTATCGAATGGCTCCAGCAGAACTTAAGGAGTTACGAGAGCAGCTACAAGATCTTCTTGATAAGGGATTTATCCACCCAAGTTCATCTCCTTGGGGAGCGCCGGTGTTATTTGTAAAGAAGAAAGATGGATCCATGCGGTTGTGTGTAGACTATAGGCAACTGAATAAAGTCACCATAAAGAATTAATATCCATTGCCTCGCATTGATGAGTTGTTTGATCAACTTCAGAGAGCTCAGTGTTTTTCTAAGATCGATTTACGGTCTGCTTATCACCAGCTAAAGATCAAGAGAGAGGATATACCAAAAACAGCTTTTCGCACACGTTATGGACATTATGAATTCTTGGTAAAGTCCTTTGGACTCACTAATGCCCCAGCTGATTTTATGGACTTGATGAATAGAGTTTTTAAACCATTCTTGGATCATTTTGTGATTGTGTTCAGTGATGATATATTGGTGTATTGGAAGAGTAAAGAGGAGCATGCACAACATCTAAGGTTAGTTTTGCAAACCTTAAGAGAGAGACAGTTGTATGCCAAATTCTCCAAGTGTGAATTTTGGCTAGACAGTGTGGCATTTCTTGGGCATGTGGTATCGAAGGATGGAATTAGTGTCGACCCAAGTAAGGTGGAAGCAGTACAAAGCTGGCCTAGACCCACCACAGTGAAGGAGAATCGAAGTTTCCTTGGTTTGCTGGATATTACCGTCGCTTTGTGAAGGATTTCTTTAAACTTGCATTTCCATTGACTAGATTGACCCAAAAGAAAGTTGAGTTTCAGTGGACGGATGTATGTGAGGAGAGCTTTCAAAAGTTGAAAGAATGTTTAACTTCAGCTCCAGTTTTGGCATTGCCGGTAGGTGGTGCCGGGTATGCAGTTTATTGTGATGCCTCTAGAATTGGCCTTGGTTGTGTGCTCATGCAGAATGATAAGGTTATCGCTTACGCATCTATGCAACTCAAGGGGCACGAGTAAAACTACCCCACACATGATTTGGAGATGGCAGCGGTGATTTTTGCTCTTAAGATTTGGAGGCATTATTTATATGGGGAGACTTGTGAGATCTATACTAATCACAAAAGCCTTAAGTATATTTTTCAACAGCGAGCTTTGAATTTAAGGCAACGACGGTGGGTGGAGCTATTGAAGGATTATGACTGCAAGATTCTATATCACCCTGGAAAGGCAAATGTAGTTGCAGATGCTCTGAGTAGAAAATCCATGGGTAGCCTTGCTCACATAAAAGAAATAAAAAGACCTATAGTTAAAGATTTTCAAGGACTTATTCAAAATGGAGTTCAGTTTAATATTGATCATTCAAGTGCATTATTAGCTCATGTGAAAATTCGGTCCACCCTTGTTGATGACATCAAGAAGGCTCAAGGTCAAGACTCACATTTGGTGAAGGTGTTAGATGATGTGCGAAATGGTAAAGCTTCAGAATTTTCAGTTGATTCAGATGGTGTTTTGTGGTTTGGATCTCGATTGTGTGTTCCCAATGTGGATAATTTGAGGACAAAAATTTTAGAGGAAGCTCATCATTCTTCTTATACTATGCACCCAAGATCTACTAAAATGTATCAAGACTTGCGAGAATTGTATTGGGGGGAAGGAATGAAGACAAATGCGGCAGACTTTGTCTCTAAGTGCTTGGTATGTCAGCAAGTAAAGGTTGAACATCAAAAGCCAGCTGGATTACTTCAACCTATTGAAATACCAGAATGGAAGTGGGAAGGTATTGCTATGGATTTTGTGATAGGTTTACCTAAAACCCAAAAAGGTCATGACTCTGTGTGGGTGATAATAGATCGGTTAACCAAATCTGCACATTTCTTACCAGTGAAGAAAACTTACACCACAGATCGGTATGCTAAGCTTTACCTAGATGAGATCGTTTCTTTGCATGGTGTGCCAGTGTCCATTATCTCTAACCGTGGAGCTCAATTTACTGCTCAGTTTTGGAAATCCTTCCAAGATGCACTAGGGACTCGTTTGAGTCTCAGTACCGCTTTCCATCCTCAGACTGATGGCCAATCAGAGAGAACTATACAAATCCTAGATGATATGCTTCGTGCTTGTGTTATAGATCTTAAAGGAAGTTGGGATCAATATTTGCCTTTGATTGAATTTGCATATAACAATAGCTACCAATCCAGCATTCGGATGGCGCCATTTGAAGCCTTGTATGGAAGGAGGTGTAGATCTCCAATAAGGTGGTTTGAAACTGGAGAAGCAAAACTAGTGGGACCGGAGTTGATTCATGATGCTATTGAGAAAGTTAAATTGATTCGGGACCGTTTACTCACAGCTCAAAGTAGACAAAAGTCTTATTCTGATCGCAGGCGACGTCCTTTGGAATTCACTGTGGGAGATCATGTATTTTTGTGTGTTTCACCAATGAAGGGAGTATTGCGATTTGGCAAGAAGGGGAACCTAAGTCCTAGGTTCATTGGGCCATTTGAGATTTTGGAGAGAGTCAGACCTGTAGCTTATCGCTTAGCGCTTCCACCAGACCTATCGAGTGTCCATCCAGTCTTTCATGTTTCGATGCTTCGAAAATATCTTTATGACCCTTCTCATGTGATTAATCACGAAGACGTGCAGCTAGATGAGCATTTGTCTTATACTGAACAACCAGTTGCTATAATTGATAAACAAGTGAGGCGTTTGCGGAGAAAAGATATAGTCTCAGTGAAAGTTCTTTGGAAAGGGCCATCTGGCGAAGACTCAACTTGGGAACCCGAAGTATCCACACTTATTCGAAACTCAAGGTTAGTAATAGAACTTAAATTCGAGGACGAATTTTCTTTAAGGAGGGAAGATTGAAACACACCATTTCACTTAAGTTAAAAAAAAACATCATTTTTTTAAAAAGGAGTGGAACAGAACCCCACCCCCATTTTTTCTTCCTCCTCCACGACACACTCTCTCTCCCTCTCACTTTCTTCTCTTCTCCTCCACCATGTCTTTCCTCCATTTTTCTTCTTCTTTTCACTTCAAGTAACCCAATCCAACCTTAAATCTTACACATTTGAGCTCTATTTTAAGAAAAGCCATCTCATTTCCCTCTTGGGTAGTATTTTGGAGTTAGGGTTTTGCTCTAAAAGGGGGAAAAGATACCCACACCTTCAAAGTTACTCTTTGAGGTTATTTGAGGTATACTCACTACTCTTTATTCCTAAGAAATCATTTTGAGACATTAGTTTGTGTAGGAAATTAGTTTTGGAGTTTAGGGTAGATATTTAGGGATTTAGTTTGTTCCCTATGGTTTAGTAAGCTCTTGGATAACATTCTAAAAATCTTGGAAATATTATTGGTTTACAGATTTGTCTGTTGTTGCTCCGTTGGGTTCTCCGGAAGGTGTTGGAGAGCTAAACCGATGAATCTTCATAACTGTGAGTGGATGACGGCCATCGTTACATATTTAAATTATTTTAAGTGTCGCTATTTTATTCTTTTCGATATTTTAAAGCTATTATTTATCTATTTATTTATAAATGGGAAAACACGCTTTTGGAAAAATTATTTTAATTTCTTCGGCAATATATTTGAAAACTTGATTTTGGTATTTGACTTGATTATTTATGTAAATGATGTAATTATGATTTTGGAATGTATCTATTAGCGAACAGACGTATCGGTCTAGGTGCACCTAGTTATATGACCTCGGGTGGAGAGGGCTATCCGTTAGATGGAGCCGCTCCTAAGGGGAGGCCTCCCTTAGGGGAGAGGGCTATCAACGAGATGTAGCTACCCCCATTATCGTTATGTGATGTGGTTGAAGGAGGAAAGGGCTATCCGTTAAATGAAGTCGCCCCTAAGGGAGGCCACCCTTAGGTGGAGAGGGCTATCGACGAGATGCAGCCGCTTCCGGATCCTCTCACGTGTGATTGTTGGAGTTCTATTTTGATATTTCTAAGTTTTATTGAGATTACTATGATTATTACCTAAAATTACTCGTGCCTTGCGTGTTTTCCCTTCGAATTGATGGTGGTTGTTATTCCCTCACTAAGTCTTTGTGACTTACCCTTTCCTTATCTTTATTTTTTTCAGATTCCCAAGCAGCTGAGTAGAAGCTGCTAGCAAGTCTAAAATTGTTCAGAGTTCATCTTTTGGTAGGCCTCCTAGATCGGTGGCGCTACATTTGAGATCATTTGTATTTTGTTATATTCTGCAGCTATAGGAAAGTTAGTGAAATGTTTTGTTGGGATGTATACTGTCTTTAAACTCCCTAGAGCTTTAGTAATATTTTGAAACTTGGCAGGTGATGATTATTGGTGTTGTAAACAGGTTGATTGGTATTTTGGGGATGTTAGACATACAAGAGAAACTCTGGCGAAATTTTGAAAAAAAAAACTATATTGTGTTTCTTTAAACTATTGTTGTTCAAGAGTTGTTGTTTCTTAGGCTTGCCAGACTAAGAGTTAAGTCTGTGCGCCGGTCACAGTTGGGGATTTTGGGTCGTGACAAAATTGGTATCAAAGCCTAGGTTGTAGGTCCTTATAGCTGCAGACATAAGGTGGTAATAGGATTCTCGCGAGTAAATTGTGTACCCGGGCACAACTTACTTGCAAGAAGCTATTTACACCTTATGATGGTTCTAAAGTCGTTGTTTAGAGTTTGAGTCGTGTCATTCTTGTTTTCAATATTCTCCTTGTACTCTTGTCTGAAATTTGATAAATGCCATATCTTTAGGTGAGGATGGTACCCAAGACTAGGAATCAATCTAGGAGGGAAGCTTTTGATGAATCCGCTATCCATCACCAAGACCCTCCTCAAAGGGGTCGTGGTCGCGGTCGTGGTAGACTTGGAGGTGTTGCTGGTCGGCGTGGATTGGATGCCGAAGCAGCTACTGTTGAGGTGCCTAGACTTAGGCGAGGAGATCCAGGCATGGCCGATTTTGCTGCTGGTTTACAAGGGTTACAACAGGTTGTGCAACAGCTTGTTGGGGTTGTTGCTGGGAAGCAAGTTAATCATGGGAAAGGAGACCAAGAACATCATCCAAAGATTATACATGAGGAGCAGCCGGAAAATGCTACGGCTCGAGGGATTCAAGTTTCTTTAGCAGATTTCATGAAGCTCAAGCCCCCTACTTTTTCTGGATCTAATGCAACTGAGGATCCACAACGATTCATTGACAGTCTAGAGAGGCTGTGGAGAGCGTTAGGTTGCTTAGACATTAGAGCAGTCGAGTTGCCCTCATTTTTGTTAGAGCGTGCTGCATATGACTGGTTTGACATAGTGTCACGTGGAAGACCAGCGGGATCACCGCCATTAGCTTGGGGTGAGTTCTCTCAGTTGTTCATGGCTCGCTTCTCTCCAGAGAGTGTCAGAGATGAGTTGGCTTATGAGTTTGAATGATTTGAGCAGACAGAGGGCATGTCAGTTTCAGAGTACGGTGCACGTTTTACACAACTCTCTAGGTACGCCTTTTACCCTATTACTGAGGAGGTGCGTGTTAAGAGATTCATCAAGGGATTGAAGGAGTACTTATTCAGATCTGTGGTTGGGTCAAAGTGTTCTACTTTTGCCGAGGTTTTGAGTTTGGCACTTCAGCTTGAGCAGCGTCAAAAGGAGAAAAGAGGTACTACACAAGATTCACGCAAGAAACAGCGGGTTGAGGGATCTTACAGCAACTTTCCTAGTTTTGGCAGTGGACATATTCTTCAATCTCAGGGGAAACAGAGACCAGTATCACAAAGAGGTGGTTCTAGTGGGCAGTCTTCTGGCACGATACAGAGTCGTAGATCGGATCCTTGGAGATCATCACACTCTACATTCCCTAAGAGGCATGCTAATGATACATTTACACCATGTTTAGCTTGTGGAAAATTTCATGCAGGTACTTGTTTGGGAGATGATAAAGTGTGTTATCAGTGTGGTCAGACAGGTCATATCAGGAGGAATTGTCCTACAGCTACAAAACAACCATCCTTTAGTCATGCATCAGCACCAGCGGTTTTGGCACCTTCTCAATCTCCCTCCACAACTGTGAGACCTATGGGGAGTTCATCCGGTCGAGATTTCGGGGCATCCCAGCATGGTGGTAGGGGATCGGGTGGTAGAGGTCAGATGCAGGAAGGGAGAGGTCAGGCTCGAGTTTTTGCTTTGACTCGTCAGGATGCAGAGGCATCCAATGCAAAGGTTACAGGTATACTTTCTGTTTGTTCTCATGATGCTCGTGTTTTGTTTGATCCTGGTGCTACACATTCTTTTGTGTCCTTGTGGTTTACTCCTCGACTTGGTAAGAGTTCCTCTTTGTTAGAAGAGACTTTAGTGATTTCCACACCAGTTGGAGGGGTCTTGTTAGCCGAGAAAGTTTATCGCTGTTGTGATATATCCTTAGGGGGAAAAGATTTGTCTATAGATCTAGTAGTGCTGGATATGGTTGATTTTGATGTGATTTTGGGCATGGATTGGTTGGCTTCTCACTATGCCACTTTGGACTGTCATAACAAAGTGGTGAAATTTGAGATACCTGGGGAATCCATCTTCTCATTTCAAGGAGAACATTTTTGGGCACCGGTTACTTTAATCTCGGCCTTGGGCGCTAGTAAGTTACTGAGAAAAGGTTGCCAAGGGTAGTAAGTCCAGCAGAACTTAAGGAGTTACGAGAGCAGCTACAAGATCTTCTTGATAAGGGCTTTATCCCCCCAAGTTCTTCTCCTTGGGGAGCGCCGGTGTTATTTGTATAGAAGAAAGATGGATCCATGCGGTTGTGTGTAGACTATAGGCAGTTGAATAAAGTCACCATAAAGAATAAATATCCATTGCCTCGCATTGATGAGTTGTTTGATCAACTTCAGGGAGCTCAGTGTTTTTCTAAGATCGATTTACGATCTGGGTATCACCAGCTAAAGATCAAGAGAGAGGATATACCAAAAACAGCTTTTCGCACACGTTATGGACATTATGAATTCTTGGTGATGTCCTTTGGACTCACTAATGCCCCAGCTGCTTTTATGGACTTGATGAATAGAGTTTTTAAACCATTCTTGGATCATTTTGTGATTGTGTTCAGTGATGATATATTGGTGTATTCGAAGAGTAAAGAGGAGCATGCACAACATCTAAGGTTAGTTTTGCAAACCTTAAGAGAGAGACAGTTGTATGCCAAATTCTCCAAGTGTGAATTTTGGCTAGACAGTGTGGCATTTCTTGGGCATGTGGTATTGAAGGATGGAATTAGTGTCGACCCACGTAAGGTGGAAGCAGTACAAAGCTGGCCTAGACCCACCACAGTGAAGGAGATTCGAAGTTTCCTTGGTATAGCTGGATATTACCGTCGCTTTGTGAAGGATTTCTCTAAACTTGCATTTCCATTGACTAGACTGACCCAAAAGAAAGTTGAGTTTCAGTGGACGGATGTATGTGAGGAGAGCTTTCAAAAGTTGAAAGAATGTTTAACTTCAGCTCCAGTTTTGGCATTGCCGGTAGGTGGTGCCGGGTATGCAGTTTATTGTGATGCCTCTAGAATTGGCCTTGGTTGTGTGCTCATGCAAAATGATAAGGTTATCGCTTACGCATCTAGGCAACTCAAGGGGCATGAGTAAAACTACCCCACACATGATTTGGAGATGGCAGCGGTGATTTTTGCTCTTAAGATTTGGAGGCATTATTTATATGGGGAGACTTGTGAGATCTATACTGATCACAAAAGCCTTAAGTATATTTTTCAACAACAAGATTTGAATTTAAGGCAACGACGGTGGGTGGAGCTATTGAAGGATTATGACTGCAAGATTCTATATCACCCTGGAAAGGCAAATGTAGTTGCAGATGCTCTGAGTAGAAAATCCATGGGTAGCCTTGCTCACATAAAAGAAATAAAAAGACCTATAGTTAAAGATTTTCAAGGACTTATTCAAAATGGAGTTCAGTTTAATATTGATCATTCAAGTGCATTATTAGCTCATGTGAAAATTTGGTCCACCCTTGTTGATGACATCAAGAAGGCTCAAGGTCAAGACTCACATTTGGTGAAGGTGTCAGATGATGTGCGAAATGGTAAAGCTTCAGAATTTTCAGTTGATTCAGATGGTGTTTTGTGGTTTGGATCTCGATTGTGTGTTCCCAATGTGGATAATTTGAGGACAAAAATTTTAGAGGAAGCTCATCATTCTTCTTATACTATGCACCCAGGATCTACTAAAATGTATCAAGACTTGCGAGAATTGTATTGGGGGGAAGGAATGAAGACAGATGCGGCAGACTTTGTCTCTAAGTGTTTGGTATGTCAGCAAGTAAAGGTTGAACATCAAAAGCCAACTGGATTACTTCAACCTATTGCAATACCAGAATGGAAGTGGGAAGGTATTGCTATGGATTTTGTGACAGGTTTACCTAAAACCCAAAAAGGTCTTAACTCTGTGTGGGTGATAATAGATCGGTTAACCAAATCTGCACATTTCTTACCAGTGAAGAAAACTTACACTGCAGATCGATATGCTAAGCTTTACCTAGATGAGATCGTTTCTTTGCATGGTGTGCCAGTGTCCATTATCTCTGACCGTGGAGCTCAATTTACTGCTCAGTTTTGGAAATCCTTCCAAGATGCACTAGGGACTCGTTTGAGTCTCAGTACCGCTTTCCATCCTCAGACTGATGGCCAATCAGAGAGAACTATACAAATCCTAGAGGATATGCTTCGTGCTTGTGTTATAGATCTTAAAGGAAGTTGGGATCAATATTTTCCTTTGATTGAATTTGCATATAACAATAGCTACCAATCCAGCATTCGGATGGCGCCATTTGAAGCTTTGTATGGAAGGAGGTGTAGATCTCCAATAAGGTGGTTTGAAACTGGAGAAGCAAAACTAGTGGGACCGGAGTTGATTCATGATGCTATTGAGAAAGTTATATTGATTCGGGACCGTTTACTCACAGCTCAAAGTAGACAAAAGTCTTATTCTGATCGCAGGCGACGTCCTTTGGAGTTCATTGTGGGAGATCATGTATTTTTGCGTGTTTGACCAATGAAGGGAGTATTGTGATTTGGCAAGAAGGGGAAGCTAAGTCCTAGGTTCATTGAGCCATTTGAGATTTTAGAGAGAGTCGGACTTGTAGCTTATCGCTTAGCGCTTCGAAAATATCTTTATGACCCTTCTCATGTGATTAATCACGAAGACGTGCAGCTAATGAGCATTTGTCTTATACTGAATAACCAATTGCTATAATTGATAAACTAGTGAGGCGTTTGCGGAGAAAAGATATAGTCTCAGTGAAAGTTCTTTGGAAAGGGCCATCTGGCGAAGACACAACTTGGGAACCCGAAGTATCCTCACTTATTCGAAACTCAAGGTTAGTAATAGAACTTAATTCGAGGACGAATTTTCTTTAAGGGGGGAAGATTGGAACGCACCATTTCACTTAAGTTAAAAAAAACATCATTCTTTTAAAAAGGAGTGGAACAGAACCCCACCCCCATTCTTTCTTCCTCCTCCACGAGACACTCTCTCTCCCTCTCACTTTCTTCTCTTCTCCTCCACCATGTCTTTCCTCCATTTTTCTTCTTCTTTTCACTTCAAGTAACCCAATCCAACCTTAAATCTTACACATTTGAGCTCTATTTTAAGAAAAGTCATCTCATTTCCCTCTTGGGTAGTATATTGGAGTTAGGGTTTTGCTCTAAAAAGGGGAAAAGATACCCACACCTTCAAAGTTAATCTTTGAGGTTATTTGAGGTATACTCACTACTCTTTATTCCAAAGAAATCATTTTGAGACATTAGTTTGTGTAGGAAATTAGTTTTGGAGTTTAGGGTAGATATTTAGGGATTTAGTTTGTTCCCTATGGTTTAGTAAGATCTTGGATAACATTCTAAAAATCTTGGAAATATTATTGGTTTACAGATTTGTCTGTTGTTGCTCCGTTGGGTTCTCTGGAAAGTGTTGGAGAGCTAAACCGTTGATTCTTCATAACTGTGATTGTTGGAGTTCTATTTTAATATTTCTAAGTTTTATTGAGATTAATATGATTATTACCTAAAAAAACTCGTGCCTTGCGTGTTTTCCCTTCGAGTTGATGGTGGTTGTTATTCCCTCACTAAGTCTTTGTGACTTACCCTTTCCTTATCTTTATCTTTTTTAGATTCCCAAGCAGCTAAGTAGAAGCTGCTAGCAGGTCTAAAAGTCTTAAGAGTTCATCTTTTAGTAGGCTTCCTAGATCGGTGGCGCTACATTTGAGATCCTTTGTATTTTGTTATATTCTGCTGCTATAGGAAAGTTAGTGAAATGTTTTGTTGGGATGTATACGGTCTTTAAACTCCCTAGCGCTTTAGTATTATTTTGAAACTTGGCAGGTGATGATGATTGGCATTGTAAACATGTTGATTGGTATTTTGGGGATGTTAGACATACAAGAGAAACTCTGGCAAAATTTTGAAAAAAATAGCTCAATTAGTAGTGGGAATGCATTGAACTTGTACTTAAGCCCCAGAGTTCAAGGTTTGATTCCCACAGAAGGCAAAAACTCTACATGGGGGGTAGAGAAGTTCATGATGTACACTTGTGGGTAGCCTACTATTCAGAAAAGGGCCCAGGGTGTTACAAAAAAAGGCGCCTTTTTTTGTAACACCCTGGGCCCTTTTCTTTCTAGTAGGCTACCCAAGAGTATACATACCATTTGAAACATATGTTTTTGGAAAAATAAGTATGATACTTTCACACAAAAAATTGACGAAATAATTTAATACTTCGCCCCTGCAACAATTCGACTCTGGCTTCGTCCCTAGAGAAACCTGGGTGGCCACTACAATAGAGTTTTTGTCCCACTCATGACTCGAACTTGAGATTTTTGTTACCACAATTTGATGTTTGTCACTTGGTATTTGATTTGAGTTATGAGAATTTCCATGTTTCAATTTAAGGATACTATGGATAACAAGGCATCAAGGGCAATGTTGGAAGATGAGAGTTGTGAAGGTGAAAAGAAAGAAGAATGTTTGACAAGGAAGACGCTAGATGCGTATCACGGCTATAACGACTACGGTACTTACGAACCTCCCTACCATGGGGAGCCCTCACATGATGCCCCAAGCCCCAACCCCTGTTTTAACTGCCCCAATAATTGAGCCCATCAATCCTCCCCCAAAAATGTACCATTAAGCAATTATGTTTGCGTAATAAAATTATTATGGTTGAATTTTGCTTTCTTATTTGCTTTGGTTGAAATATGTGTTAGTATGTGTTTGAATATATTGGATTCCAGGGAAGCTACGTAACATTTAGATCACAAATTTGAATTTGTAATGGTCTATTTCACCCCTCTCCATTTTCATTTAATCATAGTGCGACAAGAAGTTTTGCAAAACCCATTAACCTCAGCTTTTCGGGGTTATTGTTGTTTTCTCAGCATTTTCGTTCATCTTAAAGCCTAACATAACTCGTTTTTGAATACGAAATCTCCATTTTGCGTGTTTCATTTATAGGCTTGAAAATCACTTTGTTCCCTACAAATATAGTAAACATCGCTTTTGGTCCCTACAATTTTTTTTAAAAGAGCCCATGAAAAATTTATAATTTTGTATTTTGGTCCCTGCATTTTTTTAAATAGAATTTAAAAATATTCATTTTGGTCCCTGCAAAAAGTTTTGTTAAAACTAGTCATTGCAAAATTTAAAATTATTCATTTTGGTTCAATTGACACATCACCTTTAAAATGACCTCGGGCACCAAAATGAATAATTTTAAATTTTACAATGGTTTTTCTTTAAAAAACTGGCAGGACCAAAATAGATATTCGTCGTATTTGCAAGGGCTATTTTAGTACTTATGTAATTTTTTTTTGTTCAGTTAGTACTTACGTAATTTGAACTAACCAACTCATTATCTAGCTATCGATTTAATATTTTAAATTACCCCATAATATCATATGTGTCAATTCAATTCTAGCTATTCAACTCTCTTGTAAACAATCCAATGCACCAATTACTTTCTGTGCGCCATTTGCTTATCAATTCGTTGCATGCATGTAGGGCACCCTTTGTGACACTTATTGTCTCAAGACGTTGTTTATATAGTCATTCTTTAATTAAACTAGAGGAAAATCCTGTGCGATGCACATGTTTGTTTATATTTTTTGGTATAATTTATCATAATTATATAATTTTATTATGATAAATTAAAAAAATAAAATAAATAAATGTAGTTATAATAAATAAATCATTCCAAACAGTATAATTATATAATTTTCATGGTTTTTTTAATGGCAAAATATCTCCACAGGTCCCTTAACTTATTTTTGGTAACGAATAGATACCTTAACTTTTTTTTTGTAACGACTAGGTCCCTTAACTTTTAAAAACATTGCACTGTAGTCCTTTTTAACGTTTTGTCACTAACTCCGTTAATAGACTTGATTGTGTAGCTGTTTGACTATTGTTTAATTGCTGACTAGGCATGCCACATATGTAAGATAATTTCATTATTTTATAATTAATTTTAATTAAAAATTAAATAAAAATGTGGTTGATTCAGCTTCTGCCAAAGCCTTACGTTTCCTTGGTGATTCCCTTTATTGATTTTTGAATACCCCTTCCATTTTGTGATTCAATGCCAGATTTGAGCATTTGTGCACTGTGAACGTGAGACTCTTTTCTTTTTTATTTGCCAGTTAATATCACAGCTGTAGGGGTTGCGGTAGAAAATGAGTTGCCATGACCCACGATAAAACCCGATTCCATCTTGATATTCAGGTGACCAAATAGGACAAACTTCTAGAATGTTAGTCTCCAATCATCAGATAAGAGAAGATGATGAACAGTTCCCTTATTTTCTTTTATTTTAAATATAAATTAATTAAAAATTATGAGTCATCACATAAAATTGGCACATCAACATAAAAAAAGCCACAAGCAAGTTAACAGCCACATATACATTTTTATAACGGAGTCAAACGAAATTTACAAAAAGGGGACTACGGTGTTACATTTTTAAAATTTAAGGGACTTAGGCTGTCAAAAAAAGAGTTAAGGGACCTAAATGTTATCGAAAAGTAAGTTAAGGGACCTCAGGAGATATTTTGCCTTTTATAATCTTTTATTGTGTTTGGTTGATCACTAATTGTAGTGTCACTGTTTTAAATTTTTTTTTACACGAACTATTTCAGAAATAGGTCCCGTGTCATTTGGACACGGGTCGTGTCCTCCTATCAGGTGCCAGCCTCTTTTGCAGTTTTGCATTTTTGTTCATCAATCCCATTGTGTTCAAACCTTTCCCAACCAAAATCACAACATCAAAACTGATATAGAACATCATTTCATGCATAACTAGAGGTATTTTAACATATCAAAACTTCAACTCAATGATAATAACAATCTTGTGAAACATGACATTCGTAAAGAAGCTTAACATCATATTTTATCTCAACCTTAAAACCAATTTCAGCAACTTAACTAGTTCAAGAAAACGTGCAATCTTCAATATCTGAATATGACCTCCCAATGACTCTAACAAACAAATAGTAGACATAAAAGAAAGGAGAACTCACAATAAGTGTTGATAATCAAAATGCACACAAGATGGTGAGTTTTCCCAATTCAAAGTGAGCTCCCAAAACCCCCAACATCACACCAGCTCACAATGCTTTAACTACAGCTACTACAATCAACAATAGCTTGGACAAACAATAGACATCACATACGATGGAGTAGCTTAGACCACGGCCTTGATAAAAAGTTCCTTCCTGAGGAGTTTCTCCTTCCACCCTTTCCTTGATAAAAACTGCATTTTAGACCTACCCCATCCAACTAATACACCCTAATATGCCCCTGCATTCTGCTATATTTGGATAGAAAGAACAACAATAAGATTCTCCTTCCTTATACCTTGAATATCTCTTCTTAGAACCATACCAGACTTCAAAAGTTAATTCTCTGACTAGAAGCGTTAAATATTCTGTTTAAGATCCACGTGACAGCAAACAGTTTTCCCTGAGTAGCTCTAGCAAATAGAACAACATCATCAGCAAAAAAAACAAGTGAGTTTGAGCCAAGCTAGGGGATAACTCAACCCCTTTAATTGCTGGAGATATTTTACCATATGATAACATCCTTGACAGCTCATCAAAGACATTAATGATAAATAATTGTCTCAAACCCCTTTGAGGGAAGAGACAATTACTTTGGAAACTATTAACTTGATAATTGTAAGTAATAGAGCCGACTTAGGTCAGAATTTTGGCCACCCAAACAAGTGCCTCAGAAACCAAACGACATCAAAGTCTCTTCTCAAGAAAAGTCCATTTCACCTTGTCATACGCGTTGTTCATATCTAGTTTGAGCACAACTGCCTCCTTCATTCCCCCTTTAGTATTCTATATTATGTAAAAAGCTTCATGGGCCACCATTAAATTATCATGAATCATCCTACCCCCCAAAAATACTTTGCTGAGGCGATATGAGGCTTCCATAATTGGACTTAACCTCTTAACAATGATCTTGGAGATGATCTTATAAATGAAATTACAACAACATATAGGTCTCAACTGAGAGACAGATTCAGCATCTGGGTCTTAGGAGATAAAGCAACAACTGTCTCAGTCACCACAACACACACTTGCTCACTAATGATCTCCCAATTTTGTTGATAGAACAAGCCATTAAGGCCATCAGGTCCTTGTGCCTTCATGGAACCCATAGAAAAAACAACACTCTGTTACCAAGTGGCTTCAGTCTCGAGGGGGGGGGGGGGGGGGGGGTGAATTGAGACTTTAAAAACTTTTCCCCTTTTTAACGTCTTAGATTAATTTTCGCGCAGATTTATGAAATGAACGAATTAGAATATAGAATAGTAAAGCACGCACAAGATTTATACTGGTTCGGTCACCTCCCAGTGACCTACATCCAGTCCTCACAACCCTTTGTGAGATTTTCACTATCAAAACAAAGCTTTCAACCGGGTGCTTTAAAACCCTTACAAACACAGGCACTCTTCACCAAGGATACCCCACCTTGTGCAAGAACCCTAAAAACAATTACAACAAGAGATACCCCACCCTTGTTACAATCAAAAACCCTAGAGAGATACCCCACTCCCTAGTACAACCAATTGAAAACAAGAGATACCCCACCCTTGTTACAATCAAAACCCTAGAGAGATTCCCCACTCTCTAGTATAAACCAATTTTCAGATACAAGAGCAGGGATGCTCTCAAAGTACTAATCATCCACAATAGGGTTACCCGAGTGATAAACACACTCAAAATGGGTATAAATAGACATCATAATATCATCTTGAACCTCATGCCAAAGCCCTTCATCATCCTTCAATCTGACCAGCCTATTCCTATCTCGCCTTTGGATAGTACTCGTATGAAGGAACTTAGAGTTCCTATCCCCATAATTCAATAACTTCACTCTAGATCGTTACCCTCAGTAAGTCTCCTCTTGTTTCCACAGGTCATCAAACTTCTTCCTCAAACTGAGCACATGTTCCCATTGGATAGTTTCTTGCGGTTTATCAAGAAGCACTTGAAGCTGATAACTACATCTGTCAATCTCCTTTTTGGAATTCTTGAAAGCGAGTTTAATCCATCTAGTGATCTTGGATTTGGATCAATTGACTCTCTCAGAGAAATCCAACCAGTTATCATTAGGATTCACATTAAACTCCATCTGCCAACAATTAGAAATCAACTGCTTGAATTCTTGATGGTCTTACTACATAGCTTCAAGCTTAAGAGATCATTTCATTAAAGTGGGACCCATACATAACCAAGGAGTTCTCAGACTAGTGATCAGCCTGCCCACCTTATCCCATAGATGTTGTCTCTCAGCAAAATGGGGTTCCCATAAATAAAGGAGGTTTCAAACAATTTCCTTGTTCTCCTCTAATGTACTACAATATGTATGATGTTTTGATAACTAGACAAAATCTGCACCTCATAGAAATCAATCCAAAATAGGGCTAGACCCCAGCATTTCCATTAGTCTCAACACAAAAATAATGGTGAAACCTTAGTTTCCTACTAACCTTCTCAACACATTCTTTCTTTGTTCTTGTTTCCATCAAGAAGAGCATGACCGGCTTGAATCTTTGCATGAGAGCCTTTAGCTCCCTATTTTTAAAAGCCTCATTTTAGTGTTTACTTTAGGTCCAAGAATCTATTGGGCCTACCCTGATTGTCATGTGAGTGAGAAAAAACACACTATTGCTACAAACGAAATACACGCAGTTTTGACCAAAAAAAAAATTACACGCACTCACGAAATTATAGATTTCAACCGTCCGATATTTCAAAAATGAAAGGACTTATATTTTGAGATGAATTTTAAAGTTGATTTGATAAAATTGGAAGGTGAGACTTCCAATTTCAATCCTAGGACTAGGTTTGCTTTTTTTCTCTTTGACATAGGACTACTAGGTTTGCTTAGATGCGTGTAATTGTGTGCTACTATTTCATATTTGGGTTTTTTCCCCCTCCTTAGACCCCATACCCCCATAAATGCGAAACGAACAAAAATACCCCTGAAACTCCAAAAATTTCCAGATTTACGCCTTTAATTTATAAATTCGGAAGACAAATTTTAAGGATTTCCGGATTTACTTGACTGTATTTCCGGAATGTATTATGTGTTCCGGATTTACAGTCAAATGACGTAAATCCGGAAATCCTTAAAACTTGTATTCCGAATTTATGATTTTTAGATTTAAATCCGGAAATTTTTAAATAGTGTATTCCGAATTTATGAATATAAGATGAGGAACAATAAATACTATGGAAACAAAATACTTGGTGCTAATTTCCAATAGTCATAAAATAGTCAACACGATTTACTTCTGGCATAAGCAACCAAGAGTTAAACAAATCCAAAAATTAAAAAAGCCAAACTTCCATCCTAACAGTATTATTTTGTAGAAAATACTCTAAACTAATGACACTCCCAAATCACTCTATAACTAGTTAATCCATCATCATAAATAAACCCGCAAAGAGACAAACAGAACATTAGTATGTTACCTGTTAGTATGATGCACAAATACTTGAGTTTTGTTGCCATATTCCTATTCAATACGTATATGTATCCGATATTTCTTCGATACGTCATGAGTATGTGTCTCAGTATTAAAATGCTTTTATTTTAAAAAATAAATGAAAGTACTATACGTCAAGAAGGCGCCTTCAATACGCCTTCAAAACACAAAAACAAAGTCGTAAGTTTCTATGCCCCTCTCTGTTTTGCTACGGTAGCCTATGTTCGTTGGATCTGTGCCTATGTATTTTCTATTAATTTGTGAATATTTTATTTTTTTATAAATGAATCCTAGACATACTGTATCCTATGGTTTTTAAGGAAGTTCTTATAGCTCATATTGTTGTATCAGATTCGTATTGTACGTGTGCATCATATGCTAGTTTCTCGTACATTTATATTTTATTTGCTATTGGTTCTGTACCATAACCCTCCTTCGCGACAATCTTCATCGAAAACGTGTCGAGTTTGAGGTGATGAGAATGGAAACAAGGAAAATGGAGAGCTGTTTGTGGCTTGTCATGTGTGTGCATTTCCTGTTTGTAAACCTTGTTATGAGTATGAGAGAAGTGAAGGGAATCAGTGTTGCTCTCAATGCAGTACTCGCTATAAGCGTCACAAAGGTTAGTGAAACTTTTTTGTTACTCATTATATAGTAAGGAGCACTTAGTTTTGTTAATGAAAATTGAAAAATGTGAGGTGGCTAAGTTATATATATATATATATATATTGTTTCCCCTTGTAGGTTGTCCTAGAGTGGTTGGAGATGAAGAGGAGAACCTTGATGCAGATGATTTTGATGATGAGTTTCAGATTAAGAATCCTCATGATGATCTAGACCATCACCGTGATGTTAATCATGTGGTAATTTCTTATGATTGAATATGAATAACTAAAGAGACTATGGAACTGCTCTGATTGTTACAGGAAAATGGTGATTATAGTCAACAGAAATGCATTTTGATGGACAAGTTTTCTCTTCAAGCGGAAGTGGTAAGAAAGAACTTTGTTTAATTTTGGAAAGACAGTTGTGTAGGCAAATTTATAATTATCCATTATTTTATTCCTGGATATTGTATTTTGTTCATATATTATTATTGTTCTATTGTAGTTGCTGGCAAGGATTTTGAAGGGGAGAAAGAATTCTACAGCAATGCAGAATGGCAAGAAAGAGTAGAAAAATGGAAAGTCAGACAAGAAAAGAGAGGTCTACTAAACAAAGAAGATGGAAAAGAAGACCAAGTTGAAGAAGATGATTACCTGTAAGTAATCATCACTTCTATTTCTCTTTCTTATGATTTGAATAAGCCAGAGTCTTTATTAATTAACTACGTAGTCAGCATCTGTTAACTGTAATGGACTGAAAAGCCATAGTAGTCTCTAGTAATTAACGTCGTAGTCAATCCATACTGAATAGTTATCGTGATGAGGCTCGTTATCCTAGCTTTCTTCTTCCGCTTCCGAATCTTAACACCAGCATATGATGCATATCCCTTATGGCTTATATCTGTGATCTGTGAGATATTGTTTGCACTATCATGGATACTTGATCAGTTCCCTAAGTGGTTCCTCATAATGTGTGAAACTTACTTGGATCGTTTATCCATAAGGTTTGAGCGCGAAGGGGAACAAAACCAACTTTCACCTATTGATGTCTTTGTGAGTTCTGTGGTTGATTATCCTGTTGAGAAGGTCACATGCTATGTATCAGATGATGGTGCTTCTATGCTTCTGTTTGATTGTTTAGCAGAAACTGCTAAATTTGCAAGAAGGTGGGTTCCTTTTTGCAATAAGTATAATATAGAACCAAGGACACCTGAGTACTATTTTTTTGAGAAAATTGATTACTTGAAAGATAAGGTTCAACCTACATTTGTCAAGGAAATAAGGGCTATTAATTCTTTGATTGCAAAGGCTCAGAAGAGGGTTGGGTTATGCAGGATGGAACTCCATGGCCCGGGACCAATACTTGTGATCATCCAGAAATGATTCAGGTGAGAAAAATAGTAGATCCGATTTTATAGGGTTGAGTTTGACTCAACTTAAATTCTAAGAATCTCAATTGAGATGGCTCATAAACATGCCTTTGCAGGTATACTTAGGAAGTGTTGGTACACTAGATGCGGAAGGCAAGGAACTACCAAAACTTGTGTATATTTCGCGTGAAAAGCGCCCCGGCTATCCACACCACAAAAAAGCTGGTGCCATGAATGCTTTGATATGTTCAAAACTTTGATGTTATGTTGTTTATTCCAGCAGGACACTGGAAATTAGAAACATGCTTATAACTTTTCTTGTTGTCTAACCTCAGA
Source organism: Astragalus glycyphyllos (assembly GCA_963573325.1). NCBI lineage: Eukaryota > Viridiplantae > Streptophyta > Magnoliopsida > Fabales > Fabaceae > Astragalus > Astragalus glycyphyllos. Next base: position 80,356,489 of record OY754311.1, read on the forward strand.
AGGTTAGAGTTTCTGCTGTGCTTACAAATGCACCATTCATGTTGAATCTGGATTGTGACCACTACATCAATAACAACAAGGCTCTTAGAGAAATGATGTGCGTTCTAATGGATCCTCATTTAGGGAAAAAGATTTGTTATGTTCAATTTCCACAAAGGTTTGATGGTATTGATCGCCACGATAGATATGCTAATCACACACTATTTTCTTTGATGTAACTGCCATTCTCCTAACCGTCAACTAAGAAAATATGTGCAAATTGAATTTAACTTGTTGAAATATGTGTCGACACTCCACAACAAAATGGTGTCGCAGAAAGAAAGAATCGTCATTTACTTGAAGTTGCTCGAGCCATTCTCTTCCAAATGGCTGTTCCCAACTCATACTGGGGAGAAGCAGTACTGACTGCTGCCTACTTGATTAATCGGGTCCCCAAACCAATGTTAGGTAATGTTAGTCCTGTTCAGTTTTTGACTTCACGGTTTCCTTCTGTTCATGTTTTGCAGAGTCTTCAATCTCGAGTGTTTGGTTGTGTTGCTTTTGTCCATGTTCACAAACAACATCGAAGTAAGTTGGACCCTCGTGCAGTCAGATGTATTTTTGTGGGTTATCCTCCTAACAAAAAAGGATATAAATGTTATCATCCTCCTAGTCGTAAGTACTTTATCTCTAAAGATGTCACGTTTCATGAGAATGTATCCTACTTCACTCGTCCTCAACTTCAGGGGGAGAGTATTCATGATTATTTGGAATCTGTGTGTCTGCTAACTGGAAAGTGCTAACTCAAAGTTATAGATTTTAACTGTTTGATATTGATCATCAGACATGGGACAACTTATATTTTGAGATTTAGATGATTTTAAGATATGCGGTTTACTTTGAGACATGGAGGCATTCAATTTCAATCCAAAAGCTGAGAGTGCTTGACACTTGACAGTGAGTTGAATACATATTAAATCACTTATGAAATTTTCCGATTTTGCTTTTGAAAATTTGGCCACTGATAGCCTATTAGCCTATTACACTAAGTCAATGTAGGAAAAGTTAGGACACAAAGATAATTCATGTGGTATTGGTCCAGTGAGTGCATTTTTTGATAAGTCTAACACTGACAAATCAATGGCTTTTCCTAATGTTTTTGGAATTTCCCCTGAAAATCTGTTGTTACCTAAACTTAGTCTCTGAAGTGATGGAGAGTTTCCCAATTGAAAGGGAATTTCACCATCAAATTCATTATATGAGACATCAAAAGAAATTAGGAACCTAGACCTACATAATGGAGCCAAACTACCATTAAATTTGTTGATTGCAATATTGACAAAAGTCAAATTAGATAGATTTACCAATTGCTGAGGAAAGCTGCCTTGAAGAGAGCTATTGTAAAGAAAAAGCTGCTGCAAGCTTTTAAGGAACCCAAATGTCCAAGGAATGCCACCTGAAAGTTGATTTTCTGCCAAATTCAACAGATTCAGCTTATCACAGTGACCAATACTAGCTGGAATTTTTCCCACAAGCTCATTCTGCCTAATGTTAAGGAAATTCAACTCTTTTAGCCTCCCAATAGTAATAGGAATTCCACCACTAAAAGAATTCCTAAATAAATCAATCCTTTGTAATCTTGAACAATTACCAATCTGCATAGGTATCTTACCAGACAATTGATTATCATAAAGAACTAGTGATTCCAACTTACCAAGTCTCCCAATCTCTTAAGGCAAATCACCATGCAACTTATTATGATACAATGCAAGTGTTTGCAAGTTGGTTAGGTTCCCTATTGTTATAATATAAATAGTAAGCCCATTAGTTAGTAGTAAGGCCCATTAGTTGGTTAATATATAAGGTTGATGGTATACTCATTTATATCAACTCGTCACATTTTGTAATTTTCACTACTTCTAATATAATAGACTTTTAGAGCTTTTCTCTCTAATTTATATGGTTATCATATTTTTTTAAGATGGTATTAGAGCAAGTTCTGATTCTGTGACCTATTTTTGTGCTTCACCACCGCTGCCGGCGGCGGCATGCGCCGCCGGTAGCACCAGCTTTTAATTTTCAATTTATATCTTCTCACGGTTATCATAACCTTTTTTTTCAGTTTCTGTTTTCTTCCACTGTTTTTTCACTTTCCGAAGTGCCTTTTCAGTTTCAAAAGACTCACCACCGCCAGCCACCGTCTGCCGCCACCGGAAATTTTTTTCGGCAACCCTTCCCGGCGAAACCACCACCATCGGGACCGGAAATTACCGATCTACACATATGTCAAAGTTCCATCATCATCAGGACTACCACCTTCCAGAATCAGTTCCGGTGAACGATCCCACCATTAATCCTTGGTGGAGTTCGATCTAGATGTCTGTAGGAGTGATTCATGCTCTTTGGTATGGTCTTATTTATGGTGGAGTTTGATTTGAAAGAGTGATTTCGGTGGAAGATGCATCGGAGTCGTAATCGAATGTAGCGAGAACGGCGAATCTATTGAATGAAGATACCACTGGAAGCCAACAAACAGCGACTACGTATTTGTATTGAGGGAACCGTTGGATTTGTGGGGTTTCTGAAATTGCCACCATTGCCATTGCCATTGCCAGATATTTTGTAGAAAGGGATTTTCTTGTTGTTTTGGTGGCTCGTGTTTTGATTTCTAGAAGGGTTCCCTTTCCTTTTTGTTTTTTGGTGTTTCGGTTTGGATCATCTTTGGTATTGTGTGGCTATCCTTTTGTGTTGTTCTGCTTGCTGATTTTAGGTAGTATTTAAGAGTTGGCTTCCACTTGGTGTTTTGGTAGGTTCCTTCGTTTGATTTGGTCCAGTGGTGTGTGTGCATCTTTTGCAAGAAGGTTTGGTAGTGTTTGGGGCATCTGATTTTTGCGTGTGGGTGCTCTTTGGATATGTTGTTTGGGGTCGGTGTATCTAGTATTAGGACCATTAAAGTCTGTTTGGTCATCTTTATGAATGTCTTTGGAAGCAATTTCCTGTCAAGGGTTTGAACAATTATTAGCATCATTTATTTACTGTGGTCTCATTGTTTTTTGGGTTGCTTTGACTATATGAGTCTAAAAACATTTGTTGGCTTGAGGATTGTACCGGATGAGGACCATGGGAGTTCCTTAGGAATTGATTACTCTATTATGCAAGCTTATGTTTGGCCCTCCAATTGGTTGTAGATTTTTTTGTCAGATTTTCAACACGACTTTTAAGAAAGCTCCTGATGCTACTAGTATGCTTTATAAAGCGCCTTGATCAAAGCCTTGCAGGAATTGGTATTGTTGCTTATATTTTTTTTATTACTCTGAATATGATGGACATTTTGATTAGCCTTATTGGCTTGTTTTTAGCTTCTGTTTATGGTGGTTAAGCATGATGCTTCTACTATAAATGGTTAAGCATTGAGATTTTGCTTCTGTCTTGAGTGATTGAGTACTCTTGATGGTTAAGCGTTGGTGTGCTTCTGCCAAGTGGTTAAACTTTGAGGTATAGTTTCTGTTTGGTGGTTAAGCCTTTGGCCCTATGGCCTTGTTGATGTTTGCTTCTGCCCTATGGTGGTTAAGCATTTTGCTTCCTTCAAGTGATTAAGCCTTGAGTTGTGGCTTTTGCTTGATGGTTAAGTGTTGGTTTGTTGCTTCCTCGGAGTAGTTAAACCTTGAGTTGTGGTTTCTATTTGATGGTTAAGATTTTGTTGACTTCTTTGACACTTGGATGGTTATGCCTAAGAGTGGAGTTTGTTGATTCCTTTGGAGTGAATGTTGTGGAGACGCTGGAAGAAACTTGAAGGGGCCCGATAGTTGGTCGAAGACTTCTAGGAGCTATGCACCTCAACTGCTACCAATTTGGATTGCTCTTTATTTTTCTTTACCTTGATAGTATTTTGTATTGCTTATCTCAAGCTGGAAGTGTTGTAAACACCGTCCAGCTTGCGGGAGGCTGTTAAAATATAGATAGTAAGCCCATTAGTTAGTAGTAAGGCCCATTAGTTGGTTGGTATATAAGGTTGATGGTATACTCATTTATCATCAACTCTTCTCATTTTGTAATTTTCACTACTTCTAATATAATAGACTTTTAGAGCTTTTCTCTCTAATTTATATGGTTATCATATTTTTTTAAGAGCCTATAAAGGGAGAAATTGAACCAACAAAACTATTGTTTTGAAGCAATAAAGCAGTTAACCTTACCAACCTATAAATCTCAAAAGGTATTGACCCATTGAGGGTATTGTTAGATAAATCAAGAAGCATCAATGATTGGCATTTACCCAACTCACTTGGAATTTCACCATCAATTCCACATTGTGATACGTCAAATTGCACCAAATTTGTTGTATTTGAACATATGGTTCTTGGAATTGTACCATAAAGTGGGTTATTAGAAAGAAGCATGTGTATTAACTCACCCATGTTACCAAACTCCTTTGGAATTCCACCCGTAAGCTTATTCATTCCCAAGTAGAGATATTGAAGGTTACCAAGTTGAGATAATGACCGTGGAATGTGACCCACAAGCTGGTTTCCCATTAAATTGAGATAATTAAGCTCACTCAACTGACCAAGTTGACTCTGTATCTCCCCTGTTAGGCTGTTATTGGCAAGATTGAGAGTTTGGAGTTTTCTGAGTTGACCCAGTTCACTCGGAATTGTACCGTTGAGTTTGTTGTCAAAAGCGTTAAATAAGATGAGCTTTGAGCAGTTCCCTAACTCGGATGGAATAGGACCGGTCAAATCATTGTCTTGTAGGATGAGATTCTCCAACTCAGTTAGTCGACCGAGTTGAGGTGGAATTGCACCCGTGAGATGGCATGAAGTTAAACCAAGGGTGACAAGATTAACGAGATTGCCAAATGAAGTGGGAATCACGCCAGTGAGTCTATTGTTGCCAATTTTAAGAACTTGGAGACTCATTAACGAGCCTCACTCCGTGGGAATGTGACCAGTGAGTTTATTGGAGAAGAGAAGTAGAGATTGAAGTGAAGTGAGGTTAGAGAGAGATGGTGGAATGGGACCAGTGAGAAGGTTATTTGAAAGATCAAGGTGGAGCAGATATTGCAAATAACCTAGTGAGGGTGATATTGAACCAGTGAGTAATGAGTACGAAAGGTTGAGTCCCACCACCACTGGAACTGAGTCATTTTTCAAATGTTTTAACCCACATGAAACTCCTTTCCAGCGACAGTAATCTGTGTTGTTCCTTGACCAGTCACTTAAAACATTTTCAGGATCTTCTAAAATGGATGACTTCACTTCCAAAAGAACTCTCTTAGTGCTTTCAGTTTCTAAAGTTGCATGGGAAACGAGAAATAGAATAGTACTGAAGAGAAAGAGAAGTGTAACTGTATTTAAAATCTTCATCATATATATGAAAGCAGTTTACTTTACTGTGAAGGTTTGTTTGTGTGTTAAGAACTGAAGACTTAGGAAAACTGACAAGTTAAAACACAACACTTCACTTTGGGTGCAGGGAAATATAGTTGTGTTTTGTGAAGAAAGAAAATGAAATGGAGATTAATGGAGGTGTTGGTGGTGGTTGCCTGGTTGGATTGGGAGAGTTTTGTTTTGTAGCAGAAGAGATGGATGCATCCATAGGAAGAGCCAAAGATGCCATATATCCTTTTTCAGCATGCATGCATGCATGGGGTGGATATTGCATTGCATTGCAGATCAGCTGTAATTTGGGAGTAAGTGCGTAAGTTGTAATGAGTATAGATTAGGATTAAGAGATAAGCTGTTATTTGTAACTAGTGCATATTAATTATCGCGTATAGATCTGGTGAATGTTTGTTAAGATACTCAAAATGGGTTCACTAGCTAGAAAATAATGAGCCAAGAAATAGGCTATACCCCCTATATAGAGAAGATAGCAGAGATTTTGTAGTTTTGACTTTTGAGTATAAAAATACAACAGAATTACTGAGAAAGGAAAAGGAATCAATATTGGAATTACATGATTAATTGACTTCATTTATGGTCTATGATATATCCACCCCATAATGAATTGAACTAATCCAATATTTGCACCTCATTCATTAATCATGTATGTTTTCATGGTTTGTGAAAAAATTCAAAATCATTAGCTATATAATGAACTCAATTAACCAACTACTTAAAGTCTTTAACAATGTATTCTTTAGTGAGTTTTGATAGGATTAATTTCTATTTTTTTTTACCACTAAAGAATAGTACCTGATTAGTGACTTGGAAATATTGATTAATTGAGTTCATTTATAAAAGTAACCCATTGACCATAATGAATGTTGGGATTTTCGGCTGATTTTGAATTGTTATTGGGCTTGGGCTGGGCTTTAGAAATGAGTTGAGTGTAAATGCACCCCCATATGAATCTAATTGCACCCCCTTAATTACTATCTTTATATCATTCTAAAAAAAATACTCAATCACATAGAAATACTTAATTAAACTATAAAACCTATCAAAACATATAAAATTCCCATGATTAACTTTAAGAATTGAGGTGGACTTGGAGCTTTGACTCTAGATTTTGGATTTCAAGAGCTGCTATTATTTACAAAACTACAATCTTTACCACTACACCGATGTTTGTAAACGTGATTCAATATATAAATTTAAAATATATATATAATATATTTGTAAACTATGCTTTTTTTAATGTATTTATAATATTTATTTTGCTCAATGTATAGGTAATCTATAACAAAATATATATATAATACTTATGTTTGGTATTTTTTTATATTTTTGGAATATAAACTTTATTAGTATATTATTATCATTATCATACCTCTTATATTTGAATTAGAAATTATTAAATATATGGTTGATAATTTTTGAAAAAAATATCTCCAGCTTCAGCATATTAAAATTAGAAACAAATAAATTTAAGAGTATGTCTTTTACAAACAATTTCAATTGAGCCTCTGTGAAATCAAGATTACGTTTTTAGTCATTTAATTTTCTCGATAAATAATTTTAAGTTATATTTAATTTTTTAATTGTATCACTATGTCTGTGTCCATGTTTATGCGCTTTTGAGTTTCTAAATCTCTTTAAGTAGCGGCCCTCCCTGAAATTTTAGTCAAGATCCGCCACTGGTGGTTGTCTGGTTGGAATGGGAGAGTTTTGTTTGGTAGCAGAAGAGATGGATGCATCCATAGGGAGAGCCAGAGAAGCCTTATATCCTTTTTTATCATGCATACATGCATGGGGTGGATATTGCATTGCAGTGCAGATCAGCTGTTATTTGTAACTAGTGCATATTAGTTATTGAGAAACTCAAAATGGGTGGGTTCACTAGCTAGAAATGAGCCATGCAAGAAATAGGTCATATAAAAAAGATAGTGGAGATTTTGTAGTTTTGAGTAAAAATTCAACATAATTACTGAGAAAGGAAAAGGAATAAATATTCGAATTACATGATTAGGTCATATGGTCAATAATAATGAGTTACTTTTATAGAGCTTTTATAGGGTTACTTTTATAGAGTTTTTATAGGGTTACTTTTATATCCGCCACATGTAATGAATTGAACTAATCGAATCTTTGCACGTCATTAACAATGTACTTCTCAGAAAGGTAGCTCATGTGGTTGAGTGAAAGGGACATCGTTGGTGAAAATATAGGCCTAGAAAAAAAAAACAATGTACTTCTTTAGTGAGTTCTGATAGGATTAATTTCTATTTTAAGAAACCACTATAAAGAATAGTACCTGCTTAGTGACTTGGAAATACTGATTAATTGAACTCATTTATGGCCAATGGGGTTACTTTTTTTATACAACATATTCATCACGTAATGAATGTTGGGATTTTCAGCTGATTTTGAATTGTTATTGGGCTTGGGCTGGGCTTTAGAAATGGGTTGAGTGTAAATGGATATATGAATCTAATTGCACCCCCTTAATTACTATCTTTATATCATTCTAAAAAAAAAATACTCAATCACATAGAAATACTTAATTAAACTATAAAACCTATCAAAACATATAAAATGCTCATGATTAACTTTAAGAATTGAGGTGGACTTGGAGCTTTGACTCTAGATTTTGGATTTCAAGAGCTGCATTTTTTAAAGTAGTCTTTGTGCCACGAACTTAAGGACCTATTACAGTGTCTAGCCTTAGTTGAGAACTTGTCCCAACCCTCACCTGACCTGAGTTGGGAGGGCATATCCAACCATTTTTCGCCACATCTCTACATTCAGTATGCTCCTCCCAAAAATACTCATATCTGAAGTATTTAGCACACCTAGATGGGGGTTTTGTAAGAAGGATGAGAGGGGAGTGGTCTAAGTTAACAATGGGTAGAGCTAGACCAGTAGCATGATTGTATAGATCTCTCCAAGCCCAACTCACCATGATTCTATCAATCCTTTGTTTTGTAATCATTCCATCTCTAGGATTGCTAATCCAAGTATACTTAGATCCCTTAGTGTCTAAATCCATCAGTTCAGTTTCATTAAGAAAATCGCTGAATAAGTTCAGTCTAACAAGCTCCACTGGTCTTGTACTTTCTTTTTTTGTGATTGAGATCATTTCATTGAAATCTCCGACACACCACCAAGGTCCACCATGTCTAGGTTTGAGCCCTAGGATTTTCCCCCACAAATGTCTTCTCTAATTTAAAGTAGGATTCTCATAAATAAATGTCATTTCAAACAGGTTCCCAGATCTTTTTTCCTTCACACTGGTGTGAATGTAGTTCCTACATGATGATAGAATTTGGATAGTGAATCCTTTATTCCAAAATAGTCCAAAACCCTCTGAAGTACCTATGACAGGAACACAAAACATGTTATCAAACTTGAATTTCCTTCTTACTCTTTCAACTCTCTCCTTTTGGACTCTAGTTTCCATTAGGAAGAGAATGACCTTTCACCAGGTCATTAAGTTCCCTACCAGTCGTGACAGCCGCCAAACCATGACAGTTCCAACTTATAGCAGTCATTTGGAGGTTGGGGGCTTGATATGGCTCGCCTCCTCAACCTTTGATTTCTAGTATCCCATACAGAATGGTCCAAAAGGGCTTGTTGCTTCATAGCAACTTTCAATGTAATTACTGTCTGATTCTTCTTCGGTTTCATGCTTGTGCTTTCAGTATCCCCCTTATCATGGTTTAAGTTTACCACATTAACTTTCCTCTTCTTCTAACTCATTCCATCAACCATGTTAAGGGATGGTGCATTTTCATCACTCTGATCTAGATGTAGGCCTGTAGCTTCCTCTTCTTCTTTTCCTTCATCTGGGAATTCCACAAAATAGCCTTGCTTTGGTAGTTTTTCTGTGGTTCCATCCACTTCTCATGCCCATTGGGTAAGCAAGCTAGTTTAACTCTCTGTATCTCTGAGTAGATAATTGGGCTCCTCCATATTTACTTTTGTGATTGGTAGGGCTGGGGATGTCAGTTATGATAATAGGTACCTTCAGTCCTCTGGCCTCTTTGCGAAGGCCTAGAAGCTCCACATTGTCGGGACCTAGTCTTGGCTGGGGTAAGTCCTGGTTTAGGTCAATTTTGGCTAGGTTGAGGTTTTTATGGGTGGGTTGGTTTGTTTGGTTGTTGGGTTGGGTGTTGTTTAGGGGTATAGTTGATGATAGGTTGACAATATATAGGTCTGGGTTAGAGGCTAATGTTTGGCCTGGTTGCAAATGTATCTTGACTTTAATAATAGTGTGGGGGAATAGAGGTTTGGAGCTCGGGTTTGGACCAAACCATAGAGGATTCAAGTGTTGAAAAGGCTCAGGGATGGTTTTATTTCCGTTATGCATATCTGGGTTATCAATAGGTTTTGTAAGGGCAAGCTGTTTGTAGTGGTTTTGTTGTTCTTCAGTGAAATAGGTGGTCTTTTGATTTCCTGAAGTTTGAGTAGTTTTTTCGTGTCTGTTTAGGTCTCGTCCTAAGTATTGGATACTACTGGGGGTTCCTACACTAAGCTCAGAACCATATTTGAGTTTGGTTGGGTTAGAGGGTGCCATAGCCATTGGGTTAGGACATTGATTTTGCTCGTGGCCTATAATTCTACAGTTGTAACGTAGTGATTGCAGATGCTCATATGTAGACCACTCACAGGTTGGGTAAGTCTTTCCTTGAAACCCAACAGCCAGTAGGTAGGGGTATGTTTATGTCAATCTTCACCCTTCCCCTAATGAAGTTCCTTAGAATCTTACCTTCAACTATCAGATTCTCTATCTCCATAACTTCTCCCACATTGCTCAAGAGTTTTATAGCACTAGGAACATTCATATTTTGGAGAGGGAGCTGATGGATTTGAATCCAAAATGGTGTTTTCTCAAAATCAATGTTAAAACACAATACATAGGGGTACCAATAATCAAGACATGTAAGATAGTTCATGACAAACCAGGGAGCCTTTTTTAACACTTCGGTGGCCTCTGCTTCCTGATTGAAATGGAAAAGAAACATATTATTGCCCAGTTCTGTAATATGTAGTCCTTTGTATGATGTCCATGCTTTTGCAATAATCTCCTTGACTGCTTTAATGTTGAGTTTTTTCTCTGTTCGTATCTTACCCACTAATGCTTTGTTTGACAGGGAAGTGCTGCTTTGGCTCTCAGAAACCAGATATTCACTCAATATTTCTGGATTCTCCTCTTGATGCTGATTGTTTACTTCGTAGGTTCCATCGAGAGATATAGAATAAAACTAGATGATTGGGGAAAACGGTACCTAACACAGAGGATCTCTAGATCTGTGCGACTCGAGAATATAGGGGGCTGGACATAAAGGAAAAATGACAAAGACAATAATGAGGATAAGGATGATGATTTCTAAGATATAAACCCTAAAGCATCACCAGGACCAAGCTTTAATACGGCTTATTGTATTTAGGGTTTTGTTGTAACTGATATTTTATGTTTGTAAAGAAGACAGACTCAGGGAATCTAGAAACTATAAGTATCACTAATACTCATTGACACTCACACACTGAAGTTATAACCTAACACAGAGGACTCAATATATTTCTGAGAGCTATTTTAAATAGAGGACTCTAACGCTATCCCATATTCTTGTTTTGGCTCAGACTCTTCCTTTTATTTTTTTTTAAAACGAAACGGGACACAACTACTCTATAACATCATGACAAACAAAAAGGAGACACAAACTCAGACAACACTTGACACCAGGGAGCGGAGAACAAAGCTAAAAACTAGAACAGTACAATGGGAATTAACACTAGCAGAGTAAACCCTAGCGGAACACCCTAGCGGAAAACCCTAGGAACTTGAATTGATCAAGATTTTCTTTGTGTTGATACTTCTCCTAATGGTTTTCATATTTTTTATGGCATAGCCATTCCAGAGACACAAATGACAACAAGAACACAAGCGATGACCTTCCTTTGATAAGCCTTTGATATTTCTTATATATATATTCCTTTTGGCAGAGTAAGCATATGACCAACTTTGACAAATTTTATACTTTTACGTATTAGTATATTATTACTAGATGTGTTTTTTTATATCTTTAAATGACTAAACATGAATAAAATTTAAATTTGAATAGGATCAAAATTGTATATTTATTTTAGAAGAGTCTGATTTAGGATACTAAGCCAAAAAACTTAGTAAAAAATACTAAAGGGCATATAAGTCATTTCCCAAATAATTAAAAAACCCAATTTCAAAACACTTTCCCCAATTTCAAAAATCACAAAGCAAACGAACGAACAAATACTCTACGCGCAAACGAACGAATCCACTCTACAAACTCGTCGTCGCAAACCTTCTTCTACGTTAATGGATTTTTCCCTTCCAACTTGCGTTTGGTTAATCTGAATTCAAGAGTGGTCCAAATTATATATAGCTAGCTGCACATTTACCAGGAGAAAAACAACTAACCACTAACCACAAACTAGTAACACAATGGTTAGTAGCCACTAACCATTCTGTTACAAGTTTGTGGTTAGTGGTCACAGATAGCAAAAGGAAGCACTTTACAAGTCTGTTGATGGACGGCAGCGAGCAAGGACGAAATCAACGGCGGCGGCGGTTGATGAACGATTGACAGTGATGATGAACGGGTGCCGACATCTCTGTTGCATTGCGTTGCGTACGTGAAGAACGTCGTGAAGAACCTGAACGTGAATACGTGATAAAACTCAGGGGTAAAATGCCAAAAATTGCCCTCTTTAAATGACAGCCATTAGATCATATTTCATTAAAACATAAGGCATCCAATGGCTGATTGTGGTTTGGTATAAAATACTAAGAATTTGACTTAGTATTTTTTTTTTGGTGCACAAAGATTTGACTTAGTATCCTAAACCACCGCCATTTTAGAACATAAATTAGATTTCCCCTTCTATATTTTTAAAATATTAGCATTATAATTAAACATAATAATATATCATGAAATATCTTTTATGTGAGTTGGAAAATGCTTAAGTAAAAATGTAGAAAACTTTTACATCTGTTCTTCAAGAAAATACAAAACTTATTGTAAAAAAAGAAAATATAAAACTTCTTAAATAGGGCAATGTACAAATTCAAATTCTATTTTGAGTCGGCTGAATTTACGACACTGTTTGCCTTTTTTTTGTGTGTGTGACAATGACCCTGTTTGCCTTAGTTGGAGAAGAAATTGCACTCATGTATCACGTGGCTATTAATGGTGAACTTGTAAAAGAAAACACTCGATGTACCGAACTTGTAAAAGAAAACACTCGATTATGATTCCGATCACACAATAAGTTTAATAATGAATATAGAACGAAAATGCTAATATACATTGTGTTTAACATTTTTTATATAAAATGTTATATCTCTTAAAATCTGTTTAAATTACAATGAGATTATAAAATACAAGTCAACGTCATACTTAAACTATTAAAAAAAAGATGATTATTAATAAAATACTAAATTCTTACACGACAATTTTATCCACGTCGCTTTTGCGGCAAAAAAAGGAAAAAGAGAACAATACTGTATTTATCAGGTTTAGCTACAATGATTATTTTCTTCTTTTGTCGCTTTTTACACATTTTAATCGAGACAGGTGGAGGGGAGGGAGATAAGAGAATATTTGCTATTTTGCTAGTATCATTTTTGTTGAGAGAAGATAGAATAAAATTTCAGATTTGGATAGTTTACATCTCTCTCTAAATAAGATAGTCTCCCTAGTTATATGGTAAAAATTTGAGATTATATAAAGATAAAAAGTGAATTAGTTCTAAATTTTCCCTCTCCTTGTTAACCAAATATATATGTAATTAATGTCTTCCCCCCTCTTTTTGAACTAAACATAGGCTCTTTTTTGCAACATAATACCTTTAGTTTATAGTGGATAACTTATAGCAAATAAGTTAGTTGCAAGTGTTTGGTAATATTAGTTTATTGCAATTTTTCACTAACTTATAGCATTTTTCGAATACTACTTGAAGTAGCTTTTGAACTTATAACTTATAGTGTTTTATTTTTTCTCTTATTTTTACCTGTATTATTATTTTGGTATGAACAGAGTATCCTCTGCGCGCAATTGCAGAGACTAGTCCATCGAGTCGGGCAGGACCACAATGTGTGGCAAAGTTCTTCCTCAAGAGATTTAACACTGTCAAATGCCCAAGACTGGATTCGAACCCAAGACCTTAGATAAGTTGAAAGAGACTCAAACCATCTCGTTCAAGTGCTTTTATGTACCATATTGCAGAAGACTAATCACTTTAATGTGTGATATAATTATTTTTTGATAAAATTACGAGCCTTTTCCAATTATACCCTTTCTCCTTATCAACGGTTGGCTAGATCACAAAGATTTTAAGTCCTTGTTCAAAAATGTTGGGTTGAGTTTGATGTCACAGGTAATATGGCTTATATTGTTAAAGAGAAATTTAACCTGTTAAAAAATAAGTTATGTGCTTGAAATAAGGAAGTTTTCGGTATCATTGATACTAATGTTGAAGCGGAGGTCAAGGAGGTGATTGAGTTGAATAGTGTTCTAGTTGAGAATTGGGATGAAGCCGTCGTGCTAAAGAGAAAGGAAGTTTCTACTAAGTATTGGAGGGACATTCAATTGAAAGAGAGTTTATTGTATCAAAAGAGCGGGGAAGGGTGGATTAAAGAGGCAGACGCTAATTCAAAGTTTTTTCATTCTATATAGAGGTATTGTCGGCGGAGGAGTAGATTATCGATTTTAGATGATCAAGGAGTGTTCACTACAAGAATAAATGGTTTTACCCACCAAAATTACCCACGAACTCAAAATCTGTTGAACCTGTTTGCGTGTTACAATTAATAAACCCACTCTTCTCCCACAACCTTTCATTTCCATTTGCGTGTTACTCAAAAATGTCTCATTTTCACTCTTTTTTTCCTAAGTCTCTTCTCTTCTCACTAGAACCTCCTGTCTCCACCACCTTCCTCCTCCCTCCTCTGCCCTCTTCCGCGCTCCTCCACCCTTAGCCAACGTCAACTTACAAGAAAGTTCAAGCAGGAACGCTCTTTGTCGTCAGTTGATATTACATAGGGGCGGTTGTCTACCGACGACAACTCTCGTCTACTTTTCATTTCACGGTATCATCTTCTCTCACAATCTTTGTTTCCCTCAAATTCATACATCTAATTCCAAAACCTATTTCTCAATTGCATTCGATTTCTACTTCCAAACCCTAAGTCTCAGTCTCATTCGATGTGTGTCAAAATTTGGGGCTCTATTTTGGGGCTTTATTTTGGGGATTCTTTCAAACCTTTTCCCTTTCTTTTCGTACACTCAGTTTGTTAGGTTTAGCATTGATTTAGGGCCTGTTTGAATAAGTTTTGTTTTTTAGTTTTTAAAAACAATTTTGTAAATCAATTTTTAAAATCATTTTCTCAGAAAAAAGAAGAAAAAAACTTGTATGGTAATCCAATTTTAATGTTTGTTTTAAAGATGAGAAAACAAAAAAACTTGTTTGGTATAATTGTTTTTAAATTATGTTTTAAAAATTAAAAAACTTATAACTTGCAAGTTTTTCCTAATGAATCTTTTTTAACATGTTTTCTTTTAATTTGAATGGTTAGGTATATTTTTAGTCCCTATAAAGTTTTAAAATGTCAACTCATTTATACCGTTCAAATTTTTAAATGATTTTTTGTATAAAAAACACGTCTGCATCTATTAACTCAAATAGATGGAATGTCTAAAAAAGAGTTTATGTGTAACGAATTTGAAATCATAAAGGACCAAACTGGAAAAAAAACTGAAAGGCGCAAAGTGAACTTTTAAAATAGCAAAGGACAAAAATGCATTTTATCCTAAAAAATATATAAAACCATCTTTTTGGGTATGCAGGGAGACAGTGGGGGAGAACGAGGTGGAGAGAGGATGAGGAGGAGAATAGGGTGATATAAGACGTCTTACAAGCACTGAATCTTAAAATCCTTACAAGCACTGAACACCAAAATACTTACAAGCAACACCCTTCACCAATAGATTGATCTAGGGCCTTAAGCTTCCATGGAGGTTAGGGCACCAAAGTAAAACTGGAGTTAGGAATGAAAAAGAGAGATAAAAATGGATCGAAAAAGTGTATTTAGTCTCAGAGAAAACGAAAAAACACGTTGTCAAAAAGACACAATCAAAAACACCAAGTGAAAAGATATAAAGAGTACATTAAAATTCACTAATCAAATTCTCTCACACTTAAGCTTTTGCACTCCAGGCAAAACATTAAAACAAGACAAAAAAAACAATGCATGAATTTCTAACGAACCCAAAGAATGCAAAGTCATAAGAGAGACATTTTTCCTAGGCATCAGGGAGAATCACAATCAGAGATAGCACTTAATTACAATCAAGGAAAAAAAGAGGATAGAGCACCAAAGAGTGAATCATAAGTGATGAGTTCTCACAGGATATGTATAAGTAATGCGGTAGCTCAATCACTCAAGTGTCTAGGCTTGTGTTTACTCTCATATACACACACACACACACACACACACACACACACACACACACACACACACACACACACTAAGAACATCAATGAGAGTTAGCGCTACCATATGCTTGACAAGCTTCTAACATCCACACTTAAGAATACATGCACATAAGAGTAAAAGGTCTTTGTAATGGTTGTAATGGGGCCAAGGTCAATGTGGGATAGTCCTAAGGGGAAATAGACTAAAAAGAATCAAAGAGGATAAAGTGCTCCACCGAATCGAGAGCACTTTGAGGATCTTCTGAAATCACTATGACAATACACTCACTTCGAATCGGGAGTGTATTGTCCCCGATTCGAAGATCTCGAAGACTTAGTAACGAGCCTAACTCGGTGGGAATGGGACCGGTAAGCTGGTTGGAGAAGAGAAGTAGAGATTCAAGTGAAGTGAGGTTAGAGGGAGTTGGTGAAATGGGACCCGTCATTTGAAAGATCAAAGTGGAGCACTTTGAGGATCTTCTAAAAGCACTCTCATAGTGATTTCAGTTTCAGTATCTGCAGTAGGATGAGAAAGGAGAAATAGAAAAGAAGAAAAACTGAAGAGAAAGAGAAGTGTAAGTGTTAAAATCTTCATCGTTAAAGCAATTTAGCAAAGCTGAAAACTCAAAACAGAAGAAATCTTTGTGTTCTGGTGTTGATATAATGATATGAAGAGAGAAAAATGTAATGAAAATTTATAGAGGTAGTTGGAAATGCGGTGGTGGTGGTGGTGGGTGCCTGGGTGGTTGATATTGGATTGTGAGAGTTTTGTTTTGAGTATAGATGAGAATTAGGAGATAAGATGTAATTTGTAAGTAATGCATATTAATGAGTATAGATGAGGATTAAGAGATAAGGTGTAATTTGTAAATAGTGCATATAGATGAGGATTAAGAGATAATGTGTACTAGTGCATATTAATGAGTATAGATGAGCATTAAGAGGTAAGGTGAATGTTACTCAAAATGAGTATAGGAAATCTCTAAACATCAAAAGAAATCTCTATAAGGAATGTTTTTTCAAGTGATAATACGCGTGCCACTTTATCACAAACGTTTGGTCTTTATTTTTTTTTTTTTGTATTTTTAATTTTTTTTCATTTTCTATATTTTCATTGCTTCCAAGACCTAACATTCTTCCCTTTCCATCTGTCTCTCTCTTCCCATCAACACGCATCTTCCTTTTCTTTCGTTAGTATCTTTTTTTTTTGACAATCTTTCGTTAGTATCTTAAGGTGTGCATTTTGATGTATTTTCGGGTTTAGAAAAAAAAATTAACTGTTCAAATATGTGTAGTTCGTTGCTCAATAACTATTTTGGTGAAGAAAAAAATAGTAATTTCCTAATAAAATACGTAAAGTATGATGCTAAACAGTGTTTTTTAGGGTACTTAAGAGTCTACAAAAAAAGTTAGATGTTCAAATATGAGAAGTCTGTTCTTCAAGAATCGGTTAGCTGGAAAAAAGATATAGTTTTATGGCAAAATATGTAAAGTGAGATGCTAAGCAAATTATTTTGGTGTACTTTATGATTAATAAAATTTAACTGTCCAAATACGCAAAGTTTGTTCCTCATTAATCGTGTGATGAAAAATAATAATTTCGTGACAAAATACGTAAAATGTGATAATTTGGTGTTGATAATTTTATCTTTATTTTATAATTCAAGAATCGTGTTGCAACATTTACTCTCACGGAAACTTACAACATTTACCCCCGCAATAACTGCAACCATATTTACAATAGAATCTCCATCTTCTTCTTTCAACTTTGTATAGATGCTTTTATTTTATTTGTGGTATTCACCTAACCATGGACGATACCCACGTGTTTCACTTTTTAATTGTATTCATATAACCAGTAATGATGACGTAACGTCTAGTCATCATTACTGGCGCGGCATGTCGTTTCAATTTTTGCTCCGTCAGTCACATCCACTCGGCTGGACAACAACGCAAAAAGGGGGGCAATTTGTTAACACCCAAAATAAATTAAGTTGTTGGCTGAGGGGAATAGAAGGAATGTGAAGGAAAAATGGGCTTGAGGCAGCCATAAGAACACTCGAGCAGAGGGAGTATTTTCCATGGCAACGGGGAAGGACACGCAGAGTTGAAATATTGTGAACCACCGAGAGAGTAAAAAAGGATCACCGATGCAAAGTAGGACCCGGATTGGAGGGTGTCTTCACCACAGGGTAACTCACTTGAGACATCAACAGCCGAAGGGCGAGGATGGGACGTGGCCGAGGAAGGCTGTGGTCGGTGAATAGAAGATGTCGTGGAAATAGGAGTGACTAGGGTTTACCCTAATAACAAAATCTACAGGAAACACAAATTTGTCAACCTTAACCAATATCTTTAATAATTCCTTCTGGATAGGCTATTGATCTATCAGCAAGTTGAAGTGTTACAGTTGTAGGCCTGGCATTTCCAATTCCAAGTTGTGTAAATATGGATTTGGGCATCAAGTTAATGCCTGCACCTAAATCACACAATGCACGACCTGTATAAAATTTTCAAATTGAAAATGGAATTGTAAAACTGCCAGAATCTTTCAATTTCCTAGGAATTTTGTTTTGCATTAATAAACTACATTCTTTTGACATTGCAACTGTTTCAAAATCCCCTAATCTTCTTCTTTTTGTAAGCACATCTTTCATAAATTTAGCATAATTTGGCATTTGTTGAAGTGCTTCAACTAAGGGAACATTGATGTGCAACTCTTTTAAAACTTCAAGAAATTTACTGAATTGCTTCTCCTCATGTGCTTTTTTTAATCTTTGAGGATAAGGAGGAGGAGGGTATTCAGGAACTAACCTTGGCATTTGAACATCTTGAGATGCAGGAGCATTGGATGCTTCTGCATTTTTTTCTTTTTTGTTTTTCTCATTTTTTTCATTTTGTTCTTTTTCTCCCTTACCTTCACCTTCAATCTCATATGGTTCTGAAAGATCTTTCCCATTTCTTAGGGAAATAGCTTTCATTTGTTCCTTACCTGGCCTTTGTGAGCTTGTAGCTTCTGTATTTGATGGTAATGAACCTGTTGGTCTTTGATACAGAGCTGTTGCTAAGTGCCCTACTTGATTCTCCAAATTCTTTATTGATGCATCTTGAGCTTGCCTAGCTGTTCTGGTTTCACTAATAAAGGACTTGAGCAAGGCTTCTAAGGAGTTATCATTGGCAGGTGGTTGTTGTCTTTGATAGTTCTAAGATTGGAATCCTGGTGGTGCTACTGGTGCTGAAGCATTAGGTGCAGGAGCACTGGTATTGCTCCATCTAAAATTTGGACGGTTTTTCCAGCCAGGGTTATAGGTGTTGGAATAAGGGTTACTATTTCTATCATATCCTACATAATTTACAGAGAAAGGGTTGCTAGGACACTCCTCATAAAGGTGACCTACTCCACAATATACACAACTTGTAGCTCTTGGAGGGGCTTGTTCTATGGCTGCTGCAGTGTTTTCTATTGGTGCAACTGCATTAGATGCAGTTGCACTGTTTGAAGTGAAGTTTTTGAACATGTTTGCTAGTGAGGCTACTTGAGCAGATAGGGCTGATATTTCATTAATTTCATGTACCCCTGATGGTTTCTTTTGGGCACTCACCCTCTCAGTAGGCCAACTAGAACTATTGGTTGCAATTCTATCAATCAATTCACATGCTTCATTATAAGACAAGTTTAATAACACACCCCCAGATGATGCATCAAGCATTATTCTGGTTTGGGGTTCTAAACCATTATAAAAAGTTTCCATCTGAATAATGACAGGTAAACCATGATGTGGACATTTTCTTAAAAGCTCTTTCCATCTTTCCCATGCTTCAAACAATGATTCAAATTCTTTTTGTCTAAAAGATGTAATATCATTTCTCATTCTGGCATTTTTTATGGGTGGAAAATATTTTGCTAAAAACTTTTCAGCCATTTCATTCCAAGTATGTATAGAATTTGGTTCTAAAGAATTTAGCCAAGATTTGGCCTTATCTTTCAAAGAATATCGAAATAGCTTAAGTCTAAATGCATCCTCACTAACACCAGAAATGATAAAGTTACTACATATTTCTAGAAACTGTTTTAAATGTTCATGGGGATCCTCGTGAGGAAATCCACCAAATTGACCAATTGTTTGTATCATTTGAAACATCATGGGTTTAAATTCAAAATGCACAGCATCTATATGAGGTCTTGCTATGCTTGTTTGCATATTTTGATGATCTGCTTCAGTATCTGGTTGTGATCCAGGACCACCTCTGACTGAGGCTGGTCTTGAGCCTTGTCCTTCAGCTTGTTGAGACATTGAGTTTCTACAGCCTTGAATTCTTTGTTTCTGGAGTCTAAGCAACTTTCTGAACTGTCTTTCTATTTCTGGATTTAATTCAAATTCTGGGGATTTGGCCCTGTGCATACCATGCATCTGCACTTAAGAAACAAACTACCAGAGTAATAAATACTAATTTATAAATCTAAACAACAAAAATTAATGGCAATCCCCGGCAACGGCGCCAAAAACTTGGTGTGTGGAAAAGTGTACCAGTATACACAGTCACAAACAAGTAGTATAAAAGATCGAACCCACAGGGATTCGATTAACTCTTGTAGCTCAAGTTCATAAAAATTAGTGCAAACTATCTACTCACAATTTGGGATGATTGTGATATGAAAACAGAATTTAAATAAGCAACAAAATGTAGAGGAGATCAGTTGAGAATGATAGTTGAGATGTCTTTGCCAAATAAGTCACTTTTAAGAGTATTGTGCAGTTAAGTGGTGCAGTTGCATCAGTATGTGCTTTTCAGTCACTTTCTTCAGAGTTTCATTACAAGTTTCCTATGTCTAGGCTGATCACCATAAGGACTATGTTATCCTATGTCTAGGACTTAACATGGATTTAACAAAGTTTTCTTTATTAAAACAAGTTAACAAAGACTTTATTAAAACACTCACCCTTATTAGTTTTTGATTTCTACTTATAAACCATGTCTGTGAATATAACTCTTCTTATTCTAAGTGATCAACCTCAAAATAAGATGGATGTAGTATTACACAAGAACTAAAATGCATACACCACATAAAAGCACAACAACTTACTTAAAAGATCATTATAAGGTTAGAACATCTCAACCAAGGATATTTAGCTCATAATAGGCATTGCAAGACAGAGATAGATGAAATAAAACATGTTGATATAATTGAAATTACAAAGGAAAACAATAAGGTAACGTTTACACAAATTGGAGTTCCCTTGTATAAGATTGCCAAGCAATGCAGTTGCAATGATTCCTTGCACTACACTAATTCTACGAAGAAGTGAAAGGAGAAGTTGTCACGTCCTTCCTTACCTTCTTACAAACTAACAACAAAACTAAAATCTAATGAGAAGAAGTGTAAAACTATATTATGAGTGATATCTTTCAAGTGAGGAATGGGAGCCTTTATATGGCCTTCAAAAGTAAGCCCTTCCTTGGAGATTAAGTTAACCATGGTTACTTTTCAGATCTTTAATAAAGCAATTTGATTTCTTCACTCAAGTGCAAAGAGAGGTCCAATAAGGGATGACCAAGTGTCCCATATGAATGACTCTTCAAAATGGTCTTCAATTGTAAGCGCTGAAATTTGCATGTGGCATGTGCCCCATGTGATCCATGACTAAGCATGATGTCATCCTTGAAGTGCTTGTGCATTGGTATGGTTGATGGTGCTTCTTGCATTGTAATCTGTCTGCAGTGCAGCAGCATCCAGTGCAGTTGCATTGCTGTCTTGAGGAGCAGTTGCACTTGTCCTATTTCTGCCTGTTCTTTAGTGCAGTTGCATCCACTGCAGATGCACTTGAACAAACACAACAAAACATACCAATATATATATATATACAAAATGCTAAGTTATGAATTCATCCTTTCTTAAAACCTTGAATGTTGTTATTTTATTCATATAACTAGATTTAACACATAATTTACTTGAATCTAAGCAATTATTTAGGTTTAGATCTATAAATAACTCTAAATAAAATAGAGTTATCAGTGCTTTGGAGATGGAGCTAAGTTCCATACCTCATATTTCTCAAATTGAGCAAGATCATCTTGCATTGCTTCTACCCATGATTCATCAACAATTGCTTCAATTATATTCTTTGGTTCTATTGCTGAAATCAGAGCACTGTGAGAAGCTTCTCTTCTGAATGAATTTTTGGTTCTAACTGGTTCAAAATTTTCTTCAATTGCTTTCTCTTGAGGATGCTTAGTCACCATTCTCCAACTCCTTAGCAGCTTGGAGGCTTGAGTTGGTTGAGTTTGGGGGTTCTTTAGATGTTGAGAAGGGACGAGTGCAGAATCAGATTCTGTTTTCTCATGAATTTCATTACCCTTCTCATCTGTCTTATCTGCATCTATCTCATCATATTCATTTCTATCTCTTGAACTGTTAGTTTCAATAAACATAACATGCATGCTTTCTTCAACATCCTTAGTCCTAAGATTATAAACTCTATATGCTTTAGATGCGAGAGAATATCCTAAGAATACTGCATGATCTGATTTAGCATCAAACTTTCCCAAACTGTCCTTGTTATTTAAAACAACAATCACAACCAAATACATGGAAATAAGATATAGTGGGCTTGTTTCCTTTCCAGACTTCATATGGGGTTTTGTTCAAAATCTTTCTAATGGTTTCTCTGTTCAAAATATAGCAAGCAGTGTTTACTGCTTCTACCCAAAAGTATTTTTCAATTTTTTGAATCATTGAGCAACGTTCTAGCCATCTCTTGCAATGTTCTATTTTTTCTTACACCATTTTTTTGAGGAGTTCTTGGACAAGAGAAGTTGTGAGACACACCACTCTCTTCAAGAAGCATTTTCAAATTCTCCTCCATGGTCACTTCTAATTGCAACAATGTATAACCTTTCTCATTTTGAACTTTTCATAAAAATTGTTTTGAAGTTTTCAAAAGCCTCATCTTTATGTTTCAGAAAAATAACTCATGTGAATCTTGAGTAATCATCAACAATAACAAAACCATATTTCTTTCCACTTAGGCTAACATGCTTGGTAGGGCCAAATAGATCTATATGCGGAAGTTCCAAAGGTTTTTGAGTGGAAGTCATGTTAATAGGTTTAAAATATGATTTTACATGCTTTCCTTGAATGCATGCTTCACAAGATTTATCCTTCTCATAATTGATCTTTTGAAGCCCTCTGACTAAATCAAGTTTGGACAATTTTGAAAGGGTTTTCATGCTAACATGACCAAATCTCCTATGCCACATCCATTTGTCATCTTCTTTTGAAATAAGACACATTTGATCAGGTAAATCATCAAGACAAATGCTATAGAGATTATTTGTTCTATGACCAGTAAAAATAGTTTTTCTAGACTCTAAACTATTTATTTTGCATGCACCAGATTTAAAAAATATTTCATGTAAAGAATCACATAATTGACTCACACTAAGCAAGTTATGTTGTAATTCCTTAACAATTTTAACATTTTGAATCTGAACTGAGTTTATTTTACCTACTATGCCTACTCCTTTGATGAAGTCTTTGACATTATTACCAAACATTACAAGTCCTCCATCAAGGCTCTCCATGGAGAGAAACTTATCCTTCTCCCCAGTCATGTATCTTGAGCATCCACTGTCTAGGAACCACATCTTTCTCATTGATGTTAAGAGACACTCCTGTATCAAAAATCAATAATCTAGGTCCCCTTTGTTTTTGGGTCCTTGGTAGTTAGTTGACTTCCAAATGGAACCTTTTTTCCTTTGGTTATAGTTTGAAATATGGTGTCCAAACTATTTGCTATATGAGCATCTGACTTTTGATATTTTACTTTTTTAAAAAGAAATCTTTCTTATGAGTTTAACCATCTCAAGAATCTTTTTGCTTACTTGAGAAGCCTCAAGATTTTCTATACAAATCAATAGCTCATTTGTCAAGTCCCTAATTTGTTCTTTCAAAACATGGTTTTTCTTTTCAACATCAGAGTTATGGGAACTTATCTTATTTGACATTTTCAATTTGAAAAGCTTATATTGTTCAAAATGCTTAAAATGATATTGTTGCAAAGTATGAATGGTTTTAGCCATTCTTTCATTCTAAACTCTAAGTTCCTCATCTTCTTTCTTTGAGTCTCAAAACTGTTCTCTAAATAGCATGCCTTTTTGAGATAAACTATTTGAGTCATCTAATAAAATATGGAAAGAAGATTAAATTTCTTAACAGCTATCACATTTTGAAAGATTAGAATTTGATACCTCTTCTTGTTGATGAGTGGGAAATCTTGCTTCATGTGCGCCTTATATACTGTGGTGATGTCTTTCCTTTCCTTCTATTTGATGAAGCACTTTCTGGAAGGAAGGAAACAGAATTTGGTTTGCTCATGACTTCTTCCAAGATCTTTTCCTCTCACACTGTTGAGTGTGCTCAACCTAGAGGCACTACGCTAGATCTTGAGAAAAAGGGCACCCTATTGGGCAGCGCTCTTGATGTAAGCGCTGCTTTTGGTCTAAAATATCAGGGAATGGGCAGCGCTTCTGTTGGAAGCGTTGCTTTTGGCTAAAACACGGAGAGCAATGGGCAGCGCTCCCTTGCCAAATGCTGCCTATTACTAAGAAGATGGGCAGCGCTCCCTTGCCAAATGCTGCCTATTACTAAGAAGATGGGCAGCGCTCTTTGCAAATAAATGCTGCCTATTGCTTTTTTTTTCTTTTTCCTTCCCTCGCGTACCTATAGTGGTTTAACGTTATTATTTCGGGTCTTCTCCATTAACGTACTCACCTTGCTCTCTCACTTTCAACTCTCCCACTCACGTACTCTCTCTCTCTCTCTCACTTTGTTGCTCTCTCACCATTTTGTTTCTCTCTCTCTCTCTCAACCATTTCGTTTCTCTCTCTCTCTCAACCATTTCATGTGTTTTGGTTTTGGTTTACACACCCATTTCGTTTTGGTTAGTGTTCAAGCATCTTCAAGCCAAGAATCTTTGAAGGTAACTCATAAACCCATTTCTTGGTTTGCATTTAAAGTGTTTGTGTTTTTGACTCAAAGAATCCCGTTACAAAGAAACCCATTTCGTTGTCGTTTTACTGCTTAATATCATGCTAATTATTTTGGATAATGTGCTATTAGAGTGGATCTTATTTAAAACTGAATGTGTTCCTTTACTTTTAGTTGTTCTTGAAATGAAATAAATATTGGTATCTTGCCTGTGCTGAAATTTAGGCTTGGCTAAAACAATGATTCTTGAAATCTATTGCTAAAAACTGTTTAGATTGAACCATGTTGATTTATGTCTTCATAGATATTGCATTGTTTGGTTTGGTTTGGTATCTATCTACACAAGGCTTTGTTAATCATAAGTAGAATTTGCAAGGAAAAAATCGGTTGTCTTACTGCATTTTTATCATGCTTTATATTATGGAAAATGTGCTACTAGAGTGGATATTTAAAAATGAAATTGCCTCTCCTATTTTTTTAATGTGTTCCTTTTCTTTTAGTTGTGCTTGAAATGAAAGATTGATACCTAACTTGTGATGAAGTTTAGTCTTGGCAACAACAATGATTCTAAAAATCTATTGCTAAGAACTGTTTTGATTGAACCATGATGATTTATTTCTTCATAAATATTGCATTGATATGTAGGCTTTGTATTCTTGATACCTAAGATTGATAGCTAAGAACTGTGAAACTTTTTGTTTTAGGTAGGCTTTGTATTCTTGATTTGAATATAAGTTATGCATGTCTAGAACTCTTCTATTACTACTTTGATAGCATAAATTCTTTCATTTTTTGTAGTTCTACCTTATCAAATATAAGTTATGCAAACTCTTCTATTACTAGAAATAGATCACCTTTTTTTTATATTATATATTTTATACTTGAACAAGAATAACCCAGTGATTGTGGTATTATATGTTATGATACCATTTAACGTAACCAGACTTCACAGATAAGAGACAATCTCTGAAGCATGGGTACTTCAATAACTTGTATATGTGTGTTGAATGAAACTAGCAAAGTAAAATCGAATATGCCTAAATCGAATATGCGAATTGTTTGTTAGGTTTTGCGGAGTTTGTTTTACCGGAGCTTTGCGTTCATTTTTCGAGTTCGTCCTGGTTCGAATGTTCGTTCTAGTGTGTGGTTCGCATGCGTTGGAGTACATTGTTGCTTTCACTTGTTCAGGTACTTTTGTTGTTTTCTTGTATTTATTATAGGAAGAATGACAATATGGAAGACATCAAAGTCTTTGATTTCGTTTTAGAACTCTTTTTTATTTTGATTTGACCATATATTTCAATTCTAATTTTATTTAATTATATAATTTCATTTTTTTCTCGATTGTCGGTGGAAGACATACTCTGCTGCCCAGCTTGATGAGTTTAGGGGAGAGTGGTGCCATTTTGTCTCGCAATTTTTTTGATTTTGGATAGCTTGTAATGTTGTAAATTGTTAAGAGTTTGATTTGCATACATGCATATTGTAAGTTGCTAGCTTGTTTTAATTTGGATACATATTGTAAGTAGCTTGCTAGTTTTGGATACATATTGTTAGAGAGTTTGTTTTGGTTCATATTGGTGCATTTGGATATATAACTAGTTTATATATATATATATATGTTGTTAGTATATAATGGATTGGATTGGTATTGGCTGTATATGACCAGGAAATTACCAAATAAAAAAAGGAAAATACATAAAAACAGAAAAAAAAATTATACAATGGGTAGCGCTTGCTGGGAGAAGCGCTGCTCATTCACCTAGCGCGTTTAGCAATAGGCAGCGTTTTGTAATATGAAGCGCTGCCCATTGCTAAACGCGCTAGGTGAATGAGCAGCGCTTCTCCCTGCAAGCGCTGCCCATTCACCTTGCGCTTTTAAAAATGGGCAGCGCTTCCTTTTACAAAACACTGCCTCTTGCTAAACGCGCTGGCTGAATGAGCAACACTTCTCCCTGCAAACGCTGCCTATGACTACCAATGAGCAGCCCTTCTTAAACGCTGCCCATTTTGGGCGTGGAATCAGCAGCGCCAAATTTAGCAGCGCTCAGAAACGTTGCCCATGGCAAAAAAAAAAAACGCTGCCCATCCCCAAATCTGTTGTAGTGAGGCCGAGCTCTGATACCGATTGAAGTCAATGAGTGTCACAAGGAAGGGGGGTTGGAATTGTGTCCCTTTTAAAAATTAACCTGAAACAACATAAACAGCTTCACAAGTATTGTTAGACAATGTGTGTGTAAATGCAAAGTTGAGAAGGGTGTGTGAAAACAGTCTTCTCAACTATGATAGTGAGTAGAGAAGGGTGATATGAATCTGTCTTCTCAACAATGTTTCTGAGTTGAGAAGGGTCAGTTGAAACAGTTTTCTCAACTGTGATAGTGAGTAGATAAGAGTGAGATGAAACTGTCTTCTCAACTATGTTTCTAAGTTGAGAAGGGTCAGTTGGTTCTTTCTTCTCAAAACAACTATAAGTAAAGAGAACAAGATGATTTTCAAAATAGATTTTCCAAGGTAAGAGATAGTGTTTGAAAATCTTATCTTAAGTGTGAAGTACTTAAGAATAGTGCTTTAAGTTTACCACTTTGAAAACATTTGAGAAGGATTGTAAAAACAATGTTTTTAGAAAAACTGTGTGTAGCTAAGAAGGGTCAGCAAAAGCTGTTTTCTCAGTTTTTCAAAAAACCTTCTCCAGATGGAGAGTTTTAATCACAGTGTAAAACAACTTAGAAAAGCAGTAAATAACATAATGATGTATAGTGGTTCACCCCAAAACCCTGGGCTACATCCACTCTTCACTCCCCGTGTGTATTTCCACTATTTTCCAAATAGTTACAACTTTACAACCAACCTAGGCTTAAAGTTCTCATGGTAGTTTTCTTAACACAGCTCTACCTACTATTTCTCACACCTAATAAGCTCCTGCTGATCTATTAGGTAGCTTTTAACACAGAAGCAACTCACTTTTCAAGCCTTAAAACAACACATGCTACTTGAGAAGGTTTCTTATAGGCTTCTCTTTAACCATAGCAACACCATGCTATTTGAGAGGACTTACAACAAGTTTTTTACACTTTCTGGTTTGGGGGTTTTTTGTGGGATTACAAGAGCTTGGTTTAAACAAGGTAGATTCAACTGAATCCTTAAACAACAAGCTGAAATATATAATCAGAAAATAGAATCCCTAGATTAAAGCATGACTTGAGTATGGGTGAGAGAACTACTTGAGAAGCATGGGAAGAATTTGATTTCTCTCTCACAAAGAACTTCAACAATGATCCATGGTGGTATATATAGCCATTGAGTCAAAATAAATGTGTATTAACCATTGGATAATGAATTAGAGTCGTTGGAGGGGTTTCCCAAGTCAATATAGTCGTTGAGAAAGGTGGACAGTTGTTTCTGCACTTTCTGCAGAATATAGCCGTTGAGAAAGTTGGCCAGCTGTTTCTACACTTTCTGCAAAAGACAGCAAACTACAGCTGTCCTGACTCTTCTCTTCTTTGAATCTTCTCAACTTTGAGTCTTGTCAATTTGATACTTCTCAAGTTGATGCTTCTCAAGGTGATGCTTCTCAACTTGACTCTTCTCATAATGACCCTTCTGATCTTGACCCTTCTTGTCACGATGCTTCTCAACTTGATTGTGAATCTTCTCATGTTGACTCTTCTAATGACTCTTCTCATGTTGACTCTTTTTATGATGACTCTTATCATGATGATTCTTCTTATGATGACTTTTCTCATGATGAATGTTCTCATCACGACTCTTCTCATGTTGAGTCTTCTTATCCATATTGACTCTTCTCATGATGAGTCTTTCTTTTGTTAACCCTTCTTAGCTAATGACCTTTTTCTTCTCTTCCAAGGGTGTTTTTCTTTGTTATTTCTATCAACATTCTTATGGCTTTTTTATCTTGTCATTGCTCCAAGTGTTTTCACACTTATGCTTCTTAAAAGCATATTATCTTCTTGAGAGTAGCTAACATATCCTGTTCTTAAATTTCACTCAAGAAGAAACATTAGTAGCATATGAAATCAGATAACTTAAGCTTCTCACATTTGAAGTTTGCTAACCATCAAAACTCAATTGGGATTTTGCCTCAACAAGATCAATATTCTTCTTGTATATGTTACAACTACAACAACATCACATGAGTGACAGCTTCAAAATTAAATCCTAAATTTGTCACTTATTTTCTATAGTTTTCCTAGCATCCTAGTAGATTACAAACGCGATTTAAACAACATAACATTTATAAATTGGATATCTTTTTATTCACGGATTCATCATACCACTACAAGAAAAATCGGATTTTTCGGTGGGCAAAATCCGTCGGAAATGTCCGAAATCCACCGAAAAATTGGATTTTCCGGCAGATTTTCCGCCGGTAATGGTCGTTTCCGGCGGATTTTAATTTTATTTTTTTGAGAAATCTGCCGGAAATATACACTACCGGCAGATTTTTTTAAAAAAATTTTTTTAAAATTTTCCGAATTTTAAAATTTAATATGTATTTTAATAAAAAGTAAAAAAATACGAAATTGAAGTTGAATATTGAATGGTAATGTTGAAGTAGGAAGGAATAAAAGAGAATATGAGAAGAAATAATATAGGAGAGAGGAAGTATGAAGGAGTGAGAATGAAGAAGAAATAAGAATAAAGAAGTGAGAATGAAGAAAAAAGGAGAATTATAGAAGAGAGATATGTAGAGAAATTTTTGGAGATTAGAGAGTATGAAAAAGAAGAAGAAAGATAAGGTAGAGAAAATGTAGAAGAGAATGGGAAGGAAAGAAAGAGTTAAACGACAGACTGAGAGGAGTGTAGGAGAAAGTTATATTTATAGACGGATTTTTTCCCTCCAAATTTTTCCGGCGGATTTTTTTCCCTCCAAAATTTTCCGGCGGATTTTTTTCCCTCCTTTGATTGAATATCTAACGTCTACTTACCTCGAATTACTACACGTAATGGTTCTAATCTCAAATTCCACGCATACCCCTATATTCTCCAAAACCTCCAACTCTCTTGTAAGAAATCCAATGCACCAATTACTTTCTATGTGTCATTTGAGTATCAATTCATCGAATGCATGTAGGGCACCCTTTGCGACACTTATTGTCTATGGAAGACAAACCACTACCCATTGTAGTAGATGTGTTGGCGACTCCAATTGACAACAATTGTAACACCCTAAATTTAAATTGTCATTAAAATCGAGTACGTGTTTCATATTTACAATATCAGAGGTGTACCGATAAACTTGGATTAGCTATCGGAATACAAAGCTTCCAATCGGCTCATAATCTACATAAATCCAAAACTTTAAAGATGGTACATATCCTAATAAAATATAAACATCCTATACTAGATCCTTCAAAAGGCATGTTAGAGTCTTCATGAGTCCATCATATGTCCTCGACTTGAAATACCGCTTCGACTTGCTTGCTCGACTAATCTGAAAACCACAACAAATAAACAGTGAGATTTAAGAAAATCTCAATGAGTCCCTCTCTGGTATAACACCATCCCTCTTCCTATACCTATTGTATCTTTAGTTTCCTATCATTCATCTAATTGGGACTTTACCTCCCATTCATTTTCTTCTATTGAGACTTTACCTCTCAATAATTCCTCTAATTGGGACTTTACCTCCCAATGATCCTTTTTCCTATATTGAGACTTTACCTCTCAATGTTCCTCTAATTGGGACTTTACCTCCCAATGCTCCTTTTATTGGGACTTTACCTCCCAATGCTCCTCTTTACATATCAATCAACATTCATATCATTCAATCATTCACATAATCATTAATTCATTCTAGTTAATAATCAAAGTTTAACCAAATTCATCAAGCTCATACGTACAAGTTACTATGAAATAATCAAGTAATTCCACAAGCAACTTATTGACAGAATTTTCAGCAAACATACAGCTACTTTGGTGATTTAATTAACATATCAAACGATATCGAAATCTAACAAACGACCACTCTTTAAAAAGCTTAGAATGTGTAGTTTATAAATATAATTTTTACTTATTTGTTTGTACATCCAAACAGTACAGTTTTCGGAAATAAGACTTAGGGGTACTGAGACAAGACTGCACTTTTTGTTCAACTTGCAATCTAGTTTTATCCATCAATCCTTAATGAAATTTAGTGAAACCAGTGCCTACTTTGTAAGAAATTCAGTATAGTTTCCAATGGAGCAAAAACCATCCGCAAACGATATCTGTGCAGAGAGTTACAAACAAAATACCAAAGCTATACCCATACGGGTTGGAGGACAGCACTTCAGTTTTTCATCAAATAGTTTATATGCATGTCACTACATTACCGATTGATATTCTAGGTACAAACTCAAAACTCAACATAACATTCAATTAACTAATCATCAATCAATTTCGTGAATTAAAGTGAGGAATTAACATGATTTCAGTTCTAATTAGCTAAAAGAAGAGGTGAAGAACTCACTTGATTAGTGTTCTTCCACTTAAACTCTCTAGGACAACTCTTTTAACTTTTCCCCAAAGCTTGAATCACCCTCAAATAGCTCCAATCTACCTTTTTCCATCTACACCAGCTGACCTTTGATGATCCCTAACCCTAAATCAGTTCTTGGACTTCATTTCTCACTTCAACTCCAACATGCAAGAATCAAAATAGAGGTGAACAAGGATGGTTCCCTATTTTCTGGTTTGGTGGTGATCTTCTACAATGCATGAATGTTGAGCTAGTAGAATGAAGTTGAGAGAAAAGAGAAATGTAATGGTGTTGATTCTGTTTTGGTGAGCAAACAAAGGAGAAGGTTTCCACTCTCAACTCATCTTTCTCTCTCGGGTTGTTCTCTCTTTCTCACCCTCTCAACTTTCTATTTCTATGTTGCTGGGAAGACAAGAATGAAGAGTAAAAACTCCTTCCCTCAATATTATTCAGCTGATGGGTTGTTAAAGAAATGGGCAAATGGGAGGGCTTCACTCATTTGGACTGACAGGGTACAAATAAAATTACTAACACCCCCCCTTCTCTACCTTACCCAAATAATTACTAACTCTCACAATTGGGAATTCAAATGAATAACACTTAAATCAATCAAGTATTTAAACATTCAATTTCATAAAAATAAGATCAAAATCTAGCAATCACCAAACATATCTAATATATTAAAGCAACAACCAACACACAATTCACACCAATTTCATAATTGTGCAATCAACTTCATAAAATTGTCATTCATATTTAATTAAATTACTCAAACATCAAAGTAATTAAAATAATTACTTTGGGGATGTTACAACAATGTTCAAGACGTTGTTGTTTATATAGTCATTCTTAATTAAACTAGAGGTAAATCATGTGTGATGCACAAGTTTGTTTATATTTTTTGTTATAATTTATCATAATTATAATATTATTTTTTGTTTATACTTCTTTGTATATTATTTATAAAAGATTATTGATATTAAGTATATGAAAATAAAATAAGCAATATATCTTTATTAATTGGAAAATAAAAATAAAATAAATAAATGTAGTTATATTAAACAAATCATTCCAAACAGTATAATCATATAATTTTCATGGTTTTTTAATATTTTATTATGTTTGGTTGATTACTAAATGTTGTGCTAGAAATATTCTTATGTATGTTTTTTTATAAATAAAGAGGGCTTACTCCTGAAAAGAAAAACTAACAACGAGTCCTAATGTTCCGAGGCACAGGCTCCCTAGACATGTCATCAAGAATCTTATTAAGAATGCCCTCAGGGGCATCTTCTAGAAAAATGGTCTCCATAGAGTTGAGTTGTAGGCTGTAGTTGGCGAGCTAATTCACACAAATGTTCTCCTCTCTCCACGTATGAATGATCTCCACCTGCCAATCGCTAGTAAGGTGTAACATCACTGTCAATTGGTTTCCAGAAGGAATACAAGTTGTAGTTATTAACCCACTGTCAAGCTTTTCTGAAATGAAGTGATGATCTATCTATATGTGCTTCGTCTTGTCATATTGAATGGGATTATGAGCAATACTAATAGCCAATTTATTATCCCAAAATAACTATTATCAGCGGTCGTACGCGGGTCAAAATAATTAGAAAGATATAAAATGTAATACAAGGTAGTTAACCTTGGTCGTCTCACAAGAACCTCTAAATTAAAGACTACCGGAATCAAGAACTGATAGATTACAATAAAAGGGGGTTTTTTAAGAAAAGAGTTTGATGTATAACGAACAAAATCAGTTAAAGAGAGGCAATCAATCAATTGGTTTTGGGTGTGTTTCAAAGCAAGCGTCAAAACAATGTGTTCAATCAATCGTGAGAGTGAACAAGTGTCAGTAACACAATTAACGTAATAACTGAATTCTATCATTCCTATAAACAAGTGTCATGGACTCTATAAATTCCTATCCAAACTAAATTAAACAAGCAATAAAATAGTTTGAATAATGAAAGCTGCGAAACAGAATCTTGATTGAGTGATTAAGTAAAACTAAATCATAAAATGAATCACATAAAGCAAGTCACAAAGTTTGAATAATTAAACAAAACACAAACCATATTTGCAGCAATAATTACAGATATGAAATTGATAGAGAAATAATTAAAACCATAAAAAATAAAATAAACATTAAGCGCTAAACCTCAAAATTCTTACAAGAAACACCCTTCACAAATAGATTGATCTAGGGCCTTAAGCTTCCATGGAGGTTAGGGCACCAAACGTAAAACTAAAATTAGGAATGCGTAAGAGAGATAAAAACGGCTCTAAAAATTGTATTTAGTCTCAGAGAGAATGAAAAACCTAAATCCCTAAACGGGTTCTATGATTAAAAACCTGTTAACAAACTAATATTCAGCACAAAACTTGTTTTCCACAATGCGCTTCGGTATTTCGCAGATTTGACCTTCAAGACTCTAGAATTTGGTTTCGAGCTCAACATAAGAATTGTAGCTCTCTTCCTTAACTTTTTAATGCATGCTCTCACGCCTCAATCGGATGACGAAATTCAAAGGTATATGGCCTGCAGAGTAGACTGGGGTCAATATGCAATAAAAACAAGAATTAATCAAAAATTGCTATAATGCTCAAATAAGACCCAAAGTCTAGAAACACGTTAAGACTTAAATATTAAGAACAAAACACAATTAAAATGCACTGATCAAATTCCCTCACACTTAAGCTTTTGCACTCCGGGCAAAACACACAAAACAAGACACAAAAAACAATACCTGAATTTCCAATGAACCCAAAGAATGCAAAGTTATAAGAGAGACTTTTCCTAAGCTTCAAGGAGAATGACGATCAAAAATAGCATTTAATTACAATCATGGCAAACAAAAGGATAGAGTCCAAAAAGTGAATCATAAGTGAGGAGTCCTCACAGGATATGCTTGACAAGCTTGACACGTCACACTTAAGAACACATGCACATAAGATCAAACGGTCTTTGTAAGGGTTGTAATGGGGCCAAGGTCAAGGTGGGATAATCTTAAGGGGAACTGGGCTAATATCCAATTTATTATAACAAGAGCAACAAGAAATCAATCAAGTCATGTCGAAACACCTCTGGTCCTAGAATAGTAAAATGACTCACAACATATGCTAAGAACTCATGAAAAAACATGCAAAAGTAACATTTTTTTTTCTTTTTTTATAGTTAAAGATTAAAAACATAAATACTAAAACACCCCCCCCCCCCCCCCCCCCCCCCACTTAAATCACACAATGTACTCAATGTAAGCAACAAGTATAACTTAAGAATAAGAAGAAGAAAAAAAACTCCCTCTTGAAGGTGGGGAACTTGAAGCTTGTGTCCGAATGGTATTTCCCAAAGAAGTCTCTTTTATGGTTACTGCACACATGTTTGGTCACCTTCTTCCTCCACACATCCAAAGTTAAGGGACTGAGTTGTATCGGTGTTTGCCATACTTTCTCGCCAGGAATGTCCACTGAGGTCCATCTGATAGCTTTCTCATGTTCCCTTAGAATTGGAGGCAGCTTTTCCTGTTCATATTCAAGGTTAGTTGAAATAATCATAGAAAAATTTCACTTCCCTCTAAATATGCATATTTCAAATTTTCAAGGAGTGGTTTGAGATCTACAACATGTGGTTGCTCAATGGTAATTGATTAACTGCAATGGTTAACTGTCCAAATATTGCCTCCAATTTCTTACCTGTGAAATCTGTTATTTGCTGAAATTGAAGATTTTGAATAGCCATCTGCCTCACAAGGTCTTCCAGTGAAGTTTCATATCTTGCAACCATGTTACGAGTACCAGAATAAAAAGAAGGAGAATCTCTGAACATAAGGAAATTCAGGAAAATATCAAAATAAATGGAACAAATCAGAAAATTCAATCTATGTCCTAATGCTAAAATTAAGGTAGAAAATAAAAAAAAAAACGAATCAAATCTAATCTTAAAATTAGAAAAACACCACTAAAAATCTAATAAAAATGGATTTCTCTTAATACGAAAAATTAGAAAAAATTAAAATGAAAATCTAAAGAAGGAATTTCGTATTTTGTGGCCTCATCTCCTTAAAGAGAGTCCTACTCCTTGATTGTTTTTGATTATTTGACCAATTTTCGGAGCAATCTCAACAGATCACCCGAAAACCGATTTTTTCACCTAATCTGAGACAAACTAAAGAAAGCCGAAATCAACAGAACCTGCAAAGAAACAAAACTTAAAATCAAAGGTTAGTGGTTAGAGGAGTTCTTAATTTGGTAATCCCTAGTCAGAGGTCCCCGGTAACGATGCCAATTTGATCAGTGGTCGTACGCGGGTAAAAATAATAAGAAAGATATAAAATATAGGCTTAAATATATGTTTCCCCCTGCAAATATACCCATTATCCATTTACCCCCGGTAAAAATAAAACTCTTAAAAAATACCTTGCAAATATAAACCGTTTACGTTTACCCCCTGCTGTTAAATTATGTTGACACCGTTAAGTGTATAATGGGTATAAACCGTTTACGGTTACCCCCTGCAAAATATAAATCATTTACGGTTACCCCCTGCAGGGGGCAACTAGAAACAATTATTATTTGCAAAGTCTTTTTTAAGAGTTTTATTTTTACAATGGGGTAAATGGATAATGGGTATATTTGCAGGGGGTAACATATATTTAAGCCTAAAATTTAATACAAGGTAGTTAACACTGGTCGTCTCACAAGGACCTCTGAATTAGAGACTACCAGAATCGAGAACGAATAGATAACAATAAAAGGGGTTTTTTTAGGAATAGAGTTTGACGTTTAACGAAGAAAATCAATTAAAGAGAGGCAATCAATCGATTGGTTGCCGGTGCGTTTCTTGGATTTATATCAGTCCTAAAATAAAGATTTGTGCAAGGTTTGGTAATTCTTGATTGATCATAAACTTAGTGAACAAGCATTATGGTCAGCTAATCCAAATTCACACTATTTTAAAGCAAGCGTCAAAATAGTGTGTTCAATCAATGGTGATAGTGAGCAAGCGCCAGTAACACAATTAACGTCATAACTGAATTCTATCAATCCTATAAACAAGCGTCATAGACTCTATCAATTCCTAAATGAGCGATAAAATATTTTGAATAATGAAAATTATAAAACAGAATCATGATTGAGTAAGCAAAATAGAATCATACCACGAATCACATAAGCAAATCACAGAGTTTGAGTAATTAAGCAAAACATAAACCAAATCAAATCTAATCCACAATTGTTTTTATTTGACTACATTTCCTAGTATGGTTGCGTTCGGCGGTGGATACCCCGGTCTCGAACAAAACGGAAAACTGTCTCTATTAATGTATTTGAATATCTTCATATTTATTATATTTTCAAATGGGTCAGGACCTTCCAATTCTTTTTTAAAATATTGATTACATTTTAAATAAATATATTTATTATTGAATTTAATGTATTGAAATGCTTGTTAATTCGAAATTTTTTGTTCCCTTAATAAATTAGAATATTCCTTATTCCTTTCTGGTTTTGCATGTGCAGATTAATGCAATGAAGATAATTTGTATTGGAAGAGAGAAGATTAAACCGTAACCGATTTTAAATTCAATTGAATGCATGATACACTATAGGAATGATTTGCTGTGCATATCAATTGTGTTAGCAGTATATCCTTAAATGTGAATCAAGTATTAAATTAAATGGCCGTTTTTGTATATATAAACGAAAGGCTCTGCTCTCATCTACTCACCTTGGCCATCATCTTCACCTTGGCTCTTCTACTCACCTTAACCTATGCCTCCCGTCCTAACCTTGGATTTAACTATGCCTATGAGGTAAAAACTTTTCTTCATTTTCCTTTTTTTTTTTAATTTGTTGGTTATCTTGTTATTGATGTGTAGTATCCACCCGTTTTTCGGTAACTAATCTATACCGAGAAACCTGGTTGGCCATATGTTTATTCGGTTTTGCCATTTCGTGTGATTCCTTCTACTGCAACAGAGTTTTTGTTACCACAATTTGATGTTTGTCACTTGGTATTTGATTTGAGTTATGAGAATTTCCATGTTTCAATTTAAGGATACTATTGATAACAAGGCATCAAGTGCAATGTTGGAAGATGAGAGCTGTGAAGGAGAAAAGAAAGAAGAATGTTTGACAAGGAAGATGCTAGATGCGTATCACGGCTATAACGACTACGGTAATGTCGAACCTCCCTACCATGGGGACCCCGGCCACGCTTCCCCAAGCCCCAACCCCTGTTTTAACTGCCCCAATAACCCTCCCCCAAAAAATGTACCATAAAGCAATTATGTTTGCGTAATAAAATTATTGTGGTTGAATTTTGCTTTTTTATTCACTTTGGTTGAAATATGTGTTAGTATGTGTTTGAATATATCTATAATAAAGAATACAAAGTAACTAGCACCTCATTGCCATTTTGCTTAGGTGTCAATCACTCAAAGTATCCATCTCAGCATTTTACATCTTCACAACAGGCTGAATTACTTTGTCCATCACATTATACACGTCATTTACATTCAAATAATACATTAATCTTCCTTTAATTCTCAATAACGGTTCATGATTATATTATATTATAACTGTTACAATCTACACATTAATTCAGTAACTCATTTGTAAAAATTGAAAATACTCAAAATAATGTATATGAGAAGCCATTAGCACTTTTAATTGGTCAAAGTGAAACTGATCTTTATTTTTTGCTGCAAAGATCAACACATCCTCACAAATAAACTGATATGTATTTTTCTAATTATCAATAATCGATGAGAAAAAACAGGTAACGGACTGAACAATTTGAATGCAATGATAATAACTTATTTTTGGTAACAATGCAATAATAATAATAATAATGATGATGATCATATAATAATCAATTAATTTCAAATTATTTGATGTTATAAACGTCCACACATCCGATGAGAATATATATATATATATATATCCCTTTGTTGCGTGTTTACTGCATCACATCATTTCTTTGCAATTTTTTTGAATTAGTATGACACATTTTTTTGTTCTCATTACCCAAGGACGTTTTTATGCAATGGCTGCTAACATCACCATTGGTAGAGTTATAAGATCGTGTGGTTGGCAAATGATATCAATGGAGGTCGCGCTGCATTTTCATTATTTGGTCTTACTCTTCCTTAGAGTTTTTTGTTTTCCCAATTTTACAAAATATGCATTGTTTTGAATCCTTTTCTCTCTTCTTTTAGTCATTGGTATGATTATTTTTTTTACTATTGATGGGCTACACATTATCACATATTTCTCTTATGGGCCACAAGTATGTTAATAATTAAGGGGTATGTTAATAATTTTTCTTTTCCTCTTTCCTTCTTTTACTCTGCTGGAAAAAAATCTACTATCACCCAATTGTTCACCCATTGAAACTTAGCTGCATTTTCATTATTTTTCACCTCCAGTTGTTCTTGCTGGAAATATTGCAATTGTGAGGAAATTCAAAAAAATTTGTTAGGGAGGGAAAATATTTACCTAAACTTACTTATATTGGCTTACTTTTATCTTAGCTTTCAGTTCTTCAATAAACTATATATGTTTTTATCGAATGGTTTCATATTAGATGGTTCTTGCCTCAAGCTTAGAATTACAATCATGTTCTTTTTTACTAAGGAATGGGTTGTTTTGAAAATTCTCCTATGGTAAAAAATTGAGATGGGTGGTGCTCTCTAGAACGTATCAGTGGTATGGTAGAAAGCTTGGAAATCTAATACAAGTTGCATGCTCTTCCTTCCTCGTGTAGGTTTGATGTGTGTAAAAGAATTACAATAAAATTGATAGATACATGTGTAACTTTGTTTACAACATAACAATCCTTTGCAAGTTATATTAGATAGTAGATTTTTGTACTATTAGATAGTTTATAAAACTCCTCTTGCAAGTTATATTAGATAGTTTATAAAACTCCTCTTGAGAGTTATATTAGATAGTGGATTTTTGTACTATTAGCTACTCAAATTGGATAAATCCAATCCTTTGTTTGATTTTATTTGATCAACTTTGTTCTTAATCTTTGTTATACTACCCTGAAATGCATAAATCCAATTTTATAATGGTTGCTTTCTTTAGCAATATGAATCAGTTATAAACTATGTATGCTTTAATCCATGTCTTTATCTTAATATGAGAGAAGCTTTTTACGTCAATTTTACTTGGTCTATTCATGACAATGCCTTTTGTGTTTGGTGAGGGCATTGAAGCTGGCGGGGTGAAGTATTACTTGGTGGAGGTCTTGGTCTATTTTGGTTCACCCAATGCATTAAAATTTTTCCTGAATGTACCTATTTTGTTGCTATTCAAAATTTTATTTTAGAGGTTACTTAGCAAATTGTTACCATCTTACTATAGACATCCTCCTTTGAGATATTTATACTTTAGTCTTCCTTTTTATGTACAGTAATTTAACATGAGCTTCATTGTTGAAGATCTGACAGTGATATTTTCATGTTAATGCACCCGGTTCTTGAGGCATTTTCTTTATCAAGTCAATAGCATTCCTTTCTTTCACTTTTGCAGGTTTAGTAGCCATCTTTAGAGGTACTGATTGGGTATGCAGAACTATCTTTTTAAAATAAGAAGCCATATCGAATTTATGGGAAAATTACATGTGGAACTTCTTTAACTTTTCATATAATTGAAACTAGATGCAAACAAGGCTAGGAAGAGGAAGTTTAATTTTGTAGTCGTTTCTTAACTTTCACCCCTTTGTTGATAAGATATGGATAAATTATAGTGTTTTTTTTTATGCAAAGTGTAATTGTATTGCTGTTAAAAATGTGGTCAAAAAGAGGGAATTGATTTGTCAACAGATTCTAAGGACTTTGATTCACTTAAAAGGGATTCTCCTATACAAATCGATTAAGGAAGGATATCAAGCTCGAGAAGAATTTAGTTTTTTTTACCACTAAGTTGTCCAATTTCTTTTTCTGCCACAATGTTTGTGTAACATCCCTAACTTCGTTAATTTCAATTTAAGGAATTAACAAGTGATTTATTATTCGAAATGAAATATAAATCAAGTTTCGGATATGGGATAATCGAGAAAGAATTATTAATTGGTTAAAATCATAGGATTAAAATGTCCTAGTGTTTTAACTATGTGGTAATTTGAGGAGAATTTGGGTTAAAAAGAAAAATTTAAGTGAAATTGGAACTAAGGGCGTTTTGGTCATTCCATCTCTGTTTAAACTCTCAGGAATTAAAAGAATTCCCTCACTCTCATTTACCTCACATTCAACAAGTATAGAAAGAAAGAAGAAAAGATTTAGAGAGAGAGAGAGAGAGAGAGAGAGAGACAAGGGACGAGAGGGAGAAGACTCTTCACCACCTATCTTCACCACCTCTTCTCAGAAGAGGAAAGAAGATGAAGGATCTTCACCACCTCTCTTTGCAGCTCCAAGTTGAGTTTTCAACTTAGTGAAGCCTTGTTTGTGCTCATTGGAATTCTTGGAGAAGTTCTTAACAACTCTTTGGAACTACATTGTGGTTTGAACCATTTTGGAAGCAATTTCAGTGGCTACTAAGTAAAGGAATTGGGCTGGACCTTAGAAGTTTCGAGTTTGGAGCAAGTTCGTGATTACGGGGATTGTTCGAGTAGTTACGGTCGATCGGTTTTGTATGACGACGTGAATTCTCGCTATTTCGTCAAACCGGTGAGTTCTACTCACGTTTAAGGTTTTATTTTGTTGGTCGAGAATGCTTGAAAATTTTGATTTCATCCTTTAATTTCGCTTGGAAATAGTTTTTGAGTCAAACCGGTATTTTGTGAAAATTTCGTTATTTTGAAGTTTCGATAAACATTTACTCGATATATTGTTTGAAATTGTTGTTGCTTGGACTGGAATATTGTATGGTGTGTTCTGTTTTTCAGTTGGATTGTGATTGGATTTTGGATTGGACACGATAGGAGAAGCGAAACGAAACGAACCGAATTTTTGTATCTACTACAACAGCACGGGGTGTGCTAATTTCAGCACGGGGTGTGCTAACTTTCGTAGTGACAGGAAAAATGAAATTTTCAGCAGCACGGGTCGTGCTGAACTTAGCACGGGGCGTGCTAACTTTCGGGTCCAAGTTGCATAAAACATCGTTTCGTCGCTCCTTTCGATTCTAAACCACTTCTAATCCTTTTCCCAACCAATTGGGATGTTATATACATTATAAAAACATGATTTTGACTAGTTCAACTTGGGTTTTAAGAAATGTTTTAGATTATAAATATTTCGAAAAACTGAAATTAGTACACGTGTGAGCAAATGTTTTGAAATCAAAACGGAATTATATGTTCTGTTGTCGTTTGGACAAGATATATAGATTATATACAATTGAATTGACGGCCCAATGCGGGTATTATATAAATTTGACGGCCCAATGTGGGTACGATATATAAATTATATCAGTTTTAGGTGACGACCCATTAAATAGCATACTAGGCGGGGAAGGTCATGAGCCCCTAACCTAGGCCCAATATCCGTTAGGGAAAGTACTAGCGGGGGTTCATCGGGAGTAAGCAATTGTACGGCCGATGTTATGCTAATGTTTGTGCACGAATCACCGAGATTAGCAATAGTATGGTGATTGGTG
This sequence comes from Astragalus glycyphyllos, assembly GCA_963573325.1. Taxonomy (NCBI): domain Eukaryota; kingdom Viridiplantae; phylum Streptophyta; class Magnoliopsida; order Fabales; family Fabaceae; genus Astragalus; species Astragalus glycyphyllos. The sequence goes on from OY754311.1 coordinate 80,398,442, forward strand.
TTTCGATTAATGTATTAAGCTAGTGGTTTATAAATTAAACTACAAATGCTATGATTTTATAAATTGAACCGAGTGAGTGCTAGGGGTCTGTTTGCTGGTGTTTTTAGCAAACAATCACTAGTTTTATTAGAAGGTTTGTGAGATCAAACTAGAAAAATCTCAAAGCAATTGCCTTTGAATTGCGAAAGTTTTTGTTTCAGAAAATGTAGAAAAAGGGGACGATTTGCAAATGATTAACAGAATTGAAAAGAAAAGAAACAGTAAATGGTGCAGGAATTGTAAAGAAAAGAAGAACAAATTGCATTGAATCATAAAAATGGTACACGATCACATACAGGGATTCTTCCACTCGTTTTTCGCTCTGGCTTGGAAGTTAGAGTTTCAGGAATCGGGTGTGTATTGTGATTTTGCGACCCCTGTTTCTTCTCAGAAACAGTTATTTATACAAGGGAAAAAAGGGGGAAATTCGAACTAAGTAACTGCCTAACCATTTGAAAATAAGTAACTGCTCCTACTTTCGGCCAAATAACCGCTCCTACTTTCGACCGAAACCGCTCTGTCACGCTTCGACCAACTGCTAGTCTTCAACGCATAACTGCTCTGTTTTTCTGTCTGTCGAAAGCCTGTGTCGATTTTCCTCTCTCTTGCTTTTGCTTCCCTGGAAACTTGTCGAGTTTACCTTGCACACGACCATTTTCTTTGTCGAAACAATATAGTCTTTGTGAAATAAATATAAATCAAGCCATGTTGACCATCTTTAATGTAGCCTGTCGAAATTACAGGCTAACAGGGTCACGGTAGAACTCACTGAGATATGTTATCTCACCCTGTTAATTGTTGTTGTTTTTACAGAGAAACAGGGATGATGAAGGTGGCGTGTCTAAGAGGATGATGAAGACTTATTGTCTCATTCTTAGTTTTTGTTTTTCCCTGTCATTTCGTCACCCAAATTCGATATAATTTATATATCATACCCGCATTGGGCCGTCAAATTTCTATAATACCCGCATTGGGCCGTCAATTCAATTGGATATAATCTATATGTCTTGTCCATACAATAATAGAACATATAATTCCGTTTTGATTTCAAAACATTTGCTCACACGCGTACTAATTTCGGTTTTTCGAAATATTTATAACTTCTAAAACTCTTAAAACCCAATTGAACTAGTCAAAATCATGTTTTTATAATGTATATAACATCCCAATTGGTTGGGAAAAAGATTAGAAGTGGTTTGGAATCGAAAGGAGCGACGAAACGACGTTTTAGGCAACCTGGACCCGAAAGTTAGCATGCCCCGTGCTAAGTTCAACACGACCCGTGCTGCTGAAATTTCATTTTTACTGTATCTGCGAAAGTTAGCACGCCCTGTGCTGCTGTAGCAGATACAAAAATTCGTTCATTTCGTTTCGTTTCGCTTCTCCTATGGCTTCCAATCTAAAATCCAATCACAATCCAACTGAAAAACAGAACACACATTACCATATTCCAGTCCAAGCAACAACAATCACAAACAATATATCGAATAACTGTTTATCGAAACTTCAAAATAACGGAATTTTCACAAAATACCGGTTTGACTCAAAAACTCTTTCCAAGCGAAATTAAAGCATAAAATCAAAATTTTCAAGAATGCATGACCAACAAAATAAAACCCTAAGCGTGAGTAGAACTCACCTATCGTGATGAAAATCACGAAATACCGAGACTCTCCGAAGCTCGAACGACCCGTAACACACGAACAAGTTCCGAACTTCATGAACTCATCCAACCGCTTCCAAAATCGAAAACCCAGCTACTTAGATTCGCAACCAGCAACTCAATCACCCTAAAACCATCTTCAATTGACAATGTAGCTTTAGTTTTTCCTTCACTCAAGTTCCCAATGAACAAGGAAGCCTTCACTTGACCCAAACTCCATTGTTGATCAAGTTGAAGATGCAAGAGGCTTCAATGTAGTTTCCCCTCCATTCTTTCCTTCTTCTTCCTCTCGCCCCCTCACTCTTCTCTCTCTTTCTATTTCTATTTTTTTTCTTTCTTGATTTCAGCAAAAGTGATGAATGAAGAGAGTGGGGTTGATTAAAAGTGTTGTGAGCTGAGGGTTATTCTAATACAATGACCAAAATGCCCATTGGTTCCTTAATTCTCACTTAATTCTAAATTCTACCCAATTTCTCCCCAAACAACCACACAATTTCAACAATAATCCAAGGAATCACATAGCTTACCAATTATATATATATATATATATATATATATATATATATATATATTGCTTTCGCGACAATCATACATCCTCGACCAGATTGACTATTTCACCAAATAATAAATCTCTAGTTAATTTCGTAAACCGAAATTAAAGAAACTAGGGATGTTACAATCCACTTGAATAATGAAGAAAATGTAAGAACAATTAAGGGTGAAAATTTCTACCTGTTAGCAATAGAATCCTTGCGGGGACTTTCCAATTAGTGGCGTGAAGGCAGAGAATTTTTCCATGTGGGAACAGGGACGGGGGAGAAAATCTTTGCATGATCAACTTGGAGATGGAGACAAGGACCCGATCCTCCGCCCTGAATATATTACATAAATATTCTTATTATAGGTAAAGATATATAATATTATAAGTAAGTGATTTTTTTAGTTTTTTTATGCGTTTTAATTAAAAACATTAACAAAATATTAAATTATGCTAATTTTCTATTTTTATTATTACTTTTATACTTTTTAAATATTCAAATATCAAAGTAAGGCTAACTTTTATAATTTTTATTTTAAAATGTTAAACTTTTTAACTTTCAGTCTTACTTTTATATATTTTTTTTCATTTTATTATATTTTAGCTCATATTTTTGCTAACTTTTAATAAATTTCTGGTGTCCCCGCGGGATTGCGGGGATCCGTATTGAAGGGGATTTGAGGAGGAATCGGGGGTGCGAAGGGGAGACAATTTGGCAGGAAAGAACAGGGAGCAGGGGAGTACTCCCCACCGCCGCTCCGCCCCATTTCTCATCCCTAGAAAGAATTAACAAAAATCCAAGTTTGGTTCAAGTTATTCATTTTGAAATGCTACGATGTAAAGTGAAGAGTCTTTATATTGAAAAACATTAAAATTTGTATTTACTTAATTAAATTTAATTATAGTCAATATTAAATTATTTTCTATTTGTTTTTGTCTTTTGATGCACATTTAAAAATAATAATTTAACTATTAATATTTTAGGTAAATCATTATTTTTTTGATTAATTATTAAGGTTACTATTAGATATATTTAATTATAAAAATATAATTTACATTTATTTAAGTTTAATAATTCATATTACTATTTCCCTAAGCTTTAAATAAAATTCCAAAAAAAATAATTTAATAATTTCATTTCGTCGAGTTTGTTCAATTTTCTTTATATGTTTGTTGTTGTTGTTAACATTATTATTATTATTATTATTATTATTATTATTATTATTATTATTATTATTTTCTATTAAATAACTATCTATAGTAAAATAACTTAATAATATAAAAATTGATATTTTCCAAAAACATAAAATTTATAGGTTTTTTTACTATATACTGTGCTTAGCACGGGCCTACATATTAAATGATTTTTTTGTTTTTCTTATTTTTTTAAATAGAATTTTCCAATGAAGGAAATTTATTTACAAATTGTGTAATAAAATCTTCACCCAAATTAATAGGTTCTTATGTGTCGAGGGTTCGATCCTCGCCTTGGGCATGGAGCAGCTTTAAATCCCTTGGCCAGCTGTCCCACCCTGAACCTAAGCCCACCCTGAACCTAAGCCTTTGTTCGAAACAGACAATGAGATGCAATTCCTCAACAACAACAAAAAAAAAACACTACTCAACCAGACTCAAGTTATCATGAATAATAACTAACTCTTAATAGGCAATGTAAGAAAACATCAAGTAATGACTTTATCAAATTAAATATTATCTTGAGCTTATATGCAGAACAAAATGTGCACATAAATTCATCCCTATAAGAACCGATATGACGAACCACACCTTGCTTATGTATGAAGCATAAAACTAGATGATAAGATAGGGTAGGAATACATTGGTCTAGTATGAGAGATGACACAACCATTCATCCTAGCTAATGAAATTCTGCTAGGAACTGAATTTACCCAATCTAATTGTTGAATTATATCTATATCCATATATATATATATATATATATATATATATATATATATATATATAGATAGATAGATAGATAGATAGATAGATAGATAGATAGATAGATAGATAGATATAGATAGATATATGTTCCTCTTGTATGTCAAATTCCATAAATACTACACAACTATAAGGATGTCATCATGTGGCACGTATTTCCATTTATTGACAAAACACTATAATTATCACTGATAAAATGGTATACTATTGATTATCAATTACACCAGTGGCAACAGCAAAAGAAAATTGAATACAGTAAATCACATACTCCCTCAAATCAACTTGCCCTTTGTAGCTTAAATGGTTCTTCCTATCTCTTTCATGCTTGATCACTAACAATTCAGACTGTACACACCCTCAACTACACAAATTCAATTGGCAACACAATTCTGAACTCATGACACATCATGCAGAATCTCAAATTTAGTTTGTCACAATTGGAACACGATCAGGCACATATATGAACAAAATTAAGTGTCATGCATATCCTTAATCAATTCTCATATAACTAATAGTATAATGGTATAACTAGTGCACAACAAGGACAATAATTCTAAATGAACGAATACACACTATGCCAGGTATCATCCTAATAAGGAGAGGTCTGAAGATCCTAAGGTTCAGGGTTTTGAAGATTTTCGGGGCTGAGGCAACCAATCGTTGTTATTCTCAGCACATTGCATGAAATATTGAGTTGATCAGGCAATTCTATAAATGAATTACAAAACCATCTGGCAATTCTATAAATGAATTGCAATAACATCTGCTAATTCGATAATGAATTACAGTAAAGTTTTATTAATTCTAGCACATCACCGACAACCCAAGGAAGCTTGAGTGAACCCCAACATCTGGCCGATAAGTGTACAACTCTTAAAGGCAAAGTAATAATAAACATCTAGTGGCCTAGGATAAGGGCTCATGATTTCCCTCTCCTAGTATGCTAACATCATGCCCGCATAGGGCCGTCAAATTTACATACTCGCATTGAGCCATCATCTCATATGATATAATTTATATATCATGTCGACTACAATAGCAAAACATAAAGTTCCGTTTTAATTTGAAAAACATGTTCTCACACGTGACTAGACTCGTTTTTTCGAAACATTGATAAGTTCCAAAACATTTTTGAAAAATCAAGTTTGAACATGTTAAAAATCATGTTTTTATAAAGTAAATATCATCCCAATTAATTGAGAAAAGGTTTAGAAGTGATTTGGAACAAAAAGGAGTGACGAAACGACAAAACGACATTTTGAACCCGAGAGCAACGCACGGTCCGTGCCACAGGGGCGCATGGTCCGTGCTACCTGTAAAAAAAATTGTGTGGGTTTCTGTCTATGGGACGCACGGTCCGTGCCTCTGAGGCGCACGGTCCGAGCTACCTGTACAGAAACAGCATTTTAACTCCGATTCGTCCGTTTCGCAATTACGATCGATTCCAAAACGAAACCCAAACCAATTCCAACTGAAAAACAGAAGATTTTACAACATATTCCAGTCCAAACAATCACAAACAATCCAAATATCAAATCACAATCAAAGTATAATTTGAAAATTAAACCGTAAACGATGTTTATCTAAAATTCGGTTTTTGACTCTAAAACTATTTCGAAACCAACACATCAATCTATTCCAGAATTTCAACACAATCAATTTAAAGTGTAAATTCCCTAAACGTGAGTAAAACTCACCTATCGTGATGAAAATCACGAAATACCGAGACTTTAAAGTTCAAACGACTCCGAAACTTCACGAACTCGCACCAAACTCGTTCAACCGCTTTCACAATCGAACCAACCCGCTATAACTCGAAAACAGCGACTTAAACACTCCAATCCCTTCTTCAATCAACAATATAAGTTGCTATTTGAGCTTCTAAACTGATTTTGAGGCTTCTAAGGGTGTTAATTTCAAGCTTTGACTATATTAACTTAAGAGTCATCAATGGTAGAATGAGAATGAGGAGGAATGAGATGATGAAAGTTACATCATTGGGAAAAGGAAGAAAAATGGAGTAGGATGGACAAGAAAATACTTATATGCAAGAAGGAACCAAGAATTTCTCCTCTTCTTCCTCTTCTTCTCTCTCTCTCTCGCAACTCTCCCTATTCTTTCTTTTTTTTCTTTCTTTCTAGGTTTGCTGAAATGTTTTTTTTGCTTGGGAGTGAGGATGGGTTGGCTCTCTTAATGAGCTGAAGGCTAATTGAATTGTTAAAAGACCTAAATGCCCTTGGTTCATTAACTCCTCTTAAATCTATTTCCTACCCAAACAATCACACATAATTCACACAATTCAAACAATTATGCAATTAAATCCTATAACTTAGCAATTATGTATTGCACTAGCGACAACCTCAAATCCATGACTAGACTTATTATTTACTCAAACAATAAATTGCTATTTAATTTCGTAAATCGAAATTAATAGAACTAGGGATGTTACAGAGCTCACCGTTGGATATGCTGAAAATTTTTTGACGTTTTATTAATTTTCACCATAGAATTTTTGCAAAATAATATACCCTAATAAATACACTTGTTATTATGGTTAATTAGTCTACAATTATTCCATTTTTTTGGGATACTATACATATTTTTTCTGTCAAAAAATATAGGAATCAAGCTATACACATTTGTTTCCCAAAAATATAGTCATACACATTCTATGACAAGAAAAAGGCTATACACATCCCAATCTTAATGATTTCGAATCACAATGTCAATGGGTTCAACCCAATTTAATTTTGTTAGCAACGAATCAATTATTATTCATACCCCTTGACATATATTATATTGCCAGTAGCTTATTTTTGACACCCTTTATTTAGGCGCGCCATTAAAAAGTTTAAGATATTTTTTCCTGACTACTTCATAATATCTTGAATAATCATTATGTAATATATATTCAAACATACATATATCCTACCCAAATCGAGGAATTAGTTGCACACAGAGAATAACAGGTTTATACCAAAACAAATATATTACATACTACAAATACATAATTACTATTATTAACCAATAAGACACAAATGACGATATTAATAACTGTAAATATGAAACGATGTATTGTACTAACGTCAAAAGATGAAAACAGAAATTTGTTTAAAATATTGATACATTAAAGCACTATAATCATGACACACATTATTGGTAAAAAAAAAAAGGCCTTTAATCTATTTGACAAACATAAATAAATTTAACAATGCTACATATATGTGTGTAAGGGGGACATTTAAGAATTTATAATAATATTCTAATAAATTATATTTTTTTTGATAACCAATGTACTCAAAACGATATACTAGTACTACTACAAAACGGGTGAGTTATATAAGGGGTGGGAATAGGCCGGGTGAATTATATTTGTAATTATGCGGTTATCATTTTATTAGTCTTCGTTGTGTTTATCATTTTATTAGCTTTCCTTTAATTGGTAGCAAATGGAAGAAAATATGTCATACTTTTGGAACTTTCAGATAACTATTAAAAGGCCTTAATGCAAAATAGGCTAGTTTAGCCTCTTTAAAAATTGGTCTAATGGACTATTTAGAGGCCTTAATATGAAACAGACTTTTAAGTAGGCTTTCAGGTCAGGCCAGGCTTTTAAAAAGGCCAGCCAGGCCTAAAAAAAAGCCTCTGACAGGTCACAGGCCAGGCTTAGGCCAAAAAAATTCATCGTAGGCCAGGCTCAGGCCTTTCAAAGCCTGGCCTGGCCTGGCCTATTCCCACCCCTTATATTGGAGAATTGTGATCACGTGAGTTAGATTAGAGAATTGTAATGTTAGTTATTCTTTTATGTAAAATTGTATAAAAGTAATGTTAGAGACCTATTCGTTACAAATAAATAAGTTAAGAGACCCCAGAAGATATTTTGTCAAAAAATAAAGAAGAATCATAGTATTAAACAACTTAAAGTGTTGTGTGTGACAAAATCCACGAAACCTAATCCCACAATCACCTATTTATGTCTAACAAAACACAGAAGCCAATTTCATTGAATTTCTTGACCCCTTTGTCCTTTCAAACTAATGTGCAGCCAAGTAATTCTTACAGGAGAGCAAATACTTACTGGATCATTTAGCTATGTTACTTGTGGTGGAGTAGCGTTTGTTTCTAGCTTCTCTAATTAAAATGATTCAATAGCTAGAGCAGTTCTTGCATCCTTATAATTAAAATGATTCAAATACCAGGATTATCGGGAATCCTATATAGTTGAACCTGTTGATTAAAGATAGGAAAAAACATCACATTAGAATTATGTAAACTGAAGAGTAAATTAAAATTTTAATAAGTAACATTGCATTTTAGTATCTTGTCCTTTCCCAGAAGTAAAAATAATTAAACTGAAAGATGAAATTAGACAGTTTTCATTTTCAGCATCACAATCAACCTGACCCAACGAGAATGAAGATGGATTCTTGGATTTGGCCGCTCGATCAATCAAAGAATTATTCGTTTAAATCCTTTTATATTCAGCTGGTCCGTGGTGATTTATCCTATAATGTTTCGGTGCAGCAGAATTTTTTTGCAGGTTTATGGAAATCAATAGTGCCTTCGAAAGTGCTGGTTTTTGGCTGGCGGTTGCTGTTGGATGCGTTGCCGGTGCGCGAGCTGTAGTGATATACGCAACAAAACCAACAAACCAGAATGCCTGTGAAAAGAACAAACGTTAGAGAAAACAACCGGAGGCGCCTGGTGGCTGTCCTGAAGAATTTATTCGCCTCTACATCGCAAATTCCCCGAGATACAACCGGTCTCGTCCCAATCGCGAATAACGAATGAGGAATCCGAACTAGCAAGAATTTCTGGCGTCAGTGAATGACTTTAGTAACAGGAGATGAACCCAAGAAGTAGTAGAGAGGAGGAGCAATTTTTTCTTTTCTTTTTCTTCTCTCTAGAAAGAACCCACGTTCATGAGTATATATTCACACATTCATTTATCCTTCCTTTTTTTATAGAGTTGTAAACCACAACTATATATCTACCCGTACTAAAAACAAACGGCTATATATATACTCATTTATCATTTTAATAGCATTAACTTTTCATAATATGAAATAAAAGTAAACGGCCAACTTTATGAAAGAGTTAGTAACCGATTACGCATTGAAAGGAATATAAATTCATATGATTATAGTTATTAACTTTATAAAACCAAAACATAAATATCATAACCTTCTTATTAATAAAAATATTTTGTAACTTCCACACACTTGAATGCCATTATTCTAACACGAGCAACTATTGCGCAGGAATGTTCTCCACTTGGAAGGCGATGCTCGTTGCTCATTTTGTCACGTTCACCGTGAGTCCGTGAATCATTTGTTCCTCCATTGCGGGTTCGCGAATTCGGTTTAGAAGTGTGTTACATCTTTGATTGGTGTTGCTCTTGATTTGTCTTTGGATGTTGTTGGTCTTGTCCACCATTGTTGCTGCTTGTGTAAGGGGAAGAAAGAAAAACGCACGAAGCACGTGGTTTGGTTAACTACTTGTTGGAGCATATGGCTTGTGAGGAATGGAGCTATTTTCAATAATGAGGAGCCAAATATCGAGATGGTGGTGAATCGTATTAAAAGTCTATCTTGGTGTTGGTGTATTTATAGATTGAATTGTAATTCCTCCTTTTCCATCTCAATGTGGTGGTCTAATCCACTACAATGCTTAAACAATTTGTAGTCTTTAGGGGGAGAAACAGTGAGTTAGGTTGCTTATCCTCACTGTAGTGCAGGTTGTACGAGGTACTCTTTTTCCTCCCTGAGTCTTTTTCCCAATGGGTTTTGGCTTAGGGAGGTTTTGAGGAGGCCCTCCCCCTTTCCTTTATTCCCATTGTAAGGGCTGGGCACCCCTTGTGCTCCCTTCAATGAAAGTATTGCTTATCTTAAAAAAAAAAAAACCTGACCCAGTTTAACCTTCCCTTTCAAATTATTGGGTGCTTTTTTCCACTCATGAGTTAAATTTTTTCAATGCCCACACACATGTAAGAAATAAAAGATGTCAATAGATGATATTAGAGTCATATATCTAAGAGATTGGTGTCTGCCATGGGAGAGGTTATCGGTGTTTGTGAGGGAGATGAAAAGGAAAAATGAATTGGGATTGAATTTTAAATTTTAAAAGTAAGCCTAATTCCTAATTCCTAATAAATAGGACATAGAATTAAGGTAAAATACTTTCTCAGGTCCCTTAACTTATTTATTTGTAACGATTATTTCCCTTGTCTTTTTTTATAACGCAAAGGTCCCTTACCTGTTAAAAACGTAACGCATAGGTCCCTTTTAACGTTTTTTTGTTAACACCGTTACAAAAACGCCGATAGAGTGCTTATGTGGCTTTTTTTTATGCTTACATTGAAATTTTATCTGCTGACTTGTTATTTTAAATCATTTTTTAATTAAAAATTAAAAAAGAAAACCAGAACGTTCCTCATTCTTCGTTCCTAGGTTGTTGTTGTTGAAATTCCTAAAATCCCTAAAAGAACAAGACAAAGGCAACAACGACACAAACCCAAAAACATATTCCTTTCCCTGTGATTTGGGTTGCTATGGATTTAAATGGGTTGCCAGCATATTCATTTCCCAACGATTTGGGGAGAAAAGGGAATAAGGGTAGTGTGGTTAATAAAATTCAATTCTGATGATAATGCTATTGTTGTTGATATTAAATTTATTAAGATAATGTTATACCTAGATCTGAACTGAAATAGATCTGAAACGGATCTGAACTCAGACCAATTCTTCATCTTCTTCATCGAAATCGCTGTTACTAGGAACGAACATTGATTGAAGACGAACACAAATTTTGTTTCTGAAAATTGAAGAAGAACATTGCTGGTAAAGAAGAGGTCGTTGGAATAAGAAATGAAGAGGAAGGGAGAAGACAAGGAAAAAAAGACAATTCATATTTTTCTTTAATTTTTAGTTAAAAATAATTATAAATTAATGAACCTATCCTATGTGGCATGCTAAGTCAGCAGTCAGACAATAGTCAAATATCCACATAATCAGTGTGTTGACGGTGTTAACAAAAAAACGTTAAAAGGGACCTATGCGTTACGCTTTTAACAGTTAAGGGACCTTTGCGTTATAAAAAAAGATAAGGGATCTAATCGTTACAAATAAATAAGTTAAGGGACTTGGAGAAGTATTTTGACTAGAATTAAAACGGAAGGAATTTCTATTTTTTTTTTTTTTGGCAAATTAAAATGGAAGGTTTTTTTTTTGGTATATGAATGGAAGGAAGTTATTTATTATTTTATCAAAGAAATTGAAGGAATTTCTAAATACCATAAATATCTCATCTTTTATCGTCACAAAGTAAAGGTGCAAATTTGAAATGGGTAGGAGAGAATAAACGTATTTGAACTAATTTATGTCGCATTATTATATTTCTACTTTTTTAATGACAATTAGTTGTTTACTATAGATTTATACCAATAGATTTATACCAATACACCACATATGATATTACCTATTAAGACATTTGCAAAGATTGACACTTCACATAATTGAGGGCAAAAATGTAACTTAACCACAAAATGACAAAAAAGACAATTTATGACAACCTTTTTGATTTTTGCTTTTATGTTTTTTACTTCTCTCTCCTTTCAACTTTTTTCTTTATTTCTTTCTTTTACTTTTCTCTCTTTCTTCTAATGTCTCATAGATAGATTTATACCAATACACCACATATGATATTACCTATTAAGACATTTGCAAAAATTGACACTTCACATAATTGAGGGCAAAAATGTAACTTAACCACAAACGGACAAAAAAGACAATTTATGACAACCTTTTTGATTTTTGCTTTTATGTTTTTTACTTCTCTCTCCTTTCAACTTTTTTCTTTATTTCTTTCTTTTACTTTTCTCTCTTTCTTCTAATGTCTCATAGATAGATTTATACCAATACACCGCATATGATATTACCTATTAAGACATTTGCAAAAATTGACACTTCACATAATTAAGGGCAAAAATGTAACTTAACCACAAAATGACAAAAAAGACAATTTATGACAACCTTTTTGATTTTTGCTTTTATGTTTTTTACTTCTCTCTCTCTCCTTTCAACTTTTTTCTTTATTTCTTTCTTTTACTTTCTCTCTTTCTTCTAATGTCTCATCTCTCCTCTATCTTTTTTTTTCTTTTATCTTCCCTCTCTATTTACTCCCTTATTTCTTTCCTTTTTTATTTCCTTTGTATTCACTCTCTCTAATTTATTAGTTTTTCCTAATTTTATCAAAACACTCAATACGACTTTTATGATTTTTCCTATGGTTTTTTTTTTGGTACCCCCACTTTGTCCACCCATACCCCCATAATTCCATTTTGGACCAAAATACCCTTGACTTTTAAAAAAAACATTTTTTTACATTTTTCTGGATTCGGAATGTTAAAATTTGAAATTTCTGGATTTATGTGGTAAATTCGGAAAAAATGAAAAAAGGGGTTAAATTCAGAATTTTTCGGATTTAAGGGGTAAATCCGGAGTTAAAAAAATAAAAGTAATTCCGAATTTACCCCATAAATCCGGAAAAACTCTGAAATTACCGCCTTTTTAATTCCCAATTTACGCATAAATCTGGAAATATTTCCGAATTTACCCCATATATCCGAAAAAATTCCGAATTTTACCCATAAATCCGGAATATTCCGAATTTGCCCCTAAATCGGGAATACAATTTTTTTTCATTCCGAATTTACACCCCTAAATCCGGAACACAATTTTTTTCATTCCGAATTTACACATAAATCCGGAAAATTTTAAAATTTTGTATTCCGAATTTACATGTAAATTCGGGAAAAATTATTTTTCAATTCCGAGTTTATGTGTATTTTCGGAAAAATTGAATTTTTTTTATTTATAAAATTAGGGGTATTTTGGTCCAAATTGCTAAAATGGGGGTATGGAGACAAGGTGGGGGGTACCAAAAACAAAACCCTTTTTCCTTATTTTGTTAAATTTCTATATTTTTGATTCTCGATTTCGAAACATTACACGTCAGAATAAAAATACTTTATATTTTATTTCCACAAGAAACAATTACGCATTACTGATATAACTATTTTCGTAATTTGACTTCATAACTATCTTGCTTTGGAGAAATCATGCTTTTGACTCTTTACGGGAAAAAATTTATACGATTGGCTTTTTGCAACAATTAATAAAGGTATCTTCCTAATTTTTCAAATCATTATTTAAGCTTTTCGCTTTACACTTTTAAATCAAAATTGTAACTATTTACTTAGTCATCAAACTACCAAAAATATAAGTACCCACGTGTCGAAGAGGCGACGGGGAGAGACAATGGGGGACGGGGAGCAGCGAAGATCATGGGCGGCTACGGGGAGCGATGATCACGGTGGTTTCATTGTCGTTGGGTTTACTTTAATCGTATCTTCTTCTTTTCTCATTTACATATTCATTTATCTTATCTTTGTCTCATTTTTTTTACGGGGGCGACCACGGGGGGTGAGGCAGTCACGGTGATTGCAATGTCGCTGGATTCACTTTAAAAGTGATTTTTTCTCTCATCTGTCTATTTTTTCATCTTATTTTCATCTCACTTATTTCCTAATAAGAAAAAGGAAAGATGACATAGTACTGGAACAAACACACACCTCCATCCACTTGATCCATCTATTCAGGAAACCCATTCTTGGGAATATCTTGTGTTGCAGGTTAAGTTTTGATGATGAAATAACCTAAGACAAAGTGACAAATGGAACTCCAAGGCACAACCAACTCAAGAAGTAAGTTTGTGTCTAGGGTAGTCGCTAGGAAGTTGGGTCGTGTCTTAGGAATGAATTGTAAACCGCTTTTGAGAATCGGCTCAAATAAATCAACACACTAGCACTCACACAAACAAACCTAACATATGTTTTCAATCGATAAAAACATGTTAAATAGGTTAGGCATGAATAAAAATTTGTTGTTTTAAAGAAAGAAATTGATTCATGACTTGATGTTTTAAAGAAAGAAATCGATTCATGACTTGTTGTTTCTTAAAGAAAGAAAACGATTCATGGCTTGGTGTTTAAAGCCAAAAATCGATTCATGGCTTGTTTTCAAGGGTAACAAACAATTCATGGCTTCTATTTTAAAGCAAGGAATCGATTATGAGCTCTTGTTTTGGGGGTTTGGGGGTTTTTTGTGGGATTACAAGAGCTTGGTTTAAGAAAGGTAGATTGAACTGAATCCTTACACATCAAGCTGAAATACATACTCAGAAAATAGAATCCCTAGATTAAAGCATGACTTTAGTATGAGTGAGAGAACTACTTGAGAAGCATGGGAAGAATTTGATTTCTCTCTCACAAAGAACTTCAGCCATGATCCATGGTGGTATATATAGCCATTGAGTCGAAATAAATGTGTATTAACCATTGGATAAAGAATTAGAGTCGTTGGAGAGGTTTGCCAAGTCAATATAGCCGTTAAAAAAGGTGGACATCTGTTTCTGCACTTTCTGTAGAATATAGCCGTTGAGAAAGGTGGCCAGCTATTGCTACACTTTCTGCAGCACTTTCTGTAAAAGACAACAAACTACAAATGTCATGCTCTTCTCTTCTTTGAATCTTCTCAACTTTGAGTCTTCTCAATTTGTACTTCTCAAGTTGATGCTTCTCAAGTTGATGCTTCTCAACTTGACTCTTCTCATCATGACCCTTCTTGTCATGATGCTTCTCAACTTGATTGTGAATCTTCTCATGTTGACTCTTCTCATGACTCTTCTCATGTTGACTCTTTTCATGATGACTCTTCTCATGATGATTCTTCTTATGATGACTTTTTTCATGATGAATGTTCTCATCATGGCTCTTCTCATGTTGAGTCTTTATATCCATATTGACTCTTCTCATGATGAGTCTTTCTCATGTTAACCTTTCTTAGCTAATGACCTTTTTCTTCTCTTCCAAGAGTGTTTTTCTTTGTTATTTCTATCAACATTCTTATGGCTTCTTTATCTTGTCATTGCTCCAAGTGTTTTCACACTTATGATTCTTAAAAGCAGATTATTTTCTTGAGAGTAGCTAACATATCCTGTTCTTAAATTTCACTCAAAACTACTTCTTTGAGTCTCAAAACTGTTCTCTAAATAGAATTAAATTAAATTTCTTAACAGCTATCACATTTTGAAAGATTAGAATTTGATACCTCTTCTTGTTGATGAGTGGGAAATTTTGCTTCATCTGCACCTTATATACTATGGTGATGTCTCTCCTTTTCTTCTATTTGATGAAACACTTTCTGGAAGGAAGGAAACAGAATTTGGTTTGCTCATGACTTCTTCCAAGATCTTTTCCTCTCACACTGTTGAGTGTGCTCAACCTCGAGGCCGAGCTTTGATACCAATTGAAGTCAATGAGTGTCACAAGGAAGGGGGTTGGAATTGTGACCCTTTTAAAAATTAACCTGAAACAACATAAACAGCTTCACAAGTATTGTTAGAGAATGTGTGTGCAATTGAAAAGTTGAGAATGGTGGGTGAAAACAGTCTTCTCAACTATGATAGTGAGTAGAGAAGGGTGATATGAATCTGTCTTCTCAACAATGTTTCTGAGTTGAGAAGGTTCAGTTGAAACAGTTTTCTCAACTGTGATAGTGAGTAGATAAGAGTGAGATGAAACTGTCTTCTCAACTATGTTTATAAGTTGAGAAGGGTCAGTTGGTTCTTCTTCTCAAAGCAACTATAAGTAAAGAGAACAAGATGATTTTCAAAATAGTTTTTTCAAGGTAAGAGATAGTGTTTGAAAATCATATCTTAAGTGTGAAGTACTTAAGAATAGTGCTTTAAGTTTACCACTTTGAAAACATTTGAGAAGGATTGTAAAAACAATGTTTTTAGAAAAACTGTGTGTAGCTGAGAAGGGTCAGCAAAAGCTGTTTTCTCAGTTTTTCAAAAAACCTTCTCCAGATGGAGAGTTTTAATCACAATGTAAAACAACTTAGAAAAGCAGTAAATAACATAATGATGTATAGTGGTTCACCCCAAAACCCTGGGCTACATCCACTATTTTCCAAATAGTTACATATTTACAACCAACCTAGCTAGGCTTAAAGTTCTCATGGTACTTTTCTTAACACAGCTCTACCTACTGTTTCTCACACCTAATAAGCTCTTTCTGATCTATTAGGCAGCTTTTAACACAGAAGCAACTCACTTCTCAAGCCCTAAAACAACACATGCCACTTGATAAGGTTTCTTATAGGCTTCTCTTTAACCATAGCAACACCATGCTATTTGAGATGACTTACAACAGGTTTTTTACACTTTCTGGTTTGGGGTTTTTTTTGAGGGGATTACAACAGCTTGGTTTAAGAAAGGTAGATTCAACTGAATCCTTAAACAACAAGCTGAAATATATAATCCGAAAATAGAATCCCTAGATTAAAGCATGACTTGATTATGGGTGAGAGAACTACTTGAGAAGCATGATGCTTCTCAACTTGACCCTTCTGATCTTGACCCTTCTTGTCATGATGCTTCTCAACTTGATTGTGAATCTTCTCATGTTGACTCTACCAATGAGTCTTCTCATGTTGACTCTTTTCATGATGACTCTTCTCATGATGATTCTTCTTATTATGACTTTTCTCATGATGAATGTTCTCATCACGACTCTTCTCATGTTGAGTCTTCTTATCCATATTGACTCTTCTCATGATGAGTCTTTCTCATGTTAACCCTTCTTAGCTAATGACCTTTTCTTCTCTTCCAAGGGTGTTTTTCTTCGCTCTTTCTATCAACATTCTTAAGGCTTCTTTATCTTGTCATTGCTCCAAGTGTTTTCACACTTATGCTTCCTAAAAGGAGATTATCTTCTTGACAGTAGCTAACATATCCTGTTCTTAAATTTCACTCAAAAAGAAACATTAGTAGCATATGAAATCAGATAACTTAAGCTTCTCAACAAGATCAATATTCTTCTTGTATGTGTTACAACTACAACAACCACATCACATGAGTGACAACTTCAAAATTAAATCCTAAATTTTTCACTTATTTTCTAAAGTTTTCCTAGCATCAAAGTAGATTACAAATGCGATTTAAACAACATAACATTTACAAATGGGATATCTTTTTATTCACAAATTCATCATACCACTACAAGAAAAGTCAGATTTTTCGGCGGGCAAAATCCACCGGAATTGGCCGAAATCCGCTAAAATCCGCTGGTAGCAAACGGTTTCCGGTGGATTTTTGGTGCCGGAAAATCCGCCGGAAAACGAATTTTTCCGCCGATAATGGTCGTTTCCGGTGGATTTTAATTATTTTTTTTGAAAAATCCGCCTAAAATGTACATTACCGGCGGATTTTAATTATTATTTTTTTGAAAAATCCGCCTGAAATGTACATTACCGGCGGATTTTTTTTCAAAACCTAAATTCAATTTTTTTTTAAATTTTCCGAATTTTAAAATTTAATATGCATTTTAATAAAAAGAAAATAAACGAAATTGAAGTAGAATATTGAATGGTAATGTTTAAGTGGGAAGGAATAAAAGAGAATATGAGAAGAAATAATATAGGAGTGAATAAGAATGAAGAAGTATGAAGAAATAAGAATGAAGGAGTGGTCACGACAAAAAAAAAAGAATGAAGGAGTGACAATGAAAAAGAAATAAGAATAAAGAAGTGAGAATGAAGGAGAAAGGAGAATTATAGAAGAGAGATATGTAGAGAAATTTTTGGAGATTAGAGAGTATGAGAAAGAAGAAGAAAGATAAGATAGAGAAAATGTAGAAGAGAATGGGAAGGAAAGAAAGAGTTAAATGAGAGAATGAGAGGAGGGAGAAAGTTATATTTATAGACGGATCTTTTTCCCTCCAAATTTTTCCGGCGGATTTTTTCCCTCCTTTGATTGAATATCTAACGTCTACCTACCCCGAGTTACTACATGTAATGGTTCTAATCTCAAATTCCACGCATACCCCTATATTCTCCAAAACCTCCAACTCTCTTGTAAGCAATTCAATGCACCAATTACTTTTATGTGTCATTTGAGTATCAATTCATCGAATGCATGTAGGGCACCCTTTGTGACACTTATTGTCTATGGAAGACAAACCACTACCCATTGTAGTAGATGTTTTGGCGAATCCAATTGACAACAATGTTCAACAAGACGTTGTTGTTTATATAGTCATTCTTAATTAAACTAGAGGTAAATCATGTGTGATGCACAAGTTTGTTTATATTTTTTGTTATAATCTGTCATAGTTATAATATTATTGTTTGTTTATACTTCTTTGTATATTATTTATAATAAAAATAACTATAGATTACCTTTAAAAATGTATAAAAGATTATTGATATTAAGTATATAAAAATAAAATAAGCAATATATCTTTATTAATTGGAAAATAAAAATAAAATAAATAAATGTAGTTATTTTAAACAAATCATTCCAAACAGTATAATCATATAATTTTCATGGTTTTTTAATTTTTTACGATGTTTGGTTGATCACTAAATGGTGTGCTAGAAATATTCTTATGTATGTTTTTTTATAAATAAAGAGGGCTTACACCGGAAAAGAAAAACTAACAACGAGTCCTAATGTTCCAAAGCACAGGCTCCCTAGACATGTCATCAATAATCTTATTAGAATGCCCTCAGGGGCATCTTCTAGAAAAAGCTCTCCATAGAGTCGAGTTGTAGGCTATAGTTGGCGAGCCAATTCACAAAAATGTTCTCCTCTCTCCACGTATGAATGATCTCCACCTGCCAATCACTAGTAAGGTGTAACATCATTTGTCAATTGGTGTCTAGAAGGAATACAAGTTGTAGCTATTAACCCACTGTCAAGCTTTTCTGAAATGAAGTGATGATCTATCTATATGTGTTTCGTCTTGTCATATTGAATGGGATTATGAGCAATACTAATAGCCAATTTATTATCCCAAAATAACTATTATCAGCGGTCGTACGCAGGTCAAAATAATTAGAAAGATATAAAATGTAATACAAGGTAGTTACCTTAGTCGTCTCACAAGGACCTCTACCGGAATCGAGAACTGATAGATAACAATAAAAGGGGGGTTTTTTAAGAAAAGAGTTTGATGTATAACGAAGAAAATCAATTAAGGAGAGGCAATCAATTCATTGGTTTTGGGTGTGTTTTAAAGCAAGTGTCAAAACAGTGTGTTCAATCAATCGTGAGAGTGAACAAGCGCTAGTAACACAATTAACGTAATAACTGAATTCTATCATTCCTATAAACAAGCGTCATAGACTCTATCAATTCTATCCAAACTAAATTAAACAAGCGATAAAATAGTTTGAATAATGAAAGTTGCAAAACAGAATATTGATTGAGTGATTAAGTAAACCTGAATCATAAAACGATTCACATAAAGCAAGTCACAAAGTTTGAATACTTAAACAAAACACAAACCATATTTGCAGCAATAATTACAGATATGAAATTGATAGAGAAAGAATTAAAACCGTAAAAAACAATATATACATTAAGCACTGAACCTCAAAATTCTTACAAGAAACACCCTTCACCAATAGATTGATCTAGGGCCTTAAGCTTCCATGGAGGTTAGGGCACCAAACGTAAAACTAAAATTAGAAATGCGTAAAAGAGATAAAAATGGCTCTAAAAACTGTATTTAGTCTCAGAGAGAACGAAAAACCTAAATCCCTAAACAGGTTCTATGATAAAAACCTGTTAACAAACTAATATTCGGCACAAAACTTGTTTTCCACTATGCCGCTTCGGTATTTCGCAGATTTGACCTTCAAGACTCTAGAATTTGGTTTCGAGCTCAACATAAGAATTGTAGCTCTCTTCCTTAACTTTTTAATGCATGCTTTCACGCCTCAATCTGATGACGAAATTCAAAGGTATATGGCCTGCAGAATAGACTGGGGTCAATATGCAATAAAAACAAGAATTAGTCAAAAATTGCTATTCTGCTCAAATAAGACCCAAAGTCTAGAAACGCGTTAAGACTTAAATATTAAGAACAAAACACAATTAAAATGCACTGATCAAATTTCCTCACACTTAAGCTTTTGCACTCCGGGCAAAACACACAAAACAAGACACAAAAAACAATACCTGAATTTCCAATGAACCCAAAGAATGCAAAGTTATTAGAGAGACTTTTCCTAACCTTCAAGGAGAATGACAATCAAAAATAGCATTTAATTACAATCAAGGCAAGCAAAAGGATAGAGTCCAAAAAGTGAATCATAAGTGAGGAGTCCTCACGGGATATGCTTAACATGCTTGCCACGTCACATTTAAGAACACATGCACATAAGATCAAAAGGTCTTTGTAAGGATTGTAATGGGGTCAAGGTCAAGGTGGGATAATCTTAAGGGGGAACTAGGCTAAAAAGAATCAAAGAGGATTTTTGAAAATGCCGACGGATTTCGTAAAAACAAAAAATAATAATAATTTTTTTTTACCGGGGGATTTTTTTTTTCGTAAAAAAAATCCGCCGGAAATTCATGTTTTTCTTGTAGTGAATGACTATTAAAAATGATGCAAAATTCTGTGCTCATATCCAACTTATTATAACAAGAGCAACAAGAAATCAATCAAGTCATGTCGAAACACCTATGGTCCTAGAATAGTATAATGACTCAGAACATATGCTAAGAACTCATGAAAAAACATGCAAAAGTAACATTTTTTTCTTTTTTTTATAGTTAAAAATTAAAAACATAAATACTAAAACACACCCCCCACACTTAAATCACACAATGTACTCAATGTAAGCAACAAGTATAACTTAACAATAAGAAGGAAAAAAACTCCCTCTTGAAGGTGGAGAACTTGAAGCTTGTGTTCGAATGGTATTTCCCAAAGAAGTCTCTTTTATGGTTACTGCACACATGTTTAGTCACCTTCTTCTCGCATGGAATGTCCACTGAGGTCCATTTGATAGCTTTCTCATGTTCCCTTAGAATTGGAGGCAGCTTTTCCTGTTCATATTCAAGGTTAGTTGAAATAATTAATGATAGAAAAATTTCACTTCCCTCTAAATATCCGTATTTCAAATTTTCAAGGAGTGGTTTGAGATCTACAACATGTGGTTGCTCAATGGTAACTGATTAACTGCAATGGTTAACTGTCCAAATATTGTCTCCAATTTCTTAAGTGTGAAATCTGTTATTTGTTGAAATTGAAGATTTTGAATAGCCATCTGCCTCACAAGGTCTTCCAGTGAAATTTCATATCTTGCAACCATGTAACGAGTACCAGAATAAAAAGAAGGAGAATCTCTGACCATAAGGAAAATCAGGAAAATATCAAAACAAATGGAACAAATCTGAAAATTCAATCTATGTCCTAATGCTAAAATTAAGGTAGAAAATAAAAAAAAACGAATCAAATCTAATCTTAAAATTAGAAAAACAACACTAAAAATCTAATAAAAATGGATTTTTCTTAATACAAAAAATTAGAAAAAATGAAACTCTAAAGAAGGAATTTCGTATTTTGCGGCCTCATCTCCTTAAAGAGAGTCCTACGCCTTGATTGTTTTTGATTATTTGATCAATTTTCGGAGCAATCTCACCAGATCACCCGAAAACCGATTTTTTTCACCTAATCTGAGATAAACTAAACAAAGCCGAAATCAACAGAACCTGCAAAGAAACAAAACTAAAAAACAAAGGTTAGTGGTTACTGGGGTTCTTAATTTGGTAATCCCTAGTCAGAGGTCCCCGGTAACGATGCCAATTTGATCAGCGGTCGTACGCGGGTAAAAATAATAAGAAAGATATAAAATGTAGGCTTAAATATAGGTAAAAATAAAACTCTTAAAAAAGACCTTGCAAATATAAACCGTTTACGGTTACCCCCTACTATTAGATTATCTTGACACCGTTAAGTGTATAATGGGTATAAACCGTTTACGGTTACCCCCTGCAAAATATAAATCATTTACTGTTACCCCCCTGTAGGGGGTAACTAGAAACAATTATTATTTGCAAAGTCTTTTTTAAGAGTTTTATTTTTACAATTGGGTAAATGGATAATGGGTATATTTGCAGTGGATAACATTCATTTAAGCCTAAAATTTAATACAAGGTAGTTAACACTGGTCGTCTCACAAGGACCTCTGAATTAAAGACTACCAGAATCGAGAACGTGATAGATAACAATAAAAGGTTTTTTTTTAGGAATAGAGTTTGACGTTTAACGAAGAAAATCAATTAAAGAGAGGCAATCAATCAAATCAATTAAAGAGAGGCAATCAATCGATTGGTTTTAGGTGCGTTTATTGGATTTATCATCAGTTCTAAAATAAAGATTCGTGCAAGGTTTGGTAATTCTTGATTGATCATAAACTTAGTGAACAAGCATTAGGGTCAGTTAATCCAAATTCACACAATTTTAAAGCAAGCATCAAAATAGTGTGTTCAATCAATGATGATAGTGAGCAAGCGCCAGTAACACAATTAACGTCATAATTTAATTCTACCAATCCTATAAACAGGCGTTATAGACTCTATCAATTCTTATCCAAACTAAATTAAACGAGCGATAAAATATTTTGAATAATGGAAATCGTAAAACAGAATCATGATTAAGTGAGTAAGCAAAATAGAATCGTACACCGAATCACATAAGCAAATCACAGAGTTTGAGTAATTAAGCAAAACACAAACCAAATCAAATCTAATCCACAATTGTTTTTATTTGACTACGTTTCCTAGTATGGCTTGGCTATTATGTAATGCATGAACGGAAAACTGTCTCTATTAATGTATTTGAATATCTTCATATTTATTATTTATTATATTTTCAAATGGGTCAGGACCTTCCAATTCTTTTTAAATTATTGATTACATTTTAAATAAATATATTTATTATTGAATTTAATGTATTGAAATGCTTGTTAATTCGAAATTTTTTGTACCCTTAATAAATTAGAATATTCCTTATTCCTATCTAGTTTTGCATGTGCAGATTAATGCAATGAAGATAATTTGTATTGGAAGAGGGAAGATTAAGCCGTAACCGATTTTAAATTTTAAATTCAATTGAATGCATGATACACTATAGGAATGATTTGCTGTGCATATCAATTGTGTTAGCAGTATATCCTTAAATGTGAATCAAGTATTAAATTAAATGGCCATTCCATCTATCTAATGGATTTTCTAATTCGTTTTTTTAATTACGTTTTTTTTTAAAAACGGCTGACGTGAATGCCATGCGAGCTGTATATGATGAGCTGGTATTACTTCATCAATGACGTATTTTAAGTGGTTGGATGACGTTTCATGATGATAGGTGTGATTCTTGGTTTATATTTATAAAGATAAAGATAAAGAAAAAGATAATTGAGAAAATAGGTTGTTATTTTGAAAAATAATTTGAAAGGATATAGTGATTTTTAATAATGATTAATAAAGTAATATTTAAAAGAAAAATTTGAATGTCATAAATGTTGAGGGGATTTTAATTAAAAAAAGAAGATGGTTGAGATTTAATTTAAAAAAAAAAATCGACTCTGATTCTAGAGATCCACTTTCCCTTATTATAATTCTAATTCTAATTCTAATTTGATACAAACGATCTCTTTCCAATTTTTATCTCAACCAACAATATCTTTCAAATAAAAAAACTTCAATGCTGCAATCATCATATCCATTCTTCTTATCCACCATATTTTTATGGATGCAATTTGTATCATGTGAATGCATAGATGAAACCAAATTACTCATGGGTTGGTTGGTTAATTAAGCATGTCCAAGTACATGCATTTGTGTGTGCGAGTGCAATAGTTTATCACTAATATTGTTGGTCTACCTAGAAATTGGGAAGAGATCATTTGTATCAATATAGAATCTAAATAAGGAAAAGTGGATCTCTAGAATCAAAGTCAATTAATGTTTTTTATTATAATTTTTTTGTTAACTATGATAACCGTTGAATCCACTAATGTTAATAATGTTACCTTTAACATTTGGATATTTATTAAGGATTTTACCTTTGACTTTTGTATACATTTATTACGGGTCGATCAGATTCTCAATCATGCCCCAATTTTTTGTATATATAAACGAAAGGCTCTGCTATCAGATTTTCCACCCAACACAACGTATAAGAACTGGCCATCATCTTCACCTTGGATTTAACTATGCCTATGAGGTAAAAACTTTTCTTCATTTTCCTTTTTTTTTAATTTGTTGGTTATCTTGTTATTGATGTGTAGAATCCACCCGTTTTTCGGTAACTAATCTATACCGAGAAACCTGGTTGGCCACATGTTTATTCGGTTTTGCCATTTCGTGTGATTCCTTCTACTGCAACAGAGTTTTTGTTACCACAATTTGATTTTTGTCACTTGGTATTTGATTTGAGTTATGAGAATTTCCATGTTTCAATTTAAGGATACTATGGATAACAAGGCATCAAGGGCAATGTTGGAAGATGAGAGCTGTGAAGGAGAAAAGAAAGAAGAATGTTTGACAAGGAAGATGCTAGATGCGTATCACGGCTAATTTGTTTTGACTTCAGTCAATTTGACAAGCCAAAGCAAGGTCACTGTTTTGTAGTGCTCTGTTGATTCTGTGTCAATAGAACGGGTATGTCCACCATTGAATGGTATGCCAAGGATTTCACTGAATAATTGATTGAATTTATTGCAATTGACTGAGACTGAATTGTATCTAAAAGTTTAACAACTCTAATATGTGTTGGTAAGTTCTTCACTGATATTGCTTTTGATTGATGCTTTGTGCTGAAATTGTGACCATGCTTGTGTCCTAGAGTTGTTTTGTAACCAATAAAATGTGTTAAATGAATAGGAAGTATTTATGAATTACCATAAGTATTGAAGAGGATTGGAATACACTAGAGATGAGAAACATTTTTGAAAATGGTCACGATTCGATTTTCTCCGTTACTTACCCCATCTCTTGGATGCATTCGTAAACCATTTCCATTCCTAATGTACTGAAATATGATAGGACTACTAGTTTAATTTGTTTCATGAGCCTGAAGCATCCTTGATAGATTAAATGATTGGATGCTTTGATTAGTTTTGTTTCGAACGTTGAAAGTGTAATTATATAATCTAGCTCTGATCAATTTCATACTTGGAAACACTTGATGAATTTTATATTTAATTGATTGTGTGAAGATTGGGTCTTAAACGTTGTTATTATTAGGTCCATCACTTAAACTTTTGAGTTTTGAACCCTCTACTTCAATCATATTGTTATTCCGCATTCAGAAGAATTTGTAGGATGTATTTTGTGACGATTGAATTAAGTTGGGGTGAGTAAATGTTCCGGATTAAGCAAGAAACACAAAACAACCATCAAATTTTGACATTTTACAGTTTCCTTCATTAACCCAAAAGTTAATAGAAGAAATTTTAAGTTTAGATGAATGTTGTTTTGTGATTCTTCCTCATTCCGAAAGATTAACCCTAATTTAATTCAATCCGATGAGTGACATGTTAGAATCAGATTGAGTGATTAGATGATGCATGATGGTTTAACTTCCTTGCTCTTTTCTATTGTATGCTTTCTTCCGAGCATGAATGTACAGATATATCTAGGTTATACTGTTGTATAGGGTTGTGTATGATCAATCCAAGTTGGGGTGAATTCCTCTTTCCCTCTGTGTGACATTAGGATATCATTTGTGAGGTGGCATGAGAGTAATAATAGATAAAACTTGAGCAATTTTTTAGGACAAAAATTTTCAAGTTGGGGTGTACTGTAACATCCCAGAGTAATTCTTTTAATTACTTTGATGATTGAGTAATTTAATTACTTTTGATTGCTTGATGATTGATAATTTTTTTTTTTTGGAATTTGATTGCCTAATTGTGGAATTGGTGCGAATAATTTAGGGGTACAACCGGAATTTCACCTTGGTAGGTTAGTTCACTTAAGCGCTATCCAATTGAGTTTATTTTTGATGATATAAGATTATTGTGTGAATGATTAAATAAGTTGATTAGGATATTTGTGGGTTAGTTAAGTTATATTGCAATGAGTAGTGCATAAGTAAATAGAGGGGTGCATTTAGTACAAGGGTAAATTAGGAATTTCTCACTCACTTAAAACACCCTCAGCTGAACCCCAACAAGACACACACACACTCTCACAAGAAGCTCCATTCTCATTTTTACAAAAAACACAACCATAGGGTTGAGAGAGAGAGTCACGAGAGAAGTGGGAAAGAAATGAAAAAGGAACCCACAAACCCTTCTTCTCCTTCTTTGATTCTTCCTTGAGTTCAAGTCATTTTTCAATCTTCTTCTTCTATCAAATTCGAAATCCCTCTAGTGAGTAGAGAGACAACCAAATTTCAGTTCTTCACTTCCCTGCTTTCCACCATTTTCGAAAATGGTGAGCTTGAGTGTTGTGGGTAGAAGAAATTTTGGCTTGCATGTTCAACTTGGAGCTTAATCAAGACATTTCTAGAGCTACCTTGCTGAACTAACGGTCTAGGAGGAGCGTTTGGAGTCTAGAGTTGATACTTGAAGTTTTTGGGAGCTTGGGTTTCAAATAGGAGAAGCAATCAAGGGGTTTTGAAGTTAACTTTGTGTATAGAGGGCTTTGGAAGCATTTGTTGGTGATATTGAGTATTCAACC
This sequence comes from Astragalus glycyphyllos, assembly GCA_963573325.1. Lineage (NCBI taxonomy): Eukaryota > Viridiplantae > Streptophyta > Magnoliopsida > Fabales > Fabaceae > Astragalus > Astragalus glycyphyllos. The sequence continues at coordinate 80,425,243 of OY754311.1, forward strand.
TTGTGTTGTGTTGTCAAAATTGATAGTCAAGGTGAGTTCTTCACTTTTAGTTATCTTATGGTTCTGTTTTAGTGTATATATTCTGAATTTTGATGATTAATTATGCATTTTGTTGTGTGGAAAATTCTGTTCGAGACATTCTAGACATAGGTACGGTATTTTTAAAACTGGGAGTGTTCTGTTAATGCAATAATTATGGGGCTTATTTTGTTAGAAACTAGACTCAATTTGCTTCTGTTTAGGCTCAAGTTTCGTGACATTTGGTCAAGTTTAGGTCATTTGAGAGTGAATATAATCTGAAGGACAGAAGCTGTCCAGTCTGGGAACCATTTGGATTGTTTCTAAAAACTATACTAAATGGCTCATTGTCTTGAAAAACAAAGATCATAGTCAGAAGCTACACTTAAAACCCTTCAGTTTTCACACAAGAATGACCTGATTTGGTTGAGTATTGAGGGAGTAAAGTTAAGTACAAGTTTCACTTTTGTTGCAGTAACATTTTAGAATCAGTTTCGGTATTGTAGCTGTAATTCCCTGAATACTCGGCATATCAGTTTCGAACTTGAACCATAAGAAAATAGACAGAATTATCTACACATTAGGAACTGGTTTGAATGATTTTTATTAGAAATTGAATACGTTATGCTCATTCCAAAATTACTCACAGATGCTGTCCAAAATAGACCCGGTATGGGTAGAGCTTGATCGCGTCTTCTGTTATTCGAATTGTTCGTCGCTCCGGGTGAGTGTTCTCACTACGTTTTGTGTATCATTATGGGATATGTATTATCATATCAAGTATATGTCAAATGTGTGCTGAACTACGGAAGTGCATGATTAGAATTCTCGGTTGTTGAATTTGGTTTTTGGTTTTGTTAGTGTTTTACAGTTGAATTGTCTATGATATAAATGATGATATGATGCCATGATTGCTTTCAAAATGTTCATTGGAATGTTTTTTTTGAGGTGTTGAATTGGATTGTGTGCCGTCCCTGATGTTTGGTTTGAGTTTGGAATGAAAGAATGTTTAAAGTGATATTCGGCAGAAAACCGTTTAACATAGGTTCAGTAAATCGTATATAAAATCTTCTGTAGAAGTCTATTTATAGCGATTCTTGTTCCATTGGAAACTAGACTCGTTTGTCTTCAGTTTGGACACTTGTTTTGTTTCATTTGGTTGAGAATTCAATAAGAAAACCGAGTTAAAAGTTGGGCAACAGTTGCTGTCCTAATTCTGGACCCCTATGTTTTATTTTGAAAACTGTACTTTTTGGCTACATAAACAAATAAATAAAAATTATATCCAGAAACTAGACACTCTAAGGTTTCCAATGAATATTTTTTTGTTTAATTCTGATATCGTTTGCTATGTTAAAGAAATTGTCGAAGTTTACGTACCAATGCTGAAAATTTACTGCACCTAGACTGTTCATTGAAATGTATGTATATAATGAAATTATGTGTTGATCGGAATGTCCTATAAACGAGTGGGAACCCATAAATGGTTTAAAAGTGATGGCCGGAACATGTGTAATATTGTTCTGTGACCCATAAATGGTTTAAATTGATTTCCTGAACATGTATAATATTGTTCAGTGATTAATATTGTATTAACGGGGTGACGACTCCGGGTTATTTAGCATACTTGGTGGAGGGAAGTTTTGAGCCCAGAAGCCAAGGCCCTGGCATTATCCCTCATGGCTATGTTGGATTGGGGTTTCCGTGATCTCGTGAGATTTCGTTTCGCAGATTGTGCTAAGCCAAAGAATGTTATAAAATAATTTATTGGTATAACCGAATTGGAGCATCCCGGATTAAATGGGAACTCCCGCATTATTCGGTATGGAAAACTAATGAATATTAAAAAGAACGAATGAGAGGAACCGTAAGGGGTCTCGGAGGCGCTTACTGAGATTTGTAATCTCACCCATTATTTATTGTGGTTTTTCAGAGACGCGGGGAAAGTTAAAGCAAAGAAATATGGCTAAGTGGTGCATTTCAGGGAAGGCTTGAAGACTTAGTTACTTTGTTTAGGTCATTTCCTAGTTTTATGTCTTTCGAATATATGACTTGTATTATATTAGAAGTTGTATATCGTTTCCGCCATTTCTGTTATGAATATTGAACAATAGGATGTGGAAAGGATATTAAAATATATGGTTTGTATGTTAATCAAACCCTTCTATTTGAAGTTATGGACTAAGAGTGCATATTTGATGAGTTTATTATCAATATTTAGTTTTGTTCAATATCTAGAAACAGGAATTTTTACTGAGGTATGCTAAAAAGGTGTATCCTGGTATTTCTTCTATTGTTGAGATATTAGGGTATTACACGGCCCAATGCGGGTATTATATAAATTTGACGGCCCAATGTGGGTACAATATATAAATTATATCAGTTTTAGGTGACGACCCATTAAATAGCATACTAGGCGGGGAAGGTCACGAGCCCCTAACCTTGGCCCAGTATCCGTTAGGGAAAGTACTAGCGGGGGTTCATCGGGAGTAAGCAATTGTACGGCCGATGTTATGCTAATGTTTGTGCACGAATCACCGAGATTAGCAATAGTATGGTGATTGGTGTTTCGATTAATGTATTAAGCTAGTGGTTTATAAATTAAACTACAAATGCTATGGTTTTATAAATTGAACCGAGTGAGTGTTAGGTGTCACGGTAGAACTCACTGAGATATGTTATCTCACCCTGTTAATTGTTGTTGTTTTTACAGAGAAACAGGGAAAGAAGAAGGCGAAACGACACGAGTAGGTGGCGTGTCTAAGAGGATGATGAAGACTTATTGTCTCATTCTTAGTTTTTGTTTTTCCCAGTCATTTCGTCACCCAAATTCGATATAATTTATATATCATACCCCGCATTGGGCCGTCAAATTTCTATAATACCCGCATTGGGCCGTCAATTCAATTGGATATAATCTATATGTCTTGTCCATACAATAATAGAACATATAATTCCGTTTTGATTTCAAAACATTTGCCCACACGCGTACTAATTTCGGTTTTTCGAAATATTTATAACTTCTAAAACTCTTAAAACCCAATTGAACTAGTCAAAATCATGTTTTTATAATGTATATAACATCCCAATTGGTTGGGAAAAGGATTAGAAGTGGTTTGGAATCGAAAGGAGCGACGAAACGACGTTTTAGGCAACCTGGACCTGAAAGTTAGCACGCCCCGTGCTAAGTTCAACACGACCCGTGCTGCTGAAATTTCATTTTTACTGTATCTGCGAAAGTTAGCACGCCCTGTGCTGCTGTAGCAGATACAAAAATTCGTTGATTTCGTTTCGTTTCGCTTCTCCAATGGCTTCCAATCTAAAATCCAATCACAATCCAACTGAAAAACAGAACACACATTACCATATTCCAGTCCAAGCAACAACAATCACAAACAATATATCGAGTAACCGTTTATCGAAACTTCAAAATAACGGAATTTTCACAAAATACCGGTTTGACTCAAAAACTCTTTCCAAGTGAAATTAAAGCATGAAATCAAAATTTTCAAGGATGCATGACCAACAAAATAAAACCCTAAACGTGAGTAGAACTCACCTATCGTGATGAAAATCACGAAATACCGAGACTCTCCGAAGCTCGAACGACCCGTAACACACGAACAAGTTCCGAACTTCACGAACTCATCCAACCGCTTCCAAAATCGAAAACCCAGCTACTTAGATTCGCAACCAGCAACTCAATCACCCTAAAACCATCTTCAATTGACAATGTAGCTTTAGTTTTTCCTTCACTCAAGTTCCCAATGAACAAGGAAGCCTTCACTTGACCCAAACTCCATTGCTGATCAAGTTGAAGATGCAAGAGGCTTCAATGTAGTTTCCCCTCCATTCTTTCCTTCTTCTTCCTCTCGCCCCCCCACTCTTCTCTCTCTTTCTATTTCTATTTTTTTTCTTTCTTGATTTCAGCAAAAGTGATGAATGAAGAGAGTGGGGTTGATTAAAAGTGTTGTGAGCTGAGGGTTATTCTAATACAATGACCAAAATGCCCCTTGGTTCCTTAATTCTAAATTCTACCCAATTTCTCCCCAAACAACCACACAATTTCAATAATAATCCAAGGAATCACATAGCTTAACAATTATATATATATATATATATATATATATATATTGCTTTCGCGACAATCATACATCCTCGACCAGATTGATTATTTCACCAAATAATAAATCTCTAGTTAATTTCGTAAACCGAAATTAAAGAAACTAGGGATGTTACAATCACTTGAATAATGAAGAAAATGTAAGAACAATTAAGGGTGAAAATTTCTACCTGTTAGCAATAGAATCCTTGCGGAGACTTCCCAATTAGGGGCGTGAAGGCAGAGAATTTTTCCATGTGGGAACAGGGACGGGGGAGAAAATCTTTGCATGATCAACTTGGAGATGGAGACAAGGACCCGATCCTCCGCCCTGAATATATTACATAAATATTCTTATTATAGGTAGAGATATATAATATTATAAGTAATTGATTTTTTTAGTTTTTTTATGCGTTTTAATTAAAAACATTAACAAAATATTAAATTATGCTAATTTTATATTTTTATTATTACTTTTATACTTTTTAAATATTCAAATATCCTTGTCAAAAAAATATTCAAATATCAAAGTAAGACTAACTTTTATAATTTTTATTTTAAAATGTTAAACTTTTTAACTTTCAGTCTTACTTTTATATATTTTTTTTCATTTTATTATATTTTAGTTCATATTTTTGCTAACTTTTAATAAATTCCTGGTTTCCCCGCGGGATTGCGGGGATCCGTATTGAAGGGGATTTGAGGAGGAATCGGGGGTGCGAATGGGAGACAATTTGGCAGGAAAGAACAGGGAGCAGGGGAGTACTCCCCACCGCCGCTCCGCCCCATTTCCCATCCCTAGAAAGAATTAACAAAAACCCAAGTTTGGTTCAAGTTATTCATTTTGAAATGCTACGATGTAAAGTGAAGAGTCTTTATATTGAAAAACATTAAAATTTGTATTTACTTAATTAAATTTAATTATATTCAATATTAAATTATTTTCTATTTGTTTTTGTCTTTTGATGCACATTTAAAAATAATAATTTAACTATTATTATTTTAGGTAAGTCATTTTTTTTTGATTAATTATTAAGGTTACTATTAGAGATATTTGATTATAAAAATATAATTTACATTTATTTAAGTTTAATAATTAATATTACTATTTCCCTAAGCTTTAAATAAAATTCCAAAAAAAATAGTTTAATAATTTCATTTCGTCGAGTTTGTTCAATTTTCTTTATATGTTTGTTGTTGTTGTTAACATTATTATTATTATTATTATTATTATTATTATTATTATTATTATTATTATTATTTTCTATTAAATAACTATCTATAGTAAAATAACTTAATAATATAAAAATTGATATTTTCTAAAAACATAAAATTTATAGTTTTTTTTACTATATACTGTGATTAGCACGGGCCTACATATTAAATGATTTTTTTGTTTTTCTTATTTTTTTTAAGTAGAATTTTTCAATGTAGTAAATTTATTTACAAATTGTGTAATAAAATCTTCACCCAAATTAATAGGTTCTTATGTGTCGAGGGTTCGATCCTCGCTTTGGGCATGAAGCAGCTTTAAATCCCTGAGCCAGCTGTCCCACCCTGAACCTAAGCCTTTGTTCGAAACAGACAATGAGGTGCAATTCCTCAACAACAACAAAAAAAAAACACTACTCAACCAGAGTCAAGTTATCATGAATAATAACTAACTCTTAATAGGCAATGTAAGAAAACATCAAGTAATGACTTTATCAAATTAAATATTATCTTGAGCTTATATGCAGAACAAAATGTGCACATAAATTCATCCCTATAAGAACCGATATGACGAACCACACCTTGCTTATGTATGAAGCATAAAACTAGATGATAAGATAGGGTAGGAATACATTGGTCTAGTATGAGAGATGACACAACCATTCATCCTAGCTTATGAAATTCTGCTAGGAACTAAATTTACCCAATCTAATTGTTGAATTATATCTATATCCATATATATATATAAACATATATATATATATATATATATAAATATATATAGATAGATAGATAGATATAGATAGATATATGTTCCTCTTGTATGTCAAATTCCATAAATACTACACAACTATAAGGATGTCATCATGTGGCACGTATTTCCATTTATTGACAAAACACTATAATTATCACTGATAAAATGGTATACTATTGATTATCAATTACACCAGTGGCAACAGCAAAAGAAAATTGAATACAGTAAATCACATACTCCCTCAAATCAACTTGCCCTTTGTAGCTTAAATGGTTCTTCCTATCTCTTTCATGCTTGATCACTAACAATTCAGACTGTACACACCCTCAACTACACAAATTCAATTGGCAACACAATTCTGAACTCATGACACATCATGCAGAATCTCAAATTTAGTTTGTCACAATTGGAACACGATCAGGCACATATATGAACAAAATTAAGTGTCATGCATATCCTTAATCAATTCTCATATAACTAATAGTATAATGGTATAACTAGTGCACAACAAGGACAATAATTCTAAATGAACGAATACACACTATGCCAGGTATCATCCTAATAAGGAGAGGTCTGAAGATCCTAAGGTTCAGGGTTTTGAAGATTTTCGGGGCTGAGGCAACCAATCGTTGTTATTCTCAGCACATTGCATGAAATATTGAGTTGATCAGGCAATTCTATAAATGAATTACAAAACCATCTGGCAATTCTATAAATGAATTGCAATAACATCTGCTAATTCGATAATGAATTACAGTAAAGTTTTATTAATTCTAGCACATCACCGACAACCCAAGGAAGCTTGAGTGAACCCCAACATCTGGCCGTTAAGTGTACAACTCTTAAAGGCAAAGTAATAATAAACATCTAGTGGCCTAGGATAAGGGCTCATGATTTCCCTCTCCTAGTATGCTAACATCATGCCCGCATAGGGCCGTCAAATTTACATACTCGCATTGAGCCATCATCTCATATGATATAATTTATATATCATGTCGACTACAATAGCAAAACATAAAGTTCCGTTTTAATTTGAAAAACATGTTCTCACACGTGACTAGACTCGTTTTTTCGAAACATTGATAAGTTCCAAAACATTTTTGAAAAATCAAGTTTGAACATGTTAAAAATCATGTTTTTATAAAGTAAATATCATCCCAATTAATTGAGAAAAGGTTTAGAAGTGATTTGGAACAAAAAGGAGTGACGAAACGACAAAACGACATTTTGAACCCGAGAGCAACGCACGGTCCGTGCCACAGGGGCGCATGGTCCGTGCTACCTGTAAAAAAAATTGTGTGGGTTTCTGTCTATGGGACGCACGGTCCGTGCCTCTGAGGCGCACGGTCCGAGCTACCTGTACAGAAACAGCATTTTAACTCCGATTCGTCCGTTTCGCAATTACGATCGATTCCAAAACGAAACCCAAACCAATTCCAACTGAAAAACAGAAGATTTTACAACATATTCCAGTCCAAACAATCACAAACAATCCAAATATCAAATCACAATCAAAGTATAATTTGAAAATTAAACCGTAAACGATGTTTATCTAAAATTCGGTTTTTGACTCTAAAACTATTTCGAAACCAACACATCAATCTATTCCAGAATTTCAACACAATCAATTTAAAGTGTAAATTCCCTAAACGTGAGTAAAACTCACCTATCGTGATGAAAATCACGAAATACCGAGACTTTAAAGTTCAAACGACTCCGAAACTTCACGAACTCGCACCAAACTCGTTCAACCGCTTTCACAATCGAACCAACCCGCTATAACTCGAAAACAGCGACTTAAACACTCCAATCCCTTCTTCAATCAACAATATAAGTTGCTATTTGAGCTTCTAAACTGATTTTGAGGCTTCTAAGGGTGTTAATTTCAAGCTTTGACTATATTAACTTAAGAGTCATCAATGGTAGAATGAGAATGAGGAGGAATGAGATGATGAAAGTTACATCATTGGGAAAAGGAAGAAAAATGGAGTAGGATGGACAAGAAAATACTTATATGCAAGAAGGAACCAAGAATTTCTCCTCTTCTTCCTCTTCTTCTCTCTCTCTCTCGCAACTCTCCCTATTCTTTCTTTTTTTTCTTTCTTTCTAGGTTTGCTGAAATGTTTTTTTTGCTTGGGAGTGAGGATGGGTTGGCTCTCTTAATGAGCTGAAGGCTAATTGAATTGTTAAAAGACCTAAATGCCCTTGGTTCATTAACTCCTCTTAAATCTATTTCCTACCCAAACAATCACACATAATTCACACAATTCAAACAATTATGCAATTAAATCCTATAACTTAGCAATTATGTATTGCACTAGCGACAACCTCAAATCCATGACTAGACTTATTATTTACTCAAACAATAAATCGCTAGTTAATTTCGTAAATCGAAATTAATAGAACTAGGGATGTTATAGAGCTCACCGTTGGATATGCTGAAAAAAAATTGACGTTTTATTAATTTCCACCATAGAATTTTTGCAAAATAATATACCCTAATAAATACACCTGTTATTATGGTTAATTAGTCTACAATTATTCCATTTTTTTGGGATACTATACATATTTTTTCTGTCAAAAAATATAGGAATCAAGCTATACACATTTGTTTCCCAAAAAAATAGTCATACACATTCTATGACAAGAAAAAGGCTATACACATCCCAATCTTATTGATTTCGAATCACAATGTCAATGGGTTCAACCCAATTTAATTTTGTTAGCAACGAATCAATTATTATTCATACCCCTTGACATATATTATATTGCCAGTGGCTTATTTTTGACACCCTTTATTTAGGCGCGCCATTAAAAAGTTTAAGATATTTTTTCCTGACTACTTCATAATATCTTGAATAATCATTATGTAATATATATTCAAACATACATATATCCTACCCAAATCGAGGAATTAGTTGCACACAGAGAATAACCGGTTTATACCAAAAAAAATATATTACATACTACAAATACATAATTACTATTATTAACCAATAAGACACAAATGACAATATTAATAACTGTAAATATGAAACGATGTATCGTACTAACGTCAAAAGATGAAAACAGAAATTTGTTTAAAATATTGATACATTAAAGCACTATAATCATGACACACATTATTGGTAAAAAAAGGCCTTTAATCTATTTGACAAACATAAATAAATTTAACAATGCTACATATATGTGTTTAAGGGGGACATTTAAGAATTTATAATAATATTCTAATAAATTATATTTTTTTTGATAACCAATGTACTCAAAACGATATACTAGTACTACTACAAAACGGGTGAGTTATATAAGGGGTGGGAATAGGCCGGGCCGTCCGTCAGGGGCCTATGGCCTGGCCTACTTAAAGTCTGGTCTGGCCTGACCTGTTTAATAGAAAGGCTAGGCTCGGGCTTTTTTTAAAGCCTATTAATTTAAATAGGTCAGGCTTAAGCTTAGGATTATAAAAAAGCCTTGTAAGCCTGATATGCCGGCCTATATACACAGACGTTATTATTTATTTTTATTGAAATAGCCTCATTTGCTGTTCTGCATTCTTAAAGTTACTAATGTCATTCATTGCTCTTATGGTTCCAATTTTTCATGATGTACAGTATTATCTGAAATTCTTTTTGAAACCATAAGTTCACAACTACTACTTTATTACGTATAAATTATTTTGACTAGAACTAGAAAATGAAACGGTGCCAGCCACTAGCAAGAGACGCAACTGAATTTATATTATTATTTCTGGACTAGAAAACGAAACGGTGCTAATAACTATTATATATATAGATATATAGATATAAAGCTTCTCTCCCTTGAAAGTTAAAATTCTAGTAATTGTTTACTGTGTACAAACTAAGCTTCTTTATAGAAACAACAAAGAATTGCAGTGGAGGAAGCCAAACTGCATAGCAAAAAACCTTCTTCCATCCTTTCAAGGCTTCAAAATTGATAGAGGTAAAACTTCAAAACTTTGTTTTTATATTCTTTAAGTACAACTTTTATAAATAAAAAAATGGTACAAGTCTTTTAGAGTCTTCGTTATTCTACTTAGTATAACATATTTTACTTCAAAGTTTTACTCTATCCCGTGAATGTTTTCTCCATTAAAAAGAAGTGAACAAATTTCATACACTCATATGACTGATAATTGAGGTGAGTGAATATGTATGTATTTTTTAGTCCAATAACTGATTTCTAGTTTTTTTTCTTATTTTGAAGGTTGGAAAAGAAGAGATACAAGTTAACTTGAAGATGTGATATAATCTTTTCTGTGTTCGGAGAATGTTTTGCTTTGTATAAGGAGCTATTCAAATGAGTGTTATGTTTCATAATGAGGATGAAACTTATTAGTAGTTTATGGAATGTATTTTTGTTTCTTTGTAATTTTTGGAAGGTTGTTGTAATTATGCGGTTATCATTTTATTAGTCTTCGTTGTGTTTATCATTTTATTAGCTTTCCTTGAATTGGTAGCAAATGGAAGAAAATATGTCATACTTTTGGAACTTTCAGATAACTATTAAAAGGCCTTAATGCAAAATAGGCTAGTTTAGCCTCTTTAAAAATTGGTCTAATGGACTATTTAGAGGCCTTAATATGAAACAGGCTTTTAAGTAGGCTTTCAGGCCAGGCCAGGCTTTTAAAAAGGCCAGGCCAGGCCTAAAAAAAAGCCTTTGACAGGTCACAGACTAGGCTTAGGCCAAAAAAATTCATCGTAGGCCAAGCTCAGGCCTTTCAAAGCCTGGCTTGGCCTGGCCTATTCCCATCCCTTATATTGGAGAATTGTGATCACGTGAGTTAGATTAGAGAATTGTAATGTTAGTTATTCTTTTATGTAAAATTGTATAAAAGTAATATGTTAAATCATGTTATAAAAATGTATTTATATTTTTATAATAACATTAATATATACATATTATCATAGAAAATATTAGCTAATATGGATAATATGATAGCCAATTGATTAATCACTCTAGATAAAAAAATCGAGGCATGTCTTCTTACAAACTTCTGTTTCTTTCTCTTGGTATGTATATATTATTTTTTCCTAAACTGTTGTGCCAAATGGATGAAGTACTACATCATTGTAATTGTAACTTGTAGAATTTCTAGATGCAACAAATGTACTATTTACAAAAATTCAGAAAATAAAAAATGAAAACTGCCTCTAATGTGATCCTCCATTTGGCATGTTTATGAGGAGACCATATAACTTTTCCAATGTGAATCTTTCACCTACAGGCAACCAACAAATAAAACATCAGTTTTCCCACATAAAAAATAAGGCAAAATATCTCCTCAGGCCTCTTAACTTATTTATTTGTAACGAATAGGTTTCTTAACTTATTTTGTAACGCATAAATCCCTTAACTTATTTATTTTGTAACTTATTTTGCCAAAAAATAAAGAAGAATCATAGTATTAACAACTTAATGTGTTGTGTGTGACAAAATCCACGAAACCTAACCATCCCACAATCACCTATTTATGTCTAACAAAACACAGAAGCCAATTTCATTGAATTTCTTGACCCCTTTGTCCTTTCAAACTAATGTGCAGCCAAGTAATTCTTACAGGAGAGCAAATACTTACTGGATCATTTAGCTATGTTACTTGTGGTGGAGTAGCGTTTGTTTCTAGCTGCTCTAATTAAAATGATTCAATAGCTAGAGCAGTTCTTGCATCCTTATAATTAAAATGATTCAAATACCAGGATTATCGGGAATCCTATATAGTTGAACCTGTTGATTAAAGATAGGAAAAAACATCACATTAGAATTATCTAAACTGAAGAGTAAATTAAAAATTTAATAAGTAACATTGCATTTTAGTATCTTGCCCTTTCCCAGAAGTAAAAATAATTAAACTGAAAGATGAAATTAGACAGTTTTCATTTTCAGCATCACAATCAACCTGACCCAACGAGAATGAAGATGGATTCTTGGATTTGGCCGCTCGATCAATCGAAGAATTATTCGGTTAAATCCTTTTATATTCAGCTAGTCCGTGGTGATTTATCCTCTAATGTTTTGGTGCAGCAGAATTTTTTTGCAGGTTTATGGAAATCAATAGTGCCTTCGAAAGTGCTGGTTTTTGGCTGGCGGTTGCTGTTGGATGTGTTGCCAGTGCGCGAGCTGTAGTGATATACACAACAAAACCAACAAACCAGAATGCCTGTGAAAAGAACAAACGTTAGAGAAAACAACCGGAGGCGCCTGGTGGCTGTCCTGAAGAATTTATTCGCCTCTACAACCCAAATTCCCCGAGATACAACCGGTCTCGTCCCAATCGCGAATAACGAATGAGGAATCCGAACTAGCAAGAATTTCTGGCGTCAGTGAATGACTTTAGTAACAGGAGATGAACCCAAGAAGTAGTAGAGAGGAGGAGCAATTTTTTCTTTTCTTTTTCTTCACTCTAGAAAGAACCCACGTTCTTGAGTATATATTCACACATTCATTTATCCTTCCTTTTTTTATAGAGTTGTAAACCACAACTATATATCTACCCGTACTAAAAACAAACGGCTATATAAATATTTATCATTTGAATAGCATTAACTTTTCATAATATGAAATAAAAGTAAACGGCCAACTTTATGAAAGGAATATAAATACATATGATTATAGTTATTAACTTTATAAAACCGAAACATAAATATCATAACCTTATTATTAATAAAAATATTTTGTAACTTCCACACACTTGAATGCCATTATTCCAACAATCCCCCACTAATGGCAAGCAAGTGGAAAAACATATTTCAGATTTTGTAGAAAATAGAATTTTTGGATAGGCTCAATTAAACCCATAATATAGTTACAAAATAATATATCGGTAAATAAAAATTTAGTATGTCCAAAGCCAAATTAGGGACTTTCCACTTTTGAAATATCTTTTAAAATGAATAAAATCACAACAATCCCCCACATATTTCAAAAGTTGGAAAATAAATTTATAAAAGAAGTTTCCTGGGTTAACATCGTAGATGTAATGCATCGGAGCTGTATAACAAGCTATGGAACCAGTCCTAGACAGATAAAACATGACATACAGTGAATTGGTTTAGCAAGCTATCGAACCCAAAACACTTGTTATATGCTAGAGGTTTTACTATCACATTACACCCCCACAATTCTTGCTGTTTTCGCGGTGGTGCGCTACTAGGCCCTGCGCGTGCTCGGTGTTCATGAGTGCTCTAGAGACCTCGCCAGGATCTCATGCAAGCGGCCCACTTGACACTCATATAGGTGATTTCATCAAGTGTATGCTGCAAGTCATACACCACCCATAAGGGCTATGATAATCATTAAAAGCTTTAAGCTTAACCTCTTTACCTTGCAGACTAGCACTATCACAATAACATCATAACACCATAGGAAGGGACAGGAATAAAATTAATTACATGAATTAATTTTCAGTGCTAGTAATATCAAGAAGCAACTTGTTTTTACCACATTGAACCTTCTTCATGGGATCTCCAATCACAAAGGTTGGGTTACCATCACTTCTTGATTTAAATTGGCCTAAGTCCCATTCCCCTCGATGTTTCACAAGTTAACTTCTTCCCTAGGGGGTTTTCAGAAGATTATTCACTTCTGATTTCACGTCACTTAAGGATATAATCCTTCTCGCATATTAGTAGCTACTTTACACAGTTATGAAAGACACTATTTCTTCCATAAATGAACATTGACCAAGACGTCTCTTAGTCAATCAATCTCATATATCTCAAAGTCTTGAGTAATATACTCAAACTCAATTATCTTTAAGTAATAACCTTAAACTCTATAAGGTAATTATCCAAGTCTACTTAGACAATTTCTAAGTGACAACCATTCATAAATAAATCCACTTTTAGATTTATTCTCATGTGAATCAAACTCGTCTATCATCACTGTATCATTGGAATACAATGGATATTCACTATATATAGTAACATAGATGCCTCTATAGACAATTTATATAAATGCTTAGATAATTTCTAAGCCACATCACCATAACATACTTATACATACAGGTCTGCTTAGATGATTTCTAAGCGACAACATTTCCATAAAATATTTATAGAGTTTCACAAGTATGTTAATAATGTTTCATGCATTCACATATTAGTAAGTGTTCTCAAAATATGGATATCTCATATATCCAAAACAAAATTCTCATAAATGATAATTATCCACCACATCTTTGAATCTAAAATATTGCTAGATATAATCATTTTGAACATGTCAATAAGTGATGTCATTCTCTATCTCTTAGGGAATCAAATTTTTCTCGCTCTAAAAGAAGACACTTTTATGATCTTTATTAATCCAACAAAAAAATGGAAACAAATACACCAAGAATCCCAATGATCACATATATATATTACTTAACAAAAACATCTAATTTTTATAGGAGGCATGAATCCAAGAACAACCCCCACAATGCCTCACACAACATAGCATCCCAAAAATCAAAAGTAATACATCATTTATTAATGAAAATATTACTTGCAAGTTGAAACTCTAAGTAAAACAATTTGTTTTATATTATTAGCTATAAATCATTAGCATATTTTTGCACATATAATTCATCCGATAGGATCAATCCCAATTTCTCAATCTCACATTGCATAATACACACAACATGCTTACATTAAACTCAATAAATTGACAACGCAAAATATTTCCAATAAAATTGGTGCACATACTCAGAGGGTGCATTAACTTTGTCTGTATTTTTCTTTTGACTAGGTGTTAGAACCATAAAGAATATTCAAATGTTTTATCTCTAAAGCATCCAAACTTCTAAAGAAGTATCTCAAAATAACATTTTGGTGATAGCATTAAACTACTATATAACTATATGATAAGTCCAAAAATAGAGTGTTTTTAATGTTTAATTTGAATAAATATTATGGGAATTTAGTTCCATTATTGAACTATTTTACTACAAGTTATTAGTTTTATTTTCAGGGATTACAATTGAAGAAAGAATGAACATTGCATGAAGAATAGGCCAAGAATCAGAAGAGAATAAAAGAAGGTGCAAAGCAAGGAAGAATAGTGCAAAACAAGGAGAAAAATAGTGCCAAGATACAAGGAATATAGCATGGACCGTGCCACAACTCGTGCTCAACCGAAAAGCCAAGGAATTTTAGCCAGAAATGTTGCACGCCCCGTGCAGAATCAGCACGATCCGTGCTGTTCAAGTTGGTTGCTGAAAAGTCAGTTTTAAAGTGCACCTGAAACATTGCACGACCCGTGCTAATGTTGCACGACCCGTGCAGACCTTAAAATCTCCAGTTTCGCTTGTTTTCTCACTTAGCACGACCTGTGCCAATGTTGCACGGACCGTGCAACTCTTCAGGACCCAGAAAACAGTTTCAAAACTGTTTTCTTTCTCTCTTTATGGTCTTTATTGTATTTGATGCGAATTGATCAGCTTGTCTACTGATCCTAGCCTAT
The DNA here is from genome assembly GCA_963573325.1 of Astragalus glycyphyllos. Classification (NCBI taxonomy): domain Eukaryota; kingdom Viridiplantae; phylum Streptophyta; class Magnoliopsida; order Fabales; family Fabaceae; genus Astragalus; species Astragalus glycyphyllos. The sequence goes on from OY754311.1 coordinate 80,440,782, forward strand.
AAATAGGACCTTATTTCAGTTGTAATATCACCTTTGCATACTTGAAATTTACACTCAAAGTTTATCTAAGTTTTTGCTCTCATTTTAGTTCTTGTTTACTTGTTTTCTTTTACTTTCTTGTTCTTCATTTTTCTGCCATTTATCTTCTAGCACTTTTATATTTCAGTTCTTTTATATTTCAAATCTTTTACATTCAGTACTTTACTTCTTTTCTTGTCATTTACATTTTGCCATTTTAATTCTATGTCATTTATCTTTATGTCATTCTCTTCTACTCCCTTGTCTACTATGATCATGTGTGAGTAGACTTCTTTAGTCTTGGGATTGTGGGACACAATCCAATGATGGGTCTCTAAACAAATCCAAGACTAAACTCTATCTTATTTAGAACTTGAATTTTAATCTAATTCCATAGAACTGAATTTTATAAAACAAATATCAAACGAAGTACCGAGAGGTGAAGTTTGATATTGGAACAAATGGAATTAGACAAGGCAAAGCAAAGCATGAGAATAGCATTGCTAGCTTTGGGACAATAAGGTTGTGCTTAATGGGTCTCTGCGATGATCAACCATGAGAATAGGTTTGATCATTGTTTCGAGACACGTTCTTGCATTCCAAGAGGAAGCTTGAATTACACCAAAAGAATACCTTGTCCTTAAACAATTTCAAAATAAGATAGAGAATAGTTAAAGGGTTGTTTATTTCCATCATTGTGATCTAACCATGATCCCAAGGCGTCTTTTATTCCTGAATTTCAATTAATCAAAAATCTCTTCTACAAATCATTCTTTTAGCTAATCACAATCGAAAACAAAATCGGTAATTACAAAGTCTCTGTGGGATCGATATTTTTACTACGCGATAGAACCGTGCACTTGCGGCCTATCAAGTTTTTGGCGCCGTTGCCGGGGACTTTGTGATATTGATTTAATTTTCGGTATCGGTTAGACTAAATGTTTTTTTTTTCTTCTTTCTTTTTACTATGAGTAAGAGTGAATTTACATTCTCCAAGGAGGAATGGGAATTCTTTCAGTTATCTTTGCTACCATCTCCACCTTGCTTGCAAGGAATTTTCAAAAATGAAATTACAATCTCAAAGGAGGAATGGGAATCTTTTGAGGCATCTTTGCCACCACCACCACCTTGCTTACAAGGAATTTTCAAAAAACAACATGAAATAGAAATTGAGAAAAATATTATTGTTGAGATAGATCAAAATAATGGTAATGTGGTAGTGCAAGATGATTTAAAAGAGATATGCCATCAAATGGAGAGCATAAGGGAAACCGAAATTTCTTCCATGGATAAGTATAATGGTTTAAATTCATGTGTGGATGTCATAATCTTGTGCCCTTTATCTTACTTCTCACCATCCTTTGTGAAAATAACATTTGATCTAGGAGGAATGCAAAATAGGATCTTATTGCTTACACAACTTCCTTTTTACAAGCCATGGGATCCAGGAATATGCTTTCCTTCTTCATGTGTCACTTGGTCTTTATGCTTCAAGCAATGGGACCCAGGAATAAGTGTATAGAAGGCAAAGGTCAAGCTAATGACCATAAAGGAGCGCTGCGTGGGAGGCAACCCACGGGTTAACGTTGTTTGTCTTTTTGTAGGAAAAATAATCATCACAATGTCTCAAGAAATTCTGGGCCGCCACAGGACTTGTGAGCTTTCTTACCCCTTTCATGTTGTTTTTATTGCAAATCATTGAGGACAATGCTTAGTCTAAGCATGGGGGGTATTTACCTTGTTTTATTTCTTTTCCCTTTAAATTTTTTTCGTTTTTTTCTGCTATATTTTGTTTTTGCTGTTTTAAGATAGTGTGTCTTGATTTCTCCCATGTCTTGAGTTGTTGTTGTTGTTGTTTTCTTGCAAGTTGAATGTGAAAACTTTTTAGCACTTGTTAATAATTGCATTTGAAAAAGAAAAAAAAATATAGAGCTTAGTCTTTTCTGGGACCACAAAACTGATTTGTATGATAGACTTGTGCTAAATGTAAATGTGAGGCTGTCATGATTGGAAGCTGAGAATTAGCATGTCTGAATTGTACTCTGTGTGAACCAGCTACTAAAATTGAGATATAGAGCCTTCACAAGGGGATGTTATTGAAATTATATATTTTATCCCCTTTTCTTTGCTGAGTGTATGTTTCTCAAATTGTATCATTCCAGAATTTGTTTGTTGACCGTTTTGAAGCGAAAAATGATTTGCAACATGCGAAAGAATCAGGGGATTTTAGGAATTTTTCTTCAGGCCTCAGAGTTAGTGTTTGCTAAAAATTTCCCTCTAGTTGCCCCTTTGTGCCTATATTTTTATTCCTTTAGCACCCAAAAATGAATTTCTTTTTGTTTTTGGTAAACTTTGGAATCGGATTGGAGCAACTATTGAATTTGCAGGTTTTTGTCCTACATGCCATATCATATATCTCATGGACATAAGCTGGTTGTATTGCCAATTTTCCTCAAAAAAAGAAAAGAAAAATCAATCAAAGAAAAAAAAATATATATAAGTGAAAAAGAAAAGAAAACGAAAGCAAAAAGGGGGGAAATGGCAAAATCAAGGGAAATCAAAAAGAAATGAGTTCACTCAAATCTCAAAGACAAAAATCAAGTTAAAAAGAGTGGGCTCAAGTGAATGAAATGAAGAAGAATGGAAGTGGAAGCAAACTTGGAGGCTTAGACAAAAAAGTGCAAAATTGGTAGAAGCTCCATTTTGATTTCAAAGTTTGCTATCATTGATTTTATTTTTTTAGCCATTTGTTTTTCCTTCTTTCTTATTCCCTACCTAACGCTAATACCCCAAGGCCCCGTTACAACCAAATGGATCCCATCTTTCGCGTGTTTGTGAACTTTTTAGTAGAGATATTGGTCAACTTACAAACCTATGGCAATGAACATTTGTTGAAACTTGAGCGAAATATTTCCCAAGTCCCTAAAACACTCAGAGATTGTGAGCGAGTGCCTATGTTCGCACAGTTGTACTTTTCAGGTCATAAGCCTCTAATTGGGCAAACATCTGGCATCTCACTTGTGATATTGTATTTTGTCTATCATATGCCTCTGTTTTTGGTCCCTCATTTGGCTAACTTTGTTGATTGAACTTTTTGAGAATGCAGTTACTAACATGTGCTTGCTAGTTTTGATTGTTCTTGCTTGAGGACAAGCAAAGATTCAAGCATGGGGGAGTTTGATAAGTCCAAAAATAGAGTGTTTTTAATGTTTAATTTGAATAAATATTATGGGAATTTAGTTCCATTATTGAACTATTTTACTACAAGTTATTAGTTTTATTTTCAGGGATTACAATTGAAGAAAGAATGAACATTGCATGAAGAATAGGCCAAGAATCAGAAGAGAATAAAAGAAGGTGCAAAGCAAGGAAGAATAGTGCAAAACAAGGAGAAAAATAGTGCCAAGATACAAGGAATATAGCATGGACCGTGCCACAACTCGTGCTCAACCGAAAAGCCAAGGAATTTTAGCCAGAAATGTTGCACGCCCCGTGCAGAATCAGCACGATCCGTGCTGTTCAAGTTGGTTGCTGAAAAGTCAGTTTTAAAGTGCACCTGAAACATTGCACGACCCGTGCTAATGTTGCACGACCCGTGCAGACCTTAAAATCTCCAGTTTCGCTTGTTTTCTCACTTAGCACGACCTGTGCCAATGTTGCACGGACCGTGCAACTCTTCAGGACCCAGAAAACAGTTTCAAAACTGTTTTCTTTCTCTCTTTATGGTCTTTATTGTATTTGATGCGAATTGATCAGCTTGTCTACTGATCCTAGCCTATAAATAGGACCTTATTTCAGTTGTAATATCACCTTTGCATACTTGAAATTTACACTCAAAGTTTATCTAAGTTTTTGCTCTCATTTTAGTTCTTGTTTACTTGTTTTCTTTTACTTTCTTGTTCTTCATTTTTCTGCCATTTATCTTCTAGCACTTTTATATTTCAGTTCTTTTATATTTCAAATCTTTTACATTCAGTACTTTACTTCTTTTCTTGTCATTTACATTTTGCCATTTTAATTCTATGTCATTTATCTTTATGTCATTCTCTTCTACTCCCTTGTCTACTATGATCATGTGTGAGTAGACTTCTTTAGTCTTGGGATTGTGGGACACAATCCAATGATGGGTCTCTAAACAAATCCAAGACTAAACTCTATCTTATTTAGAACTTGAATTTTAATCTAATTCCATAGAACTGAATTTTATAAAACAAATATCAAACGAAGTACCGAGAGGTGAAGTTTGATATTGGAACAAATGGAATTAGACAAGGCAAAGCAAAGCATGAGAATAGCATTGCTAGCTTTGGGACAATAAGGTTGTGCTTAATGGGTCTCTGCGATGATCAACCATGAGAATAGGTTTGATCATTGTTTCGAGACACGTTCTTGCATTCCAAGAGGAAGCTTGAATTACACCAAAAGAATACCTTGTCCTTAAACAATTTCAAAATAAGATAGAGAATAGTTAAAGGGTTGTTTATTTCCATCATTGTGATCTAACCATGATCCCAAGGCGTCTTTTATTCCTGAATTTCAATTAATCAAAAATCTCTTCTACAAATCATTCTTTTAGCTAATCACAATCGAAAACAAAATCGGTAATTACAAAGTCTCTGTGGGATCGATATTTTTACTACGCGATAGAACCGTGCACTTGCGGCCTATCACTATACTTCCTTATGATCTAGCACCGCAAATCATACTTATTTATAGCATGTTTTTCACATCATCGAAGTTAGAAGACAAAGATTATTTGATATAAATAATCACATCATTTGTACAACCATTAGTACATAAGCAATAAGAATATTGACAATGCAATATCAATAAATAATCTGACAAATGCAATTATGCTTTTCAAGATGATGCAATCTCAAAACACTCACACTAACTTTAGTTATCAATTTTGAGCTGTACATCACAAAAAAAAAACTCAATCTCTCCTATCAAAATCTTGCATATATAAGTTGCAGCAATACCTTCCAATTGTTTTAGTCACTACAACAGTAAGGAAAATTTGAACCAAATAATGTGGAGGTACTAATTAAATCACAACATTAAAATACCATGAATCTTCACAATCAACTAAAATGAGTATAAATTATGATATAAATTTGGAGACCAACCTGTTGTTTACAGCGGAATTAAGCAATGTTGTCTCATTTGTATAACTCGTTACCGCACAACTTAGTTACCGCTGCGGAGCCACATCAAAAGGGACATGCTTGGACAATTCTTTGTGAATCACAAGCTTAGTCGTATTCTAGATCTCCTTGAACAGCGTCTACTCATCCACCGTCAAATTAGCCTTCTCGTCGAGTGAACCTCATCAAGAAAATATAATAATTAAAAAAGTGTTCGACATAAATTCACCGCACAGTATTTATGATCAAACCCAAAATGATTTCACTCAAAATGAAGATCCCAATTTAACAATGCAACAATGCAAAAAAAAATTTGTGGCATTATGGATACAAATATAATCACCGAAGATACTCCTCATTCACTTAAATCGTTGATCTTAAAAAGAAAGAGAGGATCTCTATTGGTTAGTCAGCAGAATAATATAAACATGGCAATGAAAGTTATATTTTCTCCAAAGCCTTTTTTTTTCTTCAAGTTTGTTTATTCCTGGATTCAATTAACATTGGTCAACAAAAACAAAAAAAATAATAATATGAAATGAGCATATACTAATTTTCGGCAATGCTTAGACAAGAAGATGAAAGCATTTAAAGTGAAAATTAGATCGATCACACGGTTGAAAATCTTCCTAATATTTAAATTGTAACAATCAGATTAATTTCTATACAACAAAACAGTTTTACAATAGCGTTCAATTAATCCCAAATTGCAAAAATATTCAATGCACTACTGTCACAATACCATTTACTCATTCATACAAGTCTGGAAAAAAATTTGATCTTTTCCCTTCCCATGTAATTTAATCGTGAGCATAATTTTATTTTATATTTCATTTTAGCTTTAGACTTTACTCTAAGCACCGAAAACATAAAGCAGGTGAAATCAACATGAAATATACAACATAATACAAGTATTTTGATTCTAAAAAAATATATCACACGGTCTAGAAAGGGGTTAAGAATCAATTTAACCATTTAATCAAAACAAGCATAGATTAAAGCAAAATGAATAATGATAGTGAAAGTGAATAACATACATAAGGCGCGGAGACGAAATAGATTGTTGTTGATGATTGCGTCAGCCATGGAATAAATTCTTCAGATTGTAGTGATATACGCAACAAAACCAACAAACCAAAATGCCTGCGAAAAGAACAAACGTTAGAGAAAACAACCGGAGGCGCCTGGTGGCTGTCCTGAAGAATTTATTCGCCTCTACAACCCAAATTCCCCGAGATACAACCGGTCTCGTCCCAATCGCGAATAACGAATGAGGAATCCGAACTAGCAAGAATTTCTGGCGTCAGTGAATGACTTTAGTAACAGGAGATGAACCCAAGAAGTAGTAGAGAGGAGGAGCAATTTTTTCTTTTCTTTTTCTTCTCTCTAGAAAGAACCCACGTTCATGAGTATATATTCACACATTCATTTATCCTTCCTTTTTTTATAGAGTTGTAAACCACAACTATATATCTACCCGTACTAAAAACAAACGGCTATATATATACTCATTTATCATTTTAATAGCATTAACGTTTCATAATATGAAATAAAAGTAAACGGCCAACTTTATGTAAGAGTTAGTAATCGATTACGCATTGAAAGGAATATAAATTCATATGATTATAGTTATTAACTTTATAAAACCGAAACATAAATATCATAACCTTATTATTAATAAAAATATTTTGTAACTTCCACACACTTGAATGCTATTATTCCAACACGAGCAACTATTGCGCAGGAATGTTCTCCACTTGGAAGGCGATGCTCGTTGCTCATTTTGTCACGTTCACCGTGAGTCCGTGAATCATTTGTTCCTCCATTGCGGGTTCCCGAATTCGGTTTGGAAGTGTGTTACATCTTGGATTGGTGTTGCTCTTGATTTGTCTTTGGATGTTGTTGGTCTTGTCCACCATTGTTGCTGCTTGTGTAAGGGGAAGAAAGAAAAACACACGAAGCACGTGGTTTGGTTAACTACTTGTTGGAGCATATGGCTGGCGAGGAATGGAGCTATTTTCAATAATGAGGAGCCAAATGTCGAGATGGTGGTGAATCGTATTAAAAGTCTATCTTGGTGTTGGTGTATTTATAGATTGAATTGTAATTCCTCCTTTTCCATCTCAATGTGGTGGTCTAATTCACTACAATGCTTAACAATTTGTAGTCTTTAGGGGGAGAAACAGTGAGTTAGGTTGCTTATCCTCACTGTAGTGCAAGTTGTACGAGGTACTCTTTTTCCTCCCTGAGTCTTTTTCCCAATGGGTTTTGGCTTAGGAGGTTTTGAGGAGGCCCTCCCCCTTTCCTTTATTCCCATTGTAAGGGCTGGGCACCCCTTGTGCTCCCTTCAATGAAAGTATTGCTTATCTAAAAAAAAACTGACCCAGTTTAACCTTCCCTTTCAAATTATTGGGTGCTTTTTTCCACTCATGAGCTAAATTTTTTCAATGCCCACACACATGTAAGAAATAAAAGATGTCAATAGATGATATTAGAGTCAATTCTGATGATAATGCTATTGTTGTTGATATTAAATTTATTAAGATAATGTTATATCTAGATCTGAACTGAAATAGCTCTGAAACGGATCTGAACTCAGACCAATTCTTCATCTTCTTCATCGAAATCGCTGTTACTAGGAACGAACATTGATTGAAGACGAACACAAATTTTGTTTCTGAAAATTGAAGAAGAACATTGCTGGTGAAGAAGAGGTCGTTGGAATAAGAAATGAAGAGAAAGGGAGAAGACAAGGAAAAAATGACAATTCATATTTTTCTTTAATTTTTAGTTAAAAATAATTATAAATTAATGAACCTATCCTATGTGGCATGCTAAGTCAGCAGTCAGACAATAGTCAAATAGCCACATAATCAGTGTGTTGACGGTGTTAACAAAAAAACGTTAAAAGGGACCTATGCGTTACGCTTTTAACAGTTAAGGGACCTTTGCGTTATTAAAAAAAGATAAGGGACCTAATCGTTACAAATAAATAAGTTAAGGGACCTGGAGAAGTATTTTGACTAGAATTAAAACGGAAGGAATTTCTTTTTTTTTTTTGGCAAATTAAAGTGGAAGGTTTTTTTTTTGGTATATGAATGGAAGGAAGTTATTTATTATTTTATCAAAGGAATTGAAGGAAATTCTAAATACCATAAATATCTCATCTTTTATCGTCACAAAGTAAAGGTGCAAATTTGAAATGGGTAGGAGAGAATAAACGTATTTGAACTAATTTATGTCGCATTATTATATTTCTACTTTTTTAATGACAATCAATTGTTTACTATAGATTTATACCAATACACCACATATGATATTACCTATTAAGACATTTGCAAAAGTTGACACTTCACATAATTGAGGGCAAAAATGTAACTTAACCACAAAAGGACAAAAAGGACAATTTATGACAACCTTTTTGATTTTTGCTTTTATGTTTTTTACTTCTCTCTCCTTTCAACTTTTTTCTTTATTTCTTTCTTTTACTTTTCTTTTCTCTCTTTCTTCTAATGTCTCATAGATAGATTTATACCAATACACCACATATGATATTACCTATTAAGACATTTGCAAAAATTGACACTTCACATAATTGATGGCAAAAATGTAACTTAACCACAAAAGGACAAAAAAGACAATTTATGACAACCTTTTTGATTTTTGCTTTTATGTTTTTTACTTCTCTCTCTCTCCTTTCAACTTTTTTCTTTATTTCTTTCTTTTACTTTCTCTCTTTCTTCTAATGTCTCATCTCTCTTCTATCTTTTTTCTTTCTTTTATCTTCCCTCTCTATTTACTCCCTTATTTCTCCTCTCTTATTTCTTTCCTTTTTTATTTCCTTTGTATTCACTCTCTCTAATTTATTAGTTTTTCCTAATTTTATCCAAACACTCAATATGACTTTTATGATTTTTCCTAGGGTTTTTTTTTTGGTACCCCCACTTTGTCCACCCAGACCCCCATAATTCCATTTTGGACCAAAATACCCTTGTCTTTTAAAAAAACGTTTTTTTTACATTTTTCTGGATTTATACATAAATTCGGAATGTTAAAGTTTGAAATTTCCGGATTTATGTGGTAAATTCGGAAAAAATGAAAAAAGGGGTTAAATTCAGAATTTTTCGGATTTAATGGGTAAATCCGGAGTTAAAAAAATAAAAGTAATTCCGAATTTACCCCTTAAATCCGGAAAATTTCTGAAATTACCCCCTTTTTAATTCCGTATTTACGCATAAATCCGGAAATATTTCCGAATTTACCCCATATATCCGGAAAAATTCCGAATTTTTCTCATAAATCCGGAATATTCCGAATTTGCCCCTAAATCGGGAATACAATTTTTTTCATTCCGAATTTACACCCCTAAATCCGGAACACAATTTTTTTCATTCCGAATTTACACATAAATCCGGAAAATTTTAAAAATTTGTATTCCGAATTTACATGTAAATTCGGGAAAAATTATTTTTCAATTCCGAATTTATGTGTATTTATCGGAAAAATTGAATTTTTTTTATTTATAAAATTAGGGGTATTTTGGTCCAAATTGCTAAAATGTGGGTATGGGAGACAATGTGGGGGGGTACCAAAAACAAAACCCTTTTTCCTTATTTTGTTAAATTTCTATATTTTTGATTCTCAGTTTCGAAACATTACACGTCAGAATAAAAATACTTTATATTTTATTTCCACAAGAAACAATTACGCATTACTGATATAACTATTTTCGTAATATGACTTCATAACTATCTTGCTTTGGAGAAATCATGCTTTTGACTCTTTACGGGGAAAAATTTATACGATTGACTTTTTGCAACAATTAATAAAGGTATCTTCCTAATTTTTCAAATCATTATTTAAGCTTTTCGCTTTACACTTTTAAATCAAAATTGTAACTATTTACTTAGTCATCAAACTACCAAAAATATAAGTACCCACGTGTCGAAGAGGCGACGGGGAGAGACAATGGGGGACGGGGAGCAGCGAAGATCATGGGCGGCCACGGGGAGCGATGATCGCGGTGGTTTCAATGTCGTTGGGTTTACTTTAATCGTATCTTCTTCCTTTCTCATTTACATATTCATTTATCTTATCTTCGTCTCATTTTCTTTTTTACGGGGGCGACCACGGGGGGTGAGGCAGTCACGGTGATTGCAATGTCGCTGGATTCACTTTAAAAGTGATTTTTTCTCTCATCCGTCTATTTTTTCATCTTATTTTCATCTCACTTATTTCCTAATTTTTACTTCATTTCTAAGATTTGAAGCTGATGTTGACTTTTTTCAACTTTCTGCAAAAACAATTTTTTAAACACCTTCAAATATAAATTTTTTTCACCAGCTTATGCTTTTATCTTTTGTTACATATTACAATTTTCAATATATTTATGGATTACAGTATCACCCGTGCGGATGTACGGGTATAATACTAGTTTTGATTTAATTCTTGATGCCGGGTATATTTTTATTTCTAATTTATTATTTTTTATAACTGAAATTACATTTCTTTTTGCTTAAGTGTCGTATGAGAAATTAATGTTCAGACTTTTAGTCAGTGATATGTATTGAACCAATAAGAAAATGACACCTAAGAAAACGATGTGCTGACATGGGAGGCTTTTACCTAGTTGGTCCACTCGCTGGTAGGCAAATTTTTATTACCTTAAATAGTTTATTATTAATCGGTGGTAGGAAAATTTGCATGATTTAAATACCAAAATTTGCATGATTTGATGTGAATTTCATTATTGGAACCAAAAAATAAATGACAATAATGTTGTTGACCGCAGCCCATGATATTTGGCTAATCACCATAAATATTGTTGATTACGTTTTACTGTTTTAATTTAATGCCTTTGTTTTTGTTTTTGCTAATAAATGGCTAGCGTGTTGTGGAATCATGCCCCAATTTTTTGTATATAAACGAAAGGCTCTGCTCTCGGATCTTCCACCCAACACAACGTATAAGAGTCAAAGAGAAATCAAAATGTCAAAACTGGCCACCATCTTCAGTCTTCACTTTGGCTCTTCTAGTCACTTTAACCTATGCCTCCCGTCCTAACCTTGGATTTAACTATGCCTATGAGGTATATTCTTTTTTTTTTAATTTGTTTGCTATCTTGTTATTTGTTCGGCTTTGCCAGTTTGTATGACTCCTTCTATCACATTAGAGTTTTTGGTGGAGAAAGAGAAAAGTCATATTATTTAAATATTACCACAATTTGATGTTTGTCACTTGGTATTTGAATTAAGTTATGAGAATTTCCATGTTTCAATTTAAGGATACTATGGATAACAAGGCATCAAGGGCAATGTTGGAAGATGAGAGTTATGACGGAGAAAAGAAAGAAGAATGTTTGACAAGGAAGACGCTAGATGCGTATCACGGTTATAACGACTACGGTACTGACAAACCTCCCTCCCATGGGAATCAAGGCCACACTTCCCCAAACCCTGTTTTAACTGCCCCAATAACCCTCCCCCAAAAAGTGTACCATAAAGCAATTATGTTTGCGTAGTAAAATTATTGTGGTTGAATTTTGCTTTTTTATTGGCTTTGGTTGAAATATGTGTTAGTATGTGTTTGAATATATTGGGTTCCAGAGAAGCTACGTAACATTGAGATCACAATTTGAATTTGTAATGGCCTATTTCACCCCTCTCCATTTCCATCTGATCATAGTGCAACAAGAAATTTTACAAAACCCATTAACCTCAGCTTTTTGGGGTTATTGTTGTTTTCTTAGCATTTTTGTTCATCTTAAAGCCTAACATAACTCGTGTTTGAATACGAAATCTCCATTTTGCATGTATATTTATAGGTTTAAATATCATTTTGTTCCCTACAAATACAGTAACATCCCTTTTGGTCCATACAAAAAGTTTTTTTTGTAAAAGAGCCCATGAAAAATTTATAATTTTTTATTTTGGTCCTTGCAATTTTTTTAAATAGCCCTTGTAGAATTTTAAAATATTCATTTTGGTCACTGCAATTTTTTTTTTAAATTAGCCCTTGCAAAATTTAAAATTATTCATTTTGGTTCAAGTGACGCGTCACCTATAAAATGACCTCGGGACCAAACTGAATAATTTTAAATTTTACAATGGTTTTTTTAAAAAAATAAATAAAAAAATTGTCACGACCAAAATAGATATTTGTCATATTTGCAAGGGCTATTTTCGTACTTATGTAATTATTTTTGATCAGTTAGTACTTATGTAATTTGAACTAACCAACTCATTATCTAGCTATTGATTTAATATTTTAAATTTTAAATTACCCCACAATATGATATGCGTCAATTGCGTTGTAGCTATTCAACTCTCTTGTAAACAATCCAATGCACCAATTACTTTCTATGCGTCATTTGCTTATCAATTCGTTGCATGCGTATAGGGCACCCTTTGAGACACTTATTGTCTATGGAAGACAAACCACAACCCATTGTAGTAGATGTGTTGATGAATCCAATTCGCAATAATGTTCAAAACGTTGTTGTTTATATAGTCCCAAGAAGGTAGCACAGTTGGTGAGTAAAGTGACGTGAAGGAGCTACAAAGTTGCAAGAATGTGGTCCAAGGTTCAAACCCCGGAAACTAACATTCCCCATTTCCCCCATCCCTACTAACATTTGCTTATCAAAAAATAAATAAATATAGTCATTCGTTGATTCGTTGATTAAACTAGAGGTAAATCCTGTGCGATGCACATGTTTATTTATATTTTTTGTTATTTTATCATAATTATAATTATAATATTGTTTGTTTATACTTCTTTGTAAATTATTTATAATTTATAATAAAAATAACTATAGATTAACTTTAAGAATATATAAAAGATTATTGATATTAAATATAAAAAAATAAAAAATCAATATATCTTTATTAATTGAGCATTTGTTTATACTTCTTTGTTTATACATCTTTGAACGCCCCTTCCATTTTGTGATTCAATGCCAGATTTGAGCATTTGTGCACAGTGAACGTGAGACTCTTTTCTTTTTTTATTTGCCTGTTAACATCACAGCCACAGGGGTTGCTGTGGAAAACGAGTTGCAGTGACCCACGATAAAACTCGGTTCCATCTTGTGAAACATGACATTCATAATGAAGCTTAACATGATATTTTATCTCAACCTTAAACCAATTTCAGCAACTTAACTACTTCAAGGAAACGTGCAATCTTCAATATCTAAATATGACCTCCCAATGAATCTAACAAACAAAGAGTAGACATAAAAGAAAGGAGAACTCACAAGAAGTGTTGAAAACCAAAATGCACACAAGATGGTGAGTTTTCCCAATTCAAAGTGAGCTCCCAAAATCACACCAGCTCACAATGCTTTAACTACAGCTACTACAATCAACAATAGCTTGAACAAACAATAGACATCACATACGATGGAATAGCTTGGACCATGGCCTTGATAAAAAGTTCCTTCCCTGCTTGGTTGAGGAGTTTCTCCTTCCACCCTTTCCTTGGTCCAGTTTAAAAATTGCATTTTAGACCTCCCCCATCCAACTAGTACACCCAAATATGCCCCTGCATTCTGCTATATTTGGATAGAAAGAACAACAACAAGATTCTCCTTTCTTATAGTTTGAATATCTCTGCTTAGAACCATACCAGACTTCAAAAGTTAGTTCTCTGACCAGAACGACATCAAAGTTAATTCTCTGAACATGATTCTCCACCCAAGTGCCTTGGAAACCAAACGACATCAAAGTCTCTTCTCAAGAAAAGTCCATTTCACCTTGTCATACGTGTTGTTCATATATAGTTTGAGCACAACTGCCTCCTTCATTCCCCCTCTAGTACTCTATATTCCTGGATATTCTAATTCTGTTGAGAAAGTCACATGCTACGTATCAGATGATGGTGCTTCTATGCTTCTGCTTGATTGTTTGGCAGAAACTGCTGAATTTGCAAGAAGGTGGGTTCCTTTTTGCAATAAGTATAATATAGAACCAAGGACACCTGAGTCCTATTATTCTGAGAAAATTGATTACTTGAAGGATAAGGTTCAACCTACATTTGTCAAGGAAATAAGGACTATGAAGGTGATAAATGTAAAGTTATGATAATATTTTTCATGTCTTGGTAATCATGAAAGGCTTATGTTATTTCCTGTGTGTTTGTTGCTTGGCAGAGAGAATATGAAGAATTTAAAGTTAAAATTAATTATTTGGTTGCAAAGGCTCAGAAGAAACCAGAAGAGGGTTGGGTTATGCAGGATGGAACTCCATGGCCCAGGAACAATACTCGTGATCATCCAGGAACGATTCAGGTGAGAAAAATAGTAGATCCGATTTTATAGGGTTGAGTTTGGCTCAACTTAAATTCTAAGAATCTCAATTAAGATGGCTCATGAACATGCCATTGCAGGCATATTTAGGAAGTGCTGGTACACTAGATGTGGAAGGCAAGGAACTACCAAAACTTGTGTATATTTCGGGTGAAAAGCACCCCGGCTATCCACACCACAAAAAATCTGGTGCCATGAATGCTTTGGTATGTTCAAAACTTTGATGTTATGTTGTTTATTCCTGCAGGACACTAGAAATTAGAAACATGCTTATAACTTTTCTTGTTGTCTAACCTTAAAAGGTTAGAGTTTCTGCTGTGTTTACAAATGCACCATTCATTTTGAATCTGGATTGTGACCACTACATCAATAACAACAAGGCTCTTAGAGAAATAATGTGCTTTCTAATGGATCCTCATCTAGGGAAAAAGATTTGTTATGTTCAATTCAATTTCCACAAAGGTTTGATGGTATCGATCGCCACGATAGATATGCTAATCGCAACATTGTTTTCTTTGATGTAAGTGCCATTCTCCTAACTGTCAACTAAGAAAATATGTGCAAATTGAATTTAACTAAATGCTTTTTTCCATTATAGATCAATATGAAAGGGCTTGATGGAATTCAAGGACCAGTTTATGTTGGTACTGGAACTGTGTTCAATAGACAAGCATTATATGGTTATGATCCACCAGTGTCTGAGAAAAGACCAAAGATGACATGTGAATGTGATTCTTGGCCCAAATGGTGCTGCTTTTGTTGTGGTTCAAGGAAATCTAAGGCAAAAGAGAAGTCAGGAACTTGAAAAAGTCTTTTTAGTAGATTGCACAAAAAGAATAAACTGATGGGGAAAGATTATGTTAGAAAATGGTCTGGTTCAATGTTTTATCTTGAAGAGATTGAAGAAGGATTTTATATGATGAGCTAGAGAAATCATCCTTTATGTCCCAGAAAAACTTTGAGAACCGATTCCTTAACAAAGTTATAGATGAAATAGGCCATGCTCATCATCCCAACATTCCAATGTAACATATTTGCCATGACACAACAGTCCAAAGCAAAGTCATTATATATGGCCCACTTCCTTCTTGATATTCTTCCATCTCCTTATTCAAAGTATTCCATTCTCCACTTGCAAATAACCCCACAACACAAGCACATGTAGCAACATGGATAAAACTGCATGTCCAATACAGCAGAAAATGTTTTTCCTTTTAAAACTTTCTCAAAAGAAAGCTGCACAAGTGAGAGATACAAAGAAAATTTAGCTAATTCACCAATAGTGAAGATGAATCCAAATATATACTTGTCTTTAGGAAGATTAGCATCCATTGAGTCCTCGGAATCGGGATCCACAGCAAGGAAGGAAGGAAGTTGATATGGTGAGGAGAAATATAGAATTGAATATCAATGCTGTGAACTTTTGAGAATTCAGAAAGTAAGCAAACACTGCATTGAAGGCTAATTCAGTTGAACATATTAGAGAATAAGTTGAAAGAGGGAGATATTGAAGTCCATAAGAATACATCAAATTGAAGCCTGCTAATAGTAAACCAAAAGCTAAGTAGATGGCAAATAGTGTGGAAATTTTAGGGTTCTTTGTTAAGGAATCATTGATGATGATGAGCATCTAAGGAGCTAGAGGAATCATCCTTTATGCTCCTTAGATGAAATAGGCCTAAATGTAAATAGTTAAATAGTTACTCAATTGTAATAAACACAGAAATTAGTCAAAAATAAAAGTTAGTTGTTGCAATTTGCATTTTCAATCAAGCAGTTTACTAACACTCAAAGTTATAGATTTTAACTGTTTGACATTGATCGTCAGACATGGGACAACTTATATTTTGAGATTTAGATGTTTTTAATATTAAAATATGCTGTTTACTTTGAGACATGGAGGCATTCAATTTCAATCCAAAAGCTGAGAGTGCTTGACACTTGACAGTGAGTTGAATATATATTAAATCACTTATGAAATTTTGCTTTTGAAAATTTGGCCACTGATAGCCTATTAGCCTATTACACTAAATTACAGAGAGATAGAAACCAACTCTTAGCAAACTTTTAACTAAACTAAAAAAAAACTCACTAACTGAAACTATATATAACCCAAAATCATCATCCAATGTCTACATACGGTTAAATGATAAACAATTACCCAATCCCTTGAGCAATTGAATCTTTGCTATCAATCCCTTGTGCGCCCAGCGCTCACAATTCTGTAGCTGCTCTTTCAAGAAAAACTGCTGCAAAACTTCCTCTCATGCCTCAACCAATTGTTCTCAGTTGCCATGCACTTATAAACTAGCCTACTCAAAATACGTGGTTATGCATGCTAACCAAAACTATAACTTCAACCATAGAATCAAACCAAAACAACATAAAGATGATAATCAAGTAAACTTCAATCTCAAAGTTCATGTGCTGTAGAAAGATTGCAAGAGCAACTACTGTAGCTTCCAATAAAGCAAACTGATCACCAACACACTTAGGGCCCTCCGCTGAATGGAATGAATCTGCAACATGTTTTGATTCATCTAAATCTAGTAGACAATGATATTCAAACAAAAACATTCCATAGCAGCAAAAATAAAATACTCAGCAATTAAATGAAGAGGAATTTACTTTCATATATCACATGAAAAGTTCAACTTCCACCATATAAATGGAAGGAAAGTACATTCAATAGAAGGGTTTCCACCAATACAACTCAATGACCTCACTACAATGCCACTCTCTATTTCTTCAAATTTAAAATATCTTTCAAATTTGTGCAAGCTCCAAATTTATGTTTCCTTCCTTCAAAATATCTTTCTTTTTCTCCAAGAAGATTAGGACTGCAAGTATGAGCAAAGCAATTGCAGCTAAAGCTGAAAGAGATGAGACTATAACCACTGATTTCAGACTAAAGCCTCCCAGCTTATTTCTGGAAGAACGATCCCGGTCACAGCTTCCAAGAGGGGCTCCACAAAGATAAGCGTTTCCTTCAAATGACTTATATGGCCACTTGGAGAACTTCTTATCTAATGCACCTTTAAAATTGTTGTATGAGATGTCAAAATCATCCAAGCTCACCATTTCACCAATGACAGATAAAGAAACTTCTCCCGAAAGTTGATTGTGAGATAGATTGAGCCCTTCTAACTTTGACAACATACCAAGTGCAGGTGGAATGTGACCAGAAAGGTTGTTGTAGCTGAGGTCTAAAATGACTTGAAGATTTGGCAGCTTTCCAATCTCATCTGGTATCTCCCCATCAAATCTATTTTTTGAGAGACGAAGCTCAAAAAGATTTCTCAATTTCGCTATTGCAGGAGGGATAGATCCAGAGAGATTATTGTTATCAAGTCTGAGCACATTAAGTGATTCAAGATCACCTATGTTACTTGGTAAACTTCCGGTGAGAGAATTACTATCTAATGAAAGAATCAACAAATTTGGTAGTTTTAAACGGCCAAGAGGAAGAGGTCCAGAAAAATTATTAAAAGAAAGCTTAAGCTCACCCAACATAGCCAAGTTTCCAAGCCATGAAGGCAAGTGGCTAGACAGAAGGTTATGGCTCAAGTCAATGTAGGAAAAGTTAGGACACAAAGATAATTCATGTGGTATTGGTCCAGTGAGTGCATTTTTTGATAAGTCTAACACTGACAAATCAATGGCTTTTCCTAATGTTTTTGGAATTTCCCCTGAAAATCTGTTGTTACCTAAACTTAGTCTCTGAAGTGATGGAGAGTTTCCCAATTGAAAGGGAATTTCACCATCAAATTCATTATATGAGACATCAAAAGAAATTAGGAACCTAGACCTACATAATGGAGCCAAACTACCATTAAATTTGTTGATTGCAATATTGACAAAAGTCAAATTAGATAGATTTACCAATTGCTGAGGAAAGCTGCCTTGAAGAGAGCTATTGTAAAGAAAAAGCTGCTGCAAGCTTTTAAGGAACCCAAATGTCCAAGGAATGCCACCTGAAAGTTGATTTTCTGCCAAATTCAACAGATTCAGCTTATCACAGTGACCAATACTAGCTGGAATTTTTCCCACAAGCTCATTCTGCCTAATGTTAAGGAAATTCAACTCTTTTAGCCTCCCAATAGTAATAGGAATTCCACCACTAAAAGAATTCCTAAATAAATCAATCCTTTGTAATCTTGAACAATTACCAATCTGCATAGGTATCTTACCAGACAATTGATTATCATAAAGACGTAGTAATTCCAACTTACCAAGCTTCCCAATCTCTTTAGGCAAATCACCATGCAACTTGTTATGATACAATTGAAGTGTGTGCAAATTGGTAAGGTTCCCTATAAAGGGAGAAATTGAACCAACTAAACTATTGTTTTGAAGCAATAAATCAGCTAACCCTACCAATGAATAAATCTCAAAAGGTATTGACCCATTGAGGGTATTGTTAGATAAATCAAGAAGCTTCAATGATTGGCATTTACCCAACTCACTTGGAATTTCACCATCAATTCCACATTGTGATACGTCAAATTGCACCAAATTTGTTGAATTTGAACATATGGTTCTTGGAATTGTACCATAAAGTGGGTTCCTAGAGAGAATCATGTGTGTTAACTTACCAAGTTGAGATAATGAGCGTGGAATGTGACCCACAAGCTGGTTTCCCATTAAATTGAGATAATTAAGCTCACTTAACTGACCAAGTTGACTCTGTATCTCCCCTGTTAGGCTGTTATTGGCAAGATTGAGAGCTTGGAGTTTTGAGAGTTGACCCAGTTCACTCGGAATTGTACCGTTGAGTTTGTTGTCAGAAGCAGAAAATATGGTGAGCTTTGAGCAGTTCCCTAACTCGGATGGAATCGGACCGGTCAAATCATTATCTTGTAGGATCAGAGTCTCCAACTCAGTGAGTCGACCGAGTTGAGGTGGAATTGAACCTATGAGATTGCATGAAGCTAAACCAAGCGTAACAATATTAACAAAATTCCCAAATGAAGTAGGAATCACACCAGTGAGAGTATTGTCACCGATTTTGAGAACTTGGAGATTCACTAACGAGCCTAACTCCGTGGGAATGGGACCGGTAAGTTCATTGGAGAAGAGAAGTAGAGATTGAAGTGAAGTGAGGTTAGAGAGAGTTGATGGAATTGTACCCGTGAGAAGGTTATTTGAAAGATCAAGGTGGAGCAGATATTGCAAATAACCTAGTGAGGGTGATATTGAACCAGTAAGTAATGAGTATGAAAGGTTGAGTCCCACCACCACTGGAACTGAGTCATTTTTCAAATGTCTTAAGCCACATGAAACCCCTTTCCAGCGACAGTAATCTGTGTTGTTCCTTGACCAGTCACTGAAAACATTTTGAGGATCTTCTAAAATGGATGATTTTACTTCCAAAAGTACTCTCATAGTCATAGTGCTTTCAGTTTCTGAAGTTGCATGGGAAACAAGAAATAGAATACTGAAGAGAAAGAGAAGTGTAAGTGTTAAAATCTTCATCATATATATGAAAGCAGTTTACTTTACTGTGTACTAGGTTTGTTTGTGTGTTAAGAACTGAAAACTCACTCAAACTTAGGAAAACTAACAAGTTAAAACACAACACTTCACTTTGGTTGCAGGGAAATATGGTTGTGTTTCGTGAAGAAAGAAAATGAAATGGACATTAATGGAGGTGTTGGTGGTGGTTGCCTAGTTGGATTGGCAGAGGAGTTTTGTTTTCTAGCAGAAGAGATGGATACATCCATAGGGAGAGCTTTAGATGCCATATCTCCTTTTTTAGCATGCATGCATGCATGGGGTTGATATTGCATTGCATTGCAGATCAGCTGTAATTTGTAAGTAAGTGCCTAACTAGTAATGAGTATAGATCAGGATTAAGAGATAATAAGCTGTTATTTGTAACTAGTGCATATTAATTACTGAGTATAGATGAGGATTAATTAAGAGATAATTAAGGTGAATGTTTGTTCAGAAACTCAAAATGGGTGGGTTCACTAGCTAGGAATGAGCCATGCAAGAAATAGGTTATACAGAGAAGATAGTGGAGATTTTGTAGTTTTGTGTAAAAATACAACAGAATTACTAAGAAGGGAAAAGGAATAAATGTTGGAATTACATGATTGATTTTATTTGGTCAATGAGTTACTTTTGGAATTACCTAACAACTTTGTGAATGTTGGGATTTTCAGCTGATTTTGAATTGTTATTGGGCTTGGGCTAGGCTTCAGAAATGGGTTGAGTGTAAATGGATATATGAATCTAATTGCACCCCTTTAATTACTATCTTTATATCATTCTAAAAATAAGATACTCAATCATATAGAAATACTTAATTAAACTATAAAACCTATCAAAAGACATAAAATGCCCCTGATTAACTTTAAGAATCACTAATGCAAAAAAGGCTTTTGGAATCGGTTGTTTGGCACATTTGGAATCGGTTATTGACCGATTCATGTGCGGCCGATTCTAAAAGTGGGGGGACCTTTTGAATCGGTTAAATAACCAGTCAAAATACGAACTTTTAGATCAGTTATTTAAACAACTGATTTAAAATATCTTTAAAAAAAACTTTTAAAATCGGTTCTTCAGACAACCGATTTCTAAAGTCCCTTTTTAAAAAAAAATTTAATTCATACCAAAAGCAGCAACTCATAATAATTCAATAATTCATAAATTTAAGAACTTAAAAGAGGGACATACACAATTGGAGATGCTTCACATATTTGGTATGCTGCCAAAACTGAAAAGTAAATACTATCAGATCCAAGCTTGGCATTATCACAACTTTGAGAGAAGTCACTATCTCCATTTGTTAACAACAATGCATCCCTGACTTCATTTTCTTACATGCATAAAAGCTTAAAACACTTTAACAATACCAACTTCTCAACTGCAAGAAACATGAAGACATGAAGATATAGTTAAATCATGTATATTAAATACGACTAACATGATTAAAACATTAGAATTATGGGAGAATTAAAGAAAATAACCTCATGAAGATATATATGATTTGTGAACATTTAAAAAAGTGAAGGAATTGGGATGTAGCCGAAGGAGAATTAAAAATGATCAAATCAAGGCTATAAATTAATTTAAATCAAGACATATGTAATATGCACCAGAAAAGAGCAACATAGACACTATAACACATGCATGCTCTCATCAAATACAATAAGTAAAATCATATTTAGGAAAAAGTGCATGATTTAAATATTTTTGACAACTCCTTATGAACCCACCAAGAACATATGAGCCTTCCTTTTTCTTTCCAATCCCTCAATCTCGAATCTGTACCCCTTGAGATGTTCACCCATTCCAAAGGATTTTCCCAGTATTCCCTATATTTCATTTAGAAATAAAACAATATTAGAAGACTATGCATACAAATCAAGGATTGCCATAAATGCCAAAGGATCAACAAATTAGATGAACAGAGAGCACAAATTATCCGATTTTAGGACATACTTCTAGAACCAACCTCTGATAACAAAAACAATGATACATTACCTGCAGCACCAAAGAAACCACATAGTAAAGTGGATGGAGAAGAAGGTTGTAGTGGTGGCATACAACAATGCTTGGGATGGCTCCGAAGATATTGTCATTCTTATAAAGTTTCTCCATGTAACAAGAAGCAAAACATCATATGGGAACAGTACTGCACTCTTCAGTGACTTGATTTCTTCTCTTTGTTTCAAGCATAAATCCTTCAATTTCTTCTCTAATTGAAAGGTTTCAAAAAGCCAAAAGCTAATCCAAACTTGTAAAACACTTGTAATTTAAACAATATCATCTTATATGTTGGTTGAAATTAGCTTCTATATCTCAATTTTTTCACAACATACTTAACAAATTTTAACAAGTAACAAACCATACGTAAATATATCTTCATTCTCATGAGTCAAAAGCTAATCAAAAGTGCTACTATCTTTACTGTATTTGCACTGAAATCAGTAATCAATGGAACTAAGAAACAGTATTTCCAGGCATGAGCATAACAATTAAAACCCGACCTGATGATAAGCACTTTAAATTCAATCAGGTTTTAAACTTCAACTAAAAAATCAAAGACCCATGGTTGCAATTATGACCTAATCTCATTTTCCACACAAAATTGCAGATCAGTTTCAGAAAAGAAAAAAAAACAAATTTATTTACCTCTTTATTCTTGTTCTCAAGCATGACTTTAAGCGTTGAAAAGTTAGAGGTTGTTGATGAACGGGAATCGCAATAACTGTACCGAGATGAGTTCTTCTTCTTCCTTCGTTATTCCTTCTTATTCTTCTCTGTCGTCTTCTTCTTATTCGTAATGCAAAGATCGACATGTTTAAGGGATCAAGGAGGCTGGCTGTGGACAAATGGGGTCGCATTATTTCATCAAGTAGTTCATACTGACAAAGACAAAAGAATTCACTAATTTACCCAAATGAATTAATGCAGCTAACAAAGAACTGAGTTTATAGGTAAACTGGCACTTTACCACAACAACAAAGTTATCCCTAAGAGATTCCTCCTCCAATTCTTCAAAATAATGTTTAAACACCTGCCTCAAATACATTCAGTCGATTATTATTGCATAAACTAGCAAAAGTTCTACAGGATTTCAATTCAAAGGATTCAAAACCATAACCATCAATAACACTTACATCAACTATGCGGTGTAAGAAGAAAAGGAGACTAGCAGCATAAACATGTAGGTCACACCATTATCATACACAACTGGATCTTGAGACTGCGGATCACTCTGTCACAATTCCAAAACAAATCACAACACTATAAAACTCATAAAACAGTAATTGAAATTCTCAATTCCAATTCCACCATTATCAACATAAATTAATAATCGCATAAATAAAAATCAACAGAAATCGAAGAAATAACAAAAATCAATCATAGATAATTATGTAAAGAAAAAACAAATGAGGTTGCTTAGCTGAAAAGAAGAAAACGAACATCTTTTTTGATGAGCTTAGCGAAGAAGCGTTCGGCTTCAACGGCGGAGACATCGCCACGGTAATCACGCCAAATGAGAACGCGGCCTTTGATATCGAGTAAGAAGAGAGCAGAGGCAGTACCTGCCATTGGAGAGAGATTCTGAACCTGGATCGGATCTGATCGGAAAAATGGATCGGATCGAAGAAGGAGTGGGAAAACGCTACATTTGAGTGAGGGAAGTTTGAAGCGGAATCATTTTGAGAATTCAGATTCTGTTTTTACAGTTTCGGATCTTGAAGCGGAATCAAATGGATCTGTCGAGAGGTTCGAGTTGAAACTCAAGCGCAAGTTCGAAGTGTTTTCCCAACGACACCGTCTCAATGCGGAAAAATGAATAAAAGTAAACCTTCAATTTGCTTCATAATTTTTTCTTGTTTCTTCTACTAGCTTCAATGCCCGTCCGATGGACGGGTAGCGCTAGCAATAGCTAAAAGACGTAGCGGTATTTAGCATACGAAAGTATAAGATTGTGGACAAAAAATATAGATAATATAATAAAATATAAAATTGTGGATAGACAATATAATAAAGTAGTGGTGGAATATAAAGTTTTAAAGATCATGTTTGTTCAAAAAGTTTTTTTTTTTATACATGGAGAAACTTATGATGAAGAGCTTTCCCTCAATTGCCATTGATATGGTTTGATTGGATACCATGCTACACATTCATCAATTGAAATCCACAAATCTATTCATGTTAACCAACCAAATTAACAACTCTAATTGGACCAAAAATTATATATTGATAAAAGCATAAGAAAAAGCAAAGTACAATAGGATTACAAAGAAATTATATATTTTGATATCATTGCTTAACGTGGATACATCCATCTACTCTTCTTTTGTCTTTGCATGGTTGCCACATGGTTCTATCCTTCTATTCCCTTGGTTTACTATTGGTCACCTAAGGTTCCACCTACTCTTCTTTTGTCTTTGCATGGTTGCCAGATGGTTCTATCCTTCTATTCCCTTGGTTTACTATTGGTCACCTAAGCTTCCATTCTCTTCCATTCCCCTGACATATTGATGCATGGTTGCCACATGGTTCCTACTCTTCTTTTGTCATATTGATTGTTCTTCTTTGTTTGTACCCTGTCATATGGTTTCATTGGTTAACACTTTGCATGTTTGACACTTTGCCTTTCTTTTCTTTGTTAACCTCTATCTGCCCCAAATGCTCTTCTTTTCTTCTTGCATGGTTGACCAAAGTATCCACATATATGATATCACAACTGATAAATTGGGTACTATTTACATTTTCTTGTACACAAATGAATAAAGGAGTTGAAGTAGAAACTCAGGAAGCTAAAATTTATTCAACTTGAATAAGCCTGAGGCTATTAATTACAATTTATAGGTAGTAACAGTGTAGATGCTGACACAGCTTCAATAACAGAAATGTAACTGAAATAAACCTATTCTAATCTTTTACTCTATTAAATACAATTCAACTACAGAAACAACATTAATGAAGAGTATTAATTACTCTCTACACGATACAATTAACTTTTTTCAACTTCACCGTACTATGACACTTGCAAAAACTCTGTAGTTCTTATTATTTCGCAAACTAAAGCAAGGATCTAAGCTAATTTCAGTAAATAAACATGAAAAATCCAAGTTCAAGAGCACAAAACAAACATTAAAGCTATAAAGTCAACAATGCCGCAAAATAAAAAGAAGTAAAGACCTTGTAAATGAAGCCAGTTTTTTGCCCTCAAGACTTGCCAACACTGATTCACACAGTTTCTCAGCTATTTCTTCAGCCTATAAGCAATACAGAATACAAACAATATTAGATAGCTTTATAGGAGCAAAACGTAGCCAATGGACAATGATTTAGATATTCAACAGGGCACATGTAATGCTGTTGAGGATAAATACATACCACATTCTTGGTCATGAGTCTATCTTCAGAGCTTTCAAAGCTGGTTCCAAGTCTAACTTCTCCAAATTGGCATTCCCCGCAATACTGAGGGCATAAAGAAACATTTTTATTAGTCATTTCAGTGAAAATTTCAAAATTGAAATAAGTAGAAGCAAGTGAAGTTTTTATAGTTAATCAATGTGACAGGTGCAAGATCAAACCATTTCGTTCACCTTTTTCTTGGTATCAAAAAATAGGAAGTCATAGCTGCATAACAGATCTTTTGTAAAGGGCGACTCATCAAAAAATAGAAAATTACAGGTTTCTTATATTCCATCACACATTTCTGTTGATTCTACCTTAATTAATAATTGAATTTAGTGGACTAATGCCTGCATAAAATGCCACTCAAAATCTTTTATCTTGTGGACTTGTAATATGCATGGACCTAGTACTTCATGTTTAGTATGAAAATGTTGGACCTTGATTTAGTCATTTATATGGAACACTCAAATGGTATGAAGCCGGTGGAGCCAGGAAAAATTGGATTAAAAATAGAACTAATATGAAACCATATAATAGGAAGCAGCAACTTAACCATGAAAATCATTTCAAGCAATCAGAATTTTTTTAAAAGGTAAGTGGAATATGCAGCTTTCTAAAGAGATCCGTGACAGGTTTAAACACCATATCAAAGCAATCAACAAAACAATACAATAGGAAAACAATTGGTTCAAAAACTGATTCAGAAATCAATTCAAATTGAGTCAAAGCTTTGCCACTGCATCACTGTATCATTAGAACAATCTCTTGTGCATATCAAAGCATCAAAGAAAGAAACTTAGCTACAAACTACAATAAGACACAAATCAAAATGACAGAAGCAATGGGGAATAGTGTGACTTTAATTTTACTAAAATAACAAATCCAAATCCAGAACTTTCATAGAATCAACCACAGAGCCACCAATCCTTCCTAAACCAAGCTGAGTCATTTCATCAAACACCATGGCAGCAACACAAAGGGAGAGCAAAATAGTAAGAGTGAGGAAAGAAGAGGGACACTCATACCTTCCGCCGTGAGCGCCGATTCAGTCACCGCAGCGTCGTTTGCACCGCCGTTCTCCCATATCTCTCTCCGCGAAGCATCTCTTCCTCCACCATTTTCTTCAAACACCGAAAAAAAAATCAAAAAACAAAGAATTGTGGGTGAATGAAGAAAGTAGAAACTAAATCCATAAAAAAATTGAAGAATCAGAGGATAAGAAAAGTAAAATAGAAATGGTGATAAAATCGGGAGAAACTAGTGCATAGATTATTAAGCATAAAAGCCACCATCTAGTTTGAGTACTTGGTTTCATCGTAACTCGATTTGAATCACTTTTCTTTTTCCTTTGACTCTGAATTGAATTTATTGTTGTAGGTTAAATAGATGAAGGACGAAGATTCCAAACTGGGATTGAATTTTCGAACTTGTTTATTTCGTCTTCTTCTCTGACCTTCTCGCTCGTGGTCTTCTCTGAACTTGTTTATTAGTATATTATTACTAGATTATTACTAGATGTGTTTTTTTTATATCTTTAAATAAATGACTAAACATGAATAAAATTTAAATTTGAATAGGATCAAAATTGTATATTTATTTTAGAACATAAGTTAGATTTCCCCTTCTATATTTTTAAAATATTAGCATTATAATTATACATAATAATATATCATGAAATATCATTTATGTGAGTTGGAAAATGCTAAAGTAAAAATGTAAAAAACTTTTACTTTCTGTTCAAGAAAATATAAAACTTCTTAAATAGGCAAATGTACAAATTCAGATTCTATTTTGAGTCGGCTGAATTTACGAGTGTTTGCCTTTTTTTTTGTGTGTGATAATGATATTGTTTGTCTTAGTTGGAGAAGAAATTGCACTCATGTATCAAATATACGTGGCTATTGCCGAACTTGTAAAAGAAAACACTCCATTATGATTCCGATCACAGACGTGTGTTTTTCTTCTTCACATATTATTGATTGTTCATTATTTCAATAAGTTTAATAATGAATATATAACGAAAATGTTAATATATATTGTGTTTAACATTTTTTTATATAAAATGTTATCTCTCTTAAAATCTGTTTACATATTACAATGAGATTATAAGATATAAGTCACCGTCATACTTACACGACAATTTTTTTTTGACAAGTACACGACAATTTTATCCACGTCGCTTTTGCGGGAAAAAAAGGAAAAAGAGAACAATACTATATTTATCAGCTTTAGCTACAATGATAATTTTCTTCTTTTGTCGTTTTTTACACATTTTAATCGAGACAGGTGGAGGGGAGGGAGATGAGAGAATATTTGCTATTTTGCTAGTATCATTTTTGTTGTGAGAAGATAGAATAAAATTTCATATTTGGATCGATAACTTATATAGCAAAGATAGTCTACGCTAGTGCATCAAAATAGCTTTTGAAAATATAACTTATATAGCAAAGATAGTAGCGTACATCACGTGCTGTGTGGAGGATCTTCGTCCTAAAATTCTCCCTAGTTATATGGTAAAAATTTGAGATTATATAAAGATAAAAAAGTGAATTAGTTCTAAACTTTCCTTATCCTTGCTAACCAAGTATATATGTAATTAATGTCTTCCCCCCTTTTTTTGAACTACACATAGGCTCTTTTTTGCAACATAAAACCTTTACCCTTTGTTTAGATCAATGATTTAAAACTCGGACCGGTGGCCAATTCAGTGAAGGTACCGGGTCACTGGGTCAAGGGTCGGACCGAGGGGTCGACAGTTAAACCGCATGACCAAATCCGGGACCGCATGACTCGGACCCGGTCTCTATTTCGCAAATTTTCAAGACCTATATAATATAAATTTTGTACCTGTAAAACTTAATTTCCTAAAATTACATATCCTATCTAGAAAAGTCTAACAAAAATTCATCACAAATTGAATAATCCCACAATGCTATCAAATTACATATAATCCTAAATTAATTGAATTACCGTTTTTGAGATTATAAATTGCACATATGATATAATTGTTTGTACTAGATGTACCAAGCATTGTTACGATGCTTTTTCACAAAACAAAACAAAGAAAGAAATGGCGGCGTGTTGTGCTTTTAATTGAATGAATTGAGAGATAATCTATAAAAGAAAGATATATGCACTTAATTATCAGAAGCATCACTTGGCATAATTGGTTGGGCGATAGTTGATGATTGGCATGTGTTGGGTTCGATTCCCATCTTTGGTTTTTTTCGGAGGATTTAAAACAGATTTGTGTATACCTAATCTGAGTTGAGTTGACCGAGTTTCCACCGAGTTGATGATGTAAGCACCGGATCACTGCCCGGCCGAGCCGAGCCGGGTTTCAAAACACTGGTTTAGATGGAGTATTTCTAGGGGGCCGGGTAATGTAATTTCTGGGGGCAATTGAAATATTTTAGTTCAAAATTTTGAACTAAAATATTTCAAAATCCCCTCAAAAATATTTTAGTTGCAAGTGTTTGGTAATATTAGTTTATAGCAATTTTTCACTAACTTATAACATCTTTAGAATGCTACTTGAAGTAGCTTTTGAACTTATAACTTATAGCATTCTATTTTTTCTCTTATTTTTACCTGTATTATTATTTTGGTATAAACAGGGTATCCTCTACAGCAATTGCAGAGACTAATCCCTCGAGTCGGGCATGACCACAATGGGCGGCAAAGTTCTTCCTCAAGAGGTTTAACACTGTTACATGCCGGCCAAGACTGGATTCGAACCCAAGACCTTGGTTAAGTTGAAATAGACCCGAACCATCTCGTTCAAGTGCTTTTACATACCATATTGCAGGAGACTAATCGCTTTCACTGGGTTCAATTACATTATTTATATTATTTAAGGTTCTTTTATACAAACCAATGATATAATTATTCTTTGATAAAATTATGAGCCTTTTCCAATTATACCCTTTCGCCCTAGAACCTCCTATATCCACCACATTCCTCCTCCCTCCTCTTCCCTCCTCCGCCCTCTTCCGTGCTCCTCCGCCCTTAGCCGACATCAACTTACAAGAAAGTTCAAGCAGGAACACTCTTTGTCGCCAGTTGATATTACATAGGGGCAGTTGTCTACCGACGACAACTCTCGTCTACTTTTCATTTCACGGTACCATCTTCTCTCACAATCTTCGTTTCCCTCCCAGTCTTACTTCTAATTCCAAAATCTATTTCTCAACTGCATTCGATTTCTACTTCCAAACCCTAGGTCTCAGTCTCATTCGATGTGTTCAAATTTTGGGGCTCTATTTTGGGGCTTCTTGCAAAATTTTGGGGCTCTATTTTGGGGATTCTTTCAAACCTTTTCCCTTTCCTTTCATTCATTCACTTTGAAACATGCAAAATGTATTTAGGGCTCTATTTTGGGGCTTCTTGCAACTGTTGTAATAGTCAGTTTCTTAGGTTTTGCATTGATTTAGGGCATATTTGAATAAGTTTTGTTTTTTAGTTTTTAAAAACAATTTTGTAAATCAGTTTTTCAGAAAGAAAAAAAAACTTGTTTGGTAATCCAATTTTAAAATTTGTTTTAAAGATGAGAAAACTAAAAAATTGTTTCGTATAATTGTTTTCAAATTATGTTTTAAAAATTAAAAAGCTTAAAACTTGCAAGTTTTTCCTAATTAATCTTTTTTGACATGTTTTCTTTTAATTTGAATGGTTAGGTATATTTTTAGTTCCTATAAAGTTTTAAAATGTCAACTCATTTATACCCTTCAAATTTTTAAATGATTTTTGTTTAACAAACATGTCGGCATCTATTAACTCAAATGGATGGAATGTCTAAAAAGGAGTTTATGTGTAACAAATTTGAAATCATAGAGGACCAAACTGGAGAAAAAAAACTGAAAGGCGCAAAGTGAACTTTTAAAATAGCAAAGGACAAAAATGCATTTTATCCTAAAAAATATATAAAACCGTCTTTTTTGGGTATGCAGGGAGAGAGTGGGGAGAACGAGGTGGAGAGAGGATGAGGAGGAGAACGGGGTGATATAAGACGTCTTACAAGCACTGAACCTCAAAATCCTTACAAGCAATGAGCCTCAAAGTCGTTGCAAGCACTGAACCTCAAAATACTTACAAGCAACACCTTTCACCAATAGATTGATATAGGGCCTTAAGCTTCCATGGAGGTTAGGGCACCAAACGTAAAACTAAAATTAGGAATTCAAAAGAGAGATAAAAATGACTCTGAAAAGTGTATTTAGTCTCAGAGAGAACGAAAAACGTAAATCCCTAAACAACTTTTATGATAAAAGCCCGTTTAACAAACTAATATTCAGCCCAAAACCCGTTTTACACTATACTTCTTCGGTATATCGCAGTTTTGACCTTCAAGACTTAAAAATTGGGTTTCAAGCTCAACATAAGAATTTTGCTCCCTTCCTTAACTTTCTAATGCATGCTTGCACGCCTCAATCGGATAACGACAGCCAAAGTTATGGCCTGCAGAGTAGACATGGGTCAATATGCAATAAAAACAAGAATTAATCAAGAATTTGCTATAATGCTCAAATAAGACTCAAAGTCTAGAAACATGCTAAGACTTAATTTTAGGCACATAACACAATCAAAAACACCAAGTGAAAATATATAAAGAGTGAATTAAAATGCACTAATCAAATTCCCCCACACTTAAGCTTTTGCATTACGGGCAAAACATATAAAACAAGACACAAAAAAAATACATGAATTTCCAATGAACCCAAAGAATGCAAAGTCATAAGAGAGACATTTTTCCTAGGCTTCAAAGAGAATGGCAATCAAATATAGCACTTAATTACAACCAAAGAAAACAAGAGGATAGAGCACCAAAGAGTGAATCATAAATGATGAGTTCTCACAGGATATGTATAAGTAATGTGGTAGCTCAATCATTCAAGGGTCTAGGCATGTGATTACTCTTATATATATATATATATATATATATATATATATATATATACATACATACTAGTATGAATGACCCGTGCCAACACGGGTCGACATTCATTTGTAACTTAAAAATTGACAATTTTTTTAGGAATTAAAAAAACACAAAATGTATATTTAAGTGCATTGTGTGTCATAATAAAAAAAATTATCTAAAATTAAGCTACTATTTTCTATAATTATTTTAGCAAAATATATTATTAACATATACTTATCAAGATGTCATACAAATTAGTCTATCAAATTATTTTTGGAAAAAAATATAAGTATATATACACATTTTTTAATATCGTCTTCTCGAATTGTGTTAATTAATTTTTGAGGGAAAGCCCGACGTGGAAAGCAAAAATAATAAAGTAAGAGATAAAAATTGAATTTTTACAGCGAGAGAGGTTATTATATTGTTCGGCATGGACAAATTCAGAAGGGTTGTACACTATTTGTTATTTTTGAAAGAATGAGTGTATTGTAACATTGTAAAAATAAATATCCATCACAAAATTTCTAAAAAAGTGCTTACACTATCATTTATTTTTTGTTTGGATTAAATTATATCTCACACACTTTTAGTAGTTGTATTAAATTATATAATTTAAAATTCCATTGCCATTCGGTTCAATGCTATATTCCTTCAACTTGTTACTTTTTTTTAAAAAAAAAATTCTCTGGATTTCAAGATTCAAAATTACACATTGAATCAATTGGCATCATCATTCGCAACACACTCTCCATAGGAAGCTTTTTGCGCTACTAAATAAAAGCCCCCAAAAAAATTAGTCGGTCTTAGGAATTAATTACAGAAAAATAAACATTACTCTTTAAATTTATTAGAAATTAACATACAACCTTTGTAAAAATACCACTATTTCTTTTTGCTAAAAAGTCTCAAGCAATTGAATTGATCATATATTGTTAACAAACCAAAAATAAAATAAAATAAAATAAAAAGCATATTAACAACCGGTTGCCCTGCAAAAGATTGTTAGGTTGATGGCAAGCAAATATTGTTATAATGCCTCTGTGACTAAGCACAACAATTAAGCCATTAGATTATTAGATTAATTAAAGAAAAATACTTTCAGACTACTTTTTCATGCATTCAAAATTACTATACGATAGTATTGAAGTCATATATAGAATACTCATAAAGAAATCCGTAAATACTGAAGAGACGAAGATCATTATTCATCACCCAGTTTCAAAACTATATGTCTTCTTTTAAAAATCTGGTTTTTGACATTCCTGACGGCATGGCGCATAGATAATAAGAAAAGCAAAAGGAAATTCCGGATAGCTAACTACTAAAACTAAGACAGGGATAATATATATAATTCTAATAAGATATACAATTTAAGAAATAATATATTATAATATTATTACATCAAAATATCATGAAGAACTGAAGAGAAGGACTAATAAAAAATATCAAATGACACTTTTTTGTGCTATCAACTTCTACAAAATGCACACACTGGACTTTCTTGATTCTTCAAGCAGCATCTGAATTTATTGATTCTTCAAGCATCAAATTGATCCATCCAATGACTTTTAAATCATTAATAAAAATCTTCATACCTACATGTAAGACCATCAAATTTATTGACTATGGCATAGATTCTAACATTCAAGCAAATAACACTTTTTAACTAAAGAAAATAAAACACTAATGCTTCATGGTTCAAAGTCCAACCTGTTAAAGAGTGATTTCATTTAAAGAATATGAGCAGACTTATGCTGCCCATGCAGATAGCTCAATAAACTTCAATGTAAGAGCCACACACCAAAAATATTTCAATTCTACTTGAAGTAAGAAATATTTATTAGAAATTTATAAAGTCTAATGTGGTAAATATTGATATTATTAAAAATAATCATATTTGATTCAGAAACTCACGGTAGGAAAAAGTAACCAAATGGTTAATGGGAAAAAAATCAAATGTTGCATCTGTGGAAGAGAGAAAAACCAATTAGCTTCACCAATTTACATAAATTTGCCCTTAAGAATGAAGCCTTCAATGAGAAGGTTAAGTTTAAGCAAAAAGTAACTTTAATGGAATAACATTGAGTGGCATCCAGAACACATTCATCAATGTCAACACAGTTAGCTACAATAAATGGAATAGTAAAAATTCAAAGATGGTAAAACAATGTTTGACTGAATGTCTTTCATAAAAAAATTCTAAAAACTATATACTAATTTCCTGCACATACTAATGAAATGAACAACATTTCTATGCATGTTTTGTACTCTTCTAATTTAAATAAAACTCTAGCATTTGTTTACAAACTATAGAAAAGATACCCCAACCAAAAAACAGGGGCAAAGGAAGCCATTTACTTGGTTGTACACCATCTTTGGAGGAAAAAAGTTAGCAAAAGTAGAGGTACATGCATACTCAAGGCTGCGGGTTTTGATCCAAAAGATAGAAAACCTTTGCCATCATTCTCTGTCGTTTTCCATCAATGTTTTTGTTTCTCCTAGACAATATTAGAAAACTGATTTAGAAACTCTCGTTAACGGGATCAATCAAAATAATTGTATACTGAGAATCAGAATAAATGAAATCAAATCAAACAATTGTCTTGTCAGTTAAGAGTGATCAAAAATTTAGATAAGCTACTGGGGTTTCATTTTAATTACACACTACCTTGATAAACAGGAAGATGACGGTGTTTTTGATGAGTTTCATAGCTAATAATTAACAAATTAACGTGGATGAACCCACAATATGCAACAGGGCCTGCTTAAATTGTTTGTTCCGTTTTCATAGTTGTAAAGCATTAGAGAATGGTTCAACATTATGAATGACTTGTATCTGCATCTACCAGGAAGACAATAAATAGTATAAACAAATATTCATCAGAAATTACCAAATTGAATCCAAGAAATATAGAGGAATTAGTTGAAGAAGGATGCTGAAAATTAAAAGAAGTGAAGCTAATCATAGTCTAGCAAAATATGTGAAATCTCTAAGAAAAAGCGAACAAAGAAGAGCTAATGCATTTGAATATATTACCATCTGCATTCACTTCTTCTGTCTTATATAAATCTTTGTAGCTTTTCATTATGCAGTTAAAATTCTAGATAAGCACAACATACGGATTAGTATAGATCCTGAACAAAGAAGAGCTAATGCATTTGAATATGAATTGGGGTTTCTAAACCTTGCATTAAGATACTTAATATTTGCTTATTTTATGAACAAAGATTAGATAGTATAAAGAACTCTAAGACCACTAATAAAGCCACTAAATCATTTGAGTAATTTTATATTAATAACAGCTTACATAAATCCATGTAGCATTTGATTTATTACTTCATATTATATAGCCTTAAAGGAATTCATCCATAAAAGCATTAGCAGATTCACAATAACAAAATGATCCCAAACCTGAAGAAACTGAGCCTGTCGCCGCTCCCCATCCAAAAAATCTGAATATCTGAATATCTGAATAGCATACAAATTAGAATATGGTTAACAAACCCAATAGCATACAAATTAGGATACGGTTGAATTCTAAAATTGCATGTACAGGGTCAAAGGTTTGAAGCCATACAAATGTAGGGTATGCTGAAACAATGTAATCTCAAAGGTGAAAATGGCAAATGAAGAAAAGAATGGTTCCATGAATACACACTTAAATCAGTAGTAATCTCATAAAAATGAAATTAACTTTTTTCGATAAATACCTCAACTCCAAAAGACACATAACTCCAAGCCATCAAAATACCTCATATGTGAAGCAGAAAAAATGCCTAAATCCATAATAGAAACCCCAACAATGCTAGGTAAGGATAATGTAAATGCCCTAAAAGTTTGTAACAAAAGAAGACGGTACATGTAAAATGGGAAAAAGTAATTTCATTAAGGTTTTGAAACTGGAGCCTGCACCATGAAGCCTCAACATTTGGGTTTTGCTTCTGATATATGCTCCATAAAGAGAACGAAACCCTAGGTTTATCAGCCACCAGAGTCGGCGATTATAAGAAAATTGTGACTTGCAAAGAGATACCTTCGGTGATTGGCGGTTTAGCATCCATTTTGGCTTCAGCGGCGACAGCTCCGTCGAACTGACTATCAGCCTTGGATTGCATATTTCTTTGGAATTCTCGGTAGGCAACGTCAGTTTCTCCAAGGTGGCAGCACCACTGTCGACCTAGAAATAAATTAGTAAGCATCGGAGAGGAAAATTGAAGAAAGACGATGAAGAGAGAGAGAGAGAAGAAGGAAGCGTTATGGAGAACCAAGCGTTACAGGATCAGTCGTAAAATAATTGCATTTTTTGCGTTTTTCATTTTTTGTCATGAATTTTAATTTTCTGAATTTCATTCTAAGTTTGGAATGTTTGACAATGAAGATCTGGAATTAACACATTAATCAGGGATCCACTATTTTAGGCATCCAAATATTTATTATTCGTAACTGGTCTTTTTTTTGGTCAAAAAAAATATTTATTATTTGTAATTGAATTAAATTTTTTGTCTGATATTATTGTCATAATTACAGCAGGTTACAACTTGCTAGGATCATATGTCAGCCGAAATTTTATCAAAGCTCATCCGTTCGTCCAAATGTGAGCCGCAATCTAATTAAATGGTGGTCGTTGATCGAGATGACATGTGCCTGTGGAAGAAATCCAAGTAACAGATGCCGTTGGATTAAACTGTCTTCACGATGTGGAGTCTACGTGTGCAACGTTGGCTGACGTGGACTTTTAGGAAATCATAGGTGTTTTTTAGTGGCATTATCTACGTGGACAATTGGTGGACACATTTACGGTTATGTATAATAAATACTAGTATGTATCACCCGTGTCAGCACGGGTATACATTTCCTTTTAACTTAAATTTTCAAATTGTTGTTTGGGATTAAAAAAGAGCCAGTTGAATGTTTACGTATATTATGTCAAAAAAATTGAATACTTTGGACACCTTAGAAAATAAACCCACCATAACAAATTTTAGTAGGACACGTTTATTAGATTAGATCGTATACTAAAAAATATTATAGTTAAACTAAAAAATCATAGTTTAATATTTTAATATCAAATTTTGTCCTCCTTTTATTTATTGATATTCAAAAAACAAAATTAAGAATAAAAGATAATAGTTAACACATTTTTATTTTTTATTAATATTTTTAATTAAAAAACACATATATTGTACTCGGACAGCGGAATGGTCCCCGTCCCCATCCTCATCCCAGAGTTGACAGTGGGGGAATTATCTCTCTCGTCCCCGTCTCCACATGGAAAAATTCCCCATTCACGCTCCACTGTGGGCAGTCCCCGTCGAGATTCCCACGTACAGGTAGAAAGCACTCGTTTAGTCGAGTGTGAGGCTGTGAGGGAAGGATGAAACAATACATCCATCCATAAATATACATAACAAAGATCCTTTGGTCACTCTAAGATCTTCCTCATGATCTTCATCAAACTTCCACCTTGAGTAACACCAAGCTTTGCTATCTCCGAACCTTCATCGCAGAGAAAGAGAGTCAGTAAGTTGGAAAAAAGTAGATTAAAAAATACTTTATTACCAGATATTGGGATGTTTATTATTACTTATTTAAAAAACAAATCGTTATATTAAAATATTATGTTTTAATTAAAAATTTCATGTGGCACTCAAACATGGGATGCCACGTCATTTAATTTAGTACCACTTCAACCATTAGTTTGACCAATTTCGGCTGGGGAGTATACCTGTATACAATATAAACGTAAGAACAACTATATCCTTAATTTCTCACTATGGAGGTTGACTATATTGTAGGCACAGTCTTCAATCTATTTATTGAAATGTGATGATTGCAAAATTGATAAACTTAGGAAGTACTCCAAAACAATGTTATGATTTCAAAAGCTGAATCTTTTTAGCCATAAAGATACTGCACTGCCAAAATTCCTCTAAAGCTTTATGATCACAGAAGCCGAAGGAGAAAAAAACCATTTGAACATGATTGAAGAAAATTTTAAAAACTTCAAAGAATAATAATATTACCAAGCAAAAGCAAAGAAAACCCACTTAGTTTGACATGATAAAAATACAAACTTTACAACAGAAGAAATAGAATCAAAAACAAATCATGGTAAGGTGCTGAAGAAATTGTGGTGGTTTAGAACGTCGGTGTCTTTTGGCGGTGGAAGTGGCGAATATCGTTCTTCATCCTTCACACAGTATCGTGGCAAACTTTGTTATGATGCTAACGAAGGAAATTCTTCAGAAATTTAGGGAAAAACGAAACCCTAACGAAGGAAGTTAGAAGGAGTGATAGTCCATGGAGAGAGAGAAATGCAGTGCTCTGTTTCTTCTTATTTTCTTCTTTCGTTGCTTTGCGTTTTGAGTTGATCAAGATGAAAGAAGAGATGAAGGACAAATTTTTGTAGTTCATCAAAAAAAGATTGAAATTTTGTGATAAAAATTGAGAGAAAAAGAAGGAAGAGGAATGTGCGAATGAAAGATGAAGAGAGATTGTCGAGAGAGAGATTGGATCCACAAAATTAGCATTGTATTCATTACTCGATCCACAAAATTAGCATGGCATTCATTACTTGTTTTTGTTTTTTTGAAACGGTCAGCTGCAATCAATGTTATTAAAACCGACCCAGTGATCGACCCGAGCAGGGCACTGGGTCACTAGGTCAATGGTCGAACCGAGGGGTCACTAATTGACCCGCATGACCCGATATCAATAAATTTGGTATTAAATTAATATGAGAATTAGAAAATGTAAGATATTATAAGTCAATATTTTTAAATTTAATTTAATTTTGAATTAAAAACAAATTTGAAAATCAATAAAATTACTCATATTTAATAACATTCTAGTTAATAAATATATAGAATCTAAAATCTATTGAAAGTGATACAAAATATTAGATGATATATAAATGTAATATATAAGTATTAAAATACATATAAATAAATATAATTAGTAGGTAATAGGTTTTGCTAGAAATAAAAGAAAAAAAGGGTATATATTCTATAATACGTTTTAGTTACAACAAAACGTGGTTGCTCAAATGGTTAGAATTGGAAGGTGCGGGTGTGAGGAAGGGGGTTCGATCCCCTGATTCTTCTTTTTGGAGATATATTTCGAAATTAATTTTCAATAAAAGCTGAGGTGGATGCCACGTATTTATTTG
The DNA here is from genome assembly GCA_963573325.1 of Astragalus glycyphyllos. Taxonomy (NCBI): domain Eukaryota; kingdom Viridiplantae; phylum Streptophyta; class Magnoliopsida; order Fabales; family Fabaceae; genus Astragalus; species Astragalus glycyphyllos. Next base: position 80,479,236 of record OY754311.1, read on the forward strand.
GAGATGTGTGTGGCTTTTTTTGATTGGTCCTAGTTGTAACAAACTCATGATTTATATTAGTTATGATATATATATATATATATTAGTTATGATATATATATATATATATATATATATATATATATATATATATTTAGACACAGACACACACACTAAGAAGAACATCAATGAGAGTTAGCACTACCATATGGTTGACGAACTTCAAACATCCGCACTTAAGAATACATGCACATAAGATCAAAATGTCTTTGCAAGGGTTGTAATGAGGCCAATGTCAAGGTGGTATAACCCTAAGGGGAAAATAGACTAAAAAGAATCAAAGAGGATAAATAATCAATTAAAATCAATTGTAAAGTGAGCAGATGGTCCAACTTCAACAAGGTATGATGAATATCTCTATTTTGATATTCTTCTTCACATAATTGTCTCCACACAACTTTCACTCTTCTTAAAAAAAAAGTAAAAAGATATAACTTTCCATTTTTTTCCTTTTCTTTATGACTTTTTTTTCTTTCTTACTCTTTTTTATTCTTTTTGGAGAATATTTTTCGATACAAATGTGCTTGCCAAACTAGCCATTGAGAACCCAATAACTAACTCAAGTGAGAACCACAATTGCAACAATTTGGACACCCTTACACTTATGGATTCGACAATTTTCAATATAAAGCTAATTCACCCTGTAAGATTGGGTAATAACATTGTTTTTCACTTTTGGGCTTGTAATGAACTATAAAATAAAGAAATGGGATAAATGACTCAAAGGGACTTATACGAAGGGATAAATTCATGGTGGACTTATTTGGCTAGTAGCTAAGAAAATAACAAAATTGTCTAGATCATTTCAAATATGCATGTGAACAAGTGTTTCAACAAGAATCGAGTCAAGTTATAGAGTAACTAACAAGCATGAGTGAGTCACCCACAAGAACAGAGAGAATGGCAAAAGATTAGTCCATCCATTATAAGGCTAAATTCTCACTAAGCAATCTCAAAAAAAAAATCTCACTAAGGACAATGACTATCACAAATGATGCAAAATTTAGTGCTCATATCCAACTTATTATACCAAGAGCAACAAGAAATCAATCAAGTCATGTCAAAACACCTATGGTCCTAGAATAGTAAAATCACTCTCAACATACGCAAACTAAAAAGTAATGGAAAAACATGCAAAAGTAACAATTTGTTTTCTTTTTTATTGTTAAAAATTAAAAACATAAGTACTAAAACACACGCCTGACACTTAAATCACGCAATGTCCTCAATGTAAGAAACAAGTATAACTTAAGAATAAGGAAAGAAAACTCCATCTTGAAGGTGGACAACTTGAAGCTTGTGTCTGGTTGGTATTTGCGAAAGAAGTCTCTTTTATGGTTACTGCACACATGTTTGGTCACCTTCTTCTTCTTCCACACATCCAAAATTAAGGGACTAAGTTGTAGCTGTGTGTGCCATACTTTCTCGCTAGGAAGGTCCACCAAGGTCCATTTGATACATTTCCTATGTTCCCTTAGAATTGGAGGCAGCTTTTCCTATTCAGATTTAAGGTTAGTTGAAATAGTCATAGAAAAAATTTCTCTTCCCTCTAAATACGCATATTTCAAATTTTCAGGAAGTCGTTTTAGATCTACAACATGAGGTTGCTCAATGGTAACAGCAGCGACATCCACAACATTAGCTATGGAAATTGTATCAGCCTACAAAGTATTCTCAATCTCAGCGCAAACAGAAGGATTATTAAGATATGTATAATCAACTAAACCATCAAAAAATACCATTTTACAAAGTGAATGCTCTTCCATGGGGTGTTTTTTAGCATCAAAGATGCCAACTTTTTCACTAGTGTCATCAATTTTTGCAACTTTGTTATTTTTCGCAAGTCTAAACCCTCTGGGTTTCAACAAGAGTAATTGCACTGACAATGGGAGTATCTGGGATATTAGGATTCACTACTTACTGGGCATGCAGTTGGTTTGATCTCGGGACCTGTATCTGATTAACTATAGAGGTTAACTGTCTAAATATTGTCTCCAATTTCTTAAGTGTGAAATTTGTTCTTTGTTGGAATTGGAGATTTTGAATAGCCATCTACCTCACAATGCCTTCTAGTGAAGGTTCATATCTAGCAACCATGTTATGAGTACCTGAATAAAAAGAAGGAGAATCATTGAACATAAGGAAAATCAGGAAAATATCAAAAAAAATGGAACAAATACGAAAATTCAACATATGTCCTAATGCTAAAATTAAGATAGAAAATCAAAAACAAATCAATTCTAATCTAAAAATTATAAAAACACCACTAAAAATCTAATAAAATCAAAAGATATATATGCGATTTTTTTGGATATTTTTTGAGAATACGAAAAATTAACAAAAATTAAAACGAAAATCTAAAAGTAGGAATTACGGATTTTGCGGCTTCATGTCCCCAAAGGGAGTCCTACTCCTTCCTTTTTTTTATTATCTGACCAATTTTCAGTGCAATCTGACCAGATCACCCGAAAACTGATTTTTTTCCACCTAATCTGAGACAAACTGAACGAAGCTAAAATCAGTAGAACCTGCGAAGAAACAAAACTAAAAAACAAAGGTGAGTGGTTAGTGGAGTTCTTAATTTGGCAATTCCTAGTTAAAGGTCCCCGGCAACGACGCTAATTTGATCAGCACGCATACGCGGGTCAAAATAGTTAGAAAGATATAGAATGTAATACAAGGTACTTAACCTTGTCGTCTCACAAGGACGTCTGAATTAAATTTTACCAGAATGGAGAACGTGAAGATAACAATAAAAGAGGGTTTTTTTAGGAAAAGAGTTTAATGTTTAACAAAGAAAATCAATTAAAGAGAGACAATCAATCCATTGGTTTCGGGTGTGTTTCTTGGATTTATCATCAGTTCTAAAATAAAGATTCATGCAAGGTTTGAATTCTATTAATCCTATAAACTAGCTCAGTGGTAAGAGCTAGCCTTGTATCCTTAAGGTGCTGAGTTCGAATACCTTTGGGGACAGTTGTAAAATGACAGTTAGTGTCACTTTGATTAATAAAATTTTCCCCGTCCCCAATTTAAAAAAAAAAGTGTCATAGACTCTATCAATTCCTCTCCAAATAAAATAAACAAGCAAAAAATTAGGTTTAATAATGAAAGTTGAAAAACAGAATCATGAGTAAGTGAGTAAGCAAAACTGAAACATAAAACGAATCACATAAGCAAATCACAGAGTTGGAGTAATTAAGCAAAAGACAAACCGAATTTTTTGCAAGAATTGTGGAGATGAAATTGATAGAGAAATAATTAAAACCATAAAAGCGAAATAAACATTAAGCATTGAACCTCAAAATCCTTACGAGCAGCACCCTTCACTAATAGATTGATCTAGGGCCTTACGCTTCCATGGAGGTTTGGACACCGGACGTAAAACTGAAATTAGGATTGCGTAAGAGAGGTAGAAACGACTCTGAAAATTTTATTTAGTCTCAGAGAGAACGAAAAACCTAAATCCTTACACGGGTTCTATGATAAAGCCTGTTAACAAACTAATATTCCGCCCAAAACCCGTTTTATAATACACTTCTTCAGTAGTTCACAGTTTTGACCTTCAAGCCTTCAGAATTGGTTTTCAAGCTCAACCTAAGAATTTTAGCTCTCTTCCTTAAATTTTTAACGCATTCTTGCACGCCTCAATTGGATAACGACTGCCAAAGTTATGGTCTGCAAAGTAGACATGAGTTAATATGGAATAAAAACTAGAATAAATAAAAAAATTGCTATACTGCTCAAATAAGACCCAAAGTCTACAAACGTGCTAAGACTTAAATATTAGGAAGAGAACACAATTAAAAACACCAATTGAACAACTATAAAGAGTGCATTAAAATGCACTGATCAGCCGACAATAATATCCGGAATGTTACCTTTTAGACATTTCGAAGATATACTTTAAGATATACTTGTATGGAATTTTGCCGCGGTTTATTATTTGAGGCGGTTTATAACCGCTTCGAAATTATTTCCAAAGCCATTATCTTTGGCTTTCTGCGACGGTTTTGGGGATGTTTGTAGCGGTTCAGAACTGCCACTAAACATTATATTCAGAACTGCCACTCAAATAAATTATTCATAACAAGATTTTCTCATCTATATCTATATACTATACATTTGAGAATAATCTCATTAAACCATCTAACACATGTCACTCAATTAGAATTTTGACAATTAATGTGTTAACCAAATTATTTATATTTAAAAAATTGCATAAAAATATTAGTTGTGATTATTTGAACAAATAATTTAAAATGTTGTTTTAATTTGTAACTTCCCAAAATAATAATGCGAATTAATGCAAAAAAAAACGTTTTATTTGTATTTGTAACCTATCAATAAACTATGGCTATAAATATCCAAGGTTGGGTGATGGGTTGAGCCACTTTCAACACCACAACTTCATCTTCACTAGCCATCATCTTTTCATCACCGTTCGTGTGCAGCCATCATTGTTCAACACCACAACATCATCTTTCACTAACCATCACCTTTTCATCACCTTTTCATACATGTTCAATTCAATATTCTTGGATAGTTATTCGTGATCATTTATAATTTTCTATTGGAAGGAGGTCAAAACATTTGCAAGAATAATATCCAAGGTTGCACGTCAAAACAGTTGTATGTGGAATATCCAATATCTAAGGTTGGGTGATTGGTTGAGCCACTCTCCACACCACAACTTCATCTTCACTAAGTATCATCCTTACATCACCGTTCGTTTAAATTTTTCTTAGATAGTTATTCGTCACCAGTTGGAATTTGGTTTTCCATATTATGTACATGTTTACATGTTTATAAATATGGTTATCCATCTTGTGTATATTTTGTTCAAGTTTTTTCATTCAATTACTTTTTTGTGTTATTTAGCTTTGTACCGACATGGGTGACTTCTAAACATGGGCAAAATGGAATAGTAACTCAGTAGTGCATATTTTACATGTTTTCAAATAGGTTTTCCAGATTATGTATACCTGCCCGTGCAATATGATTTTCATATTCTAAAATTTGTCTTACCATACCTTTTAAATTATGTTTCGTAAAATATTAAAGTAAATGCCAAAGAATAAACCAATAAAACGTTATGTTTTGTTACCATACTTTTTTTTATTAAAATAACCGCCCATCATGTAATTACAAGTAAACGTTACAAAATAACATCTTTGTGATAAAGTTGTTTATTATATTTATTATAATGTTTCAAAATAGTGTGAGTAAATATTGAATTAATCAAGCGTTACAAAATATACAAAATGATATTGACTGCAATTTAACGCTACTAATTGGTATTAATTGTCCGTTTTATTGCATTTTCATTATTATAAATAAAAATGTTACAATTTATAGCCATATTTTAATATTTTGTAACGCTTTACAAAATATCTTATCTTTCATTTTAAATATTAATTATATTTCAACCCAAAATGCACGGGTTACAATATTAATTATTAAAAAGTTCATCATGTCATTTAAGTAACGTTATAAAACGTTACGTTAATCAAATTAGTAACTATATTATAGCTAATATTCTAGCTGAATATTAAGTATTAAAAAGTTTATAATATTAATTATTAAAACGTATATATACAGTTATAATATTAATTATTATATTCAAATTTGGTGATATAACTTTCCCTTCAAATTTTATCATAAGTCCCATAATTCACCGTTATAATAAAGTTAAACGTGATATAATAAACTGTTCAAATTTTTTGTGGGTTCCATTTGATATATATGTTACATTTAGTTTATTATAATAGTTAATTATATCACATGTAACGGTTAATTTATTATAATAATCAATTAGTAACGGTTAATTTATTATAATTAGCAAATGCAACATAAATTAGTAACGGTTAATTTATTATAAGTATCAATTTAAAAGGACAATTTGATTATTATAGTTTACGTTATTATATATACTTAATTATACCAGATCCTATGAATTTACGTTATTATAATAATTAATTAATAATTAATTATACAAAATGTAACGTTATTATATCAAATAATTATACAAAATGTAACGTTTATAATAATTAATTATACAAAAAAAATGAATTGTCGTTATTATACTAATTAATTATGCAAAATGTAACGTGACAAATATTGTCATGTAACCTTTTTATTTCATGAGTTTTAAATACAATGTTTTTTAAAATTGCAGCTTTCATTTAATTAGCAAATTTTGAATTTTTTTCAATTTTCCTTCTTATGAAGAGACACACCCATCTATAAATAGGATGACTACAACCAACTTTTTCTCCACTTCCAACATTCTTCATAGCCAAGTAGAAACACTCCTCTATATCCAAAACTCTACTGATTATCATTCCTATCCCCTTTTATAAAATGCCTCCAAAGTATGACATGATATCTGACATCAATGCCAGAAATGGCAAATGCAACCTACTCGTGGGCATCACAAGGAATTGGATAAAGAGGTACTCCATATCATCTTAGATTATTCCATAGACATTGGAATTAAAAAAATCGTTATTTTAAAAAACACAAAATATTTTCTAATAATATTTAAATTTCAATGGATTATTTCACGAGGTTGTGTTTGTTATTTGTTGCAATATAGAGTGTTATTGGTGAGGATCAATGGTGGTACGCTGCATGTCGCTGCAACAAAAAGGTGTATCTAAACTCAAACATGTATTTTTGTGAAAAGTGCAATCGTCATGCATGTTGTCAATGTTATTCAGAGGTAAATTTCCCCACAACTAACTCATACAAACTCTTTTACCTTTGCTTACCATTATGACCGAAATTTGATATGAAATTAATATTTTTAAAATCAAATACGTTACAAAACAAATGAGTCTGGTATTAGTCCCACAACTATGTTATTTTGGCAATAGATGATCAATGATAATAATAATGTTTTGTAGTATGTTTTTATTTTTTTTGGGTGAATTTTAATAAGTAATTATATATATCAACTTTTGTGAAAGAAAAAGGATATATGTCAACTTATCCTAGGAAAAGGAAAATTATAATAATACGGATTATTATAATCTTTAAAAAAATTATTTATGTAACTTAAATTGCAATTACTTTTTTATTGTTTTTTATAGCATGTAACATTTTTGTCGAGCTATCGTTGTTTACATTTCACACAGATACCGTTTACAGTTACGTGTTATTGACAACATTGGGTCCGCTATCAAAAAATCAATCAATTCACCGATTTTCAAACCCTAAAAACTTCCCCCAATCCCCGTATTTGAAATGAGTAATCCATTTGTATTTGCAAAGAAAAATACCTAGAATTGCAAATGAAATGGCTCACCACGAATAGATCACTTCTTGCTCAACCACCAAAGCACCTATTGTGGGGCGTGTCAGTCGAACAAAATTGAGGCTTCATGCCGATGTTACTGAGCGAACTCTTCACAAGAGAAAACACAGGGGGAGACCTACGTGGCTACACGTTCTAGGTATTTTTCTTTAGCGGTGGCTATCCATTTTGTATGTTTTTTTTTATGTATTCCGTCAAAACAACAGGAGACCACAGATCCGTAAAAAAAGTTAATTTGAAGAGACCACCATTTTGTTTTAGCCAATTTTTATATTTGTTCCCAATTTTGATTTTATCTTTTTGACAAGAGTTTAATTTCTATACACATATTTTGTATAGGTTTTTACCACCACCATCAATCACAATACATGGAGTGATTGGTTACTAATTGACTAATTGATGGTTACCAATTGTCTAATTTCTTTTTGATGATGCGTGGGCATCTAATTCATAGATAGTGTAAAAAAACTATACACATATGGTGTATATAAATTAGGGAATGTGTATTATCAAATTTTGAATTTTCTACCAATCCCTGTGTGGTTTTTTAGTTCGAATTTGGAATTTTTATTATAGTTATTTATATTTTTCCGACGGAAAATTAAAGGTGAACAAATTTTTTTGTAGTAGGCACAAGGCTCAATAGTTAAAGAATAAAACACTTAACTCTACATTTGCATTAATAGTTGACCAGTTTCTTTTGTATGTTTCTTTCTATTTTCTTTATTTTTTTGATTTTAACTCAAGTTTAATTACCGGATATGGAAAATATGGGGTTTCATCAGGGGGTGCCTTTTATCATACTTACCACTTGCTGAGAGGTATAAATAGGCAAATGAACAAATAAAATTTTGAAATACAGCCTTGACATTTTTATGTTTGGCGTTGTTATCTATTCATTTTTGAGTTAAACTTTCAATTTCATGTAATATTATTCATCTTTCTCTTTAAAGAGAGTATGAAACAAGAAAATATACTTGAATAATGATTAGAATGTAGGCATAATTAGAGGTGGCAATTTATACCTATTAGTGGGATCTCTACGGGGACTGTTCCATTAGGAGTCCTACGGGTGGGAGATTTTTCCCATGGGTACGAGGACGCGGGAGAAAACCCCCACACAATCATTTTGGCATTGGGGACATGGACCATATCCCTGACCTGATTATATTACACATATATTTTATATTATAAGTAATTGATTTTTTAGTCTTTCTAAATGTATTTTTAATTAAAAAATTAATAAAATATTGAACTGTGCTAATTTAATATTTTCGTACTTTAAACTTTTTAAATATTAAAATATCAAAGTAGGAGTAACTTTTATATTTTCTATATTGGAATGTGAAACGTTTAATTTTTTTAGTCTTACTTTTATACTGTTTCCCATTTTATTGTATTTCAAACCATATTTTTGCTAATTTTTAATAAGTTTAAGACATCTCCGCAGGGACCGTGAGAATCTATAGGGAAGAGGATGAGGGAGGAACCCCCCCAGATGAGGATGGGGGACAATTTGAGAGGCGATGTTGGGGAGGGGGTGTGACATTCGTGGCTGAAGGGGGCGGGGAGTGATCGCCGGTGCCCAAAAAGGTTGCATGGCAAAGAGCGGCTCCTGGCAGCTTCAAAGCGAAGAGGCGCGTGAATGAACCAAATACGCACCAAAATGAGAATGATCCTGAGGCTGTGCAGGTATGAGACTGTTCAGTTGAAGGAAGCCTTAAAAGAATTAATTTGGACTACCTATAACAACAAGATGCTTATTTTTTTCGAGAGTCATTCCCATAAGAACTCTATAGTTAAGCGTGCAAAATGAATCTTATATTGAAGAATATTAATTTTACTTATTAATTAAACTGTGGACAATATTGAATTATTTTCTGTTTGTTTTTGTCTTTTCATGCAAACACAAACATAACAATTTAAATATTAATAGTTTTAGGAAAATCATTATTTTTTTATTAATTACTAAGGTAACTATTAGATTTCTTTGACTATGAAAATATAATTTATTTGATATATATTTTATATAAATATTCTTATTATAGATATATATTTTATTATAAGTAATTGTTTTTTAGTCTTTTTATATATGTTTTTGATTAAAAATATTAATAAATATTTAATTTGTGCGAATTTTATATTTTTATTCTTACTTTTATACTTTTTAAATATTAAAGTATCAAAGCAAGAATTTTTTTCTCTTTTGTAACAAAAAATAATATCAAAATAGGAGTAACTTTTATGTTTTCGATATTAAAATGTGAAACTATTAATTTTTTTAGTCTTACTTTTATTTTTTTCCATTTGATCATATTTCAATTCATATTTTTGTTATTTTTTAATTAATTTATGGCATTTCCACAACGACCGTGTCGATCTGTAGGGAAGGGGATGAGGAAGAACTTCCCCCAGATAAGGATTAGGGATGGGGATGGGAGACAGTTTGGGTGGCGGGGACGGAGAGTAAGGGAGTATTCCCCGCCTCCGCTCCTCCAAATTGACATCTGGAGGAATAGTCGCAGAAATCCGAGTTTGGTTCATGTGAATCATTTTGAAATGCTACGTTGTAAAAAGTGATTGATTTTTATATTGAAGAATATTAATTGGACTTACTTAATTAATTAAACTATGGTCTATATTCAATTATTCTCTGTTTGTTTTTGTCTTTCTATGCTAACTCAAAAATAACAATTTAAATATTAATAGTTTTAGGATAATCGTTATTTTCTATTCATTACTAAGGTAACTATTAAATTTAATTGATTATGAAAATATAATTTACATTTATTTAAATCTAATAATTAATTTTACAATTTGCCTAAGCTTTAAATAAATTATCCAAAAAATAGTTCTATCATTTTATTGTTTTTTGCTTTCATTTCACAGGTCTATGTTGTGAGCTACTCTTTTTATTTCACAAAATTTGTTCAATTTTATTTATTTGTTTGTTATCAGTATTATGATTATTATTTTCTATTCCATAACTATCCATATTATTAAAATAACTTAATTATTTAAATAAAATTCACATTTTCAAACATCAATTCTCCCGTGCATTGCACTATTTCAACCTATTTTATGGTTTTATGGTTTTTAATATAACATATTTTGTTTTTTGTTAAAACAATAAAAAATAATGTGTTATTGACCACACTGGGTTATTATTTCAACATCCATTTATTTCTCTTACCATTTAGCTGAGGATGTTCACTTAATATTATAGCACAACTTCAATATTGCCTTTTTCTAACTTTTGTGAATTGATATGATTATAATAACAATTAAGTTATTTGCTATAATTATTACATTAGTCATCATCATCATCATATTATTATTATTATTATTATTATTATCTCCACACACATCATCCAATTTTTAGTACTAAATAGCCAAATCTAACCTGTTTTATCGTTTTTAATATAACATATTTTGTTTTTTGTTAAAACAAAAAAATAATAACAAATGAAATAAATATATTTTAAAATCAATCAATCAATAAATTAATTTTATTGAAATATAAAAATGAATAAAAAAATATTTAAGTGAGATATATTATTAGACCCAAGTTATGTTCTTTTTTTGTTCACAATTGGAATAAAAATTCGTTCGATTGCTTAAAACATATGTGGTATGGTGGAGTTTACTTTAAGAACCCGCAACGAGTTCACCGTTGGATATGCTTAAAAAACTTTAACGTTTTAGTCAGTTTCCAACATAGAGTTTTTGCAAAAATATACCCTAATAAAGACACATTCTTTGGCAAATAAAACTTCTATACACATCACAAACTTATTGGTTTCAAACCACAATGTCAATGGAGTCAAACTAATTTAATTTTGTTAGTAATGAATAAGTTATTATGCATACTCCATTGATATATTATGATTAGGGGTGGCAGTTTCTACCCCCAAGTGGGGATCCCTGCGGGGATTGCCCCATTTGGGGCCCGGTGGGCGGGGAATTTTTCTTCATGGGGACGGGGATCGGGGAGGAAATCCCCCCTCAGCCAATTTGGGGATGGGGACAGGGACCGTATCCCCCGCCCCGCATAGACCACACCCCGAATATATTACATAATTATTCTTATTATATATATTATTATAAGTAATAGCTTTTTAAGTCTTTTTATATGTGTTTTAAATAAAAATGTTAATAAAATATTAAATTTTACTCATTTTTATATTTTTATTCTTACCTTTATACTTTCTAAATATTAAAATATCAAAGCAAGACTAATTTATATTTTTTTTATATTTAATGTTAAACTTTTGTCTTTTAGTCTTACTTTTATACATTTTTTCAGTTTTATTATATTTTAATTTTAATTTTTGCTAATTTTGAATAAATTCTTGGGGTCTCCGCGGGGACCCTGGGGATTCGTGGGACGGGGATGGGGAGGAAACCTCCCTGAAGCGGGGAATGGGGATATGGGACAATATGGGAGGCGGGGACGGGGAGCGAGGAAGTACTCCACAACCCCGCCCTGCCCCATTTCCAGCCCTAATTATGTTGACATATTATGATATTGTCATTGCCTTATTTTTGATACCCTTTATATAGGCACGCCATTAAAAAATTTAAAATATTTTTTTCCTGACTAATTCATAATATCTTGAATAATCATTATATTTATTACATTCAAAAAATCTATATTACATACTGCAAATACATCATTACTGTTATTAACCAATACAACACGAATGACACATTTTAATAACTGTAAAATATGAAACGATGCATCGTACTAACGTCAAAAGATAAAAATATAAATGTGTTTATAATATTGATTCATTAAATCACTATAATTATGATTCCTCACACATTCTTGGTAAAAAATATCTTTAATATATTTGACAAACATAAATCAATTAAACAATGCTACATATATGTGTGTGGGTGGGTAAATTAAGAATTTAATAATTTGTATTTTTCTATGACCAATGTAACTCTAAATGTTTCCCGTGCATCGCACGGGCAGGTATACTAGTTGTCAAAAAGAAAAAACAAGATTTTCTCAAATTATTTAAAAATAAAATGAAGTATGATAAAAATGCATCAAATTATAAACCTACATAAATAATAAAAGTTCATTCATTCATTCATACTTTAAAAGTAAAATAACACAATAATATCAAAAGGTATTGTTGTCCCAAAATATCAAAAGATACGGGGTTTCAGAGTATAAGTTTCCCCAATATAACATGTTTTCAACCGCACTAGTTAATAACAAATCCTAAACCTATAGAGTAGATGTTGGTCCATGTGTTGGTGCATGACTAGCGGAGGAAGAGTGCATTGCATTAGCAAGTGAACGTAAATCTGCAGCCTGAAATTACACAAAAATAATCATAATATCAGTTAGAACATACTTTTTTGCCCTATCAAATGAATATTACGGTCTTACAGTTTCATTAAATCTATAATATGGCTATTTGGTTATTATACTTGCATGCAAACTAACTTCAGGACTGCTGTTAAATTTCTATTTGGTATCATAATGTCTGTCAGGACTGCATGCTAACTAGCTTTTGGGTTTGAAAGAAGCAAATCCTTTTAAGTAATCTTCAGTAGCATTAAAAAGAAAAATATCATGATTAGTCTCCTAACTCAATTTCCAAGCAAAATATCATGATTACACTCTCCAAAATATCATCTGGTTTCTCAAAAATACTTGCCTATTAAAAACCATTCAAGTATTCCTTAAATATTTTCAACATGAACAAGAAACAACTCTTAGAATTTAGTGAACTACATCTCTTTATAGAAGCATTTTATGTGATAATAAATCCCACAAAATCAATGTTTTTGACTTTATTAATTCCTGAAGTAATGTTTTTATTACTACTAGCTAAATATTGTACAGGACCAGTCAAGACAACCAAAACAATCTATATTCTTATCAATACAGTTATACAGTTTTCAAACATTCTAACTAGTCACTCAAGGAAGCTCATGCAAATATATATAGCTAAAATTTACAACAACATATAAAGGCAATTGATCCCTAACTGTTTTTTCGCTTCCTATTTATTTATAACTTCCTGAAATACACTTATATTGAGCACAGTTAGCAATCAGCGGTTAATCTATTCTTCTATCTATTCACATTCCTTTAAAGGATATCATTATACCACCAAAACAGTCTATCATCAGAATTTCACCATGCAGAAATAAAACTGAATTTAATTGTTAAAGCGGGTACCTCATCAGATCTAGCCGAACATTCACCACGAGATTGCCGCATTAGAAAAGCTACTTGTTCCTCTAAAGTTCGAACTTTAACTACTTCTCCCTCTAAAGCTTCAACTCTTGCATTACTCGCTTTCAATTCCAACTTTAGCTTCTCATAGATATTATTAATTAATGAATGTTAAAATTTGTAACTCATTAGATATTATTAATTAATCCAAATTAATAAGAAGTAAATTTCATACCAATGACATTAACTGGTCAATATTTAGTGGGCTTTTTCGTGTCGGTGGGTACAAAACTTTCATCGTTGGTATCAAAGGAATTGTCAAAGTCAAGAGATGGGTCAATATCACCTAGAAGATCACTCTGTGGTGATAGGTGAGATGCACTTTGATTCATATTTGGAGCATTCTCTTGAACTTGATATGGTGCAGATTGAGTTCTGGGAGTAAACCTCTTTCTCTTAGCCATTGCTGCAATACCATATTTAGATAAAGAGAGTATGATTTAGACAAGTTAAATATCAGCAAAAGTAAAGGCTAAAGTGAAGTGTACATATGCATGTTGCCCATTCTGTAATTAGTTCAAAGTCCAAACAGAATTGCTTCCTTAAAAAGGCTATGCCAATTATATAAATCACCATTAACAAATAAGACCTTTCTTTAATTTTGTATTTATTTCCTAGGAGAAGCTCCAATCTCTTGCTTTGTCTAAAATAGCATTTTTCCCTTTTTTCATACTAAAGCAATTTTCATTGACTTCACAACACAGTGATTTAGCAACTATGTACAATACATAAACTAACTCTCCTTTATGAAGAGTTGATCAGAAATATGTATTCATATGCAGATGAAGGCATTCATTTTCAAGAAATTCTAATACAGTAAATAAACCTCATTCATAGGTAGAAAGTAGAATCCCATTTTTCTCTGTTAATTGTTAAGAACATACATGTCAATAGTCACATCCACCAATTAATGAAGCGTTGGAATCTGATGTTAAGTACCTTTCAATAAACATAAACAAATGTATTTTCCCTTCTTCAATTTCAATCCCTAATATAATCATCTATAATCTATAATATAAACATTTGAGAATGCATCTCAATTAATTCTGCTCCACGTGTCAACCTCTCAGTAATTTGTTATTTAATTCTTTTCTGGTCCTACAATGGTGCATCTCATTAATGTAATTGCATTATATTAGGAAATTCGAAATAAAATTCATTGTTATCATTTATCAATTAAAAATGGAATTGATTTTATCTTAACCAATTTGAATTAAAAACTTTCAATTACAAAAATTATTATTATTATTATACATAGTGATTAATGACATTCTCAAAATATGAAAATTTGAAATTCGAAAATTTCCCCACCAATTTGAAATAATAATAAAATTTATTTAAATAGTCTATTGGTACTTATAATTGTGTGTCTTAAGTTTACATATTTTCGTTTTTCTCTAAAATGGATATTTATGCGCAAACGGTTGATGATTTCTTATTCTTGAATAGAAATTAACTCTAGGTGAGCTCCATCAACAAGTCAATGATTTATCTATACATGTCTCTTTCACCCTTTTGTCTATGTAAAATCAAGTGTTCTTATTTGTTTGTTTTTCAATTTTCAACATGTATGTTTTATTGGTGTTTCTTCCTCCTTCACTACCCATTTGCTAAATGGATACTGTTGTACAAATGGCATTTATAAAAACATCACATTTGTGGAGATCCCACAACATTCTAAATAAGTAATATTCCAAACCATAATCTTTTTCTGACTTCTATTTTGAATAACTGATTATATATTTTTTTGTTTCACAATTCGGTTTTGTTGTTGTTTTGGCTCAAACCGAAGTCATAATTCACAAACTTCAATGGTGGTACAAATTGTGCAAATGTGGCATTGCTACATCTGATGAGAGCAATGATTTTTTGTGTGGTAAATGCAATATCATCCACAATTCTATTTCACGGTATATATTAATGACTTAATCCTATTTTTGTAATATTTGATAGTATAATATTTTTTCTTCTCATATCTAAAATACTAATATCCGTTCTAATTTCTTACATTTGATCTTTATGTGATTGTCACAGATCACACAAGTTTTACTACCTTGATCATACATTGCACCCGTGTTATTCCTACAATCCCTCAATGGTCAATTCAAATATATTTATTTTTAATCTATTGTTTTTTCCCATTAAACATCTGCAAATAACTAACTTATGTTAGTTAATTTATTTATTTTCAGAAAGACAACTACTCATTAGAATGTTTGTGAAAGAAAATGAAGAGATTCGTGTCATTGAAGTTATTATTGAAGCTAATGCGATTAAGGACTATGATGAATCTTCAAAACAAGATGTACAAGTCAAATAAATCTATATTTGAGAATCATCTCCCATAAATGTTATTCCAATTGTCATCTCATGGATTAATTAGCATTAATGATGTTTTTTTAATAAATATAAATTAAGGATCCCACAATAAGTATGCAATTTAATTTTGGGAAATTATTAACATAAACATGAAGTAGGAAACTTATGTACTTTTAGTTGTTGTTTTTCTTCAATTTAATTTTGAATTATTTAACTTTGTTTTATCTTTTTTTGATACTTAATAAATTTCGAATGTTCATTTTGGAATGGCAAATGATAAAAAATAATTATCTCATATTTAACGAAAAATAAATTCATAGTGAGAGTGATGGTTTTTTTTTTGACAAAGAGAGTGATGATTTTGTATCAACAAAGTTGCTATATCTTGAGTGTAGGAAGACATGCATAATTGGTGATAGTATACTTTATATTTAGGGAATTTTATTAGTTATTTTTGCTCTTAACTGACATGGTCCAGAGCCTCGAGAACTTGAAGGAAAACGCTGCTAGCGAAAAGCATAACACTTAGTAATTTTTGTCTTCATTGTTTCTTAGCCATTGATTATTGGCTATTGCGCTATTATTTACATTTGGAAGCCCATTTTCTATATACTACTTGCATCCTCTATTTTATTCTATGTATATATAGGTCCTCATTGTGTAAGTGAGTTCTTTTCTATTATCCTTCAATGGATGATAAACCAGATATTTGTGAATCAAGAATGAAAGCGCTAAGAAATAGTAAACAAGAGTGGGTTGGCTTAGCGAATGGAGCTTTCGTATAGGTTTGCTTTTGCGCTCTTTCAGCGATCCGTTTTTCTCTAGATTATTGGTCTTTTTTTATTACAAAAGTTTAGGTGAGTTGAGCTTCGGGGCTCAACAGGGTCAGGGCAGACCTCGGGGATTTTTGAGCGCTTACAGAGGTACTTAGAGATCACCCACCAAAGAGGTCCTCACATCGGCAGCGGGAGTTGAACTCACCCCCTTGTGGGGAATGAGCCAACTCCTTACCAACAACTGAGCCAACCTTCATTGGTCACTCTAGATTATTGTTCTACCGGTGAATGACTCTCACTCCATTGAGTTTTTGTTCAAGGCTCCTTTGATCCCTTTCAAGTCATGTAATTCCTCATGTTTGATTTCACTCTCTGGAAATGTTTTAAAAAAATTTATGTGAGTTTTTGATACATTTCTTATCAAATTTCTCATAATAATTCTTTTGTTATATGTTTTTAAGTATGCATCGTATGTATGATATATTTTGATATTAAATGAAATTAACAAATATTGAACAAGTAACACACACACACACACACACACACACATATATATATATATATATATATATATTAGTTTCTAATTTTTATAGAGGCATACCCTAAGAGACATATAAAAATAGAAATATCAGCGGGATGAGATGGGGACGGAGAATATTTTCTCACTTCCTGTCCTCACATCGTATATTGCTCCTCATCCTTGCTCTCCACATTGGAGAGTTTTCCTCCCGCCATCTCTATCCCCGCAGGACCCTATTTTTCATACAAAAATAGTAAATAATAAACTTAAATTCAACATATTTTTAAAAATATATAAAAAATTAAAAAATATCATAAAGTTTAAAGTTATGGTAATAGGGATTATCTAATATTTTTGGTTTCTTAGCAATATTAATTTGATAAAATAATATCATATATATTTGTTAGAGTTTAATAATAGTTTTATTGGAAATTGAGACCCCGTGGGATAGGGGTATAAACCCTATCCCCTTCCTACAATGTCTTCAAGGGAATTTAGTAATCTACCCTCATCCCCATAGGTCAATATCCATCTTTAGGCCTTTAAACTACACAGTTTCCACGAGGATTTCCACGTATAAGTAGAAATTGACACTTCTAAGTATAAGTACAACAGACATAAATAAATCTTATTGCATAAAAGCATTAACATCTAAACATAAATTAACAAACAAAATATAATATTTTATATAATTTTCAATAGGATAAGTATACCCGTGCATAGCACGGGTCAAACACTCTAGTTTAAGAAACAAAATAGTTTTAAATTGCTAAGAAATATCTATCCATTTCTTATTGGCAAAGCATATCATTAACTAAAGAACTCCTCAAAATAGACAACAAATCGTAGACCCCTAAAGCATAGCATTTCTTATTTGCAACTGCCGCAGTATTGCCCATAACCGCCGCCGCTTGACTCAAAAAAACCAAACCGCCGCAGATTACCGACTAACCGCCGCCGTTTACTTACCAACTGAGGCAATCAAGTTAACCGCCGCTAAATGATAAGCGGCGGCGGTTCACACAAAACCGCTGTCGGTTGCCAGTTTTGTTGTAGTGAATGCTTCAACAAAAAACATAACTCTCATCACATGAAACTTAGCACAAAATAATATGCTACTCTTCTTAACATCAAGGTCCTCCAATAGTGGGATCCTTTCTCTTGTCGTTACCTTATTTAACCTTCATCTGGTTGTCCGAAAAACAACAACAATGAGGAGTGAAATTAAATAATTTCAGTGAGTTCTTTCGGACTCCTTACCATAATATACTCCTCGTATCTTTTATTGTTTTACCTTGAATTAATGCATTCCTCTAACGCCATAAACTTACACATCTAAATGCTATTAGCGTACACTGTGGGGAACCCACACTCAACATTTTATTGAGCAAACAACCTCTGGGCCTTGAGATTAGGTTCATGACACCCACGCCAAACACATTCTCCAATTCATTAGTTCATTTATAGTTGTACTACTTATATATGTACTACGTAGTTCTTCTCACGTGTTTTCGAAAAGAAACTTTGAAAACTATACGGAACTATTTCACACATCTCAAATGAATTGAAAATGAGTCTAAACAATCACAATTTGAATACATATGATAGGAACTGGACTAGGCTTGTCATACAGCGTATTTTAAGATGACACATTAAAGAAACAATTGAGAAAAATAGGTTGTTGTTTTGAAAAATAATTTGGAAAGATATAATGATATTTAACAATGATTAATAAAGTAATATTTAAAAGAAAAAATTGAATGTCATAAATGTTGAGGGGACATTAATTAAAAAAGAGAATATGGTTGAGATTTAATTTAAAAAATAAATGAAAATATTGAGGAGCATCTTAGAGGCTCCAAAAAAATAAAGTAATATTTCTTGTGTGACGTAGTTTGGTTTCCCATCTTATTATGGTATTTGTTTCGTTCAGATTGATAGATCAACCTTGACTCAGTACAGATTCAAAATGAAGACTTGGCCGTCAACGTCACAAATCTGGAGGCATGCGTACTCTGGTGACTTTAATTTCATCAATTTTGTAGGCATTTTCCCATTTTATGCTATTAACTTGGATGTTGTGAGCTTGTTCGCAGATTCATCCTTTACAGTTTCAGCAATATTGAACTTGTATTGTTCTCAGTGTAATCGACTGATTTGAATTAATGAAAACCTTATTTTTATTAAAAAAATATAGATAAGTTATTATTATTAGGTAAAATATGTTTTTGGTCCCTACAAAATCGGGTTTTCTAAGTTTAGTCCCTACATTAACGAAATAGGCGTTTTGATCCTCATCTTATTTTGCCGTTTTCAATTTTAGTCCCTGACGTTAATTAGACTAACAGAAGACCAGTCAGCATTGCCACACAAGCATTTTACGTGGCATGGCATCCACATCTCAATTATTTAATCCAGGTGGCTTTTCCTTTTTAATTTATTCTATTTTATTAAGTTTTTGTTTTTTTTTCTAGGCTTAATTACACTTTTAGTACCCCTATTATAGACCATTCACGATTTTGGTACCCCAAAAAAATTTTCCACGATTTTGGTACCCCTATTTTATCTAATTGTAAAATTGTTGCCCCTCACTAGTTTGGTCAAACATTTTGGTGAGTTGGCACTCACTAATCCAACGTGGCAAACACAAGGATGAAAATAATGATCCAATAAATTGCCAAAAATCTCCATAACATGTTGGATTAGTGAGTGCCAACTCACCCAAATGTTTGACTAGACTATTGGGGGGCAACGATTTTACAATTAGATAAAATAGGGGTACCAAAATCGTGGAAAAAATTCTTGGGGTACCAAAATCGTGAGCGGGCTATAATAGGGGTACCAAAAGTGTAATTAAGCCTTTTTTCTAAAAAAGTTAGTCTTCTTCTTCCCTCAACTCCCTATATGGTTCTTCGGCAACCACACACCCTTCTCACCTCCCTCTATGGTTCTCCGGCCACCACACCACACACCATCTGAACTCACGAACTTCACCCATCGTCTTCCTTCTCAGCTGGTACCACTTAATGGCTTTCGAAGAGCACCACCAGAACCAAAGCCAAAGCAGAGAAAACGAAAAGGAACCAAAACAGAAAAACCATAGCCAACATGCGACACCACCTCCTGTCCCCGTGCTTCCACACTACTAGAAAATTTGTTTTTAGAGAGGGATTTTAGAGATGGATAAATATCCCTCACTATTAGCTAGTGAGAGATTTAGCTACGAGAAAACGAAATTCCTCACCTGCGCCTCTGGGTTACACTTGTGACGAATATAGGGACGAAAAAATATCCCTCTCTAAAAATTCCGTAGCTAAATTCATCACAAAATTTGAAAAGACATTTAGAGACGTATTTTGAGAGTAAATATATCTCTCACTAATTGTGAGGAACCTGAAATCCCTCACTAACCAAAAATTACTCCCTCCCGGTTCGTTTTTTTTCTTCCCTCCTACTAATTAACATTTCACTCGCTTTTTTTCTTGGCTTAATTGCACTTTTGGTACCCCTATTATAGTCTGCTCACGATTTTGGTACCCCAAGAATTTTTTCCGCGATTTTGATACCCCTATTTTATCTAATTGTAAAATCGTTGCCCCCCACTAGTCTAGTCAAACATTTGGGTGAGTTGGCACTTACTAATTCAACATGTTATGGAGATTTTTGGCAATTTCTTGGATCATTATTTTCATCCTTGTGTTTGCCACGTTGGATTAGTGAGTGCCAACTCACCCAAATGTTTGACCAGACTAGTGGGGGGCAAGGATTTGTACAATTAGATAAAATAGGGGTATCAAAATCGTGGAAAAAATTCTTGGGGAACTGTTTACCGTGGATTTTGGTAAACACCGCTGGTCTCCAATTTGGTTAACTTGCAGGATCAACCAGTGAATCCTAAGACCATTTGTGTTTAGAGTTTTTACAGAATCGCTTATGTTCTTGCTGTTTAACAATAAAAAGAAGAAGATAACCGTCGATTTCTCCGCGAAACCGTCAAATTACTCCAAATGAGGGAGGATAAAACAAAGAGAAAATTTGCAGGGAACGTAAAGAAAAGGAAAATTAAAATTGCATTAATTTAAAGGGGTGGTGCACAAGATCATACATGCGTTCTCTGACTCGTTTTTCTCTTGAATGCGGAAGTTAGAGCGTGAGAAGTTAAAATATGAAATTGTGACCCTTGTTTCTTCTCAGAAACTACTATTTATACGAAGGAAAAGAGGGGGGAAAAACTAAACTAAGTAACTGCCTAGAAATTTGAAAACTAATAACTGCTACTCCTACTTTCGACAAGAACCGCTTCATCACGCTTCGACCAACTGCTAGTTCTTCAGCGCATAACTGCTCTGTTTTCTGTCTGTCGAAAGCTTGTGTCTATTTTCCTCTTTCTTGCTTTTGCTTCCCCTGGAGCTTGTCGAACTTACCCTGCGCATGACCATTTTCTCTGTCGAAATACTTTGGTCTTTGTCGAAATATAAGTCAAGCCTTGTTGACCATTTTCAATGAAGCCTGTCGAAATCACAGGCTAACAAATTGCCCCCCAAAAATGTTTTTTTCGACTGAGCTTGAGGTGGAAGAAGAGAAAGAACATTTTTGAATTCACCATCGAAATAGACTTTGCACTTGAGTAGAATAGCTGTATACCTGATGTCACCACTGTTAAGTGTTGTTGGCGTTACTCCTATATTGGTGTACCACATGGCCTTCAACGTTCTGCTTATAATTCTGACAATGCTCATATGGCAATCACAACTTCTTTTGAATGCCACGTACTTACGCTTTCTTTATCTTTATTCCAGCGTTATTTTAACTTCTTGCAACGTTGGCTTATACTCTTTCAAGTATTTGCCATTTATACGCAAAATTCTTTCATCAGCGCCAATCTCTTCGACTTCATATGCGCCGTTTGAATAGACTTGTAAAATTTTGAACGGTCCTTCCCAACTTGGGGACCATTTACCAAGGACTCTATCTTTTCTATCCATAGGTAAGATAACTTTCCAAACCAAATCTCCCACGTCGAAAGTCTTCAATTTGACTCTCTTGTTATAGGCCTTAGCCACTCTTTCTTTTTGTCTTGTAAGCATATCTAATGCACTTAGCCTATCTTCATCTAAATCAACTAATTCATCTAACATCATATTCCAATAATGATCAGATGGGATTTCAAATTGTCTTTGAATCCTAGTTGATTGGAAGCAAATCTCTGCTGGCAATATTGCATCATGCCCAAAAAACAAGTTTAAAAGGAGTACTATTGATTGACTCTTTGGGAGATGTTCGACATGCCCATAAAATTTGGTTAAGTGTCTTATGCCAATTCTTGGGTTTTTGCCCAACATGTTTTTTAATCAAACTAATGATAATTTTATTGGCTGCTTCAACTTGACCATTTGCTTGAGCGTAGTATGGTGTCGAACTCAACAATTTATAACCATTTTCAGCAGCGAATTCGACCATTTTCTGACCAATAAAAACCGAACCTTGGTCTGTGGTGATAATTTCAGGAACACCAAATCTATATAATATATGGTCTTGAATAAAATTAATCACTGCTTCTTGATTAACATTGTTTAAAGGAACAGCTTCCACCCATTTAGTGAAATAATCTATTCCTACTAATATGAAACGATGGCCTTTCGACGAATTTGGTTTGATTTCACCAATTATATCCAAAGCCCATCCCCTGAATGGCCAAGGTTTTACAATAGAATGCAATTCATTTGCAGGTACATGTTGTATTCCTGCATGCTTTTGACATTCTTGGCATCCTTTGGCAAACTCTATGCAATCTTTTAACGTGGTTGGCCAATAAACACCTTGTCGAAATAAGAGCCATTTCATTTTATGGCCTACTTGGTGAGCTCCACAAGTTCCACTGTGAGTATTAGATATTGCCAAGTATGCCTCATTTTCACTAAGACACTTGAGTAAAACTCCTTCAGGGGTTTTCTTAAACAACTCATTGCCCATGATGACATAACTTAAAGCTCTATACTTGGTTTTTCTATCAGTTATCCCTGTTGGATTTTCCAAGTAATTAACAATTTGTCTTCGCCAATCATCATTTGACATACTGTCAATGGCAAAAACTTCAAACACATTATTGCAATAACCTTTGTCGGAAACTTCATCATTAAAATTTTCAATAAAATTTTCACTTTCATTTGGAGGTAATTGACTTAAGATTAAAGTGTAGCTCTCTGCCTCCTCCAGCTTTTTCCTTGACAAGGTTTCTTGTGTCATTGCTGTCGAAATTAACTTGTTTTTAATTTCGATTAGCTCTGTTAATTTTTCTTTAGAAACTTTATAACCAGAAGCTATTTGTGCCAGATCATTGGCCTCTTGATTTGCAATACGAGGCACATGTTGAATATCAACGCTGTCGAATTGTTTCAATAAAGTATTGGCAGCAATAAAGTAAGTAATCAAATTCTCCTTAATGCACTTGTATTCTTTTGTTAATTGTTTGATTACTAATTCAGAATCACCTCTAATTTCGACCTGTTTTGCCCCCAAGTTTAACAGAATTTCGAGTCCTGCTATTAAGGCTTCGTATTCCGCCTCATTGTTGGAGCAACTTTCTTCGATTTTATACTTGTATTTGGTTGGTATTTCTATTGGTGAAATGATTAACATTCCTACACCTGTACCATGTTGGTGGCTTGAGCCATCGAAATATAGCCTCCAAGGTCGAAGGTGAACACAATCAATTGCTAATTCGACCACTGAATGGTCTGCAATAAAATCTGCCACTACCTGGCCTTTAATAGCCTTTAGTGGTTGAAATGTCAATGAATACTCAAGTAAAGCTAAAGCCCATTTGCCTATTCTACTATGTAGGATAGGTTTCGACAGCATATGTTTAACAATATCAAAATGGGAATAAACATACACATCAACAGGCTTAATTTATTGCTTTAACTTAGTACATGAGAAATATAAACACAAACACAGTTTTTCAATAGGATGATATCTGGTTTCAGCATCATTCAAAACCCTACTGAGGTAATATATGGCTCTTTCGACTCCATTTTCATCCTCTTGTGCTAACATGCTACCTATTGACAATTCTGATGTTGCTATATACAATTTCATTGTCTTATTCCTAATAGGAGGCAATAAAATAGGTGGCTTCATCAGGTAGGCTTTGATTTCATCGAAAGCTTGTTGGTGGCATGGCTCCCACTTGAAAACATCTTCCTTCTTCAGTCGAAGTAATGGCGAAAATACTTGAGTCTTGCCACTTAGATTTGATATAAATCTTCTAAGGAAATTGACCTTTCCTAATAATGACTGTAATTCTTTCTTTGTTGAAGGAGGTTGTGTTTCCATGATAGCTTTCGTCTTGTTTTGATTTATTTCAATGCCTTTTTTGTGCACAACAAAGCCCAAGAAATCACCTGCACTTACACAAAAGGCAATTTGAGTGGATTCATTTTCAATCCATATTTTCTCATTCTTTCGAATGATAGTCGTAGATGATCTAAATGACCATTTTCTGATGAAGATTTAACAACTATGTCATCTATATAGACTTGCATAAAATTTTCTATAAAATCATGGAACATAGTGTTCATAGCTCTTTGATATGTAGCACCAGCATTTTTTAAACCAAATGGCATCACTACCCATTCATAAACACCTAATGCCCCTGGGCATCGAAATGCAGTCTTTGAAACATCTTCCTCAGCAATAAAGATTTGATTGTAGCCTGAATACCCATCAAGCATACTCAAATATTGGTAACCTGCTGCGGAATCAACTAACATTTCTGCCACTGGCATTGGATATTGATCTTTGGGAGTAGCATTATTTAGATCCCTAAAATCTATGCAAACTCTAAGTGTACCATTTTTCTTAATTACAGGAACTATATTAGCAAGCCAATCAACATACCTGGCAGTTCTGATGAACTTGCTCTTTAGTAACCTTTCGATCTCTGTTTTGATCTTTGACATGATCTCTGGTGCAAATTTCCTTGGGGTTTGTTTCATAGGCTTCTTATCTGGTCGAATAGGCAGCTTCAACTCAACCACTTCTCTTTTTAAACCTGGCATTTCATTGTAGTCCCAAGCAAAACAGTCTTTGTACTCCTTCAGCAATTCGACTATCTGCACCTTGAAGTCTTTATTGACTTTTGCACTGATATATGTTGGTCTTTTTACACTTCCATCTCCCAAATCTATTTCTTCTAAGGGATCTTGTGCTTGTATCTTCTTGGTCGAACCCATTGGATCTTTCTCAAATCCTAATGGTTCATCATCATAGACACCGTCTAGTCTAGGTGATTCGACCATAATTTCTTTGTTACTATCATTTGTGGTTAAAGCAACCATGTGATGCAACTCAGCTTCGAGAATTGCTTTTTCTTTATTTTCGGCCACATAGGCCGTAATTCTTTCCCATGTACTGGGTTTTATCATCATCAGTCATCCCAACCAGAAGGCTTAACAAAGCCTCTTGGTCTATTCTCCTCATCAATGATTTCCCTTTCCCAAATGAAACCATAATTTGGGTGAAGACTAACAGAGGAGAAGACATTGTCTTGCTCAATGAACCCAGCATTGGAAGAAGAGCATGGAGAGATATTTGCCAATTTCTTGTCGAAGGTCTTCTTGGTGATCGTATTCACTTCAGCCTTAAAATAACTTTGGTCACCTTCAATGTTTTCAACCAACCCATCTTCTCTCCAAATAATAAGCCTTTGGTGCACAGTCGAAGGGATTGCCCCCACTCCATGTATCCATTCTCTTCCAAGCAACAAGTTGTAGTTTGCCTTGGAGGGTATTACCAAAAACAAAGTTGGCCTTTTGATGCTACCTACTGCTAATTCGACTTCAATGGCCCCAAGTGAATGGCCAGTTTTGCCTTCATAATTAGTGAGAACCACATTATGTGGCCTCAAATCAGTGTCACATTTGCCAAATCTTCTTAGCAAATGTTGAGGCATCAAATTCACAGCAGCACCACCATCAACAAGGACCTTGTTGATTCCTACATTGTTGACCTTGGCTTGAATGAACAATGGCTTGAGGTGATTCATCATGCCACAATCTGGCCTTTCAAAGACAGCATGTTGCTCTTTGATGCAGCCATTCTTCAACACATAGTAGCATATTGGCTGGTAAGCCATACCTTCGTCGAATTCTTCTTCGACCTCATTGACTTCAGACACTACATCATATTCAATTGGTAAAATTGAAACGACACCACATAGCACGTCGAAGTCATGCTCAGAATCAGCAAAAGAAGAGTTCAATTCCTCTTCCAACTTGAGATCTTCTTCTTTGAAGCCTTTCTTTATCTCAGCCAAAGAAGGGAAGATTCTTTCAGTGGCTGGTTTCCTAACCACTTCAGTTGAAGGTAAAACTATTTCTTTACCTTTCTCGCTCTTGGGAATTGCTACTTTGCCTGTAGCAACAGCATCAACTTTCTTTTGGCATTGAAATCTTCGCCATTGAGTCCTTGTCATAGGATTCTTTCCCTTGTAGTTGTTGTTGTAGGCATACTTCTTATTTCCAGTTGCCTTGTTTTGGTTAACATCACTTGTGCTACCTTCGACCAATTTAGGTGGCCTAATTCGATGGATAGCATTGCCCCCAGTGTGGTATATGGCTTTGCCTCTTCCACCAGAATGTACCCACTTTTCGACAGGAGTACCAGAAGGAGGAACATAAGTACTCAGCTTTCCTCTTCCAGGAGTTTTGGTCGAAGTAACCATGTAGGGAATTCTCCTATCAACAAAATCAAACTTGGGCCTTTTATCCACCCATTTACCTTTGCGCTTCATTTGAGGCTTGAACTCTTCAAGTTCTTTAGCAGCCTCCTTGTCAAAGACAGCACTGCACCTAGGACAAAGCATGACTTCAGTATTGTTGATTTTGCAGCGATTGAGAAAATCAATCAATTCTTCTTCAGCCCCTGGATACACTATCTTCATTTTTTCAGCGTACTGGTCTTCAGTGACCATTTCGACATCCATCTTTGAACTTATGGTAGTTCTCTTCATGTCAGCCTTACTAGGCCCGGTTCCAGAAGCCTCGACCATATTGATGCTAACTTCAGTGTATAATGCCTCGACTTCAGGCAAGGGATCAGCATCAATCTTCATTGGCGCTTTTGGTTTTTCGCCAAATTTGAGCCTTCCTTCATTTAGCGCTTTCTGCACCAAATCCCTGAAAGGTACACAATGAGAGGTATTATGACCCAAAAAATTATGGTATTTGCAAAAACCTCTTTTCTGTCTTTGTTCTAATGGTGGTGTTTTTAGCCCTTTAGGAACCAGAATTTGACCATCCTTAACTAACAAGTCAAATATTTCGTCACATTTAGAAACATCAAATGTATAAGCTTTTGCAACGAATTTGTCGTTTTTAGGTTCGACAGGATTTTTACCATTTGAAGGTTTCAGCAATTTACAAGTATATGGAGGTCCTGGCTTTAATTCGGCAACATTGACCTCCTCTTCGACTTCCTCGTAAGAGATGTCGTACTCTTGTTCCTCATTTTGAATTTTGACATAGGCAATTTTGTCTTTTTTATTGTTTTGAAACCTACTAGTTCTAGATTTCTCAGCTTTTAGCCTTTCGACTTGCCTTACTCTATCGGCCAATTGGGCCATATCTCTTAAATGTTGAGTGTCTAGTTTTTTCCTAATAGAATAATCTAGGCCACCAGCAGCCATTTCGACTAACTCATGTTCAGGCACTTGGGTAAAGCACCTTGCTTTCAGAAGTCTACATCTGTTAAGATAGTCATCAACAGTCTCTGCCGTTTTACGTCGAACACTAGCCAATTCTTTGAGACTAATTTTGGAGTGTCCTATATAGAATTGCTCGTGAAAAGCTTTTTCTAACTGGTTCCAATTAAACATAGAGTGAGGGGGTAAAGTAGTAAACCAAGTAAAAGCATTTTTTGTTAGAGAATTAAGGAAAAATTTCATTCTTAAATTCTCATTTTGGGCTAAATCCCCAGCCTCAGTTAAATAACGAGCAATGTGTTCGACGGTAGATTCACTAGTTTCTCCACCAAATTTAGTGAATTTAGGGACTTTCCAACCCCTTGGCAATTCACTTTGCAAAATATACTCTGATAATGGCGACACGAAATTTGGCCTGTGCATTCCTATGTTAAGGCCATTCTGGGCTAAAATTGTTTCGACAAGATTAGCTATATTGTTCTGCGCTCCAAAGTTGTTTTGTTGCACTTGCCTGACTACTTCATCAGCATTTTGATTTCTATTTACTAACACTATATCAGGCTCGTTTTCAACCATCCCCTGCAAGGGTTGTTCGACAACTTGTGCTTGTGCCTGATTTCTAGGCAATTCAATGTTAGGCCTTTCTAAGGGAATTTCTACAGGCCTTAAAGGTTGTACTTGGGGTATTGGCTGATTCTGCATTCTTGGAGTGCCAAAGAAATCTGCAATCCGACCCAGTTGAGTTGCCAATGCTTGGTAACTGTTATTGGTCTCACGTATCAAAGGGTTGAATACTGTACCAATTTGTTGGGTTAACATGTTAACCATATCATGATTGGCATCATCTATTTGTTGTCTTAATGCCAACACAGACGCTGTAGTTAATGTGGGCTGGGCATTTCGACCATAAATGCCCTCTTGAGAGGCATGCATAGGGGAGAAACCACCATTCATTATGTTATCTGCACATGTTGATGAATTGGTTTGCAAGCCTACCATCATGCCAGTTGGCATACCATAAGGGAGATTTCGACCAACTATAGGCATGCTAAATGGGATATGACCACTAGTCATATATGGGTTAGACGTTCCCATTGTTTGTGGCATAAAAGCCATTTCATTAGGCTGTGTGGTCACCGTGGTGGCCATTGTTGGTATAGGATTAAGCACAGGAAATTTGAAAACTAATAACTGCTACTCGACAAGAACCGCTTCATCACGCTTCGACCAACTGCTAGTTCTTCAGCGCATAACTGCTCTGTTTTCTGTCTGTCGAAAGCTTGTGTCTATTTTCCTATTTCTTGCTTTTGCTTCCCCGGGAGCTTGTCGAACTTACCCTGCGCATGACCATTTTCTCTGTCGAAATACTTTGGTCTTTGTCGAAATATAAGTCGAGCCTTGTTGACCATTTTTTTTTATTTCACTTAACCTTATACTCTCTCTGTTGTCTCTCGCTCTATTTTCATTCCCTCGAAGCCACTCCCGAAGCCTCTCACCACCACAACTCACCCCACCACCGCCACTCACAACCAACCACAAACCACTCACCATCGCCACCAAAACCCTAACTATTGGAATAGCATCTCAGCTGCGCTTCCCTTTCCCTTTCTCCCTTTTCACTTCACAACATCGCAAATTGGCAACTCTCACAAACCAAGGGCTCCACTCATTTTCACTCATTCTTTCATCTTTTTCTTTCTCTGGTTCCTCCTTTTTCATGACATTTTTGTTTCTCTGTTCATGGAGTTTCTAGGTCAAGCAAGGGGCCTTTCTGTTTGCATTCAATTTCTTCTTGGTAAGATTTCAGGTCTTTGCATTCAGTTTCATCCTGTTTCTGCACTTCGTTGATGATGCTTGAGGGTTTTGTGATAATTTGTTTTCCTTATTTTCATTAATCTGTGTCAATTTGGTGATTAGGGTTTGTGATAATTTGATGTTATCGAATAACCTAGGTATGTAACACTCGTTGATTTGTGATAATTTGTTTTCCTCCATTTATGGATCATTAATTTGTTTTCTGGCTATGTTTTTTGTATGCCAAATACCTGTTTGTGAAAATGCATGAATGGCACTTGTTTAAATGTGTGTTTGAATGCAGTTGGTGAGGACAATATGATAAATGTGTGTTTAAAAATAATGTCCATACACTTGTTTTAAATGAGCGTTTAACAAATATGTTAGTTGGTAAGTTATGTACTATTTTCAATTAAAGAATTGATAGGTACCTGTTAAATAAGTTCTTTGGGTCATTGGGTGCATTATGTATTTTTGTTTACATTATGAATGGTTTCTCTTTGTTGAATTTGGGGTGTGATTTAAAAAATGCAGGTCTTTGTTTGAGTATTGTTTTCTATATGTTTTGTCTAGGAGTAGAAGCTTGGGTGATTTGCTTGTTGTAGAGACACCTTATATGACACCTTATAGTAATTCTAGTGCAGCAAGAACATATACCATGGGTGGGATCAGTATTACCACTCATTCGTTTCATCATATGCGTTTTTCTTTCTTATTTTTCTCTTACTGGGTGCTTATTCTTTCCCCTTATGTTTATATTTGTTTCTGTTCAAGACATTCTTCATTTTGGACCATAGGTAGAAGTTATTACTTTCCCTAATTGCAAGTTTAGTTAGTTAGATTAATACTAATTTTTGCATTTGAACTATAGAGGATGACATGGGCTTCTTCCATATTAGGTAAAGCTCAGTTGGATGCTCACTTTACTGTTCTTGATCAGAAGTCCCTCATGCTTAAGAGATTTCAAGAGGAGGTGACTTTTGCTTTCATTGTAATTACTTTAATTTTTTTGTAATTGTATTGGTCAATGGTCTACTCAACTAAATTTTAAACTATTATGTGGTCACTCATGATTAACTTTATTACATCTCCAACACATTCCCTTACACAATGGCCAGTTATTACTATATACTAATTTTGAACCTTTACATGGAAGAATAGGGTGGCAGTGATCAAAATTCATACTACTTAGTCATGGGGGCCTTGATACCATGTCAATTGCCAACTCTTAAATAACAAACTAAGCTATTGGGTGAAGGTTACATTACATCTACACGTCATAATACTTCTGTTCTGAGTTTTAGAATACATATTTGGTCAAACTTACAGATATTGCTTTGGGGGCGTAGCATTTATTAGTTCCTTCCTCTTTGGTTGGCATCTTACTTTTAACAATTTGTCCGTAAGTAAATTCTTGCTATGAGTCAAGCTCAGCCTTTGAATATGCATCTAGTTTTGTTTCTAGCCATGCCGTGAAGAAGACAATAAACCAACAGATGGAAAGGACAATTAAGATTTATGTTTTATCTTTATTTGGTGCAACTATATGCATTATTTGAAATTTATTTATTGAGGCTACACTTTGCTTATCATTAGCTTTTACTGTAGTTTTACTTACCTCTTATTGATGAATACTTTTAGCCTTTAACTTCAAATATTTATCTTGTACAGCCATGAAGAGATCGATGTGAGTCATCCACTGCAAAACTCAATGGTTATGTTCCTCCAAATGAAAAGGTCTAAGCAGTTTACTCTTGAAGTTCCTCTATAATAGATTTATCCCATAAAAAGCTTAACCTTGTTAGGCAGAGGCCAAGAATCGTTTCTTTTTTTATATATCTTTAGGGCTTTAAAATGCCTATGCTTATGAAAAATAGATGCGAAGATTAAAATATTAAATGCTTGTTCCTATATGCTTTGAAACCTTATCAAGTACCAATTATCCCAAAAGCTTAAGTTGTTAGGTAGAGGCCCGAGAAAGGTTTTATATCTCTAACAATTACATCAAGCTGTGTAGTATATCGTCAAAATAGTATAATCACCCAACAATATGATGGCTTTATGCAGGGTTGCGGGCAGCCCGGATTTACCTTGGCTGAAAAGAAACGATTTGGTACCATCTTAAGAGAGTGACTTATTTCATTATTTTTTTTTTGTTCCTCCATAGTTGACTATTTCTTGTTGTAGTGTCTACCCATCAGCTCCTTTTACCTAGATTTTTATACCCTTTATTTTATTACTTATTCAGTTATTTAAAAGTCTTGATACTGATAATGTGGAGCGTGTTTTAAGGGAAAGCTGGTAGATGGCTACAGATTTCTGCACAAGGATAAGCCCCTCACGAATTTGACTCAATAGACAATAGTTCCTGTCATGATTGGTTGTGTATCACAACCATAAATCCCAAATAGCTGTGAGGAGCGGGTGGCTGACCCCGACATTTGTTACTGAAGAATTACCCCCTCTTCTATTTTACGTTGGTTTTTCCTTTTACTTAGATGTTGTAGTTTTTATTATTAGTAATCTTACTTTATTCCATATTAGCTTTCATCATATTGACTCCATGGCCCAATGGATAAGGCGTTGGTCTACGGAACAGAGATTCTGGATTCGATCCCCAGTGAAGTCGTTTTTATTCATATGAAGAAACATGTAGTACTTTTAAGAAATTTGTGTAACTTTCATCTTCCTCTCGCGAACGCCATTGATTTTTCTCCAAAACTTAAATCCCTATATCCCTAAATGTCCCTAATTCGAATTTGATTTTTAATTCTAGAATTAAATTGATTTCTCACATCACAAAATCTAAATCCCTAATTCGATTTTTATTGAATCTGTTTTCCTAAGTTAAAACACAACACAACACTTTGGTTGCATATGGAAATATACTAGTAGTACTAGTTGTGTTGCATGAAGAAATTAAAGAAAATGAAATGGAGATTAATGGAGGTGTTGGGTGGTGTTGGTTGCAACTGGTTGGTTTGTGAGAGTTTTGTTTTGTAGCAGAAATGATGGATGCATCCTATATATAGGGAGAGCCAGAGATTGCATTGCAGATCAGCAGTAATTTATAACTAGTGCATATTAATTAATGAGTATAGATAAGGTGAATGTTTGTTGAGAAACTCAAAATGGGTTCACTAGCTAGAAATGAGCCAAGAAATAAGCTATATAGATTAATTTCTTTAGTGAGTTTTTATAGGATTAATTTCTATTTTTTTAACACAAGATTAGTACCTGATTAGTGACTTGGAAATACTGATTAATTGAGTTCATTTATAAAAGTAACCCATTGACCATAATGAATGTTGGGATTTTCGGCTGATTTTGAATTCTTATTGGGCTTGGGCTGGGCTTTAGAAATGAGTTGAGTGTAAATGGATATTTGAATCTAATTGCACCCCCTTAATTACTATCTTTATATCATTCTAAACAAGATACGCGCAAACTACTGTAAAATTCTGAACGTTTGTGCATGCTTTGCGCTTACGCGTAACTTATGCGCAAAAGCTACTGGATGTTTGAGTGTGCTTTGCGCGTACAATAATCACTTGAAACCGAGTCATTTTTTAATCCACATGAAACCCCTTTCCAGGTACAATAATTTGTGTTATTGTTTGACCAATCACTTAGAACACTTTGAGGATCTTGTAAAATAGATGATTTCACCTCCAAAAGCACTACTCTCATAGTGCTTTCCGTTTCTGAATCTGAAGTTGTATGAGAAAGGAGGAATATTAGAGTAGAAGAAAAACTGAAGAGAAAGATTTAGGTTTGTTTGTGAGTTAAGAACTGAAGACTCAAACTTAGGAAAACTGACAATTTAAAACACAACACAACACTTTGGTTGCATGGAAATATATACTAGTACTAGTTGTGTTGCGTGAAGAAATTAAAGAAAATGAAAGGGAGAGTTAGGGAGATGGTGGAGAGAAATTGGAAGAGAAAGGGAGATTCGATAGGTTTTCAAAGTGCTGGGGTTTCAAAGATTAACAAGATGAAGATGTAGCGGCTGAACGAAAATGAGATCTAGGGTTTTATTCTGATGAGACACTTATATATTGGGTAAGAAATTTTTAGAGCATGGCTAATTTTGAATTGAATAAAGCTCTGTCTGGGCCTTAGCAAGCTAGTAGCCCATTCACTTACTATTTGTAGCGGATGGGCTCAGCTTCAGGCGGATAACACAAATTCAATCCGCACCTGACCACAGTTATCCACTTAGATCCACACAAGTGACCCGCGAACCCGCAAAACCGTTTGTGACCATTCCACCGGTTTGGGCTCTCACGGTGGAATGCTAACACAAATTAATTGTATCTTAATTTGTGTGTAACAAACCAAAAGTACAAAAGATTAGGAACAGAGGGAGTACCTGATTAGTGAGTTGGAAATACTGATTAATTGAGTTCGAGAGGTTGTGGTTAAAGAATTAATTGTGCATTGAGTTTGAAGTTGGGAACAACGGTTATAAAAAACTAGACATTATATTTAAAACAAATGAATTGATTTAAATTACAAAATATAAATATGATTAAGAAAACATTAATAGTTGTTGGTGGGCTCTTAAGAGCTTCATATTTTACTTTAATTTTTTCTTTTGCTTCATATTTTTATTTCACATTACACAATTCTCAATTTTTTATTTCACTTAAAAAATTCACTTGACATTCAATTGTCAATTTTTATGAATCATTTTTTGTTACTTTCAAATATAAAAAATAATTTTTGCCATCGAACTAATTATTATATTTACCTGTGCATATGTTTTGTTTTGTTTTTAGGTTGAAAGGTAGCGAAGAGTGCAATGTGAGCAGCAACATAAGCGACAATGATGCCAACTATTATGGTGGTTGCAACGTGGGTAGATTCACTTAAGTAACGGCATGCAGTTATCCTGCAGTCGGTACTTCCTGCGCACTTTAGCTCTTTTTTTCTTTTTCATTTCTTACGGTGAGTGTTTTGAGGTATTTTAGGTTTTAGAAAAAAATTAAATATACCTTTGCAAAATTATTTTTTTAAATATACCTTTGCAAATTGCGTAGTTTTAAATATGCCTTTCCGTTACTCTGCTGATACAATAATGTTGAGCTGGCAATAACACGTCAGAATTTTTATTTCCCTATTTTTTTATTGATGTTGATGTGTATTAAGTTAACCCTAAAACAAGATCCCCAATTTTCTTCTTCCTCCAAGTCTTCTTCTTTCCCAATCTTCCCCATTGAAACCCTAACACTACAACTAAAACTCAACAAAGAAAGGCATAGGGTTCATTTGCTTGTCGTTGGGCTGATATTTACATTGGTGTTGTTCATTGTTCAGGCAATTGTGGTGCATTTAATCTAGCACTAAAAGTTGTAGTTAGAGTCATGTAATTTGGATTTATGTAGTTTGAATGTTTTAGTTTGAAAGTTGTAATGTAGTTCGAATGTTGTAATTTGGATTTATGTTGTTTGAATGAGATTATGAATGTTGAATGATTAAAAAACATTTACATTTGCAGGGGCCATTTTAAAAAAAACGTAATATTTGTATGAGCCACTGTGTAACTCTGTTAGCCACATCAGCAGTTGCTAACGGAGGATTGACAGAAGGACATTTTTAAAACCAAAAACAGATTGCAAGGGTATATTTTAAAAAAATATTTTTCCAATGGTATATTTGCAAAACAAGCATATTTGCAATTGCATAAAACATATTTTAGCCAAAAATATAATTTCATGTCAAAATACCTAAAGTGAGATTCTATCCAATGTGTTTTGGTGTACTTTATGACCCAAAAAAATAACGGTTCAAATACTTAAAGTTTGTTCCTCAACAACCGTTAGATAAAAAATAACAATTTCGGGACAAAATACGTAAAGTGTGATAAATTGGTATTTATAATGAAATCGGGGTTGACTAGGGTCACCCCGAACGCTAAGTGTGATAACTAGTAGGCGTAAATAGACTTTTGGTCCCCCTATTTTATTCAATATGCAATTTTGAACCCCCTATTTTATTTTGGGCAATTTTTGTCCTCCTATTTTACTAAAACCACAATTTTGAGCCCCCTATTTTATTTTGGGCAATTTTGGTCCC
Source organism: Astragalus glycyphyllos (assembly GCA_963573325.1). NCBI lineage: Eukaryota > Viridiplantae > Streptophyta > Magnoliopsida > Fabales > Fabaceae > Astragalus > Astragalus glycyphyllos. The sequence goes on from OY754311.1 coordinate 80,515,047, forward strand.
CTATTTACTAAATGCGCAATTTTGAGCCCCCTATTTATTTTTGTGCAATTTTGGTCCCCCTATTTACCAAATTTCTACAATGTTGACCAAATTGAAAATTTCAACTCTCAGATGCTGATGTGCCAACATTTTAATTGACATGACACTTGACATGCCACTTAATTTATTTTTTAAAAAACATTTACTTTTATTTGTTAAATATTTATTTTAAATTATTAAATTATTTTTATACTTTAAAAAATAGAAATTTTTTTAATTATTTCAAATAAACAAATTAGTTTTATATTTAATATTTTAAAATATAATTTAAAATAAATAAATATTTTTATATTTTATATCTTAATAAATAGAAAATAAGTTCATTATTTTAAATAATTAAATTACTTTTATATTTTATATTTTAAAATTTAAAAATAATATAATTAATTAAAATTTATTTAGGAAAATAAATGAGGTGGTCCCCTATTTTAATATTTTAAAATATAAACTATAAAAATAGTTTATTTATTTTAAATAATTTATTATTTTTCTATTTTTAAATAAATATTTAACTATTTAAAAATATAAATACAAAAATAGCTTATTTTTTATATAATTAAATATTTTACTATTTTTAAATAAACATTTAACTATTGAAAATATAAAATATAAAAATAGTTTATTTATTTTAAATAATTTAATAATTTTCTATTTTTAAATAACTAGTTAACTAATAAAAATATAAAAATAGCTTATTTATTTTATGTAAATAAATAATTTTCTTTTTTTAAAATAAATATTTAACTATTGAAAATATAAAATACAAAATAGTTGTTTTATACAAAAATTATTTGGAAAATAGGGGGACCAAAGTTTACAAAAACAAATAGGGTGTTCAAAACTGCACATTTAGTTAAATAAGGGGACCAAAATTGCTCAAAATAAAATAGGGGGATCAACATTGCACATTAGTAAATTAGGGGGACCAAAATTGCCCAAAATAAAATAGGGGTACCAAAAGTGCATTTAAGCCTAATTAGTATTTGCCATATATAAAAGTAATATATCATTGCTATGTAATAAGTAAGACTACAAATAAAGATATATAAACTCTTTCGTTTAAATTGATATTGTCTACTCCTCACACACTCAACCCTCTTGAAAAAAGAAAAAAACCTCCTGAATATAATACCTCTAGAATTCATTAGTGCCTTTCATTTGTTTTAAATTTCGTATTTTCATTTCTGGTTCTTATATTTTTTAATTTTGGTTACTATAGTAGTTTCAAAAAAAATTAAAATAAGTAATAGTTAGTCTATGCAACAAGTAACTGTCATATCTAACTATAGCCTATTTCCATCGTTTGGTGATTATCCAGTTCTATGCATGTTTGGGATGACAAATTTGACACCTTTGATTCATTAAAATATCCATTCGACAACTATATCTGATACAAGTTTTGTTGTTGCATACTAACCTACAACTTTATAAAAAACAATGTCAAAATCTTACATTAATCTTTGTACTTTCATAAGTTTAATGAATGTCAATCTAATTTTGTTATCTTGTATCTTTTTCATTTAATTTATCTATCACCATAATTATCTTACCATTTAGCTTGTCCCGTGCAACGCACAAGGCATAAGGCTAGTGTAATTTAGAGTTGGTAAAATGGGCCGGGCCGGGCTGGACTAGCCTGAAAAAACATAAGGCTTGGGCCGATAAAATTTGGCCTATTTTTATATCCAGGTTTTTTAGCTCGGCTCGCAAAAACCCGAGCCCAAATTAAGCTAGCCCGACCGGCCACGGGTAGCCCGCAAGTTAAAATAATTGCATTTTACTTACGGTGTATTGCTACCTAAATTATACCTAAATTAAGAAGCTACACGGTAGTGACGGTACCGTGGAGTTAAAAGAGCATCAAATGATATTTTTAATAATCAAAATAAATGTATTGAAAATGAGGAATAAAAAGTACACAAGATTTACCAAGTCCTTCATAAGTGTGCCCCGCTACACAGATATAGATTACAACACTCATAAAATCAAATAAGTGTAACTAACAAATAACCAAGGTAATTAAAACCGGACCGGACATTGAACCGAAAGAGATAGCGGTTCAGGGGTTCTTGGGTTCAACCGGTTGAATCGGGGGTTGAACCGGAATTAATTAAATAGATTATTTAATATATTTTTTACAATATATAAAGGACAAAAAACAAAAAAGAATCATAATATGACATAATAAAACTATAATATTCAACAATCATAGATAATTAGATACTATAATGTAAATACTCTCATAGTAATATTAGTGTACACATTTGTTTTTTAATTATTTATTTATTTATTACATCAATTTAATTATAAAAAATGATAAAAAATATCTCATATACCAAAAATCAACATTATTTATCATTTTTTTTCCAAAAATCAACTTGTTATACCATTTTTTAAGGAAAATAAACCAAATCCGGTTTTCTGCACGGTTCTCCGGTTTTTGGCCGGTTTTCGGTCCGGTTTTTACAACCTTGCAAATAACACTAGCAGCCACATAAAAGCTACAACCTTGTCAGCTTGGATGAACCGAAGGTGTGAATTAGTTGTACCCGACTGAAACAGAATATCAAGAGAAGACCCTCTGTTATAAAAAATGGATCAAAAGATGAAGCCAAGCATCACCATCGAATCCATCCAAAAGAGCAAAGGCCTATAATAGTGATGAAGGCAAACACAAAGACAGAATGCAGCCAAACATCAAGACAATAACAACACATATTCATGCACAAATTATTTTATTTTTTTAAAAATGATTATTTACTGTTACGTATAATGCGGGATAGCCTGAAAAGCATGCCGTCTGCATAGGACTGGGCTTGGGCCATAAAGGTTGAACCTGAATTTCAAACTGGGATTTTTGGCCCAATCCGTAAAAGCCCGAGCTCGATGTGGGCTAGCCAGATGCGGGGCCGGGTAGCCCGTTTAGCTAGCTCTGGTGTAATTTAAAGGATTTTTTTACAAGTGTAATTTTTTTGGAGCAGGATCCTCTTCTCTCACCTCTCTCTATCTCTCTCTTCTTCCACCTTTTTTTGAATTTTTTTTAAATAAAATAATTTAAGGGTTGAGATTGAATATTATAAAGATTCAATGGAGAGAATTACTTTGACAGGAGTGACCGGAGGGATTCTTGACTGGAGAGGATCCAGTTCCAATTTTTTTTTTTGACAATAATTTTTTACAAGTGTTATTAAAAGGATTTGAAATGAAATTATATAAATCGTAGGTTTCTACTATTTACTGTATGCACCTCATTTATTCCTCTACAGACATCCCTTATTTGCTGCTAACTGCACCCGTTTTACTTCTGATGCCTTTCCGGTGTTTGCTACCTGCACCCTGTAAGTTCAACTGATACACCCCCACCCCCACCCCCACCCCCACCTTAATCAAATCATTCTCCCTCTTTCTCGCCTTCTCCTCTCTTCGCACAACCCCTTCGTTCCAACGAATCCCACTGCGTTGTATTGTTATTTCTTCTTCTAGTTTGTTGCAATTGCGAAAACCCTAACTATGTAACTCACCCTACTCTACACCGCAAAACCCCCAATTTGTGTTCCGCATCCTCAATGGTTCTGTTGCCATGGGCTTCGCTGTCTATGGCTGTGACGCCAACAATCTTCGCAACATCCTTCGTTCCCTATTCAGACGCCACTGGTTCTGCTGTGAACCACCACCTCCTATCCTTCGTTTCTGCCAACTATGAAGCCTGTTGCGATGTTAATTGTGAATGCAACGGGAGGAGGGAGTTGCATTAATGAAATCAAAAGCTCGATTAAGGTAACTGTTTACTTTGTTTGTGGTACGTTGTGTCTTCTATGTGTTTTGTTGTAGAGCAATGGTGTTTTTGATGTGCTTATAAGTGAATCTTGGTATGTGTTCATTGTTCCTAATGATATTTAATATGTGTAATTACAAGTGAATATAATTGATGATGTGAGAAATGCATTTATGTAAACATGTATAATTTTAAGATAAGATGTGATATTGGCTATGATGATGCTCTATTCTGACTTTTTGATTGATTGGTTGCTTTTGATGGATAGTATGTTTTTCGTGAATGCTTGATAGAATTTGTGGAATTTATTCTGTTGTGAGTTGTGACGTAGTATTATTTAATTGATATGTTGGATGGTGTGAAAGTGTGATTGTTTTGAGTGAGTATGTATGATACATTCTAGATGAGTATAGTTACTCGACTATAGTCCTATTTTTCGCATCATGAATCGAATCTTTTTCATGAGTTGTAAGGTACATGATCAATAAAAAAGACATTTTTAAATAAAAACTAGTGACATAGCCATAAAAATTTTAAGTTGATATATCATATATGAACTTCAAAATAATTCAAGTCATAAACAAAGGAGAAAAATCTAGAGAAGAACAAAGGAGAATGGAGTGTGTGATGCCCTACGTAAGCTGGAAGAACAAAAAATTCCATTGTAGGTGAGAGTACATGCTAAAACATAATGTACAAGGGTTGTTTGTTTGTGAATCTGACAGGTTACTTCGAATGATTATTTTGGCTGCTTATGTCCCATTTAAGAATAATTGAAGGAAAAAAAAACAACTCCAGTAAACCTTTTAGAATCCCGGTTGTGCAACTCGGCCTATTTCTGGGATTCGTGAGGTTCAGCTGAGTGAATCCGTATTCGTGATGAGATTTAGGTGCAAAAGAGATTCACACTTTGATACGTATTGGTTGTGTTTGATGTGTTTGGTTGTGTTTAAAATCTCGATACGAGTTGCATGAATCGTAAAATATTGATAACCATGTCTAGGACTAGTTCTTTGCTACCAAAATTATTATGGAATTAAAAAATATATATTTGTTCAATGATCATAGAAAAATTACTATGATTATCTAGAGTATTGTTCTCTTAAATGTTATTTATTTTGCTAATAATCAGTTGTTGTCTAGTTTATACCTACTGTTCACGTGATACTTTCTCTTCTTTAACAGTGGCGAAATTGCTTCTTCATTCTCTGTTGTCTGGCTGCAACGTTTCAAGCACAGAAGTAGCTGCTATAAGGGTGCACTTGTTGCATGTCTAGGTAATATGAGAACTTTCAGTAGCAGCACCAGTAGCCATGCTCCTAATAATCCTTCTAGAGGATTTGTCAATAGCGGTGGCTTGTTGAAATACACATCTGATGAAACTTATTCAGTCCTTCAAGCACCCTGCCTCCAACACTGGTTTAAAAACTGGCAGACACTTAGGAAACACAAGCTGACAGCTAGTACTTTTGCTAGTGCTATTGGATTTTGGCGTCGGAGAAGAGCTCAGCTGTGGTTAGAGAAGATCGGTGCTATTGAACCATTTTCTGGAAACCTTGCCACCTGTTGGAGCAATATCAAAGAGGAGGAAGCACTTGAAAGATACAAACTTCTAACTGGAAATACTGTACTGTTTCCAGAATTTCAGGTACACAGTGTAGAACCCGAAGACAATTGGCTAGCTGCTTCACCAGATGGTATCATTGACGGGATGGTGTATGGGTTGCCTTCTCGTGGAGTATTGGAGATAAAGTGTCCATATTTCAATGGAGACATGAGTAAAGCTTTCCCTTGGACTCGAATTCCAATTCATTATATTCCTCAAGCTCAGGGTTTAATGGAGATTCTAGGAAGGGATTGGATGGATTTTTATGTTTGGACTCTTAATGGCAGTAGTCTATTCAGGTTATTTCGTGATGCAGAGTATTGGGATGTAATGAAAATTTCACTTTATGATTTCTGGTGGAAGCATGTCCAGCCAGCAAGAGAGTTGTATATAAATAATGTTATAACAGATCCCTTTATTCAATTAAGATCACTAACACCAGCCCCCAGACATGAGTTATGCCGTGATATAGTTGATAGAAGCAAGCACATTGTGTACAATTCTAAATTGTTGATCCATGATATACATGGGAACTTTCAAAATTGATGCCTCCAGCTGTACATCCCGTGGTATTTGATTGGTTAGTTTAAATGAATAAAATATTGATGTTGCTGAAGTGAGTTCTGGATTAATGTTGGTTATAGAACCATCTACCAGAAGAGTTGCAGATTTCAAGAGTTAAAGTGAAATATGATTATTTAGTGCTAGAGTATAGAAAGACAAACTTAGCAGGTTATAGGACATTAAAAAGTTGAGACAGTTGATACTTTGAAAGTTTTACATTGGTTGATCCATGCCATGAAGAGTCAATGAAGTTTTACTGGCATGGGTACCACTAAATTGAAGGCCTACTCGTATTGGACGCGTACCTGGTACTCGTGGGGACGTACCAGACTCGTATCCCAAAAAAGGCCAAACAAAAAATTCGGTGTTTAATTTGGGCACACTTGGATACTTTTTGGGTAAGTACGGACTCGTAACCACACTTCGATAAATAAAGTTAACATAATTTTGAAAAAAGTAGTTTTTTTGCTTCTTTTTTTTGGCATTTATACTTTTTTCTATTATACTGTGGATTTTATTTTCCTATAAATCTGTCTCTATTTTTTGCTGTGTAGATATCCCCTTCATTTCCTAATTTTCCTGTCTTCCTTTATATATTTTCTAATTTTATTTTGATTTGTGATATAGTAAATTAAGATACTTGGTTTCCAGCACAGCTTAAGCTTTTGGAAAGAGCTGGTTCATGACATGGTATTACACTTCAATTATGCTTAATACAGTTATGACTCGTCACTTTCAGAGATAACGCATGTTATCAAAATGCTGATTATAGTTGAGAACAGATATATTGCCAGTTAGCCACTGGCTGAGTAGTATATTTTTATTCAGCAAGCAGTATAAATTGAATCTCTTGTAAAGATTCAGTTTGTATCACTGTGTGAGTATCAAAATTTGTTGCATGCTGTGTTCATTCTTCAAGCTCTCTTTTTCGTTGCCATTTAACTCTTAATTGTCAGCATATGTTTGTCTTAACCAGTGAACTCTGAGAGATTCCCATGTGTATTTGTCTCAACCTCTAATTGCAAGTTTCTATCAAGACATGAATACATGACTGCTAAGGAAATTACTTCACTCCATTTAACTATAGGTCTTTCTCAAATGTGAACTCATTTGGTTCTGAGGTGTTATCTTGGATATGTCTGATTTAATGTATTTTCTCAGAATTAATCGTAAAGATATGCCTCGAAAGTCGAAACCTAGTATAGGACTGCTCTTAGGCATCCTTTTTGTTGCAGGATGAATCTCTTGGATCTGTAGCTACTTTTTCCTCCAAGGATGTCAATTCTTGTACTATTGTCAGTTATGGTGTGTTGGCACTTGGTATTCTTGATATTGCTTACTAACTTATGCCTCTGATTTTAGATGTATCCCATGTTGGATCTGTGTCAGACACCAAAACCCACACGACACTTGTAATACACGTGTCGGACACCTCAATTAGGTGTCCAATTAAAAATTTATCAATTTCCTGTAGTAGTGTCCTATATTTGGAATATTAACAGTGTCCATGTGTCTGTGTCTGTGTCATATTTGGTGCTCATGTTAGGTGCTTCATAGGTCTTTATGTGTCTTAACAATATTCTTGTTGCTATGTGCAACTGTTTCCAGTACACCATGCTACAAATATCAACCTTTCAAATTCTCTAGTAGTCTTCAATCATATGATGTTTTGGCTATGGAGCCTACTCCACAGTATGTTGCCTTGGTTGTTTGTGTTGTCAGATTTCCTTACCACAACCTTACCCTGGTATAAATAATTTATCATCTGAATCTTAATGATTACTGGATTATGCAGACAACATTTTTGGTGTATGTTTGGGCTTTACTCTCTTCACTTCCTTTTGGATTGGCTGCATGCAGGTTTGTATGCAAAATGGAGATTCGATAAATCATTATTACAGGTTGTCTATTTTGTGAAAATGGTTTTTCTTTATGTCAGATCAGATGTATAAAATAACTAAAATGTTTAGACAATTATAGACATTCATTGATGTTTGAACATCATGCTTTATTCAATCTACTCATTAAGGAAGGTTAGAACTTAGAACAGGAGTACAGGATAGTTGTTGTGTTTTGATCAAATAATTGAGGCTAAAGTTATAGTCACATTGCTTCTTTTTTGTAATTTTATTTTCTACTTAGGTTGGCTAGTTTAAGGATTAGTGTGTGATTAACAAATTGGAGACTGATATAGGGTAGAGAGAGATTTTAATTCCATTGATTGGTGATGTCTTCTTGTCCTATCTATGATTCAGGCTTTGGATTGGTCTCCCTTAACTACAGAAAATGCTATGAGATTGGGGAGACGAGGAGGGCTGTTTAGAATCTTGATACAGTGCTTGGTGCTCTTCATAATCTTCATGCCTCGGGTGATTAATGAGGTTTTAGTTGTAGATTGCATATTGTAGCATCATGTTTATTCCTACTGCAAATTGATAAGATTTGATTATAGAATGCATATGATTAATTGTTGGAGTACAATCAAATTGATAAGATTTGAATGTAGAATGCACCTCTTAATTTAGATTTATTTAGTGTATGTTCAGAATTATACTTTTTCGCATATGTTTCATAGTGGGAATTCCACGTCAACCCAAAAGCTATATTTTGTAGCTTCAAAGCTACCATGAGTTTACATATACCCACAGTGGATCCAAATATGTCTTTAATTAAGAATAGAAGTAATAGGGCATATCGGTGTGTGTAATAATAAATCTATGTATAAATAATATGAACCGTACCTTGGATCTGCGGAGACGGTCAAAGGACGGATCGTCTGATACTGTAGGCTGAGGAGGACCTGAACGCGCGGGGGTGTACCTGCAAGAACACTCTGACGCCCAAGTCAGCTATATCGAGCTACAGTAATATCTAGTAAATGAATTGCGTACCTGACATCTGGTGACTGGAGGTATTTATAGTGAATAGTCTGGATCGTTGGCGTCGGATAGCCCATTTGCGATGGGGGCCCAAGTGTCAGTGGAGTTGACCACTTCGTTATTGGGCTGGTCGATTAGCTGTTGGATCATGCCCAGCGAAGCTGGCCCTTCCCTTGCTGGGTTGGATCATTGCTACTGGATTGGGCCTGACGACTGGCCCAGTCCAAAACAGTTGCCCCCCAAGCCAAGGTCGATCGCTGAGCGGGCGTAGGCTTGATGCGCAGCCATGCTGGTCGTGCTCGATCGGTAGTTTGATAGGTCTTGCCCCCAGTTCATGACTTGTGAATTTTCGGCGGTCGATATCGTATCGGATCGATCGAAAATTGATAGTCACTCTCCTGGTTGTCCAATTCCGGTGAATATTTCGAATATAAAAAGTGTTTTAGATAAACAAATAAAAAAAAAGAATTTTATTCTTTGTTGGGCCTATTTTCGTGGGCTTATATATATGTTAGTGTGAGGGTCTCTTCTTTCTTTCATTCTCACCACTCATTCACCAAATCCAAATTTCAATATCCTCTTCCCAACCAAAAGGGGCGATCCGCTCCCCTCCTTGGTGCCAACAAAAGGGGCGACCTGCCCTCCTTTGCGCGAACAAAAACAACAACAAAAAAAGGGGCGACCTGCTCCTCTTTGCCCGAGACGCTGCCGGTGACCTTGCGACGTTGCTGGGTGGTTACGACGGCAAGATCTGAAGAGAAGAAAGGGGGCGACCCGATTGTGAAAAAAGGGGGCGACCCGTGTTGTCAAAAAAGGGGCGACCTCCTCCACGCAAAGGGGCGATCTGCAGCTGCCTTGGAGCGAGCTGTACTTCGGTTGATCGCTTCTTCGTGTAAGTACTACTTCCCCTAAAGCAGCGTGAAAAAGGGGCGACCCGAGAGGAGGCGGTGTGAAAGAAAAGGGCGAATTGAGAGAGGGAGATGGCGCGTAAGAAAGGGGCGACCCGAGAGTGAGGTGGTCGCGAAGGAAGGGGGCGACCCGAGAGTGACACGCGTGGTGAAGAAACGGGGCGACCCGAAAATGGGGTGACCCGATTGCACCTCACTGCCCCTCAACTGCTCGTCGCGCCCGATCCGATCACTTAGATGACCTCCCTATTGGTTCTTTCAACGCACCAATTTGCTTTCGCCCGGATTGCTTATGCTCTCTTTGACGCATCAATTTGATTTCACTTTTTGTCTTTGAGTCTGATCAATCTTTTTATTTTTATATCCAGTGTGTTGTTTTGATCATCCTAGGAGGTGACTCGGTCTTCTTTATCGGCAAATCTTAATCCAAAGGTATTCTCCCTTTCTTTTGTATTTATTATTCTTGTTTGTTTTTGATTTGGCGGGGAGGGGCGATCAGGCTTGGGATGAGACAATCGCCCCTCATTCGCAAGCCTAAGTGCTCGTTTAATGAGTGATCGCCCCTTCCTATAGGTTTTCATCGTGGCGAGGACCAAGCAAACTCGACGCAAGTCTCCATCTTCCGATCCTCACGTTGCTCGAGTTGCTACCTCGAAAAAGGGGAGATCTCCCGAGATGGCAGATGGTGAGGGGGATACGAGCTCTTCTGAGTCTAGCCGTTCTTTCGAGTCTCATGCGCGTTCTATAGGGGATAGGTCGTGCGGCTCTTCTTCCCAGAGTGCTGAGTCGTCTAAACCAGCCAGGCTCAGGTCGTCTTTCGGGGGTCAAACGGACGTTGATCATTCTTGGGTTTCTTCCACCATTCTGAATGAAGTATCGAAAGTGACAAAAAGGGAGTTGGATTTGGCGGCCCAGTGCGTGGGCAATGACGACCAGGAGTGGCAGGTCGAGAGCATGGGAATTGGTGAGCACATTGCTACCTTCCCAACGGAGCTGAGTTCACTATGTACATGAGGGTTCTCAACATCATGAAGATACGACCACCCTTTACTCCCTTTGAGCGTGGGGTCCTTCGTTTCTTGGATGTCGCCCCATCACAACTTCATCCCAACTCTTGGGGCTTCGTCAAGGCATTTGAGGTTCTGTTATGCGCGCTGAAGAGGCCGGTTTCTCAGAAGCTCTTCTTCACTATCTTTAATACTAACCGGTGTGGAGAGAAGCATAGTCACAAAACTAGGTGGGAGTTTCTCAGTTTGAAGGCTATTACGGGTTTCAAGCTTTTGGTACCTTATATGGATTTTGTGAAGAAGTGGAAGAGCAAGTTTCTTTGGGTTGCCCCGACCACCCGTGGCGATCAAGACTTGGTGGGATATCTAAACGACTACGGGGAGGCCATCGATTTCGTGTTTCCTATTTCTTGGTCACCGCGACACTACCTTCGGGAGCCACATACTTACTGGTTCACCTTAAAGCAGCTGGGTGCTACTGATAGAGAGACCTTGAGATTACTCAGGAATTTGGCCTCCTATTTACCCTCTGAAGAGAAGTTGATTCCCTGCAAGCCACTTGTTCTGTCCGACTCCCCTGACAAGTTGGCTGTAGCCTTAGGTCGGCTGGCTTTCTTATTCGTGTATTAGTTTTTATCCATGTGTAATGGTCTCGTTTGTTTTCTTTTACTTACCTTATCACTTGTTTGTCGCCTTGCTTGTTTTCTAACAACTATGTTTGTATTCTTGCAGACGAGATGACAGGTGGACAGTTGACTTTTGCTGAGCTAGTTACTGGTGCCAGACAGGGGCCTCCGAAGCGTAGAACATCGGTTCGTGCTGAGGGTTCTACCCCTATTCCTTCCCCACCACATCCCGAGGCGCATCCACAGACTCCTCCGGTGGATTCACATCCTGGGGGCGACCCTGAAGGTCCTCAGAAAACAAAGAGGAGGCGGGCTGATGATGTTGTGTCTGATGGAGCGGTCCACCATTCTGCGGGCGTACCTGATCAACCTGGGAAGAAAAAGCACGGTCGTGGCAAGTCTCCTAGGGTGATGTTGGACCAACTGGGTGCTGCTTACCGGGATCGCTTCGTGGAAGACCCTATCGACACTGCTATTGACGTTTTGAAGGCTGCTTCCAAGCAGCTGAAGATGACTCAGAATGAGGAGGATGAGCGGTTTGCAGGTAACATCTTTTGGCTTAGCTTGACCGGTCAACATATCTTGCTTTCGGATTTCCTTACCTTACTTCTTTCTTTTTGTAGAGTTGACCGCGAAGAGGGACAAGGCTTTGGATCAAGCAAAGAAAGCCAAAGATGCCCTGGAGGGATCTGAGAGGAAGGCTAGCATGTTGAAGGAAGAGATGCAAAAGTTGAAGTCCGCCAAAGAGGTTTCTGAAGCTAAGATGAAGGAAGAGCTGCAAGAGCTGAAGTTGGCCAAGGAGGCTTCTGAGGCCAAGATGAGGTAAGAGTTTGAGAAGTCGGTTTTCGCGCTCAAGGATGAGGTCGAAGCATTGAAGAAAGAGAGAGATGAGAATGAGAAGGCACTAGAGGAGGCTAAAGATTGGGGTGACAGGGTTACCCGTGATGCCGTTGAGATCGTAAAGGAGCAGTTTGCTAATGCTCTGAAGCAAGTCCAGCTTCGTTATCCCGATGTGGTGGTTGACACGACTGTTTTTGATCCCAATCATGTCGTCCTAGGTGACCAGATTGTGAAGCCCACCGGCAGGCCTGATGGGACCAACCTGGTCATCTATCAGCGGCGATGAGGGTGGTTGGGTCTTTCTTACCCATCCTTTTGTAGTTCTGATATTACTTTACCCTGACTTACGCTTTAACTTTCTAGCTTTGGAGTTTATCTGATTTCGTTGTAACCCATACTCGATGTGTTCATACTCCGACATTTTGTTGCACGATTTATTTCGCCTAAGTATTAAGTGCATTTGCACGTTCATCTTTGCACGATCGATGCTCAGTATCTTTGGGTTGTCCATGCCTCCAAGGTTGTCAAACTAGACAGCCCTCCATGGTGTCAATTGCCCATTTTTGTGGTTTAGGCGCCCCAATCTTAGACTGCCAGAAGGGGTTGAGTACGTCCGAATTAGATTTTAAGCTCAACATATGAATTGTAGCTCCGCTACTAAGCTTTCCAACGCATACTCCCGCGCCCCCATCAGATAAACATGGACGATGTTATGGTCTTCAGACCAGACCATCTTCCAAGGTCGCGTGCGGGCAATCAAGAAGTGGTCGTCCCAATCTTGGACGACCTGAAGGGGACGAGCACCTTCGAATTAGACTTTGAGTCCAACATTAAATTTGTAGGCATGCTTCTTAGCTTTCTAACTCATGCTCACACGCCCCCATCGTATAAACATGGACGATGTTATGGTCTTCAGACCAGACCATCTTCCAAGGTCGAGCACGGGCGATCAAGAAGTGGTCGTCCCAATCTTGGACGACCTGAAGGGGACGATAACCTTCGAATTAGACTTTCAGTCCAACATCAAAGTTGTAGGCATGCTTCTTAGCTTTCCAACTCATGCTCACACGCCCCCATCGGATAAATATGGACGATGTTATGGTCTTCAGACCAGACCATCTTCCAAGCTCGCGCGCGGGCGATCAAGAAGTGGTCGTCCCAATCTTGGACGACCTGAAGGGGACGAGCACCTTCGAATTATACTTTGAGTCCAACATCAAAGTTGTAGGCATGCTTCTTAGCTTTCCAACGCATGCTCACACGCCCCCATCGGATAAACATGGACGATGTTATGGTCTTCAGACCAGACCATCTTCGAAGGTCGCGCGCGGGCGATCAAGAAGTGGTCGTCCCAATCTTGGACGACCTGAAGGGGACTAGAACCTTAGAATTAGACTTTGAGTCCAACATCAAAGTTGTAGGCATGCTTCTTAGCTTTCCAACGCATGCTCACACGCCCCCATCGGATAAACATAGACGATGTTATGGTCTTCAGACCAGACCATCTTCCAAGGTCGCGCGCGGGCGATCAAGAAGTGGTCATCCACGCCAGGCCAGCTCGTCCTGGATATGCATGGCCAGATTGTCCATGCCTGGCCAGATCGTCCAGGCCTGGCCAGCTCGTCCATGCCTGGCCAGATCGTCCTGGATATGCATGGCCAGATCGTCCATGCCTGGCCGGATCGTCCATGAAAGGCACGATTGTCCTTGAAAGGCATGATCGTCCTTTCTGCTGAATAATTTGTTTACTCTGTTTATATTATCGCGTAAACCGCTAAGTTCGTTTAGTTTATCTCGTTATTTGACAGCCTTTTGCGTTTGGCTCGTCGATTTTGCGTGTTATCTTATACTTTCCATCCGTTTGGTTCGAGTGGGATCAATCGTCGCCCGCGGACAGTTTACCAGGCTCCTACCCAGATTTAACTCGTCCTTGGGAGTGCGACCAACCTCAGGTCGCTTCGTTTGTACTTAAATTCGTTTAAGTTCCTTTGGACAGTTTACCAAGGTTCGACTTGGATTTAACTCGTCCTTGGGGGTGCGGCCAATCTCAGGTCGCTTCGTTTGTAATTAAATTCGTTTAAGTTCCTTTGGACAGTTTACCAAGGTTCGACTTGGATTTAACTCGTCCTTGGGGGTGCGGCCAATCTCAGGTCGCTTCGTTTGTAATTAAATTCGTTTAAGTTCCTTTGGACAGTTTACCAATGTTCGACTTGGATTTAACTCGTCCTCAGGGGTGCGGCCAATCTCAGGTCGCTTCGTTTGTAATTAAATTCGTTTAAGTTCCTTTGGACAGTTTACCAACGTTCGACTTGGATTTAACTCGTCCTCAGGGGTGCGACCAATCTTAGGTTGCTTCGATTGTGCCTAAATTCGCTCTCGATTGACCGTTCGTAATTAAAGAGACTTATGAACACACAGATATAAAAGTAAATGTCTTGTTTTATTTAACGGTCGGGCAGACCTCGATAAAAAACCCTGCGGGAAAAAGAGTGTTCTGCCCGTCTTTTATTTCATGACATACAATCAGTTCTCACAAGGCAACTTGCCTTCCCCTTGATCTTCTGGTATCCGGGGCATCATCGTCCTCGTCCTCCTCTCTCACTTCAGCTGCCTCGTCAGCTGGTGCCTTTCCCTTTCTAGGTGATCGCACCAGCTTCTAGTCATCCCTCTTGTCAGCTTGCTCTTTCTTTACATACTGGGAGAGCTTCCCCATTCTGATCAACTCTTCTATGTCATCTTTGAGGGCCATGCAATTGTTAGTATCATGCCCGTTGCTCTTGTGGTACCGATAGTATTTCTTAGATGGGCGCTGCCCTTCCTTCAGGACGACAGGGTCTGGTCTTCTCATCTCTCTAAACTCTGCGTTTGCACATTCTGACAGGATCTGTGCGTACGAAGTATTCAGTTTTGTTTGGTCTGCGAACTTCCTGGTCTTAGAGTCTCTAGGCGCTCCACCCTGCTCCCTTCGTAGTCTCTGGTCGCGTTCTTCGCAAGGTTGTCTATTCATCCCTGCTTTAGCAGCTTCGATGGCCATTGTCTTTTCTTCGTAGTTCATAAACCTTTGAGACCTTCGGAGGAAGGTTTTTAAATCTCTTGGTAAGTGTAGACCAACTTCGACCTCAAATCTACTTCCTCGAAGGAGTCCTGTCCTCAAGAAATACAACCTTTGATTATCATCCAGGTTCCTCACTTGGTCTGCCTCCCGATTGAACCGCTCCACATAGCTTCGAAGGGATTCATGGGGTCCTTGCCGGATCGCAATCAAGACATCTTGAGATTTAGGCTTTATTCTTGACGTTGTGAAACGTGCAAGAAACACTCTGGCCATCTGCTCCCACGAAGAGATAGTGTTTGGGCATAGCTCGGTGAACCACTCCAAGGCTGATCCTTCCAAGGTTAAGGGGAAGATCTTGCATTTGACAAGCCCGGATGCCCCCCTATATTGCATCATAACATCGAAGTGTTTCAGATGGGCGTCAGGATCTTGCACGCCGTTGTACATTTTCAGTCCGGAAGGGGGTTTTCGTAACGAGTGTGGGATACGGTACTCGTCTATCCGTCTGGTGAAAGGACCCAAACTTGCGTTCGTTGTACCCCTACGAGGTCTTCCTCCTTCCGAATCGTTTCTTGGACGGTTGCGCGGATGGGCTTCGTAAGAGCGACTGCGCGATCGATGGCAGCGTGGAGGCGTTTCATAGGATTGGTTGTGTGATCGAGTGGGTGAGCCGCGTGATCCGGATGAATCATACGAGGATTCCTGTTGCGAAGATTTCTCCGGCCAGTAAGTGTAATCTGAAGCGGAGGGTGTGATGATCGGCGGGGTTAGTCCTCCTCCTCGTCCCCTTCGGCGGGGTGGAGATCTGTGGACCAGGTGTCTTCTAGGAGGCGAGCGGTGTCTCCTAAACAGGTCGTCCCGACGATGAAGTTCGGGTGCAGTATTCGCCCATCTGGATGTCACCTGATCTTCCATCTGAGTGATGAGGTCGTTTTGTCGGGCGATCTGCCGGTCTTGGTTTCGAAGTTGTTCCCTGAGCTCCTGTGAACCAAGTCTGCCGGAAGGGTGACAATGACCTGCTGGGTCGTGCCTGGATGGGAACTAGGGGCGACGACCTCAGCGTTGGTCATCGTTCCTCCCAGTGCGAGGGGTGGATGGACTGGTATCGAGGCCACCGTCGACTGTGGTCTGCCACGAGTTGCTTTCGCCTTTGGAGGCATTTGAAATGTTGGTGGGATAGTAGGCTCTCCCACTGAGGTCGCCAATGAACCGTACCTTGGTGGATCTGCGGAGACGGATGATCTGCGGAGACGGTCAAGGGACGGATCGTCTGATACTGTAGGCTGAGGAGGACCTGAACGCGCGGGGGTGTACCTGCAAGAACACTCTGACGCCCAAGTCAGCTATATCGAGCTACAGTAATATCTAGTAAATGAATTGCGTACCTGACATCTGGTGACTGGAGGTATTTATAGTGAATAGTCTGGATCGTTGGCGTCGGATAGCCCATTTGCGATGGGGGCCCAAGTATCAGTGGAGCTGACCACTTCGTTATTGGGCTGGTCGATTAGTTGTTGGATCATGCCCAGCGAAGCTGGCCCTTCCCTTGCTGGGTTGGATCGTTGCTACTGGATTGGGCCTGACGACTGGCCCAGTCCAGAACATAATATATCTGATGTGAGACTGTAATTTTGTTGTAAAACTTAAAATTTTGTAATAAAAATTAATTGTTCAGCAAAGCTATTAACAATTTCTGTTGTTTTAAAATTTTAAAACCAACAGCTATTGAATTTAAAGCTACACTTTTATTATTCATTTAAAGATTTTGGGAAAGTATGAGACTAAATTTGTAAATGTTACCAAAAGTACGATTAAAAAAATAAGAGACCAAAATTTATGAAAATATGAGTGGATTTCATGAAAAATAAAATAAAGAGATCAAAATTGTGGATTTTAAAAAATAGATAGAAAATGCAACAAAACCAAAATAAGATGACAATTCAATGTGTCTCAACATTGAAAAAAGGGGTTTACAAATGACACAAAATGTAAGATTTATTCTTTTTTCGGACCAATGCTCGCTGCCGGTATAGTACTTTAACGCTTTCAACGAAATACTAATCTCCCATCGAAATGAAATGATTTCTACTCGACTCTTTATTTACTCCAAATGCACCTATCACGCATAGTTAAAAGAAGTAATCCAAAACAGAAGAGAAAGAGGGGAGGAATTCCAAGCGAAAGAAGCGCAGAAATGCAGAAGAAAAGTAGGAGTAATAATGATTATGATGTAGAAAGAAAGGGATTGAATTGAATCGAATCATAAGAAGGGTCCCACAAACAAATAATGAAAATTGAATAGGATTAGGAGTAACATGTGTATCAAGCAATCCATGCCTACGTAGCAAAAGGCCGATGATACGTGGCACACTAAAAAGAGGTTTGGCCCAACATTGAATCATGTTGTAGAGAGATCGACGAAGAAAAAACAAGCTCATCGGCATTCTTATTATTATATTAGAATGAGATATTCTCATGTCGACGAAATTAAATTCAAGGTTTATAAATTCACTTCAATCTCTTCAAGAGAAACTATACCCATGTTCAATAATACCTTCATTTTTCTTACAAAAGGATTAGTTAATTACCGAATTAATTAAATTATATAATATCTTATACAAACCAATGGTTTAAATATATTTTTACTCACTCAAAATAAATATTTATATGGTTTTTATCAACAAATAATATGGAATTGGAACTAGTTAATTGGTAAACAGGATCTTGAGTAAGTATTTTTCAATTCAATTTTTTTAATTTATACACCTTTAGATAAAAGTCTATATATTGAATAATGTTACGAATAATATGATATTAGTGAATGGCCACTATTAGACTTCAACATTCTCATTACTCCCTTTAGTGATTTAGGTTGTTAGTAGCTTTATATGATTGATCATTCATTTACCAATTTACACCCTATAAAAAGACCTTAACACCCTTATGTGTAGTGACATACTTGTGAATAGCATAATGCAAAGACTCTCTCATTCTCTTCTTCTCCCTTCTTCATCTCTATGATCTTATATCAGTTATATGATGTCTTGCATTTGTTTTTATTCTAGTTTTGGTTATTTTCATAACAAATAGTTTATTTTCAGGACATTCTTATTATCTGAGGGTGTGCGCACTGAAGAATCTTCTGCTCGTATACATGAGAGTTTTTCATCATGGTTTAAGGCTAGAGTAAGTAAATGAATCTAATGATTTAACCTCAAATGTTTGAAGTAGATATGAGACATAACTTATTTTTTCATATCAACTTACTAAGGTTAATGAAGCGGCACCGACTCCTCTAATCCTACACTTGAGAAACTTAGTCGGTGGTCCTTATTCTTCCATTAATGAATGACGCACATACTTCGTTAACGGTAATAAATTTGACACTCAATAATAGAGTGAGGGAAAACAAACAATTAATAATGAGATATATGTAAAAGACTTACAGAAGGATGTGAAGAAGACTTCTGCGACGTGATCAAACACATGTATGAATTTGAATACATTACTTTAAACCATATAAGAGAGTAGTTTTGTTTCATTGTAGTTGGTTTGATCCATTAATTAGAGGAACAAAATTGAATCCAAAATGTACACTACAAAAAAACAAGGTATTTGCGAGGGACTGTAGCGAGGGAACACTGGTCCCTCGCAAATTTGAGGATTTCCGACGGATTTTGCGAGGGAAATAGGCCCCTCGTTGAATTTGAACATTAGCGACAGAAAAAATTGGTAATAGCGACGGATTTTAAGTTCCCTCGCAAATTTTAATCTGGTGGCACGAAAATCTAGGGAAATTAGCGATAGATTTGATGTTCCCTCGCAAACCTTGTGACCGTTTCAGATTTTGGGGAATGTGCGCCCATTAGCGACGGATTTTACGTTCCCTCGCTAATTTTTTTTTCCAGAATCACTTAAGTGACATTCCTCTCTTCTTTCTCACTACTCTCTCACACACACTTCTCACCTCCCTACTCCCTCACACGAACCCTAGAACCACCACCACCAAACAACCACCATCATCACCCACGACCTCCTCTTCTCTTCCTCTACCCTCTCTCACCTATGAACCCCCACCACCACACAACCATCACCACATAACCACCACCACCACCACACAACCACCATGACATAGCCACGGCTCTCTACTCTCTAAGCTACGAATTCCTCTTTTGTTATCCCAAATTTATTTCCTCTTTCTCTCTTTTTCTCTCCACCATAACCACCGCCACCACCACCACCACAAATTAGTGTCTTCTCTCTCCCTTTTGTAAGTTTTGATTTTTATTTTTATGATATTGTCTCAATTTTAATTTTGTTAATGAATTTATTTTGATTTATGTTTTTTGCTTGAAATTGAAATGATTTAGGATTGAAATTGTTGGTGTTTGAAGTCTCACAAATGCGCCGGAGTGCGCACCGTCACCGAACAACCGCACCGAACCTCAATCTCATAACGGTTAGTTTATAAATTAAATTTGTTGTTGTTGGTTTTGTTGTGTGTTAGAATTAAGTGTTAGGATTAAGTGTTGTTGTAAAATGTGAGTCAAATTGAGTGTGAAATGTGAGTTAAAATTGAGTGAATGTTGTTTGGGAAACTATATTGTTAGAGATGATTGTTGTTAGTAATTGAAAAATGAATTTAAATTTGTTAAAGTGAAATTGTTGAGAAGAGTTAGATTGAAAATTGTTGAGAATTAAAAATTGTGTATGTTGTTAATTGTGTCAAATAGTTGAAATTGAAAAGTGTATTATTTTAGAGTTGTTAATTGAAAATTGTTTAATTGTTGTTTTGATGAACCCTAGGTTAGATGACTATGTGTTGTTGATGGAAAAGGGTGAGGTGCTGTCCCTCACCCCCATAATTTGCTCGAAATCATCTCCATTGAGATAATTGCGAGACGATACTAACAACGGTAAGGTTGGGAGTTATATAAAATAACTTCCTTCACTACTTGGATAGAAAAGGGTTTTGTGCTTACCTTGACCCCCATACTCGGCTCAGAATCATCTCCACTGAGATCATGTCGATGCCACTAACTTGAAGGATACTCAAGATGAGGTGAGGGGCTGGAGGGCAAACTATGCAAAGGTGATGAGGAGGCAGGAGCTGATGTATAACTTTTTTAAGAACAAGAATATGTTGCCAGATGAGGAGGAAGAAGAGGAGGAAGATGAGGAGCAGTCTGAGGAGTCTGACGGCAGCTTTTAGGACTTGTGTTTATCAGTTTGACATTTCAGTACTTTGTTATTCGGATATTATGTTGTTTTCATTCGGATTTTATGTTGATTCAGATTTATATTATGTTGATTTGGATTTTAATTAAAACTGTTTTAGCTATTTCAATCAGGTATAAAAAACAGGTATACCAATAAAAAAAAGTAGGTTTATCAAAAATATTTTTTTTTGGCATTAGCAAGGGAATTCCCTCGCTAATTAGCAAGGGAATTTTCTCTCGCTAATCCCTGATTTTTTTGTAGTGTCGTAATACCATGGACATTCAAATAGATAGAAGGCCTTTGATCTGTTTATCATGCCGAAAAATGTGAGAGAGGTGTATTATGTTCCATATCCATCCACTCGAGGAGACAAGCAAGGACGATGTGTTGTAGTTAAAACAAAATCGCAGAGTCGCATTGAAGCCACTGATGCAGGGGAAGAGATTCCTTATCAAATGGATGAAATGTCGAGTGTATATAAGGTAATTGAAATTTAAACCATTCAAACCTTATATGATGATCGACTTTCCGGTGAAGAAGTTGAACCAGTTCTCGAAGTGGGTGAACTACATTTAGATGAAGATTCATCAAAAGAAATTGAAGATAAAGACGAGATGGTATCTGAAGACGTAGATTAGTTATGTCTGTAGTTCGGCATTTAAATACTCATATTAGTAACTTATTATATTATTGTTCTTGTTTTCTTTTAATTTAATTAATGTATGTCACATTTAGTTTTTCATAGATATACGGTTTTGGTTCACCGCCCCCAGACCACTGATATGTGATAAGGGGAAGAGCACGGTTATTGAGCTACCTCGCCAAAGGAGGCGTCACCTTCAGGTGACAGTGACTGTCGAATGGGTTTGTGGGGATGCCTGAATCCACAACCACTTCTACACCACCTGGAGAAACATCATGTTCTACTTCAGCTGGGGAGACATCACGTTCTACTCCAGTTGGGATCCCACCACCCATCCCACTTGTACTCACTTTTATGACTCCCACCCCCACCCGGGATAACTATGATGCCAACACCCGGGTTACATACAGCGACCCAGGGCACCTCATTTTATCAGCACGATGATCCTCCACCGGTCCACGGTGAGGGAGTAGATCTGGAGATGTCAGGTGAGGATGACGAGGAGGAGGTGGTGGTTGTAATGGACGATGGTCGCCCCATCATCTGTCCACGTGGTGCTACGTAAGTATTCTTTGATTTTTTTTTATTATCAACAATTTCATTACATGTATCGTTAAATTTAATTTAATGTTTAATATTTACTATAATCATTAATACATATTTTGTATTTGCTTAATACAGATGAGAGTGGTGTCGAAGGATGGGAAAGAGAAAGACATTAGGAGGATATTTATGCAAAGAGCGGGTCGTGGTCTGCCTGACCTACTTAGGGAGGTGCATTTTAAAAATTGGAGGCCTACTTGGATAGGTTAGGGTGTCTGGGATGCCCTCAAGAAACACTAGGTTACAACATATTTTTCAAAGCTGTCAGATCAAGCCAAGAAGAATAAAGCATCATAAAAGGGTGGTTTGCTTCACTGTTTGGTTCTATCAGTCGGGCTCAGCATGTTGCCAGACTGTAAAGAAGACACGATGAGGGGAGGATAAGGATCGTCTATATGGTGCAGAGGCATTTTCTCCTTTTATTCAAAGTGGGGTAAATCAGGTCAACACCAGCCGAGCTTCTGCTAGTCTACCTCCTCCTATGCAAAGCTCACTCAAGGTAATAGAGCTAAGGGAGCGAGTACAGACCCAGGGCGAGATGATCATAACTGTAACGCCCTAATTTTCACATTAATATGCGTGCATACATATGTGCATATATTATTTATCTGTGGGTACTTATTTTATTAATTAACATATTTTAATGGTATATCATTATATTAGTTTTACTAGCCATGAGTTATTACTATTATTATTATTATCATTATTATTCCTTTGAGGTTTCAAAGATTCATTTAAGAGGTTGACTTCTAATAAATGTTTTTCTACTCTTACCGAATAGGGATTGAAGTCAGAACCAAATAGTTAAGAGATCTAAACATCTACCACTTGTGCCACATCGTGTTGGTATAACTTCAAAGATTTTATATCTATAACTGTGTGTTTGAATCATTAAATATGTTGAAGTGATATTTATTGGTTTGAGATAATATCGATGATATATCTTCATGTTGTTTAATTAGTTTATTCTTATAAAATATTATTATTTAAATTATTGTTTATCTTATGAAAATATTTTGAGTTAAAAAATATGTTTTTTTGTGAAAAGTTAAAGAAATAGGTTAAAGTAGATGTTATAAGAGAATTGAGCTTTAGAATTTAATTAGGAGCAAGTTGGGATTTATTAGTGATATATTTTCTTTTTAATGAAATTATCGGTCGCACCTCGTTTATTACTTCGTTCACCCCCTGCACTTTTGAAATCCCGACGCTTTTGATCGCTTTTGGAAACTTATTCTTTTTTTTTTAGTTCTTGTTTTCTCTTATTTGGTCACCAGAAATTAGTAAACTTCATTTTTCTATAAAAAATCACCCAACAAATTCGTTTCCAGCTTAAATTTTGGTCATTCGAGACAAAAAATGATATTGTATTTAGTACTGTATATCTGTATTTCCGGACATCACAGTCATCATTTGCAAAAGCAGACATCATTTTTTGATTCCTCTCTTCAAAACCTTCGAGAAAAAAATATTGTTATTATTTTGTTGAAGTTGACAGCCGACCTGTTTTACCCGTGACTTCAACTTCCATGTCATTCTTGGCCACACCGGTGATCATCTTGAAGATGGATACTTTATTTAGATTCATCGAAAACAATACTTTCATTATATTCACAAACCGAAACGTTTCAAAAATGGGTCTCATTCTTCGTCGTTTCTTCACTATTCTTCATTACTGTGGAGCACTATTCAAGAAGATTCACAATTCCTTCATTTCTTTGACGTTGAAGGACATTCAGATCATCTAAGGATTCTCTCCTTTTCCGCTTCTAAGTATAAGTTTGTGGTAAGCACGTGCTCTTCATATTCAAGCCATTTCTTTCAGTTTTATAAAGCATAAGAACCCGTTCCAGATATATCTTCTTCTACTGATGTTGGAATCACGCGACGTTTGAAGCTATATGCTCGCAACGATGTTATTAACACTAAAAATAAGTTATCACTCTTTTGTATCATATTTTTGTGGTAAGTCCCAATGTTTGTTTCTTTTTGGTCATTTTAGTCCTTACAGACAAAGATCTAATATCGTACCTTTGCCTTTTGTTATTCGTGACTTTCGAGATCATCAAGGGGCTAATATAAATTTATCCTACCCAAACTCTATATATGTTAAGTTTTAAATTAATCCGTTTTTGAGATTAAGAGATTAAGCATAAAGGGTTACTATGATGAGGACGAAGATCGTCTCATTTAATGGTATCAGAGCAGTTCGATTCATTTCGGACTGTGAGTTAGGGTCATACTGGCTGAGTCGGGTTAGGTCCACATTGGATGCTAACATGTATAGAGTTTGGGTAGTGTCTTGTTTTCAAGTATGTTAAATTTCGCGAACGAAATTTCTTTAAGGGGGTGGTAATGTAACACACCATTTTTTATAAATAGTTATTAGGAGATGCTTTAGGAATTATTTTATTTTAAATTATGTGCTTTAGAACTTAAAAAGAAATTATAGTTATTATTGTTATTGAAAACATAGTTATTATTGTTGTTGTTATTATTATTATTATTATTATTATTATTATTATTTATGTTTGTATATGTGTATCACATGAATGAGGTTATCACCTCATGAAGATGATAACCACAATATATAGTTATATGATATGATATATATATATATATATATATATATATATATATTTATTTTTAGTAGTCATCTTAGTATGATTTCTTATTAGATAAATAATAACACCTCATGTTTCTTCAGATTTTGTGTTGGATGTATTAGAATAAGACACCTCATGTTAGTTTAAGTTGAATCATCATTTTAATCCATGAGAACATGCCACCTAAAAGACAATACACCTCATCCTTCTACAAGCTTCATGAGAGTCTTCCACTAAGTTCTTGCTTAAGATGACTCATCACTTAACTTATAGGATCATGCCACCCAAAAAGTGAGTTTTACACCTCATGCTTAACATGATGTAAGCAAGCCAGGTCCTTTGATTCATTCATCATTCCATAATCAAAACACTTCCTTCTCATATTCCTGTAAACCTTCAAACCACAAAACAAACCAACATCTTGTGTTCGTAGTTTCGTAGCTTTATTCGAGTACGTGTCGGTGTTGTCGGAACAAGAGTACGATCGCGCTACAATTCAGGTGGGGGCAAGATACCGTATTCGTCGGAACGGTTAGCGTAAAGTTTTAATTTAAATATGTGTAGAGTGACCCAAGCTCTACTAGAGTTAAATAGTCAGCGATACCTAAAGATCATTTGACTACTCTTAGGAGTTAAGGTAGAGTGAAGTTTAGGCCGTCGATGACCGGTTAACGCATAGGAAACTTCTATATTTTTATTTGATTGATTTAATGATTGACTGATTGCTTGATATATTGTGATTGATTGCTTTGATTGTTTAAAATGCTATGCTTTTGTGCTATTCTTGATTATTTGTGAAATTGCTGAAGTATCTTAGTTTATAACTATGTAATGAAGTTAAGATTTCATAATGAACCTAGATATGATAAACAAGTATAATGAGAAGATTAAGATAAGATTGTATAATCAACCGGTACTAGAACTGATTGACGATAGTTCGGAAAGGGCTACCTAAGGAGGGGCTGACCGTAAGACCGAGTTAAGCGTCGTAGATTGCAGCCGCCGAAGATTGTCGGTGGATCGGAAAGGGCTACATACGGAGGGGCTGACCGTAAGACCGAGTTAAGCACCGTAGCGTGCAGCCGCCGAAATGTCAACTCTTAGAGAATCATAAGATATTAATAAATGATCGAAGATAAGAATTAATTTAATTGATGTGCTTGTGACATGTTTAAATTAAGCTTTACCTTATCTTCCCATTTTTCTGACTTATACGCATATCTTAGCCCTATGTGTTTTCTTTTGTATACTTGTTTGTATCGCTTAGATCCAGTCGAAGAGCCACTTGTAGCAAAAGGAGATACTCTTCCTTCCACGATGAACGTTGAAGGCACTGAGGATGCCGGTGCGACATGATGGAGCGAACAGGTGTCTCATTGAGAGAACCTGAGTTTTGTTTAGTCAGTGTGTCAGTCTTTTGAGTCTCGTTTAAGTCATCTGGCTGACCTTATTTTATGTTCTTACTTTCCGTTGTTTTGTAATACTCTGATATATGTTCGGGTGGCTTTAGTATTGCCACTCGTTTTGTAAAACTCTTAACACTATGTTTTCATATATATATGTGTGGGTGTGTGTGTGTGTGTGATATGTGTTTAGTTATATATGTTAAGTTTTAAATTTATCTGTTTTTGAGATTAAGAGATTAGGTATAAAGGGTTACTATGATGAGGACGAGGGTCGTCTCATTTAATGGTATCAGAGCAGTTCGATTCATTTCGGACTGTGAGTTAGGGTCATACTGGCTGAGTTGGGTTAGGTCCACATTGGATGCTAACATGTATAGAGTTTGGGTAGTGTCTTGCTTTCAAGTATGTTAAATTTGGCGAACGAAATTTCTTTAAGGGGGGTGGTAATGTAACACCCCACTTTTTATAAATAGTTATTAGGAGATGCTTTAGGAATTATTTTATTTTAAGTTATGTGCTTTAGGACTTAAAAAGAAATTATAGTTATTATTGTTATTGAAAACATACTTATTATTATTATTATTATTGTTATTATTATTATTATTATTATTATTATTTATTTATGTTTGTATAAGCGTGTCACATGAATGAGGTTATCACCTCATGAAGATGATAACCACAATATATATTTATTTGATATGATGATATATATATATATATATATACATTTATTTTTAGTAGTCATCTTAGTATGCTTTCTTATTAGATAAGTAATAACACATCATGCTTCTTCTAGATTTTGTGTTGGATGTATTAGAATAAGACACCTCATGTTAACTTAAGATAAATCATCATTTTAACCCATGAGAACATGCCACCTAAAAGACAATACACCTCATCCTTCTAAAAGCTTCATGAGAGTCTTCCACTAGGTTCTTGCTTAAGATGACTCATCACGTAAACTTATAGGATCATGCCACCCAAAAAGTCAGTTTTACACCTCATGCTTAACATGATGTAAGCAAGGTCCATAGAACTACTATAAATAGCAAGCCAAGTCCTTTGATTCATTCATCATTCCATAACCAAAACACTTCTTTCTCATATTCCTCTAAACCTTCAAACCACAAAACAAATCAACATCTTGCGTTCGTAGTTTTGTAGCTTTGTTCGAGTACGTGTCTGTGTTGTCGGAACAAAAGTACGATCGCGCTACAATTCAGGTGGGGGCAAGGTACCGTATTCGTCGGGATGGTTAGCGTAAAGTTTTAATTTAAATATGTGTAGAGTGACCCAAGCTCTACTAGAGTTAAATAGTCAGCGATACCTAAAGATCATTTGACTACTCTTAGGAGTTAAGGTTAAGTGAAGTTTAGGCCGTCGATGACCGGTTAACGCATAGGAAACTTCTATATTTTTATTTGATTGATTTAATGATTGACTGATTGCTTGATATATTGTGATTGATTGCTTTGATTGTTTAAAATGCTATGCTTTTGTGATATTCTTGATTATTTGTGAAATTGCTGAAGTATCTTAGTTTATAACTATGTAATGAAGTTAAGATTTCATAATGAACCTAGATATGATAAACAAATATAATGAGAAGATTAAGATAAGATTGTATAATCAACCGGTACTAGAACTGATTGACGATAGTTCGGATAGGGCTACCTAAGGAAGGGCTGGCCGTAAGACCGAGTTAAGCGTCATAGAGTGCAGCCGCCGAAGATTGTCGGTGGATCAGAAAGGGCTACATACGGAGGGGCTGACCGTAAGACCGAGTTAAGCACCGTAGCATGCAGCCGCCGAAATGTCAACTCTTAGAGAATCTTAAGATATTAATAAATGATAGAAGATAAGAATTAATTTAATTGATGTGCTTGTGACATGTTTAAATTAAGCTTTACCTTATCTTCCCATTTTTCTGACTTATACGCATATCTTAGTCCTATGTGTTTTCTTTTGTATACTTGTTTGTATCGCTTAGATCCAGTCGAGGAGCCACTTGTAGCAGAAGGAGATACTCTTCCTTCCACGATGAACGTTGAAGGCACCGAGGATGCCAGTGCGACATGATGGAGCGAACAGGTGTCTCATTGAGAGAACCTGAGTTTTGTTTAGTCAGTGTGTCAGTCTTTTGAGTCTCGTTTAAGTCATTTGGCTGACCTTATTTTATGTTCTTACTTTCCGTTGTTTTGTAATACTCTAATATATGTTCGAGTGGCTTTAGTATTGCCACACATTTTGTAAAACTCTTAACACTATGTTTTCAGATATATATATATATATATATATATATATATATATGTGTGTGTGTGTGTGTGTGTGAGATATGTGTTTAGTTATATATATTAAAATTTAAATTTATCCGTTTTTGAGATTAAGAGATTAACTATAAATGGTTACTATGATGAGGACAAGGATCTTCTCATTCACACCCTGGCTTATGTAAATGTGCCATTGCCGACGCCGATCGAAACGTTAATTGAGTGCATAGACTTTTAAAACAAACTGCATTTCTGCACAATGACTAGACACTGCTACTTTATTAGACTATCACTCTGCACACCGTATTTCTGCACACAAACACTACTTTTTCACTGGCACACGTAAACAAATTTTATTGATATTAATATATAAAATAATATATATTGAATAAATGTGATACTTTCATCGTCTTCTTTGTTTAAAAACTTCAATTCAGAAGATTTGTAGAGCATTTCTCCTCCTCCTCCTCCATAGTTGAACCAACCCGTTAAACCCACACGTCTAAACCGAGTGACCCACCAAACCGAATCCGACTTACCCGAAACTTTAATGGTCAAAATTGGGCCTTGTAATATCACCCGCGGATGGTTTTTTTTGGCCCAAATCCGACCGGTGTGATCGTGTGTCCACGCCTAGTTACACCTATATGTTGTTGTTAATGTTGTTATAATTGTTTTTGATGATGATAATGGACCAATTTGTGCTGTTAGTTTCCTTGTATTGACCATGATAAATTCAAATTAAATAATTAGGTTTGAACCCAACCCAATACAAGTGAACTTTGGCTTCGGCCCCATTTGGATAAAGCATATTTTGAGCTTATGAGAAACAGCTTACGCAAATAAATAAGTTTTTTTGTATTATTCATAAGCATGTCAGTATAGTTTATGGAAAAACAACTTATAGAGATATAACTTTTGTTAGTGAGAACTTATGGATTAACATGAAAACTTATTTATCTCCATAAGTTGTTGTTCATAAGCTTGAAAATAAGCTCATCCAAACGGTCTTCATCTTTTCTCCTAATAGGTATACCTTAGTTTCAACTTCTTTTTTCACATAAATAACATTTTGTACATCAAACTGCGATTCAATTATTAGATTTCATTTACTTGAAATAGATTAATTTAGTAAGTTTAAAATTAATTGTATTTAATTAATTATATTTTTTGACAAGACTCAATTTTTTTAATCACTCCGAAAGTTAAATTTTTTTCAAGAGGAATAGTGAGAAATACTATTACTGCTCCCTCCGTCTCATATTAAGTGTTTTGTTTGCTCTTTTTCTTTGTCTCAAATTATCTGTCACTTTAGAATCCCAATACAACATTCATTATTACTTTCCAACAATACCCTTACAACTGTGCATTTGTACCAACCAAGAAAAGTGTAAGGGTGTTTTAGTCCTACCACATTTTTTTACCATAAAATTTAGTATATTTAATCATTTTATTAATACCTGCACATAACTTTAAATGATACTTAATATGAGACGGGGGGAGTAGTACCGTAGAAGGTTAAAGGGGCGATGATATGCACGTATGATTTGCTGACATTTGACACCAGAACGGGAAACAATCTTGCTTGCTCGCAATCCCATTCCTATCACCTTCTACTCTCACTAGTAGTCACTCACTAGTAGCCTCTAAACTTAACTTTAACGGTAACAAGTCCAATAGAAACCGACTGCATTTTTCTCTCTCTTCTCTCAATTTACTTTTCCCTATAATAGCAGCCTAGGCCCTACCAGTCCCATTCATCTTTTTGTTTGAGGTTCCAATTACAATAACCTTTTGATACTAACAATAATTAAAATCTATGCCTTTCTCTCTTCCCTAAGTTAAAAATTCTTTTTTCCCTTTTCCCGTAGTTCTTTTTTTGTGGATAATAAATCCTTTTCCCCATGGTACTGGTGTGGTCCTCCTAATCTCTTTCCCTTTTCTTTTGTGCCCTTTAATTATGCTCTTTTAAACCCAATTAAAGCTAAAGCCACAAAAATTCATTGGTTTTACCGCTCTACCTGAAACAAATATTAAGACAATAAATACCGACTCTGACGGTGATTTGTAGTAATGATAAAATAGGATAACCCCATTAATTAATTGATTGTCATTAAATTAAATAGATCATCACAATATCTCAAAAGAAATCAAACAATAGTTCTATTTTTAAAAAAAATAGTTACTTTTTTTACACAAAAATTAGTTACAAATTATAGATGATTTTAAGAAAATTAGAAAATCAAGGACAAAAATAACAAAAAAAAATGATAAAATTAGGATAAAGAAAAGTAAAATTAATATAATTATTATTTAATTCATTATAATTTCATAGTCTCAAAAGCAAGCATAAAAAGATTATTATGGCATAAACCAATAAAAGCCAAAGAAACTTCATAAACAAATTATGAATATGAACAATGCATACTACAATGAGGGAGCAGTTAGCAGTATTTGCAATACAATTATACGATTTCCATATTACTTTTTTTATTTTTCAATTTTTTGGTGCAATGAGAGAGCAATCAGCAGCATGAGGGAGCATAATGAATAGCAATGAGAGAGCAGCAAGCCAGCAAGTTATACCATCATGTTATTTGCAATAGCACATGATAGGAACATATGATTACAAATTTACAATAATGGATAAAATATAAATTATGAACAGGAAATGTAATATAGAGAGAAAAATAGCTGAAAAGTCCACAAAATATATTGTTCAAAATTATAAATAATCATTGTTTTTAAATTGTTTATAGTTTGCAATATAAATTATAAATATATTGTTTATAAATTATACTAAAAGGTCCTCCAAAATTCATCTAGTATAATTATCGTTTAAAATCTCCTTTGAATACCAACAATTTTTTTGAAGCTGTAAAAAGTCGACACGACCGAATTTTTGGGTTTTTAAAAAAATCTTAAAAATCCTAGTTGAATACTATAAGATTTTTTATATTAATTAAAAGTCTTAAACCGAATATCAAAAAAAAAATTGTCCGTAGAAAAAAATCTTTTAAAATCTAAAGACTTAAATGCACTTTTGGTCCACCTATTCCTCTTATTTTAACTAGGGGGAAAGACGGGCAATTCGGATCCGTCTTTCATGTGTTGGTGTTAGTGGGTGGTTATAGAAGTAATAGATAAATAATATATAAATAATAAATAATAATATAGTGAAATAGTGTTAGTGTCTAGTTATAAGGGCATTTTGGTCAGAAAAATATGACACCAAAAAATCAGTTACAAAATAAATCTCTTTTATATATAAGTATAGATATATGCGCATTTAGTAAAATAATGAGAACAAAATTGCCCAAAATATAATAAGAGATCAAAATTACGGATGTAGTAAACTAGGATCAAAATTTGTCCAATTATTTTTTTTTTAAATCTAAATCTAATACGCCCAATATGCTTTTGGGGAGAATTTTGCTTCCCATTTAGCCCTACTCGTCTCTAGATATAAGTCACCATGGAAAACTAATTTTACCAAAAGAAAAGTACTACTAATGTCCAAAAGATGCAAGAGAAAATAATATGTTAACTTCACCGGTTCACCCGTACTGAAATTTTGTGAACAAATAATAACATTAGATGGACGGCATAATCTCACAATTCTTACACAACCCTCAATCACTAATCCATCACACATCATAATATTCCCTCTTCTAATTCACTTATAACCACACTGCGTTTATAAGCACACCCCATTCTAAGACACAAACCACAAAAAAAAGTGCTTCTAAGTTCTACCTCCTCTTCTTTCTTCTCCAAACAAAGAAGAAGAAGAAGAAGAAGAAGAAGAAGAAGAAGCGACTATGGCTAAAGAGAGAGAAAAAAAGCTGTACGCGTCTATACTTGGAAACTACGCCGCTGAACTTAAGCTTCTCGTCACCACACTTCTCCTTCTCTGCGGTGTTGCAACTCTCCTTCAGTTCATTCCTTCACGTTTCACTATCTCTGCTTCTGATCTCCGCTTTTGTATCTCAAGAGTTACCCAAACAGACCCTAACATCACCTACACAACAACTAGAACGGTAACAGAAACACTTCCTTCTGTTGCTGCCGTTGCTTCCGTTACTTCACCGTTAACATCTGTTTCATTCACTCCACCACCGTCACCTTCACCGCCACCGTTACCTTCACCGCCGGCGATTGAGAAAGAGCGAGTTGTAGAAAACGGCATAATCAAACGTGCTTTCAACCCTTACGGTTCAGCTGCTTACAACTTCATAACCATGGGAGCTTACAGAGGAGGTCTAAACACTTTCGCCATTATCGGCATAGCTTCAAAACCACTTCACGTTTACGGTAAACCGACTTACGAATGTGAATGGCTTTCCAACGCCGCCACTGGAGACACTAAACCGGTAACCACCGTCGGTTACAAGATCCTTCCAGATTGGGGCTACGGTCACGTCTACACAGTCGTTATCGTAAACTGTACCTTCCCGGAGCCACTCAATGTCGACAACTCCGGCGGCAAGTTAATCCTCTACGCCTCCACTTCCGGCGGTGGCGACACCAAGTTCAACATCACCGACAGAATGGAGGTTCTCACCGAACAACCAGGAACACTAGATATTTCCGTTTTCACTTCGAAACCGAAATACGAGTATTTATACTGTGGTTCATCGCTCTTCGGTAACTTGAATCCACAAAGGATTCGAGAGTGGATCGCTTATCATGTGAAGTTTTTTGGACCAAATTCACATTTTGTTATACATGATGCTGGTGGTGTACATGAGAAGGTTTTGGAAGTTTTGAAACCATGGATTGAACTTGGTTATGTGACTTTGCAAGATATTAGGGATCAAGAAAGATTTGATGGTTATTATCATAATCAATTTATGGTTGTTAATGACTGTTTGCATAGATATAAGTTTATGGCTAAGTGGATGTTCTTCTTTGATGTGGATGAGTATATCTATGTTCCTCCAAAGAGTACTATTAAAACAGTGCTTGATTCTCTATCAGAGTATTCTCAGTTCACCATTGAACAGATGCCAATGAGTAGTAAACTTTGTCTCTCTTATGATTACGGCAAAACCTATAGGTACATTCTCATTCCCTTACTTAATTTCATATATTGAGTTGAATTGGGTGTTATATTGAGATTCAGCTATTGTTGTTTTGATTAGTTAAAAAACTAGTTAGATTAATTTGAGTGTTTTATGAACTGAGTTTTTGTGTCAGTTATGGAATTGAATTCATTGGTTGAAAATTTTATGAGATTTGGAGTGGATCTGTTCTGTGTGTGGGTGATTTTAAAGTTGTTGAATTGGGGGGATTTGGTTGATAGCTAAATTGAATTGGTAACGGTTGTGTGAGGTGGAATGAGCATTTACTGTGGTAGTTCAATTAAAGAATAGAAAGTGATGTCAAATAGTTATTTCATTGTTTTGTTTTGTTGCTTAAATTATGTGTGATGGATCTTGACTGCTTGAGTATTGTTATTTTTCCTTTGTATGGGGAAAGAGGTGATTGATTTGTTGTATGTAGTATTATTGTAATTTCTTTGCCAATTGCCCATTCCTCGGGACAGGTTGAGGTGGGGGTGGGGTCTCTTTGAACTTTGTTCTAGGAATTAAAATAATTTCCTTTTTTATTAGCTGGACCGTTTTATTACCAATTAAAAATAGCAAGCTAGTTACCGGAAATTCAGCTAAGTGGTGATAGAATTCTTCCTGAGCATTAATTTAGATTGATTTAAGTCTTAGATTATGAACACTTCCTTGCATGGTCCACAAGTGAAAAAAATCAGAAAGCGTGTTGAAGAGAGATGATGATTTCATGGTCCACAAGTGAGCTTTGGTCATGACAGATTTGTTTGTTGTGTACTCAAACCATGTTAAAATTCAGCAATAATTACTGTTTACATTGTTCACAGATAGATCTAGCTAGCTGTCGTCCAACCCAAATTTTTTGTATACAAAATTAGAAGAAAGCTAGTTTTGAGCTGTGGAATGTTTAGTTGCCTTTACAGTTGGTTTTGATAATAACATTTTAAATTTTTGTGTTATTTATATGTTGTCATGTTATGTGTTTATTTTTCTCACATGGTGTGTGAATTGAAATGAAAATGCAGGAAATGGGGTTTTGAGAAGCTGGTGTATAAAGATGCAAAGAAAGGGATTAGAAGGGATAGAAAATATGCTGTGCAACCGCGTAGTTTGTATGCAACAGGAGTTCACATGTCACAGGACTTAGATGGAAAAACAACTCATAAAACTGAAGGGAGAATAAAATATTTCCACTATCATGGAACCATAGCTGAAAGAAGAGAATCATGTAAAATGTTTAATAATTCAACAGAGTTAACACATGATAAAACACCTTATGTGTTGGATACAACACTGAGAGACATTGCAGGTGTGATCAAGAAATTTGAGCTTAGGATGATTGGGAACAACAAGAACAACAACAACAACAACAGGGTACAGAAGATACAGCAGCGATGACAACTTCAATCTTTTATTTTTTTTAAATAAACTATATGATGATAATATTTTAACTTGTTCTAGATTAGAAATTCATTGAGCGGTTGGTTCTTTTTTTTGTTTGATACCTTTTTTTTTATGTATTTATTTCGTATATTTACAGATGGGTACTATATGTCTATATGATGATCATGTTTATTTTTAATTGGGTTTCTTTTCTTTTTTTTTTTAATTATGTCACCTTTATTTATATATTTGTAAAAAAATAATGAATAAAGTTGAATAGTTGAAAAATGTTGTCGGTGTGGGGCATCATTAGAGACAGGGTATCCCCACCTACAGTGTTGCCATATGGGGGTGGCAATGGCATTGTGCTTCTGCTCCTTTGAGGGCAAGCGTGCATGCATCCAATTTATTTTTATTTTCTCTAGTACTTCGGAACCTTCTACTCTACTACGTCTCTACCTAATTACAGTAGTACTTTAATTTGACGAAATTGCTACGAATAAATATTAAATACTACTAATCAGTTCCTTAAATTCAAACTCAGTTGTTGCACTTGTTCTGAGCGAAAATTCGTACCCTTCTCCTCTTGAAACTTGATGCATGTTTATGGACTCCACCACACCATGTCGATGCCTTTTCTGTAAGAAAGAAGAAAATTCTGTAACGTGTGTTTGGGAACAGGTCATTCATTCATTCATTCATTCATTAATGAAAGCGATTATTAGCTTTTGGACAAGTCAAAAAGGACATGTGGACGACATCAGTGCTTTCTCTGTTGTTTGTATTCTCTCATAGAACGTGACTGAATCATTGGTTCCCTCCTAACGAATTCTCTTTTACAAATATCATCATTACATATATGCTTTAGAGAAAATAAAATTACAAGCAATTATTTGGTGCTAACAATGTTTTTGCAGACTTGAATGAAAATTCAACAGAGTAAATAAAATTATAAAAGCGTATTATTAAGTTAAATAAGAGACCGAAGAGTGAATGGAGAGTTTTTGAGTTGTCATGTTATCTTGTTATTGGTGCGCAGTTTCCACCATCTTTACTTGATTATTCTGCGCAATTAAGAGTTTTTAACATAAAAAGTCAAGGTAAAAAAAATAAGAGATGAATATAGATAAAAAAATGTTGGACTGGCTAGTGTGAGACAATGGATCATGTGGTAGATCAATACTTGAATATAACTTGAAAGTTCAACGACGGTTGATGTCTGCCCTATATAAGTAGAAGCTCACAGTCATCTATTTTTACATGATTGAGACGACACCCTAATAAACATGATTCAAAAAAAAAGGGAAAATAAAAATATTGAGTTTTGAGACAATTATATTCATTTTTCTTCCTGTCTTGTGCCAAAATGGCACCAATTAAATTATCACCTCAATCGTGTGGATGTAAAGGATTGTCAGCTTCTATTTTAGGGTTAGCATCTTCGGCATCTATTTATATTGGTGTACATACTTCAGTGTCTTCCCATAGACTACATGATTAAGTGTCCCATCATAGAAGACGCTCAAAGTATGTGCATCAATATCAAGAATAAATAATTTGATTTTGGATTTCTATGTTTAAATTGATTTATGGTGAAGGATGTAAAAGCCTATATTATATTTTTATTTATGCACTAGTGTTTTCCTTAACTTGCTTCGCAATGTTGGGCTTTGTTGCGGGCCTCTAAGCTCCCGCCCAATCTGAAATAATATTTATATTTAATATAATTAATTAGGAACAAGTATTGTTAATTATGTTGTAAATCTTAGATTTTTATCTTACCTATTTACCACTTTGTATTGTATTTTTTGTATTGAACCCATAATATCTTATTCTTTTTAATTAGCATAAAAAGTTTAGATTAAATGTGTCTCGGAGGCTCACTAGTCACTAAAGGCAACTAGTGTTTTATTTAGATATTATTCACCATTGAGAAATCACATTCTTATGAGATATATCAGTTAAATCTTTACTGACCAGATCAATTTTCATTGGTGATTATAACCTTCTTTCACTGAATATTTACGCACACACTTTTTTTAACTATCACTTTCTATAGGGATTGGCACATTTGGTCGAGACTTTTCCCACACTCGTAAGTTAATTCGATTCGTACATTTTCTCAATTGTACTTGTTAACAATATTTTGAAAATATGACCGAACATCAAATTGGTGAGACTTTCAAGTTATGATTTAATTAACTGTTTTAAACTGCTTGAACCAAGATGAAATCGCGACCAAACTGTTGAAATAACCGAATTGTACTCAGTGTCAGTTTATGGTTTAATCGGTTAAACCATTGAGTCGATTCAGTTTTTAAAATAGACAACATGTAGTTTTCTTTTTGTTACTACAACATGTAAATTCTAATATAGATTCAATAAAATTTGTGGT
The DNA here is from genome assembly GCA_963573325.1 of Astragalus glycyphyllos. Classification (NCBI taxonomy): domain Eukaryota; kingdom Viridiplantae; phylum Streptophyta; class Magnoliopsida; order Fabales; family Fabaceae; genus Astragalus; species Astragalus glycyphyllos. Next base: position 80,551,938 of record OY754311.1, read on the forward strand.
CTGTCTTTCCTGCCTTTATAGTACGATGACGAATCTAAATATAAAAACTTAATATATGTTGTAAAAACAATCACTCCCCATCAGTTGAAATAAGTGGCCTGAGCTGAATCTCTGAATCTACTACTATCGGTGTACCTTGTTGAGTTGTTGTCTTGTCGGTAGGGGAGAGTAGTAGGACCAAACCAGGGAATTTCTACCCACTAATTACAGGAAATAGGAATGGCATCAAAGAGAGACAGAGAGGCAAGCAAAATTCTAATAATACATTGGTATGGTGAGTAACTCTATTGTTCTTTTAATTTCACCCTTAATATTTATTCATTCATATAAAACACAGATGATATATATGCATATTAAAAGCTGTAAACTAGAAAAACACAGTCTACTAAATGTTAATGTTGTCCATGACCTTTTGTTGTTTACACCAAAGGGAAAATATGGTCCTACACTACACCGCTAGTGTTTGTGTCAATGCTTTTATTTTCAGAGATGAGATGAGAATAGGCTCTTGAACTCTTGGTGTCACTTTGTTCAAGGGAAGGTTTGGAGGTATCCAAAATTCCAGCCAGCCGACACATGCACATAATTATTAATTCCTGATTTGTTGTATAGACCCTAAAGGGACTTCAAAATATAAAGTCAATAACTGTGTACTATTAAGTATAATCAATTATCAATGAATCGAATAGGGAATAAGTATTTCATGATTCCATGATCCGAGAGTACCAAAACCTATCTCTTACCATGGTCACGATATAACTCTCCTTGGATACTAATCTTTATAAATTTGGAAACAAAATAATTGAGCTCCACATTTTATTAGAAATTAGAAATACTAATAGGGGTACTCTCTAGGCCTAACTCAACCTCGCAAAACCGACTTGTAAGGTGAATGATGCCCTTTCATTATATACCCTTTTAATCGATGTGAGACTAGGGTTTCTCCCAATAACTTTGACCTCGAGTTTTGACATCGTTTTTTAAGGTAATTGTGAAGGCTCGCGTCATATATGGACTAAAGTATTGGACAACAACTCGAATAACAGTGGCAAGAGAGTATTAACTGTTAGCTGAGGAATGTATCAATTGATTTGTAGGGTTAGCCGAACTTTACGGAAAGTCGATTGGTATATTAGCTAGCTGATTTAAAGAGTAGGTGCAAGACATGATTAAAAGAGAATTGAGCTGAGGAGAACACCCGCCTGTGAGTTAAAACACACGTTAAAGTTGCAAGTAAGATAAGTTGAGTCGTTCCTAAATTCAAGGGTAGTGAATAAGGTGCATTGAGGAACGTTGGAAGCAGTTATCAGCAAGAAAAGTGGTCATTTGTTTAGGTAAGTAACCGTTAGGTTGGGACAAAGTTAGTTGTTAGCCAGTTATTGGCCAATAAAGACTAGGCTAAGAGTTTGTCTATAGATATACTGCTTGTAAAGATTTTATATGCAAACATTAATCAAATAGAGTCTACTTTTTTAAGTAGTTTGTCTTATTCTTTTGCTTTTTTCGTATGTTTTTCATAGTCCATTAGAATCAAACACCAACACGTCTAACTCAACATTCTTTAGTATAGTTGATGAGAACCCATAACTGTGAGATATAGTTTCTCTCAGTATAATTGTATGAAGAAAAAAATCATTATTAAAAGCTATTAGCCGAATCCTCGACTAACTTTCAAGTTGGACAATAAGTCGAAACAAAGAGTTCCCGATTAAAGGTCATGTTAATAACTAAAAAGTTACTCTCTAATTGACTTTGTACTAATTAATTGATATGACATTGACATACTTCCTAATTGAATTGGTAATTAAAGTGAAAATTACCAATAAAAGTAAGCATATGAGTTGTTATCACCAAGAGGACAGAGAGATATGATATGGAGGGAAGGGGACAAAGGAATGGACCGTGACTTACAGTGATAGGACGTCATACAAAAGAGCTGGCAAAGTTGAAATGGCAAGCTCACTTAACAAATTATCTAGAATACATCCAATGTTTTTGTTGGTTGTGTCGGTTCTCTAATGTCTTTATTTTTCTGTTTTTCATAACAATGGAACGTCAAGAAGCATAAAAGTTAAAGAACATGTAGTATTCCAATACCCAATGAAAGGGACATGAAGAATCAATGATTTATGGGAAAGTTCCATTGTTTTTTGTTTGGTTTATATTCTCTTTATAATTTAAGTTGAATCGGGTGAACTTATATAAGGGGGCATAACGTTCTTATAGCATCTACTTCTCTTTTGGTTGCATATTAAGAAAATCAAATTCTTTGATAGACCAACAAACATTTGTAGAGATTTTATCATTTTTTTACGCAGTATTCACTGTAAGTGACTAATCTGTGTTAGGAAATCTCGTTGACCATGTGTTTTTACTCAACTTTACCGATTGTGTGGTTCTTCTTTCTCAATAGAGTTTTTTCCACATCAAAGACTCGAACTTGAGACTTTGGGATGATGTTTGAACCCAATTACCACTCAGACCAACCTATCTTGGCAGTAAAAAATTCACTATTTTTTTGTCTGTAGATAACGTTACAAGTGCCACTTAAAATTCACACATACAAGTGCGAGATCCTAAATTCAAACTCAGAACATACTATCCAAACTAATAATTTCGATATTTGTCGGTTGCAGTAGTTCATTATCACTTAACAACAAGAAGATTAATTTGATAAAGAGAAAAGACACTATATCTAAATAGTTGTACAGTAATGTTAGACTGTAAAATGGATATATCTGGTCTCATTGTTGCTAAGCAAACCATGTAGCACTAGGCATATTAATTTAGAAACCAAATTACTATATTCTGAGTTCTGACATGCCAATAAATGCCATTTTTAACTCATTTTTGATTCCTAACTCTGATTATTGGAGGGGAATGCTATCTTTTTTTATTTTATTATTACTTACAAAACACACTTTGTAACCAAGAGTAATAAACTATACAATTAAACCAACTGGACCAATAATAAACAATACTCTACATAATTAAAATAGATGCTAGATTAGACGGTCACTGAGTGAAAAAGTATATAAACAAATCACCAATTAGTAGTTTAATATTTATGCAGATGAAGGAGGCATCAAAGCATTAAATATTGCAACGTTGTTTGGCAGAGTTTTTACTTTATATAATTGATGTTTGTCTTAGATCAGTGGTTACAAACTTTTACTTTAATCTGCAAAGTTTCCAGCTACTGACTTTTTTGCCATAAATCTCCTATATGTTGGGTTACTGAAGATTAATGGTTTGAAAATTTTGGATAGGGTGGTAAATAACTCTGACATTACCTGGTTGAATCTATACGTCTGTACTATAAGACTTTGACATCCCATACCTCAGACTCAGATGATAGCATGACAAATGAAATTCTTTTTTTTTTGTTCCAAGACAAATGAAATTCTGTATTTTCTTTCTTTGTATTTCTTTTGGGTTAGAAGATGTAATTTTACATGGAGATGAATGTTCTGACTGAGCTCTCTAATTGGGCCACCCAGCCTCCCATATTCCACCAGGCCGAAACGTAAAAATAAGTTGGGTTGCGCCAACCTAGTTGTTTATTGGGCATTATTTTTTGTAGCTCAGTCAGACTCAAAACATTGTGTCAACCGCGTTGCCTGGTCCAACTTTTTAACATGTGAAATTACAAAAGTGTTTAAAACATAAAAAAGTAGGTCCAGTCTAGCCCATGAGTTTATTGGGCTGGGCCAAAACGATCGAGTTCTTTTTGGGGTTTCTATTTAGCGAGTCCAACCCAAAATACCAAGCCAACAGACCGACCGCTGGACTAAGTTAAAATTGACACCGCTAGTTCGAACTATTATTTTCTAAATTCAAAGTTTATGTATTCACTTGCATTCACATGTTTTTAGGTTAAAATGCGATGAGAGAAAATCTACTTAAAGAGTTAATGAGTTAGAGAGACTTAACCACCCTTTATATTTATCTCGAGCATGATCTATTTTCTAGAGACGTATTTATATATCAGTCGTATTTATATATCAGCTTGTTGAGATTTCAAGTTTGAGTGATTAGCCTCACATCGGTTAGGAATGAACTAAATGAATGATATATAAAAGAGGAGACCCATATATACCTAATGTCTTAAGATTTTAGGTGGAGATGTGGCGCCAAGTCTCTTAGTGGTCTTGTTCATTAGCTCGCTGTTGCTTTCGGTGCTTCCCCGAACTCCCTAACAGAACTTGGGCTTATCTTAAATTTCACTCTATTTCACTCTATTGGAGAATCTAATAATTTGGGATCATTATGTTGACTCAAAATAGAGTTTTGACTATTGAAAGGTGGAATTCATTTGGTCATAAAAGGGTATCGTTTCTGTTCAATATAGACAGACATGCACATTGCATTTTTCTCTCTTTATTTTCAGAGTCAGTGCAAGCATAGTAAGCTTTGAAGACTATAAGTAAATTAACTATTATATTATTCCAGGTTCTTTTCCTCAAAATCTATTTCAATGCGACAAAAGCTCCAAAAAAACACACATAAACAGATATAAATAAATTATATTAATTGATCTTCCACGTTGTTTATGTTATGGACAAATGAATAAATTAGCAAAAAGCTAAGAGAAACCTGAATTTAGATGGCACCTTCCCCCGTAGGACCTTCTTAAAGTTAATAATTGAGGCCAAAAAAAAGGGACTATATATTAAGACTCAAAGTTAATAATACATAGAAAGTTTTAAAGTATTTTCTAAAACTAAATAGGTCCTACATGTGTTCTTTTATACAGAGAGAATAGCCATTTTGATTCCAGCAATACAACTTTTTTCTTTGATTAATCAAATGAATAACTCCAATGGCCAACTAGATATATAATCCTTGCTTTGCTTTCTTATTTTGTTTGTTCCTGTGTGTGTTTGCATTTTACACCACAATTCAGTTTTCTTGGCAGCCACAATAATAGAAGAGGAGGTTGTTTTTTAATGCCATCATTTCAATATCTTTTATTTTATGTATATGAGGAATCTCTAACCAATCCTTTTAATTAATGTTTGTTTTCTAAGAGAACATGATATTCAAATGTTTATTAGTTGAGCAATGCTCACGAGTCATAATAGGTGAGCTAATTATTCTAAGATAATTATGAATAATAGATTGAAATTATAAAGTTTTTTTTTCATGCTTTGCTTTTTCTGTTTGGTTAGGTTCCAAATGAAACGTAATCCTAATTTGAGAAAGGGAAATAACTTGGAAGTGGATGGTTTTTGTTATGCAGAAATGGGATGTAATGTATGGTGGTTAATTAGTTTTGTCCATCTCTGTTTATGGCACTAGGTTCATTTCTTCTTGTTGGATTATTGCTAGGGACAATCGTTAGTAGAATCTTATGGTTTGAGTCTACATACAATACTGTAGTACCTAAAATAGACAGCATACCAAGAGAAAAATAATTCAGAATATCAAAGTTTGGAGTTAGAGTCACTTGCAGCTAAAAACTAAAAATAAAAATAAATATAAGCTGAGACATACTTGTTAGGAAAATTTCAAATTAGAATAAATAATTGATAAGAAATTGATGAGAAATAGTGTTATAAAACCGAGTCAATGGGTCACTAGTCGAATCGATGAGTCACTGGTCAGATTGTGAGTCGCTAGTTAACCCGCATGACCTAATCACTGATAAAAAGAAATCATTTTGCAGTAAAAAATCAAAAAAAAATATACATAAATCCACCAGGTCATTTTCCTCACATTCTAAATGGGCTTCTTACTATGACACAAATCCAGGCCAGAAGTGGAGAAAGTGAGAAGCCCATGTAGAAATATTTGAGCCTTCGTATTCCAATATATGTGCTACAGTCAAAAGATAATTAAAAGGGTTTTTTTTTACCCCCACCATTTGATTCCATTCTCCCACGCATACGGTGAAAAGACTAAAATACCCTTAAAATAATTACAAATTTACAAAATATTTACCATTTGTCACTTACATACAATTTGACCAGAAAAATTCTTGAGCTCATCGTATTTACCTTCGAAAAGGTAGATACGATTTCTAGCAATTTTCGCATCGTATCTAGCTAAATACGATTTCCTCCCAGAAGCTTCAAAAACCAGTAAGTCGTATTTACCTCCATCCACGATACATACGATTTTCATTAAAAAATCGTATCGTATTTACCTTTTCCTCAGATAAATACGATTTCATTTTTTTATTTTTTAATTTATTTGTCTTTTATTTTTACAGTGTCTTCTTCTCGACGGACTGAGCAGCCATCGTCTTTGTCTTCTGCTCCCAGCACACGCACCCGCCGGAGAGTTTAGGGACACGCGTCCACTAGGAGTAGACGCGTCGAGGCTAGACATCTGCCGCAACTGGAGTCCCTAGAGTATCAGTACGAGCAGCAACAGCAACACCATCAGTGTGAGGAGGAGGAGGAGGAGGAGGATTAGTATATGGCTGAGCCTCAGCACCATGAGTATCAGTACGAGCAGCACCAGGAGCACCATCAGCAGCAGCAGCATCAGGACGATGACCATCAGGAGCTGCCTTCTCTGTTCACTGGGCTGGAGTCTCATGTCTGCTATCGTGTTGAGATTACGCCGGTTAGTTAAATTAATTTTTTTTACATTGTCTTCGTATTTGAATTTATTTTTTTACATAGCGTAATATTTTCTTTATTTTTTTAAATACATAGCGTAATATTTTCTTTATTTTTTTTTAAATACAGACATGTGAGCGTAAAGTTAAGGTTACCAACCATGGTAACAAGCTAGCCAAGAGACTACTTTGTCCCCACTCATTCAGACAGGACATACCACTGTGGACCACGAGCTGCTGTCCGCTTTTGCTGAGAGATGGCACCAGGACACTTCGTCATTTCACCTACCATTCGGTGAAATGACGATTACTTTGGATGACATCTCCTGTTTGCTGCATCTTCCGATCTCAGGCAGATACTACAGATCTCCACCCACTGGAGTCACTACTGAGCAGGCCATTCAACTTGTTGTGGCATATCTCAAGGTTACTGAGGAGCAGGCCCGTGCTGAGTGTCGAGTTGCTTCAGGGCCGTATTACCGTTTTAGCTGGCTCCTCCAGATAGTTGCTGCCTCCTCCATTTCTGATGACATGACTCCTGCTCTTAGGGCGATGATCCTTCTGGTTCTAAGCTGGAGCATTTTCACGGTGAAGACCTATGACAGGGCTGAGGCCAAGTGGCTGCTGCTGCTTGAGGACCTTACTGCAGCTGGTGCTAGATCATTCGCATGGGGTGTAGGAGCACTTGCTTTCCTGTACGACTAGCTGAACTACGCCTCGTTGGACCAGGCCAGACATTTAGCTGGGTATGCCTCCCTGTCACAGGTAAAAAAAATAATTAAATTAGTTATTTATTTAATTAAATTAGTTTTTAATTGAATTAGTTTTTAATTTAATTGAATTAGTTTTTAATTTAAATAACTCAGTTATTTATCTTTGCATTTCAGAGCTGGATTTTATGGTACTTTCCTCATCTAATGGAGAGGCAGCCCTCTGATGTGCAGGTCACACCACTTTGTGGGGGTTTGGAAGAAGAAGAAGACTGATGAGCTGAAGTTGCTCAGTTACAGGCGGAGGATTGATGACCTCACTGCTGATGATGTATGTTGGCGACCATTTGAGGGTCATCGGACTGTTAGACCCTTTGAGCATGTCTCACTCTACAGGGGACACCTCAGCTGGGGAGACATCACCGTTCTGTACATGCTAGATAGGTGCCTCCGTCAGTTTGGTTACGTCCAGGTCATCCCACTTCCCCCTCTCACCCGTCGTCCTAGCCATGATGACTGCATCTTCCGGATTTCCAACTATTTGCCCACTGTGCACGAGGTGCTTCACACGACTAGGCTTGCTCGGGACTTGGGTGAGGTTGCTGCGGACTACTTAGAGTGGTATGTCAGAGTATCTATTCCCAGACCCTTGCCAGTTGAACCACCACCAGAGCAGCCAGCTGGACCACCACCACCACCACCACAGGACGATGATTATGCTGATTGGGTACAGAGAGTCACAGACGTGATTACGAGGGGGCTTCGTACAGGCGAGATTCGTATGCATAGTCAGACATACATTCAGCTGGCGCAGTTGTTGGAGAGGGTACCCAGGCGTGACTAGGGCATTTTCTATTTGTACTTTTATTTTATGTTTGCACTTTTATGGATTCTAGTTGTTGGATTTTATGTTTGTACTTTTCTGGATTCTATTTGTACTTTTATTTTATGTTTCTACTTTTCTTGCGAGTTTCCTTAAAATTTCGGTCAGTCGATTTCATTCGTGCGATAAAACAAAGTTACATATCAGTCGATTTCATTCATGCGATAAACTAAAGTTACATAAAGATAAAACATAACAAAGTAAACCCTAATCCTAATACTCCGGTGCTCGCAGACGACGTAAAATCTCATTCACGCTCCGTTGTGTATCCAGGTACAGCTCTAACGGCTTATACCCCAGAATCCTGTCATGAATGTCGAACATGTTCGCCACGTCTTCGTCGGTCTTGATAGACATGGACGAGAAGGAAATGCAGCCATCATCTCCACGATCGGGTTTCCGATAAATGATACCAGTGACGTCACGGTCGTCGCCGATCACTCTAACTTTTGACCACACTTTATCCTTCAAACCATCAAACCCCATGGCGCGGTGGATTCGGCATAAAACCGGCTTCGGACTCCAAATGTAGACCCCATCTTCTCTAATGGTGATGTTGCCCCCATGATGTATACCGCAGAGCCTATTCTCGTCAGACCGTTGTGTTAAGGAAATCTGCATTCTGGATGTGTGAAATAAGTAATTGAGAGTGAAATTTTGTGTGAAAAGAATGAGGGTGGGGGTGGGTATTTATAGAATTCGTGAATGAATATCAACCGTTGATACTATCCGTGCAATCTACACCGCTGAAAAAATAGCCGTTGGACCAGGGGAGTAAATCAGGCCGTCGATTTAAACACAAATCATATTTACCTATGGGTGAGGGTAAATACGATTTGAATTTTAACAAATCGTATTTATCCCCATAGAAGGGTAAATACGATTTGTATTTTACAAAGCGTATGTACCCCCACCCATAGGTAAATACGACTTGTATTTTACCTGAATCGTATGTACCTCCACCCAAGGTACATACGCTTTGTTTTTTTTCTTCTATCGTATTTACCTCATCCAAGGTAAATACGATTACAAATTTTTAAGGGAAATCGTATATAGGTAAATACGATTTTAAAAAATATAAGTCGTATGTACCTATGAGGCTATGAGGAACATATATCCGATTGGTTCAATTTTTGCCAGGGGTATTTTCGTCAAAAAATATAGTGTGAGGGTATATTGGTAAACAGTGGGGGACTGGGGTACCAAAAAAAAAAACCTAATTAAAAATTCCGTTTTTATAGACTAATGTTTATGGTTAATTAGTTAGACGGAGTGAAAATTGTTTGTTTCTAAGATCTCAACATTGCACCCCTCGCTTAAACTTCTCTGTTGTGTGAACTATCTGGCTCGAACAACAAGTTCTGTTATTAAATATTCTCGCCAACGAAAAAAAAGAAAAAGAAATATCAAGAGTCTCAACAATGGATCCAATAGAAAAACAAACTTTTATTATTTTCTTATTGTTAAATAATTTTTGAAAAATTCAAAATAAAAATATCACACAAAAAAAAAACCTATGGCTCACGATTTTGGTAGTCCCTCTGTTATCATGTCAAACTAAATGGGTTTTTTTTGCATTTGCTTAGTAATATTTTTATTCTTTGAAGTTTTTGAAATTTTCTTCAATCATTTTCAAATGGTTTTTTTCCCCTTCGGCTTCTGTGATCATAAAGCTTTAGAGGAAATTTGGCAGTACAGTATATTTATGGCTAAAAAGATTCAGCTTTTGAAATCATAACATTGTTTTGGAGTACTTCCTAAGTTTATCTATTTTGCAATCATCTCATTTCAACAAATAGATTGAAGACTGTGCCTACAATATAGTCAACCTCCATAGTGAGAAATTAATGATATAGTTGTTCTTACGTTTGTATTGTATACAGGTATACTCCCCAATATATATAATCAGACCCAGAATAGCAGATGTAGAAAATAGTGAGATATTGCTATAATAGTAACAAAAATCTGTGTGGCTTCAATGAAGGTACACCTATGGTTGTCCGGTTACGGAAGTGTTATTATCACCCTTATAACAATGTGATTTTTTCCCTGTTTTGATCACTGTTGTAGCTTTGAAAATCCTTTCGGCTGGAACCACTATCGAGAGAAGATGGAGACTATCAGAAGCACAAGAGCAACAAGGTAGCCAGGTTGTTACAACATAGGTGCTGAACCTGTTTTGGGTTCATTCCGTAAGTATTCTTATAACTACATATTGGTTTTCCCCATTCTTTTCAACTTTAAATTTTTTATTCCATTTACCAATATTCTGTCTTTTGCATTGCACTTTCATTTTAGTACGTGTTGAGGTTGGAAAATATAAAACTAGAATTCAATTTTATGTTTCATTTGTGCTCACATGACATTCAACTTACTTTAAGTAGTAATTTTGGGTTCGTGTAAATAACTACTAAGCAATGATGGATACGATGATATGGATAGAGTGAATACAATTATTCAAATCCAAATATTAAAATTATCATAAATAGTAGTGCAATTAGGATATTGTGAAGCTGTGTGTCATATATAAATTTATCTCAGGTTATTGTGAAGCTGTGTGTCTTATACATGATATTGAATTTGCAACTTTTGTTCTGTTTAATCACGATGCAGTGAGCCTGATTGAAAAGTCTTGCTCAGAGCTTCTTGAATTCTCGGGGGAGCTTTTAGTGTTTTAAATAGGGATACTACTAACTATCCAACAATATCTAATACTTATTTATTGAATAATGTTGAATATAAATCCTATGGGTTTTCCTAGGAACATATTTGACCTCATTGGTAGGTTCTCTTCAAAGTTCATGTGAGGGACTCATCGAGAATATATTTGAGAAAACATTTCATGTTTGAGGGATTATGATTGATTAAGACTTTCTTAAAAAGTTCAAAGATAAATCAAATGTTGTTAAGGTTAAGCGTAAATCTTAATTTTCAATAGCGTTCATAGTTTTAAGCTAAGACTTTCCAACAAACCATAATCCATAACATTACTTACACTGTTAGAGACAATGTCTCGATCGTCAATGCAAGAGGGTTTCGTGGATACAATTTCACAACTTTCACCAAAAGAGAAACCGTAAGATAAAATAAAATTTGAACTAATGGTTCTTTCTTCGCACAGTCACTATATCCCACTAAATTTGGGACTTCTCTCAAACCCTATCGCGTGATGTGAAAAGCGGTGCTGCTCTGTATTCCTTTTGTTTGCTCTCAATCTTTTTTTTATCATCACTCTCAATCTTATTCCTAATAGTGAGTAATACTAATTAGATTGCAATAGATTGTTCCATGTTTAGTTTTTTTTACAAAATTAGATTAGTCACTGGCAAAGTCGTTGGATACTAACAATATGATAAAAAAACCTAATCTAATGCATCATTATGCTTTTATTGATTATTAAGTAAAATATTTACCATTCTCCAACTAATATTGTATTTCGCACGTATGATAAAAAATTCTAATCTAATACATCATTATGTTTTTATTAATTATTAAGTAAAATATTTATCATTCTCCAACTATTAATTATTTTTGTCAAAAAAAACTATTAATTATTCAGTCATAGATGTTACAATAGAATGAATATATAAGGTTTAATAAAAAAAATATATAATGTTCATATTAAAATAAAATATCATAAATTATTGTCAATTCTAAAAAAAAATTATACCTTATTAATTATGGAGCTTTATAGGCAAATAAGATATGGGTAATAAGTCCCTTTTAAAAAAGAAGATATGGGGAATAAGCAATACTAATATTGATATTCTAATTTCTTTTTGTATCTTGCTTTCAAACTTATAACATCAAATATTTTAGGTTTAATTACATTTTTGGTCCCCCTATAATAGTTCATTCACGATTTTGGTCCCCTAGCCGAAATTGGTCAAAGTAATGGTTGAAGTGGTACTAAGTTAAATGACGTGGCATCCCATGTTTGAGTGCGACATGAAATTTTTAATTAAAACATAATATTTTAATATAACAATTTGTTTTTTAAATAAGTAATAATAAACATCCCAATATCTGGTAATAAAGTATTTTTTAATCTACTTTTTTCCAACTTACTGACTCTCTTTCTCTGCGATGAATGTTCGGAGATAGCAAAGCTTGATGTTACTCAAGGTGGAAGTTTGATGAAGATCATGAGGAAGATCTTAGAGTGACCAAAGGATCTTTGTTATGTATACTTATGGATGGATGTATTGTTTCATCCTTCTCTCACAGTCTCACACTCGACTAAACGAGTGCTTTCTATTTGTACGTGGAAATCTCGACGGGGACTACCCACAGTGGAGCGTGAATGGGGAATTTTTCCATGTGGAGACGGGGACTAGAGAGATAATTCCCCCACTGTCAACTCTGAGATGAGGATGGGGACAGAAATCATTTCGTTGTCCGAGTACATTATATGTGTTTTTTAATTAAAAATATTAATAAAAAATAAAAATGTGCTAACTGTTATCTTTTATTCTTAATTTTATTTTTTGAATATCAATAAATAAAAGGAGGACTAAATTCTATATTAAAATATTAAACTATCATTTTTTAGTTTAACTATAATATTTTTTAGTATACAATCTAATCTAATAAACGTGTCCTACTAAAATTTGTCACGGTGGGTTTATTTTCTAAGGTGTCCAAAGTAGTCAATTTTTTTGACATAATATACGTAAACATTCAACTGACTCTTTTTTAATCCCCAAACAACAATTTGAAAATTTAAGTTAAAAGGAAATATATACCCGTGCTGCCACGGGTGATACATACTAGTTTCATTGAAATCAATAGAGCTTTTCTTTCTTTCTTTCTTTCTTTCTTTCTTTTATATTATTTTTTTTTCAGTGGTGCACACTAGAGTCGAGGGTAGAATCCCACGCAGATCACGAGACTTGATATTACAAGGGGAGTCGGCACAGTCGGCTAGTCGTGGTGAACCGAAAGACACTCCAATGAGTGTACGCACTCGGGTGAGAATAGTCGGTCATGCTTCTAAGCGACATAGATGTGTCTGGAGACGAGAGGGCCCTAACTGTACTGATCGGGATCACGGAGTGGATTATGAGGCTTATCCTTACCAGTTTGTGGAGGAGGCTTAAGTTGTATAGGAGCATCAGAATGAGGAGCTAGATCTTGGTCCATCAGCTAGGGACGTGATGGGGTTGTGGCTGTACTACCCCCAGCACATTGGAAATGTCACCAGGACGGCTACTCAGGCCAAATTCCCAGATGAGTTCCATGAGAGATACATCCCATGGTCCTTGCAGGTGTCGACTCATCGTCTCACTGTACCTTTGGGGATGCTGCACATCAAGTTCCAGATTTGGACATTCTAGATCAGGACGTTCCAACATCCGTATATGGGATGCCATTGCATCTAGCGACATTCCGCCTAACAATCGGGCCTATAGGCTTCTTTGGAGCGCTTTGTCCGTGTTGCAAGGAGGGGGACCCTTGATGTAGTTTATCTATTGTTTTCTTTTTAACTCCTTTTATATTCAGGATATTGTGTCGTTATATTTTCGGATATTGTACTTTTTTTGGACGTCTATTTATGGGAACTATTTTCGGATGTTGTCGTTATATTCTCGTTGTCGCTCAGCAAACGAGGCCACTATCTCCACGAGCGGGAAAAACTAAATATAACCATACAAAAATAAAATATAAACTTTAAAAAAATTAAAAATAAACCACAATTTAAAAGAGAGAAAGGGGCGTTTCTGTGCATTGTTTACTGGTTCGGACGATGATAGTCCGAACTGGTTCGGAGCACGCTGCTCCGAACCTCTTCTAATTTAATTGAAAGGGAAAAGGGGGGTGTCTATGTGTGTTTTATTGGTTCAAACGATGGTAGTCTGAACTGGTTCGGAGCACGCTACTCCGAACCATCGTGAATCCAGAGAAAAAAATAATGGCATTTTGGTCTTTTCACGCGTTTGGGGGGTGTCAACTAAGTAGAGGGGGTTGTACGAAGTATGGCCAAATTGCCACCCTTGAAATTTCCACTACATGCTAATCCATTTTTGGGCTGAATTGTGTTAGGCCTATTTAGTTAGAGGCCTAATGCGTTGATACCGTTTTTTGAAGGTTTTTTTTTATACCCCCACCACCTCCCTCCTTACCCCCCACATAACCCTATAATCCCCAAAATACCTTAGCCATAATCACCCAAAAATTGACTTTTTCAGATATTCTCTGTTGGTCCCACGAAATCTATAATCGGATTTACCATTATGAAAGGTAAATTTTTTTAACACGTGTTTAGTATTTTTATCGTTGTTTAAATTCTTTTAACACATGTTTAGTATTTTAATCGTTGTTTAAAATTTTTTTGACACGTGTTTAGTATTTAATCGTTGTTTAAATTTTTTTGACACGTGTTTAGTATTTTAATCATTTTTTAAATTTTTTTGACACGTGTTTAGTATTTTTATTGTTGTTTAAATTTTTTTAACAAGTGTTTAGTATTTTAGTCGTTGTTTAAATTTTTTTTAACGCGTGTTTAATATTTTTATCGTTGTTTAAATTTTTTCGTATATTTATTGTTGTGATTATTTAAGAGTCGAGTCAACCCATTGGACATTGAAGAGACATTTGGGGACTTCTGGAGGAGATTTATCAAAATGTTTTCATTCGGTGCATGGGATGCTTAATCTTCATTTTGAAAAAGTGATCCGGTCTTTCCAACGGAGCATAAACCGTATTGAAGTTGCACACAATACTCTATTCTTTAAAAAACTTCGCGGTCTTGTGTCTCTGAATGCTTTGGATCATATTGTTAAAGAATTTTTAAAAACTACATCCGGAGTTGGATATGACAAAGCTCGTTGTGGTTGCGTTCTTCGAAAGACACATCTTCTTCCATGTGCTTGTGAGCTAGGTGTCTATCATGTCTCCGGTTCTTCTATTCCATTGGATGTTGTAGACGACCATTGGAAACGGTTGGATTTGGATTCTGTAGATGATAAATTTTCCCAAGAGCAATCTGATGCATGTGATATTTCATACCAAATGGAGATGATCTGGGCAATATTTAATCGTATGACAGAGGAAGAGAAATTTGTCTTCAAGAAGCAACTTAATGAGCTTGCATTCCCTACCACTTCTTCTATGGTTCCACCACCATTTAAAGTTAAAACTAAAGGTGCACCAAAGAAGAAAAAGAAGAAATTATTTGATGTCAAGCGCGATCCTTCCGGTTGGGAACATGTGGATGAAAAGTTGAAGATGACACAAGAATCCGGGACTTCCAAAAAATCTTCTCAGTTGATAATAGGGCTATCTCCTAATGTCTCAAAGCAGTCTCCAAAATTGAAGGTATCTCAGGGTGCTTACAAGAAATTAACACAGCAGGGGGAGACAAAACTTCTATTACCGTGGGTTCCTCAACATTTACACTCTTATGTTGAGAATATTATTGATGTTCAGCCAGATGGTAATTATGGGTTTAGGGCATTTGCTGTTGGTCAAGGTCTTGGTGAGGATAGTTGGTCTTTAATTAGGCAAGAATTAATTCAAGAAACAAAAGACAGAGACCAACTGTATACTGACATATTTGGGGAGCACAGACTAGCAAAGCTTAGAGAAGCATTAACCATTGAACACTTAGGTATTCAACCTCCGAAAAAGTGGTTGAGTTTGCCTAAGATGGGGTACTTTATAGCAACCAAGTATAATGTGGCCCTAGTTCAATTATCTTTGGGGATGAATTTTATTTATCTGCCTTTGAGAGGTGCTTATTCTTCTTCTAAAACTCGTTGTATCATATCTATTCTGCACGTGAGGGGTAACTATTGGGTGCATGTTTCTCTTTCGCCTGCCTGTCCTTTGCCTCCGATTGCTCATTTATGGAAGCATAATGTGTCTCACGAATCCCTTACATGGTTGGATCCGTATACAGACCGCTTCGCCCTATAACATTCCCTTGCTCCAGTCTTGCCCCCTCACACTGATGCGCCCACCGTGGTAGATTTAGCGGATAATTCTGATGGTTGACTGCCTG
The DNA here is from genome assembly GCA_963573325.1 of Astragalus glycyphyllos. Lineage (NCBI taxonomy): Eukaryota > Viridiplantae > Streptophyta > Magnoliopsida > Fabales > Fabaceae > Astragalus > Astragalus glycyphyllos. The sequence goes on from OY754311.1 coordinate 80,568,101, forward strand.
ACATTTGTTGTATTTATTTTTGTACCACGTTTTTTGTAATTATTTATCCATATTATTGTGTATATGTGTATATATATATATATTGTCAATTTTTTTTTATAAGTCATATGTACCTAGGACGTATGTAAATACGACTTTGATGTTAACAAATCGTATGTACCCCCACCATCAGGTACATACGATTTGTTAAACATACAAATCATATCTACCTGCGTCTTAGGTACATACGCTTTGTATAATTAACAAATCGTATGTACCTAAGCTTTGGATACATACGATTGCCTTTTATTTTTCGCATCGTATTTAGGTTCATACGCTTCCCATTTTTACACAATCGTATTTACTCATTAAAACGGTAAATACGATTAAGTCAACTTTGACAGGGGTATTTTAGGATTTTCATAAAATGTGGGGGTAAAAAAAAACCCTTTTTTGAACGTAGCAAGTTAACTCCCTCAAAGAAAAAACGTAACAAATATAATAGATGTTAACTCATATAGTAAGTTAAGAAAATACTTTGTAATCATGATAAATTCTAAATAATTTAAATATTAGATGTTAATATAACAACACCAAATATAATAGATTGCAGTGCATACAAAACAACAATAGGTGACTTACGATTATAATACAATAAAATAAAATATAATTATGCATACATTATAACAACCAACAATTGATGAGATAAAAAAAATGCCTCGTCTACGAGGAGAATTTAACTTGAATATGGATTAATAGTGCATGTAATGTTAGATTTGCCGTTTATAACTAAAATAGTTAGAAACAAATGTAGAAGAAATCATACATAATTACATACTATTGCAATTTGTATTGTCGGATCCATTTTGGGTTCAATCTATTGAATTGGGTTAAGTGTAATGTAAGATAACTATGACTCTCAAGGATGACAGGGACGGGAAGTGGGGGTAAAAAAATGCCTCGTCAAGGAGTTTCTTTTTTCCTTATTGAGTTTTTTTCTTTGGTTTTTTTTTTACCCCCACTTCTTCCCTTCATACCCCCACGAATCCTGCGAAAAGACCAAAATACTCTTCACAAAATTTTTAAAAAAAATTAAAAAAATTGGAAATCGGATTTAGGTAAATCTGATTTTCCTCTAAAAAAATTAAAAATTAAAAATCCGATTTATCTAAGGTGGGAGTAAATCCGATTTGGAAATCGGATGTACCCCCACCCATAGGTAAATCCAATTTTTTATCCAAATAATAAATAAATAAATCATTTAAAAAATTAAAATTATATATTTTTTAGAAAAATAAATTAGATATGAATAATATGAATACCAGGCGTTTTTTGGTTCTGTTTAGGGTGTAGTTCGTTAATACGTGACGATGTTATACGTCGAGCGAATAATTTAGGCTAAAAAATCGGTTTTCGGCCAACCTACTCCGATTGTAATGAAACCACAGCCATTAAATCCGAAAAAAATCAAGGATCAATATTTCTCAAGAAGGGACTTCTTTCAAGACAGGGGCTCAAAATCCCAAATTCCATCGTTTACTATTTTTTATTAATTTTTCACAGTCTCCAAAAAATCTAAATAAATTTGCATAGCCTTATTTTGGTTTTATTAGATTTTTAGTGGTGTTTTTATAATTTTTTGATTAGTTTTGACTCTTTAAAAAAATTCTTGGTGGGGGTATGGAGAGAAGAGGTGGTGGTACAAAAAAAAACCTTTTTCCTTTTGGGTTTTGACCCTTGGAGGTTTTAACGAGACCCATTAGCTCTCTTGTACGGGGTGGAGTGTCCATTACACTCCCATCAATAATAATTCTTTGACTCATAAAAAAAAGGAGTGTGGCTCCTAGTAGCCTTTCTAAGGGACAAATGGATAAACCGAGTACAAACGGAAATGAGAGATATGGAGAGAATGTGCATTTATGTGTTTGCATAGTTGGTGATGGCTTAAAGAAATTGATTAGCACCAATTGTATCAATCAGATGCTCATTCTTTTTAGAAGCCTATAACATAATAACTATATAGTTAGGCACACTTGATATGCAACACTTGTGAGATGTGCGACCTCTTGAAAACTTTTCTATGAAGCATGCGAATCAGGACAAAACACACTGAAAAGACTTATGTTGATTTTGGGGATACTCATCAATCGCAGCCTGAGATGTTACTTATGGTGTTAGATGGAAAATCCAGGTGGAAGTTGGTGGCAATATATGTGACACTTGAAGCTCACAAGGTTGGGAAGAATTTGTTGGACATATGAGGCACAACCAACAAATGACTCTTAATAGGATTTTAGTGAAGGAACATGTGGATGACTTGAATACACACCAACATCAGAAGGAACTAGAAACTTTGTAAAGACTTCATAGGATGACGACCAAAACATAATAACTCCATAATTAAGTGCTTAATATGGAGTACTCGTGAGATGAGTGGCATCTTGAAAATATTCGTGTTAGTTTCCGGTAATAATCTTCGTTTCAGCTGCATGCAGTTCCAAGATGTTACAATAATATTTTACATTACCATAATTATGATCAAATTTTAGCAATTAAAACTCAACCTATATATTATCCTTATTTATTTTTCAAAATTGTCTTGTGAATAATCACAAACTCCAATACTTAAAATAATAATTTTAAAATGTAACATATACATATTGAGTTATAGCAAAAAATAAAAATAAAAGAAATCATTGACACACTGCAAAACTATTCAACAATTAAACACTACTAGAAAAAATTAAAATAGCAATAAAAGTTTAGAAACAAAATAGTAAAATTCGTCTCTAATTCCGTTTTAGTAGTGGGAGTTGAGCTGCTACCATCACAAATTGGTAGAAGGGAGTTCAAAGTAGGAACTGATAGAGTCATCTTCATGATTCTCACGAACCATTCTTCCTTGCATAACTCTAGAATTAAGTTCAAAATTTTCAAAAGAAAGTGAAAATGTACTAGACATCACATTCATTGAAGGATCCATTATAGCTACTTCTTTTCTTACTTTCACTGTCTTTGCTTTACCAAAGCCTGGCAAACACATTCCAAATGCACAACACTTGCTACCCTCTTTGGAGACCCTTTCTTGATTCCTATTATCATATTCATTCATCTTGAAATCAAATTCATCAGGGATTGCATGTGTTTTTCCCTTGCCACATAACAGTAACATGCTTCTCCTTTTCAGATTATGAGTCTTTTGAGTTGAGTTACTAACCTTACTTGCTGATTTTTGGCTCATTTTGGATTTTTGTCTATTAGTAATCTGCTTCTGCTTTCTATATAATGCCTATTTCTGTTTTCTTAACTATTTATAGAAAAAGAGAGTTTGAGTTTGTTTGCGTTTCAACATTGATTGAGATTTTTTCTTTGATTCATTTAGGTCAATTAAATATATGGTTTTGGCTCTTAGGAATTTGGATCAGTTGACTTTTTATAGAAAGATATTATAAATATCTGGCCGGCAATTTTTAATGTATATTTGTATTGGTTGCAGTTTTTTTAAGTAGTGATAGTTGAATTAATATATGGTACATGTTTGACATTGTTAAACAAAAATTGTAGTAATATTGTAACGTGCTGACATCAAAGCTAAGATACGCAATTAGTCATAGTAGGAAGGAAAGCAGACAAATAATAGAATCTTGGGCTGAACATAGCAAACATCTAATGGAATCATGCATTGCATTGCTAGCAAGACTTGAAACATGCTGGAACAACAACTCTATTGATCAAAACACGAACATTTGATTTGTCACAAGTAATTAGTGTAGTTAACTTTTTCAAATAGATAAAAGATTTGTGTTTTACCAGATTTATTCTAATGAAATGAGCATACTTGAAATCAACCTAGATAGACTAAAGTGGTTGGTTATTTATCAACTGAACTGACGTAAGTATTATTGCCTAAAAGAGCAATCTAACTTCTAAACTATAGAGATGTTGGGCTTTGGTTATGGTTCTGATTCTTTTGAATGCATCTATTAATTAAATTATAGTATCATCACTCTTGAATGTACCTAGTACTTTTTCTGATCTTCCTTCTACATGAAAATCATCAAACAATCCTGTTTTTGCTGCTATATGAGATGCTCTTCTTGTCCTGTTTTTGTTCTGTTGCAAACTTTAGCCTATGCTTTTAAAATACCATGTAGGTTAAACTTTAGCCTATGTTTTTGTTCCTTCCCAGGTCTTAGTTGGCGAGCTAAGTGACATGGAAGAGTTACAAGAAGGAAATTTAGAGTTTCAAATCCTGAAAACTAACATTTCCTATTATTATATTTCTATTGTTTATAATGATTTTATATAACATTATATATAATATTAGAAAATTATAAAGAAAAATGTGCAATAGAGAACATAGGAGAGGGGGAGAGATGAGGGAGACAGGTGATGAGATGAGTAGATGTAAGAGAGATAGGAGGAGAGATCATGAGATGAGAAGATGTAAGAAATGTAAGAGAAAGGTAGAGAGGGAGAGAGGATAATGACATAGGAGAGAGAGAGAATTATTGGGTAGGAAATAAAAGTAATTTTCTGATTTTTTGTTAGTGGACAAAAGGTTGTACCATGGAACAGAAAGTTGTACTATGATTTTGTGATGGACGAAAATTTGGGTTTTTCTCTAGTACCTTGCCCCCACTTTTGTCCAGTGCCATACAACAGTTTCCAACTCAAACAGAGTACAACTGGAGTTGTCCAGTCCAATTCCTTACTTTTTAGCAACATTGAGGAAAGCGCTGTGCGAGTTTATAAAGTGCAACATTGATGTGTCGATTTTAAAAAGTTATAACTGGGTAGATATTGGTCTTTGTTTGGGGGATGAATTTGGTCTATTTATTGGAACAAGAACTCATTGGGTTCAGCCCCAAGCAAGCTTGTGGTTTGAGAGCAGCTCTAGAGTGGGCGAGAGAGCTAGGCTGTAAAGATGTTGGCTTCTTATTTTTTAAATTTATGGTGTATAATAAGAGGCTGAGACCATATTTCTACCTAAAATATTAAGGTGATAGATTAATGGACATAGACCCTTATATACTCCTTTTTTTTACTATGTGAGACTATCTCATACTTGACATACCCAAGATCCCCCAAGTATGAGTTTTACTTTTAGATCATTTGTGATACTTGAATTGGATTCCAAACTTTCGTTAATTCATTCAAGAATTCCCCTAATGATGCTACTGAGTTGTTAAAAAATTCTTTCGTTAGGGGAATTCCCCTAACTCAGAACCTCTTTCCTTTTTTTTTTAACAACTCTCATTTGTAGTTTTCTAAGAGACGTTCTCATATGGTCGTTCATAACTATAGCCGACAAAATGGGCCAAGCCCGTCGGGCCAAGCCGGGTTAGCCCGCAAATACATAGAGCTTGGGCTTATGAAATTGAGCCCATTTTTATATCCGGGCTTTTTAGCCCTACCCTAAAAAGCCCAAGCCCGCACTGGGCTAGCCTGATCGGGCCACAAGTACCTCGTGAGCCCGCAAATTGAATTTAATAGAAGTAAACTTATAGTGGTTACACGCGACAGCAATTTGTTTGATCTACTAGACTTATAATGGCAATTTGTTTGATCTACTAAACTTAAAAAACATCAACATATGATGCTAATTGCTAAATGGCAAAATCTACACTAGCTTTACATTATTAATTAAAATTAACATTTGCATTAAATAATTGAAATTGATTTTTTTAAGAGTCTTAAAAAGCATATATGTATTTTATGCTTAAAAATTATTATTTTTTAATAAGCATTGCACATAACGTGCGCTAGCCCGAAAAGCCCGCAGCCCGCATAGTGTCGGGCTTTGGCCAAAAAGGTTGAGCCCGAATTGTAACCCAGACTGTTAAAGCCCAAGCCTGGTGTGGACCGGCCCGATACGGGTCGGGTAGTCCGTTTTGCCATATATACTCATAACTTAGCTAAGAATGCCATATATACGACGTATATAAATTCAAATAAGTTTCGAAAAAGGCTAATCCTAACATGCTCTGGCATCTCTTGTGCTTGATTAAACAGACCTCAGATTGTCAGATTACACATTTGATTGAAAGTTGTTGTTTTTGAGTTTCAGGAAATAATTTCAGAAAATCAATCCACCGAAGATATTACTAAGTTGAGTCGCGGACTAGGTTACTCTCTTTAAGACGTTTCGTGGCACTGCTCAAAATTGTGCAGGCAGACTTTCAACCATGACGTCCCCAGGATAAAACAGCTCAGTCAAAACTGTTACGAAATATCACTGCACAGTGAAATTTCGCTCAAGAAATATACCTCAATATGGTTAAAAAACCACTCTGAATATGGTTCGCAGACCACTCTTGAATATGGCTCGTAGGCCATTCTTTAAAGTAGAAGAGAAGAAAAATCGAGAGAGGAGAGAGAGCTTGAGGTATGATTTAACGTCAATCGGTGTAAAGAGTCAAGTGAAGGAGGGGCCTATTTATAGGCTTCAAAACTGACTTGGTGTGCAAGCCTTAGAGGATAAGACCGGAGTGCTTACGCTCCAAGCTATAACGGATAGGAACAGACGCGGATAAGAACGGCTCTGTTCAACGAATCTGTACGCAACGGTTAGTTCATCGTATCTGGACGGTTCAACGAATCTGGACACGCAACGCGCCAAAAAATAAAATAATAATTAATTATTTTCACAAAAAATATATTTACACCTCACCAGCCAAGCCCGGCCCGGCCGAGCCAAGCCTGCCAGACAGCGGCGCGCACGCGTGTGTGGTGGTCAGATGGTGTGCGTGCTTTCCCATTTACAAAACTGGGTACCCATTAGGCTCCAACCCAAGGTGTAAAGTCCACACTTATAAACACTCTTAAAGTGTTTATTCTATCCAATGTGGGACTTTTTCAATTCTCAATTAACAAAGTTCCAACAATCCCCCACTTGAATTTAAAAAGAAGTTTTAGATTCAACAAGAGTGACTCGTAGTCTTGAACTCTATCTCTAATCGTCAAAACCACACACAACCTTTTCCTTAGGTGTATTCTCAAAAGTCCGTGCGTTTATGGCCTTGCACGTCTATCCCAGTTTAGTGAACGCTCTAGGAATTTCTGCCAACAATTCCATAGGAGGCGGCCCCACTTCCACATTCACAAAGGTGAGTCTATCAAGAGTAGTCCGGTAGCTAGGTACTCCACTCCACATAGAGTATAGATCTCATTAAGAGTTTCTATTATCTCAACCTTACATCGCTTCTGGAATCATGCATCTTTACTTTTAATAGCATGTTCATCTCCTATCACTTCACAACTTGTTATTACCCATTGAACCTAATTCTTGGGATCTCCAATCTTTTAGGTCGGGTTACCATCGCGAGTGACTCATGGTTCTAAAGGCAGTAGTCCCATCCTTTGAGATGTATTTTGGACTTTCTCTCTGGCTAATCCTTTCATCAAAGGATCGGCTAAATTCTGATCAGTGTGTACATGATCCACTCTCACAACTCCTTTTGAGAATAACTCTCTAACTGTGCTGTGCTTACGACGTATTTGTCGTCTCTTACCGTTGTAATAACGATTCTCCATTTTTGCAATAGCCGCGGTACTATCGCAGTGGATCAACACAACTGGCATCGGTTTTTCCCATAAGGGAATCTCTGTTAGCAGGCATCTTAACCAGCTAGCTTCTTCACTAGCTGTGGCTAGTGCTATCATTTCAGACTCCATAGTGGACTGAGCCAAAATGGTCTATTTCTTTAATTTCTAGGAAACAGCACCACCGGCTATACTAAATATATAGCTGCTAGTAGCTTTGGAATCATCAGATAGAGTATTCCAATCAGCATCATTGTACCCTTCAAGTACAGTTGGAAATCTCTGATAATGTAATCCAAGATTCATGGTCCTTTTCAGATATCTCATGACTCTTTCAATAGCGTGTCAATGCTCGATACTAGGTCGACTAGTAAACCTGCACAACAACACCACAACATAGGCAATATCGGGTCTATTACAATCAGTGGCATACCTAAAACTGCCAATGATGCTCGCATATTCCGTTTGTCTTACACTGTCACCAGTGTTCTTAAAGAGCTTGACACTCGGATCATATGGTGAACATGCAGGTTTACAATCAAAGTAATTGTATTTCTTTAAGATCTTCTCAATGTAATGAGATTGATCCAAAGAAATTCCCTTCTCGGACCTAGTGATCTTAATACCGAGGATTACACTTGCTTCTCCGAGGTCTTTCATATCAAAGTTGTTGCACAACAATGATTTCACTTTATTTACAGCATGAATGTTTGATCCAAATATGAGTAGGTCGTCTACATAGAGACATATGATAGTGCAAATGTCATTCTCAATTTTGTAATAAATGCATTTGTCACTTTCATTCACTTTAAACTCATTCGATATAATCAAATTATCAAACTTCTCATGCCATTGTTTGGGAGCTTGTTTGAGACCATACAGAGACTAGTCCAACTTACAGACCTTGTGTTCTTGCCCATGGATCACAAAACCTTCAGGTTGCTCCATATAGATTTCTTCTTCTAAATCGCCATTTAAAAAGGCAGTTTTACATCCATTTGGTGTACTTCTAAGTTATAAATAGCGGCCATCGAAATTAGTAACAGGTGAATATGTGTCGAAGAAATCTATATTCTCTCTTTGTCTAAAACCTTTGGCTACAAGGCGAGCCCTGTACTTATCAACAGTGTCATCAGGTTTTAGTTTCTTTTTCAAGATCCATTTACAACCAATGGGTTTGCAACCAGGAGGCAAGTCCACTAAGTGCCATGTCTTGTTAGACTCTAGATAATCCATCTCATCATTTATGGCTTCTTGCCACAAATCAGCATCCAATGACGACAGAGCTTCTTGAAGGCTAGTAGGATCCTCCTCTAATGTATAGACCGTATAGTCGGGTCCATAGTCTTTAGCAGCATGTGCTTTCTTACCTCTTTGAGGTTCTATTCCCCTTTCTACGTTGTTTTCAACGCTCCTAAGCACAGAAACTTGAGCAGTTCCGGTGCCCCCACTATTTCTTGATTTAAAAGGGAATCTACTTTCATAGAATTCAACATCATTTGACTCTATGATCACTTTAGCATTAAGGTCATAAACCTGTATGTTTTGCTATTTACTGCATAACCAATGAATACACATTCATAGGCTCTACTGGCGAGTTTAACTATTTTTGGGATTATGACATAAGTCAAGTTATCCCAAATTCAAAAATAAGACAAGATGGGCTGTCTTTTCTTCAAGATCTCCGAAGGAAATTTTTTATTTCTTTAGATTCGGCGAATCTATTCATAACTTAACCAACAGCTTATAAAAATTTTCCACAACAGAGATCAAGTCCTAGAATTCAGCAAAATAGCAAATCAATAAAGATTTTATTTTTCTTTCTGCTTTACCATTCATTTCAGAAAAAATATGGTGCAGTCGTTTCATGTATAATTCCATTAAATTAATGAGAATCATACTCCGTTCCTTAATCGCTATAAAAACTCTTAACCTTTCTACTTAATTGATTTTCAAAAATCTGTAATGGAAAACTTCACTTTTATGTATAAGCACTTCACTTTTATTTTTCCCAAAGTAATGTAGTCAAAACAATTATAAAGAAAAGTGATAAACTATCGTTTTCCATTTCTGGTTAACGTTCTATCTTATTCGCATATATCTGAGTGAGTCAAAACTAATACTCAGATTTCCTTACTGATTTATGCGAAGTCTTGAAAATTCTTGCTTGACTTCAAAAATCACAATTTTTTTTCTTAAGTCATTTGAAAAAAAAATAACTTTTAAATAATGTTATTTGGCTCTTATTGAAAAGAATGCATTTGTTTACACGTCAAAGTTTAAAAATTATATAGTGTACAAAACTTCCGATAGACGAAGTAAACAATGTTCTTATTTTCAGCAACCTGTATGTTCAAAACATACTCAATAACCATCCACCAATCTTCGCATTCACCAACAACGTTGAAATAGCTTGGCATGTTCATACACCTCACAAGCCAAGCCCAAGCCCAAGCCCGGCCTGGCCGAGCCTACCGGACAGTGGTGCGCACGCGTGTGTGGTGGTCAAATGATGTGCGTGCTTTCCCATTTACAAAACTGGGTACCCATTAGGCTCCAACCCAAGGTGTAAAGTCCACACTTATAAACACTCTTAAAGTGTTTATTCTATCCAATGTAGGACTTTTTCAATTCACAATTAACAAAGTTACAACAAAAGTTTATGCACAATTTAGTAGACTACGGGTTATTATTTCTATCAAAAACAAAAACACCCTCCATTTTTCCCTTTAAAGTTCATAATTTAACATGTAAACTACCTCTTTCAAAATAATCATGCAGATTGCATTGCAGATATCAGCCACATAGACAGGTAACTTAAACTAAGAAGGTAACAGAACCATCTACAAAGAAAACTTTAATTTTCTGACCATATATATTTTTACTCTAAAATTCCACATTTCCATTGCTCCACACTCCAATTTTCTCATGCAGTTTGTGCAGCTAAGAAAGCATTAAAATCTTCTCTAGCCTTTCTCAAACGAGGAGAGATGCAAGAAGCTGGAGAGGCAGGATTTGATGCAGAAGATGATATAGAAAACCGAACATGTCGTGGTGATGAATCTGATTTTCTAGCACCAGTTCTAGAGGAGCTATTTTTCAATACCCCTTTAACTTTAACCTCTTTTTCATAAACAAAAGAAGCAGCAATAGGTGAATATACTTCAGTAGCACTGTAATGAATCAATTCCATTGGTAAATCAAAGTAAGAGTTATTCGATTCTCCATCAGTATCATGAAACATAGTTGCTGATGCCCAAGAACCACATTCAAAATTCTCCAAAGAAACTGTCCTACAAATATCAGCTTCATTTCCCTTTCTTGTTTTAACTTGCTTTATTTTACCAATAAAACTAGGTAAATAAAGACAAAGTGAACTACATTTGAATCCATCATCTGAATCTGATGATGTTTTCATTTGTTTAACACTCTTAGGACTTTCTTTAACAGCTTCATTTTTTGTGAAGCTAGGATGATGCCATTCCCACTTATCATTTTCCTTTGCACTTATTTGACCCAACCAGTGATCAAAATCCTCTAAGGGTGGTGCACCATATGATGATTCTCTTCCCTCACCATATGATTTGCTCTTTCTTAAATGAACTTCTTGTAACAAACTGTGTAGCTTGTTGGTCAAGTTACTTGTTCGATATTGTGGTTCTGGACTCCCTTCACCTTTTGATGATTTCTTATTTGAAATATTTGAAGCAAACTTAGGTGATGAGATTGCTGAATTTGGGAGACTTAAGCTTAAAAATCTTAGCTTTGGAGGTTTTAGTGGTGGAGGGCGCAAAAGGGTGGGTGATGTAGAAGTTGTGATTATAGTTGGTAGCATTGTAGTTTTTTGAATGGAAGATTCTTTCAATGAAAGTGGATCAATCATAATCTGTTTTTCTTTTTGTAAGAATTCAGTAATTGAGATTCTTGGACTGTCCATCATCATTGCAAGAAGATCAGCTTCTTTGTTGGTTTTATCTGCCATGGAATTTGATGATAGGGAATTTTGTATCAGAAACTGAAAATGGACTTGTGTAACACCAATGAGTAGCTGATTACTTATAAAGAAGAGATATAGATAGTAAATAAATGTGTACATTGCCTGCATGAACATTCACATCTTAGTCGTGAGAACCATGTTCTCTGTGTATTATATTTATATATATATATATATATATATATATATATATATATATAGTTAAGTATATATTTTTGCCTTTAGGAATCTCCTGACTTTTTTTCCTAAGAAACATTGATTATATAATAATAATGGTCAACTCTCTTTTATTCTAAAATACTGAGTGCATGAACGAGTTGATAAAGTATTGGAGTGTGTGAATGTTGAGTTTAATTATACGTGCTGGCATCAATCAGGAAATAAAATAATGAAGTCATCAAAATATCTTGCCCAAGTACGAATAAGTAGAGCTGGCAATTTTTGTCCGGTCTAATGGGCCGATCGATGGCTCAATAATTTGCGTTGGGCTGGACTCAACAAATAAAGGCCTAAAAAGAATTAGATTTTTTTGGCGGCTCATACTTCGTACTACCCCTCTACTCAGTGGACACCCCCAATCCTTAAATATTTCCAAAATACTCTCACATCAAAAACCCCCTAACGCTATATTTTAACTGGTTCGGAGCACGGGCGTCCGAACCAGTTCGATAGTTTGAGCACCGAACCTCACAAACCCCCCCCCCCCCCCTTTCAGCAAGCAACCTTTTAACCCACACTGTAAACAGTTTCATAGCAAATCACAACTGTTTTAACCAGCAACCTTTTAACCCACACTGTTAACAGTTTCATAGCAAATCACAACTGTTTTAACCCATACTATTAAAACCTTTTTACACTTAACAATTTGTTATTCACTTAACTAGCTAATTTTGAATTACATCATACAATAAAGTCAACATTTATTTTCAATAATGATGAGATACAATGATGAATAATATTATTAACAGATTGTACCATAAAACCTGTCAAAAACAAATACTATCGTTCTGCCTCAAAGACATCATCATGGGTTTAAAACTTGAAAATTTGGTTTATAATTGATTAATCGATTGCCACTTAAGCTTACTATCATTGATTGGAACTCAACGTTGCCTCGGATTTTTCTGATGGATTGGAATTCAACTTGCGATTTCGTGAAATACCCAAATGAATTGCGATGCTCTGTCGATTTGCTTTGCTTTGTTTCAATTATCTGAATTTAATGATTTTAGTGAGAACACAGTTAGGTTCGGCCGGCCGTGCTACGAACCTAGTAAAAACAGTTTTACGGGGGTGTCTCTGAAAATAACACACTCGGTGGAGTGAAATCCGAACCGGTTCGGCCAAGCGTGCGCCGAACCGTACTTAATGTTTAAAAAAAATAGAAATCACAGATTTCATTAAGGACATCTTAGTCTTTTCACCCCTTTATGGGGTGTTTACTGAGTAGCTCCGGGATTGTACAAAGTATGGGCCTTTTTGGCCCAGTCGAGTTGGCCAATGGGCTGAAGTGGGCTTGCTATTTTATATTTTTTAATAGTCCCATTGTTTTTGGTTGGGCTGGGCTGCTCAAAACGCAACCCAGTGGATAACTAGACTGGCCCATTCTAGCCTACTTTTCTACTTTGGCCCACTGGACCAAGTTGGGCCACCTAATTTGACAGCTCTATCAATAAGGGCTATAGCTAGCCACACCCTGCTTTTTAGACATATACCCCATTCTGTTACAGCTGAAAATATGAGCCATGGCGCCAGACCCCTGAGTCACAGTCCAAGAAAAAACAACATTATTTAAATTGTTAGTTCACAACATCACGATTTTTAAAAAATATTCATTTACTTTTTATTTAAAATATTTTAGATCACTTATTCTAATTTTTTAATATTTAATTTCAATATTTTGTATATTTTTGATTTAGTTTAATTCAAATTATAATTTTTATTGTTTTGTATTTAAAAATCAATATTTATATTTTACTAGATAACATTTTTATATATTTTAGAATATATTTTGTAAGGGTAAATGAAGAAGTTGTTTTCTTATCATATATCCTGTTAGTTTTTAACCTAACTTATATTTAGAATAAAATTTTAACTAAAGAGATCGGGGGTGATAGGTAATAGAAATAACTTGTCATATCATGTTAGCTCAATTAACGCTTAAATGATACGTAATATAATAAGCTTACCATATCTTGTCTCATTATTCAGGCCACCAAACAGGTTCTCAATTAATCCTCATAAATCGTGGATACACATCGTTCTAAACCGAGTATTGTTTTTCAAGGAATCATTTTATTCGCTTGGATTAGTATATCTTAAGCAGTAGACATGTTTTACATTTTATCTTGGATTAGCTATTAATTGTCCAGTTTTGAGGCTTTTTTTCGGTTTGTAGACGAAGTGGCAAATGCCACTAGAAATTGCGCACACAACGGTGAGGTCTCGGGGTTCGAACTCGGGACATGATATTCAGCCTAATAATTTCGGCATTTGCCAGTTGAGCTAGGCCTTTCAGATTGCTTTTATTTATTTGTGAATTTTTAGTTGAAATTGTCTTATGTAAGGAATTTACTAAGGTACTTTTAAGACAACTAATTGTGCATTATTAAACGTTTTACTTCTTTGTATTTTTCTTTGATGCTTAATGTAATACGACCCACATAATTAGACGTTACATTTTTGAGAAAGTGGGGCTAGCAACCAAAATTCAAAAATAAAAACACAATTTAATCAAAAGTGAATCTTTAAAATTAGAAGCCGTGAGTTATTTTAAGCAAATCTTTTGCGGTTCTGAACCTATTACCCAGGTTCATCATGGTAGAATTATTAATGTCTTGACCCCAGAGGACATCACAGAGTTGACTAGACCAGTGTTGAATGAGGAAGTTCATGGAGCTTTGGTGAGTATGAAATCTTATAAGGCATCAGGTCCAGATGGTTTTCAACCTATCTTCTTCAAAATGTTTTGGAAAGATGTAGGGGATGATGTTTGTAATTTTGTTAAGAGTGCCTTCACCACGGGTTACTTTGATAATAAGATTAGAGAGACTTTGTTGGTCTTAATTCCGAAGGTCGATAATCCAACTACTTTCAAGGAATTTAGACCAATCACTCTTTGCAATGTGATTTATAAGCTCCTTTCTAAAGTGCTTGTTAATAGACTGAGGCCTATGTTAGATAGGTTGGTTAGCCCTCTTCAGAGTAGTTTCATTCCGGGGAGGAGTACAAAGGATAATGCTATAGTATTACAAGAAGTCCTTTATCATATGCAGAAAAAGAAGAGTAAGAAAGGAGATCTAATTTTCAAGCTCGACTTGAAAAAGCATATGATATGGTCAAATGCTATAGTATTACTCAAATGCTTTTTACAAGGAACATTGATAAGTACTTGGGTTTCAAGTTTATTACTGGTAGAGTTACAAAAGGTGCCTTTAATGAAGTTATTGATAAAGTCAATTCTAAGTTGGCCTCTTGGAAAGGGAGGCTGCTCAACAAACCAGGGAGGCTTACACTCACGAATGCGGTTATTACTTCTATTCCATCTTATGCTATGCAAATTCAGTGGTTTCCTCAAAATGTTTATGATAGATTGGATAGAATGGCTCGAGATTTTATATGGAGAGGCAATAATGAAAGGGGTGTGAATCTGGTTAATTGGAATGTTGTCACTAAGCCTCGTAAGTTTGGGGGTCTTGGAGTTAGGATGGCAAGACTCCAAAATGTTGCTCTATTGGGAAAACTTGTGTGGGACGTGTTGAATAATCTGAACAAGCTTTGCGTTTCTCTTTTCAACACAGTTTACATTAATCAGCGACTTATTTTTACTCTTCAAAAATCAAAAGGGTCTCCTACCTCGACATCTCTTTTGAAAGCATTGGAGTCCTTGAAGGATGGGTTCACCTTGAAGATTGGTAATGGCAACACAAGTATTTGGTATGCTCCTTGGGTTTCTAAGTCTCGCTTGTGTGACCTTGTGTGGGCAGTAAATATACATGATACTACTACACATAAAATTTGTGATATTTATAAAGATGGAAGTTGGAAGCTTGATGATTTGTATACCACTCTACCTGTGGAGATCAAAAGCGCTATTTTCAGGTTGAACATTAATATGGTAGCTAATGTGCCAAATACGTGGACTTGGAGTCCTTGTCCTTTTGGAATTTTCTCAGTTAAAAGTGCTTATAGTTGGCTTTTGGATAAGAATCATCAGACCATAATTGTTGATAGAGGATGGGGTTGGATTTGGAAATTGAAAGTACAAGCAAAGATTCAAATTTTTTTATGGCAACTTTGTCATTTAGCTATTCCAACAAAGGCAATTTTGGCTCCTAGAGGTATTCCAATAGATCCTATGTGCTCAGCTTGTGGTGTTCAAGAAGAGACCATTGAACATTGTTTGTTCCAGTGCATTAAAGCCGTAGAGGTTCTAAATATATCCTTCTCATTGCAGTCCACTTTAATTATGCCTATTGATAATCTTGCAGATTGGCTTCGTAATCTTTGTTGATGATTACAGCATCCTCTTGCTTTGTGTCTTATGGAAACTTTGGTGTACTCGCAACCGCATAGTCTTTGATAATGAAAATGCCCCTCCTTACAACGTAGCTCTTCAAGCTCATGTTTTATTTCGTGATATTCAACACTCTTATGGTACAATTGGTGTCGATCAAAAGCTTGTGGAGCCTCGGTATATTTCTTGGTTGAAACCTCCTTTAGATACTATTTGTCTTAATGTTGATGGTAGCATTATCAACACCACAGGGGTCTCTGGTTTTGGTGGTTTGTTGCGGGATAATTTGGGTAACTTTATTCAAGGATTTTTCGGTTCTCTAGGTCCCTCGAATATCACGCATGCAGAGTTGATGGCTCTACTTCATGGTCTTTCTATTTGTTGGGAGCTCCGAATTCCAAAGGTTATTTCCTACTCTGATTCGTTGCATATCCTAAAACTTGTGAGGGAGGAAGATACTCGCTTTTATTGATATGGTAATGAGATTAGCATCATTCGAGATATGCTCAATAGGAATTGGGATTCTCAACTTTGTCACACTCTCAGAGAGGGTAACAGTTGTGCAAATTTGTTGGTTAAGATGGGCTCTATTGGGACTGCTTCTTTCGTCCAATTGGATAATCCTCCTAGTGATTTGGTTGCTCTTCTTGAATCGGATGCTAGAGGAACTATTTTTGTAAGGCTTTAGGCCTTCCTTTTTCCTTTTTATTTTTAGCCTTTGTAACCAAAAAAACAAGTGTGAGGACCAAAATCTTGAAAAACAAAGGAGGGGGCCAAAAATGCAATAATGGGCATTTCAAGTTTGTCTAGAAGAGAAAATATTGGGTTGGAATGATATACCACGTCTTCCCTTAACGATTTATTTAGGACTATCATACAGACATGAGTATGTTTTTTCCAAGCAGACAAGTAGGAAAATCAATTAGGGATGAAAGATGTTGGGGTCAAAATGACTCATTGTGGTGGAGGGATTTGATGGTCTTGGGGATAATTTGGACTTGGACCAAAATTTCTTTCAACAAACTCTTAGTTGTTCTTAGGGAACGAGACTTGCATCTGATTTTGGTCTCATAATTGGTTAGGAAATGCTCCTTTATGGAGGTGTTCCCAAATCTTTTCCTCTGCTCTTTACAAGCCTAAAGAAATTTTGGCCAATATGGGTTATTGGGAGGAGCATCGATGTCAGTGGTCTTTTTCTTGGTCTTGACAGCTTTCTCCGACAGAATTTATCTGCATTTACTGACAACTATTCTCCATGAGGTGAAGTTGGTGGCTGATGCCCATGATAAATGTATGGAGTATCGTTAATACTAAAACTTTTTCAGTATGTTCTTGCTATACTTTGATAATGTCTTTGTTGCTCGATACACATATGTCAGGTGAGATCCTTGTTAATTTGGATGCGATTTGGAAATTGATGTGTCATCAAAAGTGGCTTTTGCTGTTGGCCAACAAGGGATAATCTTTTAAAGAGATTGGTGGTGGTTGACAATATGCTTTGACCATTTTGTATTATTCATGAGGATTCAATTCACCATATTTTCTATTATTATGATTTCTCTAAAGCTATTTGGCAGCGTCTTATTACTTGGTTGGGGATGGATCGGGTTGAAGGAATGGAAGGGTCAAATCATATTTTAGGTTCTTTGGCAGCTTTGTCAAATGGCAGTAACAGTGACAAGTATGCTTATTTGATTTGGATGACAGCTATGTGGATTATTTGGAGAGAATGAAATACTATGGTCTTTGGTAGGGATTTGGCTGACACACTACTTATAGTAAACAAAATCAAACATATTTCTTGGAGGTGGTTTCTTGGAAAAACAGATGGTTCTCCAAGTTCCTCCATCTTTGATTGGTGGAGGGCAGCAGTGTCTTTTTAATGGTGTTGTATCATTTTTTTTGTCTTTGTTGGTGTGTTGTCTGGGTGCTATAAAATTGTTGTTATGTTGTGATGTTGTTTGGTTGATTGATCTTTGCTGTTGTGTTATTTTGGGGGTGAGTCTGTTGTCATGCTATTGTTGTTTGGTCTTTGCTGATGTGATGTCTTGGCCTTGTCATATTGTTGTTATGTTGTGTTTGCTGTACGGCGCATCGGTCTTTGTAGGAATGTTGTCTTCGTGCTATAAATAAGTCATATCTTCCATTGGCCTTTTAAAAAGTCTCTATTGTAACTGATCATGTTTAGGTCAAAAGAGGGTATTCTGGATTTGTGTTTCCATGTTTGAAATGGCTTATGGGGTTGGCAGCTTTGCGGGAGCAACATCTTTTTCCTTTGGAGTAAAATTGTCACTGTGGGGCGTTTGGTCTACACGACCATTCTTGTGCTGATAGTGTTGACTTTATTTTATTTTAGTTTTTAGTTTTCAGCTTCTTTCTAAACCTTGTGTTGGTGTATGTCCCTCTCTGAATGGGAGCTCTTAGCCTTGTACCTCAAGACTGGTGGTGTAATTTTTCGGTCTAGTTCTTCTAACATATGATTGCTTTGTGCCCTTTCCAACCCTTCATAAAATGTGGGTAGAGTCCACACAGATGATGTTGGAACTAGATTTATCTCAATAATTTTTTTTTACTTATAAAAAAAGTTTATTAAGGATAATCTTGTGTGTTGCACCGGTTAGTTAATAAAATATACAAATATTAAAAAATGTTTAGTTACTACACGTACTTTGTAAAACTTATTACACTATCTACCAATAAAAATACATGGTAAGAATTAATGACACATCAGGTGGTTACTAATTGAGTAACTTCTTTTTAATGATGTGTCAACATATAAGATAGTGTAAAACATGTATAAACATGTTGCGTATATAAATTAAGCTCTATTAAAAAATATATGAAGGTTGTGTAAAAAAAATTTGACAAACTTGAGAGATATATAATTTAAATATGTAAAAAACATTTGAATCATATAGTTACCTTAAATATTATTAATTAGACACGCTCTCTAACCAAGACCGTTGGACCACTAAGCTACATTGGGACACGGAAGTTGATTCGAAGCTCCTGTGTTTGATTTCCACAATGCATGATTTGTTTCTAAGTATGAGGGGGGGATTAATCTTCGGTCGAAAGTGTTTGGACACTCATTGTTACAAAATGACAAAACACATGCCACAAGTTTCAATACTCCTACAGTCCTACTATACATGTGACTTACCATAAAAATTAAAATAATTAAGAGGAATGAAGGGCAATGCTTCTTCGCTTTTGCCAATTAAATCACTCAACCTTATGGTTGATGCACTGTATTATTTTCATTTCTACTATGAATAATGAAACATTTTCGGTTGAAATTTATGAATGGTTCAAATCTATCTTATTTCTGCAAACTATGATCACGAGAATTCTATTCTTTTTTTTTTTGTTACAACACGAGAATTCTATTCTTCGAAAAGCTCTTTTTCTTGGTATGACGTCTCTAAAACTTGGATTTGTCAAAAGTGATACTAATGTTATTACGAATTAAACAAAAATAAAACCACCATTAATTGCATCTGAGCTGTCTAATTAAGTAATTATTGCTAAATTCTCATAAAGCGTTATCACTCAATATAGATTTCCTTAAATAACTTGCTAAAGTTCAATTATTATTATTTTTTGGTCACATAAACTTTAATTATTATATCAATCATCATTTAATATTTATCATAATTTTTTTTGTCTGATGATCGGACTGGTAAGTGTCAGGATCTAACACACATACACACAAATGGGAAAACCAATGTTCGACCAAAGTTCGACCAAAGTTCAACACTCGGTGGGGATCGAACCCGGCAACCGGGTGTCCATAAACATCATTTAATATTTAGAATTATGAGCCATCAATCATCATTTAATATTTAATTATCTTCTGCGCAAAAGATAAATATTTACGCTTTAGCAAATAATTTATAATATTTGAAATACTATAAATTATTTGAACTCTCAAAAAAAATGAAGAGTTTTAATAAAAATTTTATAGTATTTAAAATTATATATGAGCTATCAATTATTATTATTTTTGGTCACATAATCTTTATTATGCATAACCGTAAATGAGTCCAATAGACGTCCAACTAGATAATACATGGAAAAACACCTCAGATTTTTAAAAAGTCCACATCAGCTTTTGGTCCACGGGTCACCTCCACATCAACCATACAGATGTATCCAACGGCTGGTGCTTCTTTTATTTTCTACACAGCTACAGTCATTCAGATCAACGACCCAAAGTTGTTAAAATTGCGGCTGCCAATTCAACGAACAGGATTGAAAACGTAATAGAATTCAGCCATTATTTACGGCTTGCTTAATTGCCTGGCATTAATTCTATTAATTGCCAATTCCCCAATTACCTCACAATAAAAAAATTCCTTTATAATATATATTCGTGAAGGACAATGAAATTAACGCCAGGCACCAGTTCCGCTGGTGATTCC
This sequence comes from Astragalus glycyphyllos, assembly GCA_963573325.1. Taxonomy (NCBI): domain Eukaryota; kingdom Viridiplantae; phylum Streptophyta; class Magnoliopsida; order Fabales; family Fabaceae; genus Astragalus; species Astragalus glycyphyllos. The sequence goes on from OY754311.1 coordinate 80,588,559, forward strand.
TTTTTTATTTTCTATTAATTGTCTATCCTTATTAATTGCCAATTCCTTTATAATATATAAATTCCTTTAGAATTCAGCCACAATGAAATTTATATTCCTTTATATCAAGGACAATGTGTCAAGTTTCTGCCTATCTACCCCATTGTTCTTAACTTGAAATTTCATATGAATTTTGTGTTTCAATTCAACAGTTCATAAAGTGTACTTGTTGATATGGTTTTTAAAGTAGAACGTGTTTGCGTTTCAGAAATTTAAGAAGTCGAGTATAAAATGTGTTTTTGTCATGTATAGAATGTGTCCATGATATGTTTTAAAAAGTGGTCATTTTAGTTATATATCTAATATTGTTTTTGCTATAACTTAAAGAGCTTCAGTTTCTTGAACTTGAGAAGTTTTTCTCTTATTGTTTTTCCCTTCAGTTGCTGCAGTGTTCAGGAAGATGGATATTGAAGGCCATATGACACACTGCTCTTTTGTAAAATTTCTAATACTAATGGCATAGTTTGATATAGCTAATATCTCTGTCTTAGTAGAAAGCCTTCAACACCACAAGCAAATTTGACAAGATGGTCGAAGGCAACAAAGTATGGCTTCCTAATAATTCTTAGAAGAAAGTATACCACATGTTTCCAGATCCTTTTCTGTATTGTTAGATGTTTCATCGGGCTTCAGGTTGAGACATCGAAGCTCATGTGTAGACACCAGGATATTGTTTACAGTTAAAGCTTTGCTCAAGGAGGTACATCTTGATTCTCTCTTTTAGTTGGTTTCTTTTTTATTTTTATTTTATACTATCATCATCATGGAGTTTTGTTTATGGATATGATATAATGATGTTATATTACAGAGTGCTTTGTTTATTTGAAGAAGATAAAGAAGAAACATAAATGAGAGGAGATGGATTGATGAGAGAGTTGGAACAAAACACAGAGGAGGGAGTTTTTTTTTTTAAAAGAGAGATGATGATGAAATGGAGCTATTGACAATAATGTGGGGAAATGAAAGGCAAAGAGAAAGAGAGTCAGAAGATGAAGTTGCATGTATTGATAATTGGACCACTGAAATACTATCATCCTATTAATTGGACCATTGAATTGCTATATTTTTTCTCTTAAAATTATTTGTCATCATAGAGTTCACAATATTTGTTTTGTACCAAAAGATTCCAAACTATGTTCACTAATATTTCAATTTTATTTTGTATTGTAATTGATCTATTTCTTTTATTTTAGCTATTGATTCATGAGTCTAAGAGAAAAATATGATCACTGAAGCACTCACTGAAGGGTCTCCGACGAAGCCGGCGGCACCATTACCAATTCCAGTTCCAATAACCCTAACCAAGGTGTTGCACTGCTGCTTGGGGAACTACTCTTTGCAAGGTTTACACTTTCGACTACGTTGTAGAGTTCTGGTGTTTACATGATCAGATATTCAAGCCTGCCAGATTGCCTGGTAATGCTAATTTCCATTTGTTCAAGGAGTGGACTGTCACTAGCAGCAGAAAGGTTAATCTTGATACCATGTGGGTTGAAACTTTGATGGCTTTGATTGGTGAGTAATTGGAAGATGCTGAGGACATTTGCGGTGTGGTTGTGAGTGTGCGCCAGTGGCAAGAAAACTTTCGAAGTTGTATCGTAAGGATGTTATTTAATGTTAGCTTTGATATTGTATTTGGCTTCATGATTATATAAAGGACCAACCAACATATGATTTTCCTTTTTGGTTGCCCTCTGAATAGTTATGGTGCTTTAGAGTCTGGTGGTCTAATATCATTTCGAGTGTTATGTAGCTATATAACCCGATTAAATGTATATTATATTTTAGTCTTTTCATATATATATATATATATATATATATATATATATATATATATATATATATATTTAATTAAAAATATAAAATGTGTTCACTTTTGTTTTTATTCTTCATTTAAATCTTTTTTATTATCAAAATATAAAAAGAAGAAATTTTTATCTTTTTATATCTTTTTATATTAAAATATTAAACTATGACTTTTTAATCATACTTTTATATTTTTTCAATATTTTTTTCAATATTATTTGATTTTAATTTATAATTTTGATGAATTTTAATGTTTTTTCGGCATCTATGACTACTGGGATTCGTGGGGTCCGGGAAGTTCCAGGGGCGATAACAGTGAGTGGGGGAGTACTTAATCCTAAGCATCTACAATAAATATATATATATATATATATATATATATATATATATTATATGTAACATAATGGGTTTATTTTAGACGGTATATAAAGGAATCAATATATCACATAATACACGTAAACATACAACTGCCTCAATTTTTAAATTACAAATGAATGTCTACCCGTGCTGGCACGGGTGAATCATACTAATTCATTTAATTTATATATTTGAACTCTTCATTTCTTTTGAGAGACGCAGAAGATATTATAGAAGTACCAAGTCTTTTTATTGATATCATTTATTAAAATTATTTTTATATGGACATCAATATACTTATAGAGTTATTAACTTTCGAATATTATTTTTCTAAATATAATAATATAATGATAATATATATATAACTATTAATAAAGTGAATTCTAAAATAAACTGTTATTTTGGTGTCAGATTTTTCTGACCAAAATGCCCTTATTGTAATGATAATTACCCACAAACTCACCAACACATTTCTAATTCTAATAAAAAAATAAAAATAAATAAAACCACCCACTAACACACCAACATACTAACCCAATATATTTTTTGGGTTTGCTAAATTCAAATAAGAAAGAAATTAAAATTGAAGAAAATACTAGCAATATTACTTCCACATCTGGTGAGGAAGATGCTGTTTATACCTTATGTCTTTCCATCTTACAACATTTTGTAGGAACCAATATTCCTATAGGAGAAAAATTACAAACTCTCCTTCAGAATTTAAGGTGTCCCTCTTTAACCCATTTTAGATGGTATAAAGATACTTTCTTGTCAAGGGTTTTTCAATTAAATAACCCTAACTCTACTCACTGGAAGTCTAAATTTGTAGATGGTCTACCTTATCTTTTTGCTGAAAAAATCAGACAATCTTTGAGAATAAAAAATGATGGCATTAACATTAATTATGCTGACTTGATTAATTATGCTGACTTGACCTATGGCCAAATTATTAGTACTTGTATCAACGAAGGATTGGCTCTATGTAATGACATAAAGCTAAAAAATCAATTAAAAAAGCAAAAGCTATCTGAAAAACACCAATTAGGTGAGTTCTGTGAACAATTTGCTTTTGATGTAGATAAGCCTCCAGGATTAAAGGATAAGAAACAAAAGACTATTAATAATAGGTTTTATAAAAAGAATAAAGACAAGACAAATGGGTTTTATAAATCTCCTTAAAAGAAAAGATATAAAAGAAATTATTATAAAAATAAGCCCAAGGACAAGCCCTACCAAAGCAAAGGCAAAAGGAAAGCCAAAAAATTGGACATTACTTGCCATAAATGCGGCAAGATGGGACATTATGCCAATCAATGTTGGACCAAAAAAGCCCTGAATGACATTGAGGACGACCAATTAAGGACCCAATTGGAAAAAGTCTTATTAATTAGTTCTGAATCAGAACAAGAATCTTCAAATGAAGATATAGAGGTTATCAATGATACCTCTTCGGAGTCTTCTTCTACTGACAATAATGATTGTCAATGCAATGAACTAAATTATTGGAAATCCATTGTTGCCACTTGTACGACTTACCACAACTAGTTCTTTAGCTAGTAATTGACATTAAAATATTACCTTAAGAAAGGGAGGAAGAGAGGAAGACAGTGCACTTCAACGGATAACTTGAAAGGAGTAATGGAAGAGAGGGTTTATCTAGGAAGAGAAAATTTTATTGTATTTATGACTTGTTTTACAAGGGAGGCAGATGTGCCTTATATAGGAAAATAGAGGCTTACTATTTAAGCCGGTAAAAGGCTACTGTTACATTAGGTAGCCGGCAAGCAAGATGACAAAGTACACTATTAATGTCGGGTACACTGTGGGCCCCATAGGCGTATCAATAATGAATACAAACGACGAAAATAAAAAAGCAAATAGTAAAAAGCATAATTTTGCTTTTGACCTAATTGTCTTCACGGGATTTTTAATTATGCCTTGACAGAAATCATTGATTTGTTGATGTCATGGCTTGCATCATTACTGCTGTCCTTTTCCTTTCTTGGTTTGCTGAGTCATTGACTGGATCATTGCATCCCAAAAATCTTCGGGAGTTGGGTTTTCTTCTTCCTGAGATTCTCCGGCCAGGCAATCAAATGCATTTGAGTCCATTGAACCTTGTGATGAGCTAGTCTTCATAGAAACATCTTCTTTTTTAACTTGGAAAGTTTTAAAGAACTGATTTTTCATGTGGTCAAGAGTTCTGACCATAATCTGCTCTTCAGTCTCATTTGGGTGAATTTTTTGGAAATAATTTTTTAAATTGGCTATTGAGAGCTCTTGGGAACTTTGTTCTTTTGTTTTGCATTGGTCATCAGCTATTGCTGTTTCGATCTTGGCCTCCATGTATTGAAGGTCTTCAGCCGCCATTCTACTCCACCATTTATAGAAGAAATTTCTTCTAAGAACAGGGATACTGTTATTATCCTGGGCTATAGTAATAGTCCATCTCTATATCCATGGGATCTGAAATTTAATAAAATATAAATACGGACCTTGTCCTGTGATCATTTTAGAAGCATTTTTCAAAATTAAGGGGCTATGATTGCACCAATTATCATATAAGTCTAGTATTTCTTCTGGCAAGATTTCCAGAGAAGGGCCAAATTTCACCCACCAATTATAAAACCAATTTGGTAATAAAAAGAACCAAGAATGCTTGTTCTTTGGATTTTGGTAATAAAAAGCTAATGAAAAAGCTTGGATATAATCCCAATAGTTAAAGTATACATATTTTCCTTCGGCAATCTTTATTGCCTTTTCTCCATTAGGATTTAATCCCCATTCTCTGGGTGATAGTACCTTATTAATATGGCACTTGCTGAAGTTTATAAAACTTTCTGGGTTATTGTTTTGGTGGTGATGGGTAATTGTCACTGATTCAGTGGCTAATAATAATATTTCCAAATGGGGTCTAGACTTACCATAGAGTCCAGGATATCCTCTTGATTCGAGGTATCTTGTTTTGATTGACCACCCATCATTAGGGGCCAAGTTTATGTCTTCTTCTTCGACATACATAATGTCTTCTGTAACAGGATTTTCAAAATACTCTGTTACTTCATGAGGTTCATTAACCGTTGCCTCTTTGTAAGATGGCGTTTTACCTGTTGAGGAAGAAGGAATATCTTCTTTCCTTGGGGGCGCAGGCAATTGCTGCAGATTTCTTGTCCTGTGGACTGTAGCCCAATCCCCTATTAGAGGAATGTTTGTCTCTTGGTAGGGCAGCATATTGCTGCTCCCACGGCCATAGCCACGACCTCTTCCCCTATTGGGGGTAGTCATTCACCCTGCAGGAATTCACGGGTTAAATAGTCAGCAAGAGAATTATTTTCTCCTTTAATATATTGAATATCAAATTCAAAAACTGATAATTGGGCTTGCTAGTTTGCAAAAATTTGTTTTGCTACAAGATTTTTAACATCTTTTTCAATAATTGATTTAGCTGAACTGCAATCAATTCTTAGCAAGAATTTTTGATTTAATAAGTCATCCTGAAATTTAGAAATGCATTTAATAATGGAGAGCATTTCTTTTTTAATAGTCGAATATTTCGACCGTGTTAGATTCCATTTTCCAGACGAGAATCTTACTAATACCTCTTTATTGTTATCTGGGGGGTAACCTGCTTTAAGATACCTCCATATCTAATATTTGAGGCATCTGTTTCAATTAAGTTTTTCCAACATTTAAAAAAGATTGAAATATCTTTACACGTCGATACTATCACCTTCAATTAAGGAATAAAATTCACATTTTGAAACTTTTATGATGGAATTGAACAAAGTTCTCACTCAATTATTTGAAAAATAAATGGAAATTATAATTTTTTTTATTTTTTTTACCCTTATTTAAAAAGAACGTTATTCACAACCTTTTTTTTAAAAAGAAAATGTTCATAATCCAACTCTTATTATTTGACTATAAATATATTTTACTTTATTAATATGTTTATTTTATTATTTAATAAAATTAAAAGAACAGTATCCATAAAAAATTAATCACAGCCTCGTCTAATAAATTACGTTATTTTGAAAAAATGAATTATCTAACTTTTGTTGTTTTTGAAAAATTATTGATAAATTTTCTATCATACCCTTGACTACTGTATTTAACACAATTATTTTTCTCTACACAATAAACAATTAAGTAGATATAATTGAGAAAAAATAAAAAATAAATATTAAATGTAATGTATCTAGAAAAAATTAATGTAACCTTCAAATATTAAAATTTGACTTTGTCAAAAAAAAAAATCCTAATCCTAATCCTTTGTGAGTTAAACCCTATTTAAATGTATAGAAATCCTAATCCTAATTGCTTTTGACTATTTAACAAAAAGGTGTATCAGTGCAAATCTCTTTCTCTCTAATCTCTCGTCAATGGAGGCAAATTCAGAAGCCGCAGCAATTCATCATCAACCTCTCAGCATGAACCCTTCAAATGACGACACAATTGATATCATTGATCAAGAAGATAGAGAAGAATCTCATCCAAAGCTAACTTCATCTGTTGACAACAAAAATCACCTGCTTCTGCATGCAGATGATCAAAAGTCCATCACTAACAAAAGGTACATGCCCCTTTTGGTAATTAACTACCTTATGCTTTTTATTGGTTCTCTCTCTTCAAGTTTACTCTCAAAATACTATTTCATTCACAAAGGATCAAGCAAATGGGTTTCAACTTGGGTTCAATGTGCTGGTTTTCCTCTCTTAATTATCCCAATTATTCTCCCTTATTATGTCCTTAAATTCACCACAAGAAAACCCTTTACTGATTTCACCTTAAAAATGTTAACTTTATCAGTTTTTGTTGGTTTCATGTTAGGGTTTAATAATCTTTTATTCTCATGGGGTGTTTCATATCTACCAGTTTCAACTTCTTCCCTTTTACTTTCATCTCAGTTAGTTTTCAATCTTATTCTCTCAGCTCTCATTGTGAAACAAAAAATAACCTTTTCAAATCTTAATTGTGTTATTCTTCTTACCTTAAGTTCTATCATTCTTGCCTTGGATTCTAGTCATGAGAGACCAAAAGGGTTAACAAAAAAAGAATACTTTATTGGATTCTTTTGCACCATTGGTGCAGGTTTGTTATTTGCTTTGTATTTACCAGTAGTGGAGTGGATTTATAAGAAGGTATATTGTTATGAAATGGTGACGGAAATGCAACTTATAATGGAGATTGCAGCTACAATATTGGCCACTATAGGAATGGGATTTGATGGTGGGTTTTCTGATATGAAGAGAGAAAGTCAAAGTGTTTTTGATAAAGGGTCAACTTTTTATTGGGTAACTATTATGGGTAATATAGTGACGTGGCAATTGTGTTTTATGGGAACTGCTGGAATGGTTTTTCTGACATCATCATTAACAGGTGGGATATGTATGACAGCATTGTTGTCTATGAATGTGTTGGGTGGTGTTGTTGTTTATAGAGATGCTTTTGGTGGTTTAAAAGCTGTGTCTACTGTTTTGTGCATGTGGGGTTTTTGCTCTTATGTTTATGGAATGTATGTTAAGATGATGGATGAGAAAGCTCGAATGAGGAAGAAGAATGAATCATCATCGATGGAGTTGATCCTTTTGGTGAATCGTGGTGCAAATTAATGCAAATAATTCTTAGGTGATTGTAGTGAATATAGTATTTGTAGTTACAAATAATCAGTTAAAAGTTTCAGTTATGTTAAAATTATAATAGAAAAATTAATAGTCAGAGACTCAGAATATATGTACTTCACAATATTTTAGTAAATGCAAGAATTGAAATTTAATTAACAAATGACTAATAAATCTGATATCGTACACTTGGATGAGATAATAGTTTTATCTAATTCTTCAAGAAAAGAGAGGATTAAATCCATGCAAATCAACCTAATAATTAGTCAACTGTGAACCAGACAATTGATAACTTTGTCACTATCAATATTTCCGGGCAGGTAAGATGATCTAAAGTTTGGTATAACTTTATTATCTAAAAACTGCTTTTTCACAGGAAATCTGTTCCCAAGTTAAAACCTAAGGTGTTTACTAGGATGAGATCTTTATTTAGTCACACGTATCTTATGAGCTGAAATCTAAGGTGTTTACGACATTGGTAGTGAAGATATCTAGCTACATGAAATCATTGCATATAATTAAGGTGTTCAGTGGATAGAATAAACATATACAAATCCAAAAATCAATCATAATTGATATTAGTTAATTTGGACATTTTTTTATTCGGGACAAACTTGAACCAAGTCATATCAACCCATAGTAGTCTAGTTTTGAACTAATTTTGAAAAACAAACCCGAACCAACCCATTTTGTTATACCGAACCAACCCATATTATTTGATTTTCATTCATGATGGAAATTAATTGATGCAAAAATAAGTTGTATAGAGACTTTATATATAGGCGGGGTGAGCAAGACTCATCCCAACCCTAAGACCTGCCTCGTCTTTCTCCCACTTGACCCACAAAACATCGGGTTTGTTCGGGTCTAAGGACGAGTTAGGGTGTAAAGAATTGACCTAACTAAAATTTAAGGACGGGTTAGGGTTAGGTATAACCTGTCCCAACCCGTCCCTTACTCAATTCTCACCCTATTTTTTTAACTCTATCATATTGATAATGAGACTTTTATAAATAAAATATTCAATTTGTAAGGGGATTAGTCCCTGCGTTCGGCGGTGGATACCCTGGTCTCTACAAAAAAAAATAGAAATATTGTTGTAAAATATTATTATAAAAGTCATATTTTGAGTTCGAATACATAATAAAATATACTAAGAAAGTTCAAATACCATTAATAATTACTTTTAGTCATACTTGAGTGATAACCTTATAATTGTGTTTTAATTGTCCTTAGGGCCAACCCGATATCGTTCTAAATAGACCCGGTCTTACTTTGACCCTAAGAACATTGGGTTTGTTCGGGTCTAAGGATGAGTTAGAGTCTAAAAATGGCCCTATAAAAATTTAGGGTCGGGTAAGGGATAAGTATAACCCGTCCCTTGCTCACCCTTAGGCGGGAAGATCAGATTAAGGCTTTGTTTGACATGTCTCATCCGTTAGCGGGAAGCAGATTTAATTGGATGACAAATATACATATTTGATAAGCACTAACATTTAAGTTTTCCAAACGCTATTTCAAGTAGATTTTTTTAAACCGTACTTCAAGTATATTTTTTAAAAGCTACTTAATTATAGCGTATCTCATCTCACTTTTTTATCTGTTTTACCATCATTATTTTTTAAAGTTCCTTAAAATAAACTACACAATTTAAAATCTCTATTTTTTTTATGCATATATATATATATATATATATATATATATATACACACACACATATACACACATATATACATATATCTTTGACTTTTATTTAAAATATATTACTAATTTTATCATCTTGTTAATTTTAATTCAGTTACCAATAATTTATAGCAATAATAAACTACAAACATTTTGCCATATTTTATTTTGATTAAATAAATTTAATCATGAATTAAATATGTTCTTTTATGTCCTTTAATATTTACCAGTTAGTTTAATTGCTAGTTTTACCAAACACATCATTTGGTATCAGCTAGCCTATCTGCTATGCACATCTAGTTGTTAAAATTGAATCAAACAGTATTAAATCTCAACCATTGAATGAAATTCTATCAATATCTTAATGTCAATTTTAGAGTTTGCCGGTGAGGCAGGGAGGGATTTAGTTTTTTTTTGTCGAGACCAGGATATCCACCGTCGAACGCAGTGACTAATCCCCTCGCTGGATTGGAGGCACCTCGAAGGGTGGGACAGCTGACCCAGGGATTTAAAGTTGCTCCGTATCCAAGGCGAGGATCGAACCCTCGACACTTGGTTAAGGGAGGATGAACCCCAACCGCTCAACCACACCCCTTGGGTTTGTGAGGGATTTAGTTTGATTCCTCACCTTAGAAGCTCCCATAAATAATATTGAGTTTTTTTGTCGACAAATAATATTAAGTTCAATAAAAAAAGGGCCCATGCGTTTCTCACCCCCTCCTACTTAGCACACACCCCTAAACACAACGAAAGTACCATAATACCCTTAACGAACCCAAATGTTCCAAGTGTGTCCATTTTTTTTTGAAATTTTAATGGGTTCAACTAGAGGCAACCAAACTTGTTCGACAGCCATCAACTGTACCTTATATAATTTGATACACACCCTCATTTTTTAAAATTACTTGGTACGACTGACCTCAACTGAACCGGTTCGGCTGCCCTCAATCGTACTTTATGTGCATTTTTTTTTTTGAAAATTTAGATGGTTCGGCTATGCGTAGCCGAACCCGTTCGGGAGCCATCAACCGAACCCGTTAAATAGTCTTCGTGAAGGTGCGTAGGGAGGAAGAATAGGACATGGAGTGTTTTTAAGTTAGGGATATTTTTGGGATTTAGGGGTTAGGGGGTGTGTGTTGAGTAGGGATTGGGCAAAGTCAAGGCCTAAAAAAGGTGGTATTGGGCCTAGCCCGTTACGAGGTTAATCCAATCCTAGTTCCATCATCTCTCTCTCTCTCTCTCTCTCTTCGCTCTGCGTTACCTTTCGCCTAGCTACTTCTCTCATCTCTTCCGTCTGACCCAAACGCAAAAGCAACGAAGAGTTGACCGGATAACCGCAACAGGAAGCTTCAACCGCGATTTGCGGCCGCGATCGCTGCACCTGAAGATTTCTCACCACCAGCACTCCGCGTCGCATTAAGCCTTGGTTCCGTGCCTCTATTCCGTGATCAATCGACTACATAGATTTTAGGTAACTTCTGTGAAGTGATTGGTACATTGTTGAATCTGTTATATATTGTTTTATGGTATGGTCTACTGATAGAGTGTGAAGTGCTTGATAAATTGTCAATGAATAATATGATTATGTGAATTATTTTCAATGATACTTACATTATTTAGAATTTTAAAGTGGTATTTTTTGATTATGAAATGCTGAAAGTGAAGTACCATGATGGTTGCCTATACCGTTTTCTTTCATTCTCCTTAATCATTTGTCAAAATCTCTGTTTCATTTTAGGTTTTCATTGATTTCCTGGTCTCTTGTCATATCAATAACAAGAATACTAGAATAGTATAAAAAAATGTGTCTATTGAATATGTGTGAATGGAGAAATGGCTGTGTGTGTAACCATAACTTTGTTGTTCCTTATTTTGCAGCTAAACTTTAGGAATAGGAGGTCCAATTTTCCTCCAGTGTAATGGATATAATCTCTCAGCTACAAGAACAGGTTAATTCGATTGCTAATTTAGCTTTCAATACAATTGGGACATTGCAAAGAGATGCTCCTCCTAATAGGCTCTCACAAAGTTACCCTGAACCACCTGCACATCCTACAGAGGATGGCTCAAATTTTTCAGAACAACCAAAGTCGATGAGTGCTATTTTGGTGAAGGCTGCTACGGAGGTATGTAATATGTATGTAGCATTTTAGTTAGAAATCCAAAGAAGCCAAAGGTAGATGTTTGAAATATCTTTAGAAAGTTTCTAATAACTTTTAAATATGGAGTAAACCCTCAGGTTGCCCTAAATTATAACACTCTCTACTATTTGGTCCCTAAACTACAAAAATATAATAAATAAACCCTAAACTATTCTAAATCCATCAATTTAATCCCTCAATTACTTTCTAAATAAATAAGAGAGAGGGTGGATAGTTTAGGGACTAAATTGATGGATTTAGAATAGTTTGGGGACTATTTATTATATTTTTATAGTTTAGTGACCAAATAGGAGACTGTGTGATAGTTTAGGGACCAAATTGAGGGTTTACTCTTTAATATGTTAATGTAGTATGGTATTTTTTAAATAATACTACTCAGACTTGATGATGGAGTATTGATGCTTCACATTTGTTGTATGCAATAACTCCACTTTGGGGGTGTTGCCTTTTCATAGTTATAAAATACTAGAGGCAGAGCCTGCAAAATGGACCAAAGATATCCTCCTACTGCACATTGATAATTTTGGAAATAGATTATTCATTCATCTTTTATCAAGTGAAAATTGGCTTATCGCTGAAAATATACTTCAGCACTATAAAAGCCATTGTTTTATGTAATGTAGCAAGCAGAATGTAAATTGAATTCTATTGCTTTTATCATCCCAAGCCAGTATTGGCATTCAAAGAAAAGTAAGGTTTTCTTGTTAAATTCTTTTTTTGGTCCCGTCGTACCTCACTTAACGTCCTGCCTAGTGCCTTCTGTCTTTATATTAAACACTTTTATCGGAAAAATCTTGAATGGTCCATTGAAAATTTGAGATATATCCACTGTTTCTTTTGCAGTTTGATGCATTGGTTACAGCTCTTCCAATAGCTGAGACAGGTGAAGAAGCACAGCTTAAGAGGATTGCAGAACTACAAGTATGGAACTCTCAGCTCATTGGCTGATGCCTGATCTTTAATTGTGATTGATTGGGGAGTAATTAATTACGGGTAGTTTAGTTGTAACAACAGTGTGAATGTTTTTACATCGTTTCTGGATTTTACCTAACAGGCTGAAAATGATGCAATAGGCCAAGAACTTCAGAAGCAATTGGAAGCTGCAGGTCTATCTCCAGTTTTCTTCGGTTATCTTTATTTCTCTAACATAAAGTGTAAAATCATGTTAAATAGCAAAAATAAGATTTGTTGAGTTCTTCAGTAAGTTAGTTTCTTCAATAATGTTCCCTAGGTGCATTACTTTTTACTTTTAGGGTCTGATTGGTTCAACGGAGGGGAGCAAGGGAAAGGATTTTAATGAATGGGAGGGGGAGGGAGGGAGGGAAGGGGAAGGGAAGGGAAGGAAGGGGAAGGAAAGGATTTTAAATATGTTTGTATTTGATTCAACAAGGGGATAGGAGGGGTTTTAATGGAAGGGAAGTTTAAAATTACAGTTTTAACCCTTATAATATTTAAGGTCATAATGAATAAAAGTATAAAACGGCATTTAAGTCCAAAAAGTATACAAATATTATGCATAGCAAATAGTAGGGAAGTTTTAATTTGAGAAACATGAATTGAATATAGCACAGTGGTTTGTCCATGTAGGGAACATTTTTTATTCTTTTTTGCTATAATGATCTGGTTTATCCTTTTTTAGTTTTAGGACGTTTTGAATTTTTGTACTCTGATTCTTGATTTGAGGAAAAGGTATACGTGACTGCCTAACATTTCTTTTTGGGTTCTTGATGTTAGAGAAGGAACTAAATCAGGTTCAGGAGTTGTTTGAGCAAGCATCAGATAATTGTTTGAACTTGAAAAAACCTGATGTCAATTAATTACTGATGTTCCCCGCAAGTTTGGAGAAGAATTAAGAATTGGAGCCACAAGCTTATCTCATATTCATTTGAATCAGGGCCTGCTGTAGAACTATCTTCCTTTTCCTAGTCTTGATTGCATGAAATAAGCTAATTCTTTCGTATATTGTAAATTGGTAATGTTATCTGACATTTGTAGAAATTGAAAGATAGTGGTGATTGCTCCTCCATAGCAAAAACTTGTTAAGGTTAGGTGCTTATGTTAATGTCTTCCTTCATGAGGACTTCACGGAAGAGACCTTTTAATAGTCTGATGGTTTGAATATTAGTTCGGATAATTAATTTTTATAATTTTAGAAACAAATTGATAGTAAGAACCATCTTGTAGCCGAGTCTTATAAATAATATGTTTATACATAGAAATTAGTTTTTGTATTTTAATATTTTCAGTTTTTTCATGTAACTTTTCTAAGCGCAGGTAATTACAGTGGTTTTGTTGAATTTTGACAAGTTTAAAGGGAAGGGATTGATAGCCATGGTGGAGTTTAAGGTGGGTAGTTAAACACTATATATAGTCCACATGTGAATAACAAATTTGTGCTGTTAGGGGTTTTTTTTTCCTGGTTAGAAGTTACATTCATGTCTCTACCAAAGAAGTTACATTCATATGCTTGGGATTCTTATTATTGGAAACTTCATTCTTATGTATTCTCAAAAACACGTTTGATTAACTACTCAAATTCTTGCGAATTGTCTTTGATAGTTTTGAGAATAATTTGCAAGCTTATAAGGAAAAAAGTGACTCTCTACTCCAGTCTGGTGCTACTGAGGTTACTATCTCAGGGCAAGGGGGTTAGGAAGGGTTGGGGAGGTGGTAGGAGAGGTGTAGAATTTTTTTGAAAGTTTAGGGAAGGAAGTAACAGAAGATGGATGTTCGATTAGATAATAGATATCCTGTAGAGACTATAAAAAGTAGGCTAAATACCACTTTTGATCCTTTATTTTTGCTCTAAGTTTCATTTTGGCCCTTTATCTTTTTTTTGGTTCGTTTTGATTCCTCATTTTTTATTTTCGTTTCATTTTGGTCTCTTTTAGTGTTTTCCGTCCATTATTTTTAATGGACGCCACGCTGGCAGTTAATTGCTGACGTGGCTCTTAAGTGTCAAGGTTGAGGTAGATTATGTTTAAATGATGTGGCATTTTTTTTAAAATCAAAAACAAAAGAAAACCCAGAATTATGACCTTCAATTTCTCCAGATATAATCCTCAAGTTTTCTTCTACGTCAACTTATCAATTCTTCTGTGTTCAATTTGCTTACTGCGTCAATTTCAATCCACCAAGCCAACAAAATCGAAATCCAACCCTAAGAATGGAATCGAAATCTGCAGAAACCCCCAAATTGAAATTGAAATTTGCAGAAACCAAATGAGCATAAACCCAAAGAACAAAATCTACAAAATCCTAATTAAAGAAGGCAATCGAAAAACGAAGAACATAGATCTTACAGGGGTTTTCTGTTTTTTTGTGGAATAGAACGAAAATATGAAGGAACGAAAGAAATTTGACCCCAAGTTCTTCAACTTACCAGGCGTTGAGGAGAAAGCTCATCCTGACAACCTTTTTTTCTTTGCATCCTTATCCATTTAATCATCCCTCTTTTATGTTAAAGTTACCTCCGTATTGTTTTTTCCTTGATGATTTTTTATTGTATTTTAATCCCATGCTTCAATGGAAGACCTTCACACAAAAAACGATGGAAGACCAAAAACAGACCCAAGAGGAACACTAGAAATCGTGGAAACAAAACGAAGTGAGACAAACTTGGAAGGTTCAGCAATGGAAACGAAAGATGACATTAATGTGAATGGAAGTATTTCAATTTGGGATTTAGGGTTTTCTGCAAAAACCGGGCAGGGAAGAAGATGATGTAATTAAGTTTTTTTTTAATTTGTTAATTTATTTTTTATTTAAAAAAATGCCATGTCATTTAATCATAATCCACCTCAACCTGGACACTTAAGACGCCACGTTAGCAGTTAACTGCCAACATGGCGTTCGTTAAAAATAATGGACGGAAAACACTAAAAGGGACTAAAATGAAACGAAAATGAAAGATGAGGGACCAAAAAAGACCATAAAAAAGATAAAGGACCAAAACGAAACTTAGTGCAAAGATAAAGGACCAAAAGTTGTATTTAGCCTAAAAAATAAAACTGTATTAAAGTTTCAAATTTTCTAAATTGTAATATTTCTCATAGAGACTAGAAAAACTAGGTTTAAATATGTTTTAGGTCTCTGCAAATATAGTGTGTTTTGATTTTAGTCATTGCAAAACTTTTTGTTTTAAAAAGGTACCTGCAAAAACTTGTTTTAAAAAAGTCCTTATGTTAATTAAACGTTACAAAAACACAATTGACTAATAGTAATCTGATATGTAATTTTTTTCCATTTTTAAAAAAAAAAATTGATTTGGCTATCCATTTAATGATGTGTTATTCTCTTCTTCCTCTTTATCTCTTTTTTCCTCTTTCTCTTCTCCTAAAAGCCATACAAATGGAGAGAAGCTTCATCCTCCCTCCCATGGTCGCCACCCAGCTTCTTGGCCGCGGAACGTCTCCGTTCGCCCACATTTGGGCAAAATAATAACATATTCATCATCCTCACATCCTCCTCTTTCTTTCTAATTAGATTTTAAAAAGGAAACACCTTGAGAAACGACCGCCACTTCAAACTCATTTTCCGGCTAACTCCGGCCGCCTCTCACTCATCTAAGGCCACCACCATGTTCACCTCCTTCTCCTTTATAATATTCATTTTTTTCAAGCGAATTGGGCTCGAAATATGTAGATCGAAAAATCTCCAAACTGTAATATTTCTCCTACATTTCAGAATATCTAGACCTCCAATCTGAAAACTAATTATAGATTTGAAATCCCCACACCATCTACTACAATAGCCCTCAACAAATTTTGTGATCGGAAAACCTTACTCCAACGACCATCGCGTTGGAATCCTCCACCACCGCGACAGATATTATAATAGATAGAGGAAGATCAACATACAAAAAAGATGATTTGAGATGGTGGGTCGAAGTGAGGGGTGGGTTGTTGTTCTTGGTGGATAGGGGAGTGTTTGTGGTGAATTTGATGAATGAATGATGAATAGAGAGAGATGATGAGTTCTTGGTTGGTAATGAGCAGAGAGGGTTGATAGAGATGGAGAAGAAAGTGAATAGTAGGGAAAAAATGTTTTTTAATTTCAATATTATGTGGCAAGCCATGTCAGAGATAAAATAATTATAAAAGAAAATAAAATTACATCTCACAATTTTGTTTGACACATAAGCAGTTTTTGTAACAGTGGGTTAACCGAGGGACTTTTTAAAACAAGTTTGTTTTTGCAGAGACCTTTTTAAAACAAAAAATTTTGTAGGGAATAAAATCAAAACACGCTATATTTGCAGGGACCTAAAACATATTTAAGCCAAAAAAACTAATTGACAGAGAAAAATAAAATATTCAAATTTTGTCAAAATTTGAAAAATTTTAAAATAGGAAAAATGAAGGACACATGGGATGAAATTAAATTAGATATATTGCGAAAAATAGAGGAATGAGAGTTAGAGGAAGAAAGATGACGATAGAGTGAAAAAGTTTTTGTAAAGTATGTGAGAGAGAGTGAAAAAGTTTGAAAAAATTGTGTGAGAGGGAGTGAAAAAGTTTGAAAAAGTAGGGTGTGTCTAGTAAAATGCTATGAATGATTAAGATTGAATTAAACAATATTAAATTTCAACTGTTGCATTTTTATACTACATCTTACAGTCATATTTAATGGTTCACCGGTGAGGGATTTCATTTGCTCCATCACCCTAGAAACACTCGAAAAAGTATGTGAGAGAGAATGAAAAAGTGAAAATGTTTGAATAAATGAAAATTTTTGAATAAGTGAGAAAGTGAAATTACATAAATATCCTCAAATTATTTGGGAAAATGGTAACATTGGTATTTTGGTAGTGGATAAATGGTACTCCCTCTAGACCTATTTATAAGCAAAAAATCACTTTTTAGGTTCATTGAAAAATTGATGTATCTGGACTATAATAAAGTCCAAATACATTAGTTTTTCAATTAACCTAAAAAGTGATTTTTTACTTATAAATACGTCCCTAGGAGTATAGATAAGATAGATAGTAGAAGTCAATAAAAAAAATAGATTTGGTCAAAAAAAATAAAAAAAAATTAGAAATTTGAAAGTAAATTAATTTTTATTTTACTTAGGGAGTATAGATAAGATAGATAGGAGGGAGTTTTTTTTTAATATCACAAAAAAAATAATAATAATACAAATATGCCACAAACGTAAAACTATTTCCCTAAATGCCACACTTTTTAAAATAGTTAGGATATTACATATTAAAAATGCGATAGCCTAACATAACAATTCATAATTTTTTTATTATTTTTTTAAAGTTTTACTTAGGCTATCGCACATTAGAAGTGCAATAGCCCTTAGTTAGTTATTTTTTTTCTTATTATAAAGTTTTTCTTCTTATTTTAATGTTATTTGGTGTGTTTTGAGGTAATTTAGTATCCGGAAAAAAATTAGATGTTTAAATGCATGAAGTTCTTTTCTCAAAAACATGCATGGTGAAGGAAAAAAAATTAATTTTGTGACGAAATATGAAAAGTGTCATGCTAAGCAGTGCGTTTTGGAATACTTTTGGATTCGGAAAAAAATTTAACTATTTAACTACGAGAACTTGGATTCATAATTACCGGTTTGGAGAAAAAATAAATAAATTTCGTGACAAAATTTGTAAACAGTGATGCTAAGCAGTGGGTTTTGAGATACTTTAAAGTGTGAAACGTTTTTTATCTATTAAAATATGTCAAATTCAACAAGTAACAACTTTTTTATCTATTACCCACTTTTTAAACAAAGATAACCAACATCTATTAACTTGGTTGGTTCACTATGCATTCACGTGGTACCTGTTTTTGAGGCTCCTCTCACTCCAATAATACACAAAAAGGTTGTTTTATGGCAGAGGCTAGTCACTTCTTGTAAGTTTGTAAATTGAAATTCAGTTAACCAAGTAACCAACTGAATTACCCACTTTTTAAACAAAGATAACCAACATCTATTAACTTGGTTGGTTCACTATGCATTCACGTGATACCTGGTTTTGAGGCTCCTCTCACTCCAATAATACACAAAAAGGCTGTTTTATGGTAGAGGCTAGTCACTTCTTGTAAGTTTGTAAATTGAAATTCAGTTAACCAAGTAACCAACTGAATTACCCACTTTTTAAACAAAGATAACCAACATCTATTAACTTGGTTGGTTCACTATACGTTCACGTGGTACCTGTTTTTGAGGCTCCTCTCACTCCAATAACACACAAAGAGGCTGTAATATGAAGGTGATGTCATATGCCACAATCCTGAAATGCGACAATCCTGAAATGCGACGGTCAAAAAAGGGCCGACCTCAATCTAGTCGCATTCGCACTGACATGGATATTAGGGAAATCGGACAAAGAAAAAGATGTGGCTTATGTCGGGAAGAGGGTCACACCAGAAAAAACTGTCCAAACAAGGCTGACATCGGCACTTCTTCACAACAGTTGTAATTTTATTGTTGAAAAGTTAATAAAAAAACTATGACTTTTTTTCCAATTTTTTCCACACTTTAAAGTATCCCAAAACCCACTGCTTAGCATCACTGTTTACAAATTTTGTCACGAAATTTATTTATTTTTTCTCCCAACCGGTAATTATGAATCCAAGTTCTCGTAGTTGAATAGTTAAAAAATTTTCCGAATCCAAAAGTATCCCAAGACGCACTGCTTAGCATGACACTTTTCATATTTCATCACAAAATTAATTTTTTTTCTTCACCATCCATGTTTTTGAGAAAAGAACTCCGCGCATTTAAACATCTAAATTTTTTTCCGGATATTAAAGTATCTTAAAACACACCAAATAACATTAAAATAAGAAGAAAAACTTTATAATAAGAAAAAAAATAATTAACTAAGGGCTATTGCACTTCTAATGTGCAATAGCCTAAGAAAAACTTTAAAAAAAATAATAAAAAAATTATGAATTGTTATGTTAGACTATCGCATTTTTAATATGTAATATCCTAACTATTTTAAAAAGTGTGGCATTTAGGGAAATAGAATTACGTTTGCCGCATATTTGTATTTTTTTTTGTGATATTAAAAAAAAACTCTAGATAGTAGTATAAATTATTTTTTTATTTTACTTTTTTCTTAAACCATTAATTTTAGGAAATAAATTAAAGACGCGTTGAGTAGTCAATTCAATTCAGTGAACTGTACTATTTTCGAAAGAATTAACTTTCCGATGTGGTCAACTAAGATTTTATCCCAACACAACACAACACACGTATAAACAAACATGACAAATGTTTCTCAATAAGCCCGACAACTACGTTCGAAAGAAACAAACTGATCGGTTTCCATTTCATCAGAATCAGATTATATCAAACCGAAAGCCTTTTTTCATTGCACAAACTTTTTTCATTTTCATTCAACTAAAGCAACATCATCACCCTCATCAATCTCTCACCATGAACAACAACACTATGAAGAGCAATGCAAGTGATGACATTGAATCCATTACTGAAGATAGGGTAAGAGAAGAAGCTCATTTTGATTCACCTTCTACAATGTACTTGCATGCAGATCAAAAATCAAGCACTAACAAAAGGTACATGCCCCTTTTGATCATTAACTATCTTTTACTCTTTGTGGGTTCACTTTCTTCAAGTTTACTCTCAAAATATTATTTCATTCACAAAGGTTCAAGTAGATGGGTTTCAACTTGGGTTCAATCTGCAGGTTTTCCTCTCTTGATAATCCCAATTTCATTCCCTTATTATCTCATTAAATCCACCAACAGAAAACCCTTTTCAGATTTCAATCCAAAGATGCTAACTATATCAATATCAATTGGTGTTATGTTAGGAATCAATAATCTTTTCTTCTCATGGGGGAATTCATATCTACCAGTTTCAACCTCAGCACTATTATTATCCTCACAACTTGTTTTCAATCTTCTTCTCTCTGTCATCATTGTGAAACAAAAAATCACATTTTCAAATCTTAACTGTGTGATTCTTCTTACCTTGAGTTCTATCCTTCTAGCTTTGGATTCTAGTCATGAGAAAACAAATGAGTTAACTCAAAAGGAGTACTTTATTGGATTCTTTTGCACAATAAGTGCTGGTTTGTTATTTGCTTTATATTTACCAGTGATGGAGAACATTTACAAGGAAGTTTATTGTTATGAAATGGTGATGGAAATGCAACTTATAATGGAGATTGCAGCTACAATATTGGCCACTATAGGAATGGGATTTAATGGTGGGTTTTCTGAAATGAAGAGAGAAAGTCAAAGTGTGTTTGATAAAGGGTCAATGGTTTATTGGGTAACTGTTGTGGGTAATGTTGTGACGTGGCAGTTTTGTTTTATGGGAACTGCTGGAATGGTTTTTCTGACATCATCATTAACAGGTGGGATATGTATGACAGCATTGTTGTCTATGAATGTGTTGGGTGGTGTTGTTGTTTATAGAGATGCTTTTGGTGGTGTTAAGGTTGTGTCTACTGTTTTGTGCATGTGGGGATTTTGCTCTTATGTTTATGGAATGTACGTTAAGATGGTGGAAGAGAAAGCTCGAATGAGGAACAAGAATGAATTGTCATCCACTGAGATGATTCATATGGAGAATCGTCATGTGAATTACTGAATTAGTTAATATGCATAATGAATAATAGTCCATCTTTGTGTAATTAATATTGTCAAAAAAAATCTCATCAAAAAAAAAATTGTCAAAAAAAATCTTTGTGTAATTAACTAGATGCCTTTGACTATGAATGAGGTTACTTTGAATTGTTGGGTAGATGCTAATATAAAATATCTCGTACGGGTGTGGCTAAATTGGGTTTTGCAAAATTATATACGTTGATAATGGTAAATACAAACTTAAAGTGAATTAATATCTAAAGGAAATAGAATTCATATATAGAAATATTATACAATGCGTGCATATGAGTAAAAAACAAATTAAGGTGATAGCAGTCTAATCAAAACCAGGCTGGCCATCATCAATTTCAAGGGCTCCAATAACATCAATGACTTTTGGAGCTTGATCACGAACAATCACGATTTGGTTATCAAAGTTGATGGCAATAGGATTGTTGACAACTCCTTCATCAACATTTTGTTGAGCATGGAGCTCACCAGCATCAAAATCAGGACATTGAAGTCGATCATGTGGCCCGAGCAAACAGGAAATAGAACATAAATCTTAAAACGACCACCCAAAATATACTTAAACTTTTTAACAACACTATCTTGAATGAGACAATACTCCATAGTTTCATCTGTGCACTTGTCTAAGAATAGTCTCAAGACTGAATCTTAGAGGGAATGCACGGTGATATATACCGTAAACGCGTCTAGAAAGACTAATCATTCTCTGAACAAAAGATGAAAAAAAATTAGAATACAAATATAAGATTGGATTAGAGATAAAAAAGAATGAAATTTATTACAGTGTCATTGCAAGCAATTGAGACAAAATTCTCACGTGCCATGTATTTGAAACTTAGGAACATGAGGAACATTTGAAAAACAAAATAAGCAAATTAATATCAAATGCATAATGATTTAGTATAAAGAGTACACAAAATGATATAGCATAATCAAAATATAAGTTCACAAAAAAATTGTAACACTTCTACAGCTCAAAACACACAACAATCAATCTACTATTTTTCTCGTAATTTAGTTTATCCTTTACTGCTTTTTATTTATGTTGTAGCCATTAGATAATCCAAACCACACGTCTCTCTCACTTATCCTAACAGTCTTTGAAGGAGAGTTAGAGAACCCATAGTTGAGGAACAAAGTTCCTTCCTTGACGCAATTGCTTGAAGAAACAGATGAATCGTAAACCTCCGGTCGATCCTACAGCTAGGAACAAAGTGTTTGACAATAACTGTAACGCCCTAAAATTTAATCAAATTATTTCGAAGTTGGATTGCCGTAGGATGATTGTAAGAATTGAAATTATGGGCGTAGTAGCTATGTTGAAAACGAGTTAGATGATAATCACGTGTTGTGGGCTAGTTAAAAATAGCATTGGGCTCCCTTCCTATGTGGATAAAGTCCCAAATAATTTAGCCCATTATGTTTCTCACTTATTATAAGTGGAGAGGATTAATTTAGGGTTGAGAGAGAGGAATTTCGGATTAGAGCAGCCACCAAAGAGAGAGAAAAGAAGAGAGAAAACAATTCCCGTTTTTCTCAAACCTGTCACCGTAAAATTGCAATTCCGGTTTCGTTAACCGTTGGATCGTCTTCGTTTTTGGGCAGCAGGTTCGTAAGATATAGTTCTACACTTTCACCGTTCGGATCTACGAAACGAGTTCTGAGGAGAGAGATATTGGCTTCACACTGAAGCTGCAGTTTGGGGGAGTCGCCGTATTCGGAGATCGAGGAACGAGGCTAGGAGGGAGTTTGCGCCACCATAGTTGAGGTAAGGGTGGGCTTAACCTTGATAATGGGTTGATGATAATTATGTGTGGGTAGTCTAGGGTTTTGTTGAATTGTTCGTGTCGTTGCATATCGTGTTTTCGTTGAGATTGGTGCTTTGATGATTATTGCACGTTATTGTGATT
Organism: Astragalus glycyphyllos; assembly: GCA_963573325.1. NCBI lineage: Eukaryota > Viridiplantae > Streptophyta > Magnoliopsida > Fabales > Fabaceae > Astragalus > Astragalus glycyphyllos. The sequence continues at coordinate 80,611,739 of OY754311.1, forward strand.
TGTTTCGTTATTTGTTGTTGCGTGATTGTTGTATCACGATGATGGTGTTGTTATTGTTCGTGTTTTTGTTGTTGCTGTGCGTGGTTGATTGTTGTTGTCGCGTTGTCGAATTGTCGTTTTTGTTGTGGTGGTTGCGGTGTCGTTGCCGTTAGGGTTTGGTGTTTGGCAATTTAGCGATTCTGGACACAGGTTCGGTTTTTCTAAAACTGGCGCTGTTTGGTAGATCCAAAAATTATGAGGTTGATTGTTTTTGAAAATAGACTTAACGCCGGTCGTTTTGGCACTGGTTTCGTCAAATTCGGAGTTGTATAGCTCGAGTTATAGGTGATACAAGTTAGGTTAAAATTCTGGAAACAATCTGGACACAGGGTCAGTGTTATGGTTACCACGTTTTCAAAAGAACTCCTTTTCGAACGAATCCAATTTCTTTGAAAACTAGACAAAATTTGCCCCAGTTTATGCACAAGTTTCATGCAGTTTGATTGAGTCTTGGTCACTTTGGAATTGCTTGAATTTGAAGGACAGAAACTGTCCTCTTTTGCAACTAGCCTGTGTGCTTTTCGAAAACTGTACCTATTGGACACTCTCCTTCAAAAACTGAACTTAGGGATGATAACCAGACCCATAGGGCTTTCCAACAAGTATTTATTTGTTGAAATCCGATGTTGTTTGCTATTTTAATTAATTCGCTGAAGTAGGTGCGATGTGCCTAGGCGCTGTGCGCCAGTCTTGTGCGTGGTGTGCGTGCGTTATGTCCGCGTTGTGGAGCCGTCTGGTGTTAATATTTCAGGTGCGGTGCTGGTATGCTCAGGAGAGTTTAGTGGTAGCTGTGATGCTACAACTTGGTGCTATTTTTGGTGAAATCATTTGTTTTGATTCTGGTGATATAGTATTTATTTTAAATACTTGTTATGGTGAGTTGGTGCATAATCATGGTGTCGCATTGTCATATGCATGTTTTGGTGATATAGGCTCTACCTCTGGTGTTTATTGGTGATATGCCCGTCGTGGCTCATTTTGGTGATCGGTACCGCATGCATATGCCCACTGGAGGGGTTGCATATCATCCCATTGTCTATGAATGTTATAATTTTGGTGGTTCACTGTCAAATGGATTTTTCCTTTGGTATCTGGTGCTGTGATATGGTGTAATTGTATTGTGTTGCTGTAGTTACCTGATGCTAGCATATTTTTATCATCTGCTTATTATCTCTGTTAGACTCACCCCTTCTGCTTGGAATGTTGCTCTCATGCGGCAATGCTGCAGGTGATCGCTAGTGCTCGTGGAGGAATCGCTAGGTTTTGCTTCCTCTCTCGTTTGGGTCTGTGTCAGCTCTGATATGTAGCACCGGGGAGTCGTTAGTTATCGTTTTGAACTATTATTTTAGTTATTGGGAATTGTTTTAATTTATTTTGGAGATGTCTTTAATTGTTAATTCTGGAGATGTTTAAACTGGATAATATTTCCGCTGCTTGGTGATTTCTTTTATATAAATTATTTTGAAGATTTTTTTTTGGAATAAATGGTGAAAAATGTAGCGCCCTTCGAGGTGACTCTGATAATTGTCTATTTAATTGTAATAGTAAAAGGGGGGTGTTACAATAACACGAATAAATGATTCACATTTTTCTATGTAGATAAATAAAATGGTTAAATGGTAAATTAGACAACATTTTTTAAAAAATCTAAACTCCCCTTTATTTTTCTTAAAGAGTATGTCCAAACTTTAGACTACAAACAAAGTAGGACGAAAGGAGTATCTATCTATTTATCTATTAAAGTAACCGCTTTTTGTTTCATGAAAGAGAATATTTTAAGCTTTATCAACAACAAAAAACATGCGGAAGTTGTTGATTTTTTTTAATTTATAATATTGTCACGTAGAGGGATCATTATAGGGAATAAAATCTCGACTAAGTTGGCACTCAAACCTACCAATTAGCTGCAACACATTAAAAGTTTATTAAAAAAAAGGAAAAGGTATAGGATTCATTGGAATTAGACTAGAATCCATGGGAAGACAAGATAGTTGAATCTAAAATAGAAGACTTTATTATCCAAAGAAAATCTAACGTTCTAGATTTTAGCCGACAATAAAATCCGGAACATTACTTTTTAGACGTTTCAGAGATGTACTATGATAAGTTGGATTAGGCAAAACTAAATTAATAAACAAATAGCTGTCTCAATATATAATTGAAACAGAGTATCCTCAAAATTGACCTGGGTGCTTATTCCAAAAATCACGTTACATATATCCTAGGCTTAAATACAGTTTTGGTCCCCAAGTTTCACCAACTCACGATTTTGATCTCCCAAGTTTTAATTTCACGAATTAGATCCCCCAAGTTTCCCAATTTGTAAAATCAGGGTCCCCCACTAATCTAATCAAAATTAATGCTGACCTGTCCGCCACTTAAACTACGTGGCAGCCACGCTGGCATGCCAAAGTGGCTTTTTTATATGACAAATTGTTATTTTTATTTTAACATTTTGTTTATATATATATATATATTATATTTAAGAAATTAGAAATTAAAAAAAACACTTAAACTATCAGATTAAATGAATCAATGGAGCAGATAGAGAGAGCAGAGAGCTTTTCATCATCTTCTTCTTCGTTGGTGCACCTTAAGAATGAAACAAAAACAGTCAGATCAGAAACAAGCTCAGCTGAAAACTGAATGAAATATAAAATATTGAAGGGGTTACTGTCAAAGCAACCAGCCATGTGAATTGGAACACAAAGATCTGGAACGGTGGTGCACCAACGAAAAAGAAGATGAAAAGCTCTCTGCTCTCTCTATCTGCTCCCTTGATTTGTTTAATCTGATAGTTTAAGTGTTTTTTTTTTTAATTTCTAATTTCTTAAATATAATATAAATATATATATATATATATATAAACAAAATGTTAAAATAAAAATAACAATTTTTAATATAAAAAAGCCACTTTGGCATGCCAGCTAGTGTGGCTGCCATGTAGTTTAAGTGGCAGACAGGTCAGCATCAATTTTGACCACATTAGTGGGGGACTCTGATTTTACAAATTGGGAAACTTGGGGGATCAAATTCGTGAAACTAAAACTTGGGGATCAAAATCGTGAGTTGGTAAAACTTGGGGGACCAAAACTGTATTTAAGCCTATATCCTAATACATCATGGCTAAGCCTATGGTTCCACCAATACATAATTGGCACAACTTAAAAATTAGCATTTAATAATATGCTAATATCTCCTCAAACATTATCCTCAAAGAGTGAGATGTCTTCTCTTCGCTTTTACCTGTCTGCCTGAAAAATAACAACAATGACGGGTGAGATTACATAATTTCAGTGAGTCCTTTTGAGACTCCTTACCATAATACGCTGAGTATCTTTTATTATTTTACCTATGATGCATCCCCCTAACGCAATAGACTTACATAATATAAAAGCTATTACATATACAATAGGGAACCCGCGTTCTATAAATAAATAGAACCCTCGAACTAAACCTCTTGGGCCTTGAGATAGTTCACTACACCACCCCAAGTACATCATCCATTCATTAGTTCATTTATGATGTACATAAATAGGTACTAAGTAGTTTGCTCACACGTATTTTCGAAAAGAAATTAGTTCGACACAATACCATTTGCTCGTCACTTCCAAACTCATCACAATTGTTCAAATATAGTTCAAATACATTACATTAGGTTGAGAAGAGGAATAGACAAGCATTGGTACCAAAAGAAGTGAAAATGAAGTGTTTTGTGTGGTAGAGTGACGGTGGTGCGCTTGGAGCGCTTTTGCAAAGTCTGATTGTTTCTCGTGCGCTGGGACGCACAGTGGTGCACTTGGAGCGCATTTGCAAGGTTTGATTTTGTTGCTCGTGCGCTGGGACGCACAGTGGTTCGTTTGGAGCGCTTTTGACAGTTTTGGTTCTGTCTGTCATGCGCTTGGATCGATTTTTTCTTGTTAGCTACCTACCTTAAGGGGACCACCACAAGTTTACAATAAAAACTAAACACCGAATCAAAATTAAATATCAAATAAAAATCAAACAATCAATAAAAGATAAACACTGAATGCAAAGTAAGCATATATTTACCCGTCAGTAATGAACTTAAAAGCGACATTGTTTTCAAAGGAGGTAAGGAATGCCTTATTAGTTATCTTAGAGAGTCCTCTGAGAAACCGTCTTCTAAGATTCCTCAATATAATTTATAGTAATGTGAATAAGAATTATGGTAGAGAAAATAACATATATTCTTAGGAGTACTATCAAGAAACTTTAGGTTTGTTTTTTTACCAAGAAAATTATTTAGGTTTGTGGGAGTGTTTCATATTAGGCAAAATGTAAAGCGATTTTTTTTACCCCCACTCATTGACTCCATACCCCCACGAAAAGTCAAAAATACCCCTAAAAAATTTACAAATTTACAAAACAATTACCATTTGTCACTTACATACGATTTGACCAGTCAAATTTCAGAGCGCATCGTATTTACCTCGTAGGAGATACATACGATTTCCACCAAAATTTCTCATCGTATTTACCTATATACGATTTCCTCCAAAACCTGCAAAAACAATTAAATCATATTTACCTTTTTATAGATAAATACGATTTCCTCAAATTTTTCACATCGTATTTACCTCTTCTTAGGGTAAATACGATTTCTATTTTTTGGTAACTAACCTGTTTTTTTTTCCTAGTGTCTTCTTATCGACAGACTGACCAGGCGTCGTCTTCCGCTCCCAGCACACGCACCCGCTGGAGAGTTGCGAGACACGCCTCCACTAGGCATAGGCGCGCTGAGGTCAGACAGCCCCCACAGCCAGAGTCCCCAGAGTTTGAGTACGAGCTGGGCCAGCAACACCACCCGTATGAGGAGGAGGACCAGCATATGGGCGAGCCTCAGCAGCAGTTCTATCAAGCCCAGGACTAGCATATGGGCGAGCCTCAGCAGCAGTTCCACCACGACCAGGAGGAGCATTCTCTATTCACTAGGCTGGAGTGTCATGTCTGCTACCGTGCTCAGCTTAACCCGGTTAGTGAAATTTTTTTTTTTACATTGTGTTTGTATTTAAATTCATCTTTTTTTACATAGCATAATTTTTTTATTTTTTTTTAAAAACAGATCTATGAGCGTAATGTGAAGGCTACGAACCACGGTAACAAGCTAGCTAAGAGACTCCTGGTCTATTCCCAGAACCACCGGTTTTGGGAGAGGTTCACAGCTTCAGGTTTGGCCCCCCTCATATTGACAGGACATACTACTGTGGACCACGAGCTGCTGTCCGCTTTTGTTGAGAGGTCGCACCAGGAGACCTCGTCATTTCACCTACCATTCGGTGAAATGACCATTACTTTAGATGACATCTCCTATTTGCTGCACCTTCCGCTCTCAGGCCGATACTACAGAGCACCGCCCACTAGTGTCACCGCTGATCAGGCAGTTCAGCTTGCTGTGGCATATCTCGGGGTTACTGAGGAGGAGGCCCGTGCTGAGTGTCGACTTGGTCAGGGACCGTATTACCGTTTTAGCTGGCTCCTGGACATAGTTGCTGCATCGTCCATTTCTGCTGACATGTCTCCTACTGTCAGGGCGATGATCCTTCTGGTTCTGAGTTGGAGCATCTTCACAGTGAAGACGTATGACAGTGCTGAGGCCAAGTGGTTGCTGCTGCTTGAGGACCTTACTGCTGATGGTGCTGGATCATATGCATGGGGTGTGGCTGCACTTGCTCATATGTACGACCAGCTGAACTATGGATCGTTGGACCAGGCCAAACATTTAGCTGGCTACCCATCCATGTTACAGGTAAATAATTATGTTTTTAATTTAAATAATTATGTTTTTAATTTAAATAACTCATTATTTATCTTTACATTTCAGAGCTGGATTTTATGGTACTTTCCTCATCTGGTGGAGAGGCAGCCATCTGAGGTGCACACACCACTCTGCGGGGTTTGGAAGAGGAAGAAGACAGATGCACTGAAGTTGGTCGATTACAGGCGGAGGATTGACGACCTCACTGCTGATGATGTATGCTGGCGACCATTTGAGGGTCATCCGGATGTTAGACCCTTCGAGCATGTTGCACTCTACAGGGGTTTCCTCAGTTGGGGAGACATCATCGTTCCCTACATGCCAGATAGATGCCTCTGCCAGTTTGGGTATGTCAAGGCATCCCACGTCCCCCTCTCACCGGTCATCCTAGCCATGATGACTGCATTTTCCGGATTTCCCACTATTTGCCCACTGTGCACGAGGTGCTTCAGACGACTAGGCCTGCTCGGGATTTGGGTGAGGTTGTTGCGGACTACTTAGAGTGGTACGTCTGAGTATCTATTCCCAGGCTGTTGCCGGTTGCACCACCACCACCAGAGCAGGCAGCTGCACCACCACCCCCACAGCGCGATCCAGTTTGGGTGAGGTTGGCCACTCCGACGTACGCTCGTCTCTACCAGTTGATGCAGATGCTAGATATAGAGACCGATGATTAGGACCTTTTATATTATTACTTTTATTTTATGTCTGTACTTTCTGGATTTATTTTTGAACTCTTTTATTTTATATCAGTTCATTACTATTTATTACGAGTTTACTTAAAATTTCTATTTCATTCATTCGATAAAACAAAGTTACATAAAAGATAAAACATAACAAACTAAACCCTAATATTTCGGATCTCGCAAACGACGTAAAATCTCATTCACGCTCCGTTGTGTTTCCACGTACAGCTCCAAAGGCTTATACCCCATAAGCCTGTCGTGAATGTCGAACATGGTCGCCATGTCTTCGTCGGTCTTGATAGACATCGACGAGTAGGAAATGCAGCCATCATCTCCACGATCGGGTTTCCGATAAGTGATACTAGTGATGTCGCGGTCGTCCCCAATCACTTGTACTTTTGACCACACTTTATCCTTCAACCCATCTAACCCCATGGCGCAGTCGATTCGGCATAACGCCGGCTTCAGACTCCAAAAGTAGACCCCATCTTCTCTCATCGTGATGTTGCCCCCATAATGTATACCGCAGAGCCTGTTCTCAACGGATCGTTGTGTTAGGCAAATCTGCATTTTGGATGTGTGAGAAATGTATTGGGGAGTGAAATTTTGGTGTGAAATGAATGAGGCTGGGGGTGGGTATTTAGGACCCGTTTGGTGCACAGGATAAGGAGATAGGATATGAAAAATATATCCTATCCTACTGTAATCCTTTGTTTGATGCACCAATAGGATATAATAAATTAAACCCATCACTTATCCTATCCTATCAGCCCTTTGTTATTTTAATCCTAAATGTTAGCTGGGTTTATTTTATCCTATCCTGTTGTCTATCACACTTTTCACGCTCTCTCAACCTCTCAGTTGCGCTATCTCAACCTCTCACTCTCACGCTCTCGGCCTCACGAACCCACTTCATCTTCAACCTCTTGCTATTCTTCTTGCATCTCTGAACAAAAAAGAAGAAGATTCGTGCTCTGAAAATCGTCCCTAGTTGCAGAACCGCCGTGACCTAGGAAGAGGTACGTTTTCCCCCTTTTCTGATTCTTTCCCATCTTCACTGATTCTCGTTTTCCCCCTTTTTCATTGATTCTGATTTCCCCCTTTTTGCACTGATTTTGAAACTTAGGGCTTGTTGTTCTTTGATGTTATTTCCAGTTTTCTACAAATTTTTGATGTTATAAGTGTTGTTTGCAATTAGTTCTAAAACTAATTTTCTGAAGCTTATTGAGTTTGAATCGAGAATTGTGGTATTTGTCTTGTGTTTGCTGAACTGTTTTTTGGTAATTAAATTAGAAAGTAATAATGTAATGTGGGGAAGATGGATTTAATGGGTGTTTTGCTTTTTTCATGATATTATAGTTGAATCTAAGTTGTTGTTTTTTCTCATTTTTCTAGCTATCTCCTTCAATTTTCTAGGTAAATATGAATTCACAAGAACAACATGATGTGATGGTATATCTAATTTTGGAGCAAATGTTTTTAGAGATGGTTGAAATTTGTTTTGCAACTTTCATGGCTGTGAGCCATTCGGCATTATGGTTTTACGAAAATCATAGCATTAGGAAACAACCGGTGGATAGAGAAGGATTGCGTGGAGAATTTTTAGAGGGTCTGATCAATCGAGATGATGTGATATGTGTTGATCAACTCCGCATGGATATTAGATCCTTTCGTTTATTATGCGGTCTCCTACGTACTGATGGTAAATTGAAAGAAGATGGATTAGTAAGTATTGAAGAACAAGTAGCTATGTTCTTACACATATTGGCACATCATTCTAAGAATCGTGTTATTAAGTTTCTATTTAAACGATCAGGAGAAACCGTTAGTAGGTATTTCAATTCAGTGTTGAATGGGGTCATACGATTACATGAAATACTTCTTAGAACACCTGATCCTATCCCAGAAGATTGTTTAGACGAAAGATGGAAATGGTTTAAGGTACTTTGTTAGTATGTATTTTGAAGTTTCTATGTTACATATTTTCCCCTAAATTATTTACTCCTATAATTTGAATATTTGCTTACAGAGTTGTCTTGGGGCACTAGATGGAACACATATCCAAGTCAATGTACCGACGATTGACAAACCTCGATATCGTAACAGAAAAGGGGATATATCTACCAATGTCCTTGGTGTATGTTCTAGGGATATGAAATTTATTTATGTGTTGCCTGAATGGGAAGGATCCGCATCAGACTCGAGGGTATTGCGAGATGCTATTTCTAGGAGGAATGGTTTAAACGTTCCAACAGGTTAGAATAATTAAATGGCACAAAAATTGCATTAGTGTTCAAATAGTAATAGTTATATTTTTTATTTGATTGATGGTTGGCTGAATTGCAGTTTAATGATAATTTTAGCACTGGAATAGTAATTGTTTCTAAGCAAGCATGTAAACTATTTGTTGAAGATGGACATATGGTTAACCTTGCTTTTGAATGATGTTTGAGCTGATTATATGAAGATATGAAAAATACTCTGTATACTGAAGTAGGCAGAGTATTTTGTTCTCACTTGGGTTTTAGTGGCTTTGCATCTGTGTTTTACTAGAATGAATTTGATTGGTTATTTGTTTTGGTTCATTTTTCATCACATATATTTGTTTTTATGTTGACAACTTTTTGTTATTATAGGTTACTATTTTCTTGTGGATGCTGGGTATACAAATTCTGAAGGATTTCTTGCTCCATATAGAGGGAGTCGTTATCATCGAAGTCAATGGAGACGTGGATACACACCTTCAAATAAGCAAGAGCTTTTTAATATGAGACATTCTATGGCGAGAAATGTGATAGAGAGAACTTTTGGATTACTAAAAATGCGTTGGGCTATTCTTAGGAGCCGGTCTTTCTATCCAATCAAAGTTCAAATTCGTATTATAAATGCGTGTTGTCTATTACACAATTTCATTCGAAGAGAAATGCCCACTGATCCAATGGAGGAACAATTAGACGTAGCTATGGAAGCACAACTACACAATGAAGATATTGCACATGCCGCTCCTATTAATACAATAGAGGGAAGTGATGCATGGTCTACTTGGAGGGAGAACTTAGCAACACAAATGTGGAATAAATGGCTTGCTAACGGACACATGAATTGATGCCCAATTAGTAGTGGAGTTATTTGTGATTTTCTTGTTACATAGTGTGTGTATCTATATGTGTGTGTCTGTGTGTGTGAGTGAGACAGTTTTATTAAGTAATATATAGAATTATTTAGGTACTGCTACAACTTTTTATAATTTGAAGTTGTTTATTATATTTCTACTTATGCACATGTCAATTTTATTCATTTATAAATATTACTTATTTAATCTGTCAAAATAAATAATTTTTTAAGATTTGTATAAAATGATTTGTTCAATTATTTTATTTTTTTAGTAGATTTTGATAATTAATAATATTTTAAAATATTACATGTTTTTTTTTAAAATAAATATATGTAATTTCTTCACAAGGACAATATTGTCATTTGGATATGACATATATCATATCATGTCATTATCAAGTGCGTACCAAACACAGGATATGATAAAGTATTGCTATCCTGTTTGTTATCATGTGCGTATCAAACACATGATAAGATAACTGCTTATCATGTCTTTATCCTATCATGTCTTTATCCTGTTCTGTATCCTATCCTATCTCTATCCTATCCTGAGCACCAAACGGGCCCTTATAGAATTCGTGAATGAATTTCAACCATTGATACTATCCGTGCAATCTACACCGTTGAATAAATAGCTGTTAGGCCAGCGGAGTAAATCTGGCCGTCGATTAAAATACAAATCGTATTTACCTATGGTTAAGGGTAAATATGATTTCTATTTTAACGAATCGTATTTACCTTGGGTGAGGGTACATACGATTCGTATTTTACAAAGCATATGTACCCCCACCCATTGGTAAATACGCTTTGTATTTTGTCTGAATCGTATTTACCTCAGCCTAGGTAAATACGATTGGAAATTTTTCTGGCTAATCGTATGTATCCACCAATACGTACATACGATTTGTAAAAAACAAATCATATTTATGCCTTCAAAACCTAAATCCGATTGAGGCAAAAAAAAATAGGGGTATTTTCGTCCAAAAAAACATGTGGGGGTATATAGGCAATGGGTGGGGGTACAAAAAAAAACCCAAATGTAAAAAGCGGTCGTGATGCCAAGGCCCATCAACAGGCCCAGAGTGTTTTTGGCGGGAAGACGTTGTTCCCTTCTCTCTTATTCCCGCCAGAGTATGTGCTCCCATTAGAAGCCAAACTCCCAAACTTCAAACACCGAACGGAAGTTAGGGTTCCGAATCGGAAAAAGCAGAAGCATCAACTGATTAAGCGAAAATGGAAGCTTATGGCGGGTACACGGTAGACGAGAAAGCCGTTAGAGCTGAAAACGCTTTCTTAGACTTTCTCAAAAGGTTTCCCTTCTTCTTCTTCTTCTTCTTCTTCTTCAACTTCAATCGTATTCTTCTTCTTCTTCTTTGTTTCCATAATAAATAAATTGTTAACTGAATTACTGTATCTGTTTCTTGAATTACTAACAGCTTCAGATCTGGGCAACAGAATGAACTTTATTACGAAGCGGAGATTGAAGTGATGAGAACCAATGAATCCAACACTATGTTCATCGATTTTGATCATGTTATCAGATTCAGTGATCTTTTACAAAAAGCAATCTCTGATGAATATCTTAGGTTTGAACCTTATTTGCAGAACGCCTGCAAGAGGTTTGTTATGGACCTAAAACCAACTTTCATTTCTGACGATAACCCTAACAAGGACATCAACGTTGCCTTCTACAACATTCCAATTGTCAAGAGGTAGGTGTCTTCAATTTTGTTCGAATTTTCTTTCCTTAATTTTAGTTTAGTGTAATTTTAATTGAAAATCGAGGCTTTAATGTTTCAATTAGGAGTATTGGTTTTACTAAGTGTGCTTTTAGGAGCGAGTTCTCGATTGAATGCGCGTGAGTGTGTGTGAAAATCAAGTGTTTTTTTTTTTGGGTGTGTTGTTCACCACCGAAGTTGCACATTTGTAGGTTAAGGGAATTGGCTACAGCTGAGGTTGGAAAGCTTGTAGCAGTGACAGGAGTGGTAACGAGGACGAGTGAGGTTCGACCTGAGCTTCTTCAAGGGACTTTCAAGTGCCTAGAATGTGGTGGAGTTATAAAAAATGTTGAACAACAATTTAAGTACACTGAGGTAGTCAAAAAAATGTTTTTTAATTAATATTGTGTTGACTGTCATTGAGTGTGCATTTTGACTTGAATTTGATGATTCTTCTGGTTGTGGTGTTATGCCAATGTAGCCAACTATCTGTGCAAACGCAACCTGTAACAATCGAAATAGGTGGGCACTGCTGCGCCAAGAGAGCAAATTTACTGATTGGCAAAGGGTCAGGATGCAGGAGACATCCAAAGAGATACCTGCGGGATCTCTTCCCAGGTCATTGGATGTTATTCTTCGTCATGAGATTGTGGAACAAGCCAGGGCTGGTGACACGTGAGATTTCTCTTGCCCCAAATTTGCTTTAACTAGTCAAATCATAATAAGATGTTAACCGTTTGGAGTCTGAAAGTTAGAATAATCAACCTCATACCTCCTTCTGTTCCCTTGCATTGCAGGGTGATTTTTACAGGTACTGTAGTTGTCATACCTGACATAATGGCATTGGCATCTCCTGGAGAGAGATCAGAGTGCCGTAGGGAAGCTTCTCAACGCAAGGGTGCTACAGCTGGAAATGAAGGTGTGAGTGGCCTTAAAGCTTTGGGAGTCAGAGACCTCTCCTATCGTCTAGCTTTTATTGCCAACTCTGTCCAGGTTGGTTACTTTCTAGATTGATATTTGTTAGTTCATGTGATGTGATGTGACATTGATTTTACGAAGGATGTGTTTTTTTTAATCAGATTTGTGATGGTAGAAGAGAAACAGACATCAGGAATAAAAAGAAGGATGCAGATGACGATGAGCAGCAATTTACTGTTAGTTCATGATACACTATCTTTAACCACTATTATGTCACCATTTAATTTTTTTGATTTGATACACTCAGCTGTTATCATTGAGTAACTGCTCTTGCCTCTATTATGACTATGAAGATTGTTGAATGTTCACGTTAATGAGCATCATTCACAATTTTTGTTTGCTTTAATCAAGTTATATAGTTTTGGTTGATCACTATTCCCCATATCTTTCCCCGATATTTATCAATATATATTTTGTACATAATACTATTGGACATTTATGTTCATTTTCTTTTCCTGTACATCCTTTGCTGCAGGCCTTAACCTGAAGATTTATCCTCCAATACACACACCTAAGACATAATGTTTTTGGTCAATTTTCTGCCATATATCTGACAGAAAGTAATTAACCCTGTATTTGGCTGGTTGATTTGCCAGGCACAGGAACTGGATGAAGTTCAACGAATGAGGAACACTCCAGATTTCTTCACCAAACTTGTTGATAGTGTTGCTCCAACTGTTTTTGGTCATCGAGATATAAAGCGAGCAATCCTTCTTATGCTTATGAGTGGTGTCCACAAATCTACTCATGAAGGAATCAGCCTTAGAGGGGATATAAACGTTTGTATTGTTGGAGATCCCAGCTGTGCAAAGTCCCAATTTCTTAAGTACTGCTCTTTTTCTTTATGTTTGGAAACTTTATACAGGTGTATGCAAATTGAATGGCTTATGTATTCTAGTTTATCACTTCAGGTATACTTCAAACCTCGTCCCACGATCTGTGTATACGTCTGGTAAGTCATCATCTGCAGCTGGCTTGACTGCAACTGTTGCCAAGGAACCAGAAACAGGAGAGTTTTGTATTGAGGTCAATAATCTGTCTCTCTTTTGTGCTGATTGGAAGTGTAAAATTTAGTTGTGCTCTCAACCAAGTTCTTACCATACCACAAACTTCCATCATTTATTTTCATTTGTGTTTTGGTGTCTTTTTTTTTTGCAAATTTAAAATGTTAAATCCATAACATTTCCTAGTTTAAGTTATAGACTAAACCGGTGCAACTTAGCAAAACATATTTAACAAGATTGGAACTTCTTTAGGTTGAAACTGAATAAAAGAGTAATAAATGTCATATTAGAGCAGGTATCTGGATCCTCTTGTTTCTCATCAACGTAGGCTGCATATCATAAATTTGTCTGCCCATCTTGGATTCTGAACTATAATCATGCCTAATGTTTGCATGTTGTAATTAGAATTTCACCTTTAGCAACCCATCTAAAGTGTAACATAAAACATATTTATGAAACATGGCTTAGAGATATTGCATGAGTAGGGCATAAAAGAATTCAAAAGGGACGGGTTTTAATATATTCAGGCGTTATCATTATCTGACTGCATAAATTTTTGTCAAAGTCTTGTTCTTATATATGAACTTGTTTTCAGGCTGGCGCTTTGATGCTTGCTGACAATGGCATCTGCTGCATTGATGAATTTGACAAGATGGACATCAGAGATCAGGTAAGAGGCATATGCTTTTTCTTACTGGCATCTCATTCTCTTGAATTGGCAAGGAATCTCATTTTACTGGGTTTTAGGTTGCAATTCACGAAGCCATGGAACAGCAGACAATTAGTATCACAAAAGCAGGAATACAAGCCACACTTAATGCTCGCACCTCTATTCTTGCCGCTGCCAATCCTGCTGGGGGACGGTATGACAAGTCTAAACCACTGAAGGTAATGTGTTCTGGTAACCTGGCTATAGATAGCCTTTTCTATTGAGTACAACTCGGCCTACCTAATTGCTTTACCTTTTATCCTTCTCTTATTTCAGTACAACGTGGCTCTTCCACCGGCAATACTTTCAAGGTTTGATCTTGTATATGTTATGATTGACGATCCAGACGAGGATACAGATTACCACATAGCTCATCATATCGTGCGAGTTCATCAAAAGCGTGAAGAGGCTCTTAGTCCAGCATTCACCACAGCAGAACTGAAGCGTTATATAGCCTATGCAAAAACTCTTAAACCAAAGGTTTGGCAACTCGTTTTATATTTGTGACCAACTGTTCTCCTGAATGGCGGATAATTTTGCCTTTGTGCTTCTTTCTTACTTAGCTTGATTAATGCAGCTCACCCCTGAAGCCAGAAAACTACTGGTAGACTCTTATGTTGATCTCCGTAGGGGTGATGCAAATCCTGGGACTAGGGTTGCATATCGTATGACAGTTAGGCAGCTGGAGGCATTAATCAGGCTGTCAGAGGCCATTGCAAGGAGTCATTTAGAAAATACGGTGTGTTAAGTTGTCATAAGCTGATTGGTATACATTTGTTGTGTATTTTCCTTCCCTGGTCTAAAATAGTTTTTGTAACAGGTAAAACCTCATCATGTTGGTTTAGCAGTAAGACTATTGAGGACATCTGTAATAAGGTAAGACCTAGTGACATATTTCTTGCTTACCTGTTTCAACTTTTATTTTGAGAGCAAGCTTTTGGTGATAAACTGCTTTTTAATTTTTTTTTTGCTCCTGCAGTGTGGAGTCCAGTGAGATTGATCTATCTGAGTTTGAAGACCCAAACCGGAATGACGACACAGGTACTGGTGATGGTAATGACAACAGAGATGCTGATGGTCAAGTGGGAGGCTCTACAGCTCAGGAAGCCGTCGGAACTGATGGTGGCGGAACTGATGGTGCGGTCTCACTAACCCATTTTACCGTGAAATCGTTTATTTGATATAGTTCAATTGTTTATTGGTTTAATTACCTTGCAGAAAATCCAGCAGCAGATGGAATGAATCCCCAAGGGAAGAAACTGGCGGTAACTGATGAATATTTTCAGAGGATTACCAGGGCCCTTATCATGCGACTCAGACAAGAAGAAGAGACTGTTATGCAAAAAGGTTATCACTTGTGACCTTTGTAGTTTGATATATAACATATGAACATTGTTACACTTTAGAGTTTAATTAGGCTTAAATATATGTTATCCCCCTGCAAATATACTCATTTTCCATTTACCCCCCTGTAAAAATTTCAAAACAAACCTTGCAAATATAAACAGTTTACGGTTACCCCCTTGTTAGATTTTGTAGTGTATAATGGGTATAAATCGTTTACGGTTACCCCCTGCAAAATATAAACAGTTTACGGTTACCTCCTGCAAAATATAAACAGTTTACAGTTACCCCCTTGCAAGGGGGTAACTAGAAACACTTATTATTTGCAAGGTCTGTTTTGAAAGTTTTTTTTTTACAGGGGTAAATGGAAAATGGGTATATTTGCAGGGGGTAACATATATTTAAGCCGTTTAATTATTATACACCGCTGATGGTGTATAATATTATGAAGTTATATACTTTATTTAGATCCTCCAGCTCTAATACCCTTTGACTGTTGCACATTAAGATTTATTTATATATGAACATTTTTGTCAGGGATGGTACAAAATGTCCAATGTGAATATTGAGGAATGAATTTTCTGTGGGCTTATTAATTTACAGGAACTGGTTTGGCTGGGATGAAACAAAAAGACTTGATTCATTGGTATGTAAAGCAGCAAAATGAGAAAAACGCTTACAGTTCCCAGGAGGAGGCTAAAACAGAGGTTTCCAAAATTAAAGCAATTATAGAGGTATATACTTGTTCTACACCCTTTTAAGAATTAGTATATTATTGGCAGGCATGTTAACTATATCAAACATTTGTACTGTAGAGTTTAATTCGAAGAGAGGGACATTTGATAGTGGTGGATGCATCGGTGTCTAGAAATGATCGAATTTTAGCTGTGGCTCCTAATTATGTGATTGATTGAGAGCCTAGTAACAATGAAAGAAATTGAAAATCATCATTTCGCATTCATAATATTCCAGTGACTCAATGGACTCACTGTCTTGAGCTGCAAGCTGGTCACTTATCTGATGACAATATTAGTAAGAGAGTTCCTACTGCGCCTGAGAAGATGAAGAGTTTTAGACTTTAGTACATTTGTTTAGTTGTATTTATTTTATCAACAGTTTAATTGGTTGCTGTTTAATTAAGCTATGTCATACCCTTTTAAAAATAGCAGTAACTAATTTTTGTTGTTGATGAAATAGTAACTAAATGTATTAATCAACGGCATTGTGCACGATGAGAGAAAATATATTAGAAGTACACATGTTTTTCTAGTGCTACTGGTGATGCATTTATTTTTTGTTTTTTGGTAAATTCTAGGTTACTTCGGGAGAAATTTGGATAACCAACCCAATATGACATGACACTAATAAAATCAGCCACATAATAATATTTTACAATTTCTTATAATACATTTCATATTGGGCTTTTTTAAGCAAAGTGGTTAGAAATTAGCGTGCTAGTTGTTAGAGGGGAGAGGGAAGTGGGGTTCGAACCTCGTACACTTATGTTTTTCCACCAACGATGTCTCTTTCACTCAATCAAGTGAGCTACTCTTCTAAGACACATTTCATATTGGTTTGTTTTCTTGTACCGATTATAAAAAAGATGAGTATTGGTAAATGTTACAAAACGAATTGTAAGAAGAGTTTTAGAAAACTTGGGATTGCATAAAAAACATGAGAGGGTCAAGGTAATAGCAAATGTTCACACTCTTTGTTTTGTACTCACGAGCATTTTTCTAAAAAATTGTGAGGCCAAACTTACTTGGAGAAAATGTGGGCAACTTATTTATTTCATCTATATTCACATAAATTTTACCGGGCCAACTTATGAACATAATGTGAATTAAAATATATTTGCCCAAAAGTCTTTAACTAAAGAGCAACTTTCAAAAATAATTTCAGAGTTGTCTAATGGAACCATTAACGTTAATCTTGATTGAGAACCTATCACCCATGTGCACCTTGGATGCTACCTTGCTGAGATATGAGAATGAGAATGAGATGTCTACCTAATTCTATTAAGATAATTCGAAAGTAGAAAAACGTGCGTAGTAGTAATAAAAACATTCCTTGTAAAAAATATTTCAGAATGACTTGTGTCATTGTAAATATTCGGTCCACCCTGAGGGGTGAGTGAATGTGATGACATTACCAGCGAAGCCATGTGCCAAGTTTCGTATGAGATGAGAAGCCAGGGTGAACACAATTGAATTGATAAAGCCGAATTATGAGTTACAGATCAACATCATGTATAGACATTGAAATTCAAATCAATAAATTAAAATGATAGATAACATAAATACAAAGTGGATAGGACCCCACGTATGATATTTGCCACCTACAGAATGAGTTTGATTGCCAATGCCAACTGTCAAAGGGATGGAACCGTTTTATTCATATCTCTCTGACCTAACCCCTATAAAATAAAATACTTGTGTGCATTTACAGTTCTCTCCTTGTGTTATCTTTAACGTGTGTCACAATCAGTGTGTTGGGTTGCGAGGGGGAACCTATAATAACGAGAAGATCTATGTATTGGGTCAAAAGTAATCATATAAGTGTATTTTACATCACATCTTTCACCCAAAATTTTAAGGCATTAGGTATATGATTTCTTCATTAACTATACTGTTCAACATCTTTTTTTCCATCATATATGAGACTTCTTACACACACTTGATACTCCAACACAATCTTATTAAACTTAGACCAAACCGGACGAGGATCAGTGGTATGGCTGGTCCGAACAAGTAATTGGACCAAACATGTCATAAACCCAGTGTGACCCAATTGATTTTAAGGTCGATTTGGTGACCTGGTTAGTCGGATCGGTTAGTACTTAGTAGAACATGTGACTGATGGGTCAAAGCAAGCAATTTTTTATTTGTTACTACAAAACGTCTTTTTTACCTGTTTTGAGTGTGTTTATTTAAGTAACAACTAAATTAGAAACCACTTTTTTTTTTTTGCCTGTTGTGGGGTGTTCGGGATATGGCGTTTTTTTTTATATAGTTTTCTAAAGTATGAAACTTATACGTGTCATGAAATTTTTGATATTTTCTTAATAGTGACTGAATTACATGGGTTTAACTAGTGACCCACCAGTCCCGCCAGTAAATCACTGACCCAACAATGCCTTGTCCAAGTCAATGGCGAATCTCATTTTAATAAGATTAATCACCATTTTTGCATGGGATGATGATAAGATAGGGGCATTTAAGTAATTTGAGTAACAGCAATGGCTGTCATGAATAGGCACAAGTGGTCATGCAAGTAATTTGGTAGGAATTCAAAGGCTAATTATTTGGTTGTACATTTGGAATTATGCAGGTGTGTGTGCTGGAATAGTACCTACAGTCTAATAAAATCTTTTATTTATATCTCTATGTTTGTGTGTTGCTCTTCATTTGGAGAGACAAGTGGCTTTGAACAATTAAGCATTGAGTTCGACTTTGATAGTTAAGCTTAATTAAGGACCACTTGAAAGAGAGAAACAGAGAAAGTTTGAATCACAAAGATGGGTTACTGGAAATCTAAGGTTCTTCCTAAAATCAAGAAGGTCTTTGAGAAGACTAATAATCCTAAGAAAATTGCTGCTGCTGAAGCCACCAAGTCTTTTGATGAGTCTAAGGTTTGCTTGTCTTCTTAAATTCTAAAAAAGAAATTATATTGCTTCTTTATATATCTTTGTTGAAAATAAAACAGTAGTTCATGTTCTGTGGTTTGGTGTTTTGTTTAGGAGGAATACAATAAAGTATTTGAGGAAAAGAAAACTGAACTTCAAACAAAAGTACTTGAAGTTTATGAGGCTTCATCAACTGAAATCAAGGTGATATGACAATATTCATACATACATACACATATATTATATGTATACGTATACGTATACGTATAATATATACATATATACATACATGGCCCTTGTTAAAATTTTCATAACTTGACAGGGTTTGGTCAAAGAACGTGATGAAGCAGGGCTAAAGAAGCACTCAACGGCAGTTCATAAATTCCTAGAAGAGCTTGTTAAAATTGGTAAAATATTTCTTGTTTTTTATTTACCTGAATTAAAGTTACAACTTGGATCTTTGTTATTTTTTTAG
The DNA here is from genome assembly GCA_963573325.1 of Astragalus glycyphyllos. Taxonomy (NCBI): domain Eukaryota; kingdom Viridiplantae; phylum Streptophyta; class Magnoliopsida; order Fabales; family Fabaceae; genus Astragalus; species Astragalus glycyphyllos. Next base: position 80,631,210 of record OY754311.1, read on the forward strand.
AAGGAAAATTTATTGATTTATTGACAACTAATTATGAGTATCTACAAATATATATTTATTTCAGATTTCCCAGGATCAAAGGCAGTATCTGAAGCATCTTCAAAGTTTGGACCAGCTTTAGTTTCAGGACCAGTTTTCTTTGTTTTTGAGAAAGTGTCAACTTTCATAGTTACAGAAGAGAAAGTTGAAGAAGCTCCTCCTACTACAGAAACTAAAACAGAAGAGGAAACAAGTGGTGTCAAAGAAAGAGAGATAGTTGTTGAAGAAGAAAAGAAAGAAGAGGAGAAAACAGAAAAAGTAGAGCCTGTAGCTGAGCCAGCTGTAGTTGCAGCTGCAGCTGAGCCAGTAGCTGAGCCAGCTAAACAGGAAGAGAAAATTGCTGAACCAGCTGCAGTTGAACCACCAAAGCCTTAAAAAATATATATATATATATATATATGTGTATTACTTTGCACATATACTTTGAAATTTGTTACACACCAATATCTCTTATTCTTTTATATGTCTCTGTAATGTAATTGATTTGTGTTGTTTAGTTTGATCTTGAAGATTGGATTATATATTAATGTGAATGTGAATGTGAATGTTTGTGATGGTGAATATCATTTTGTAATTTTCATTTTTGTTATATAGTTAAGGAAGTGAATTGATTTGGATCTTAATTTGGTTCATTCAATTATTCCTTTTTGTTGTTTCAATTAAAAGTTATCAGTTCCATACCCTGTTTGGCTGGATTTTCATTTTAATTATTTTTAGCTGTGTATTTGAAATACGGTTTGATTTTTGCAATAGATTTAAAATGGGCGGAAAATAGAGCAACTACATACTAGGTAACATGGGCGGAAAATGTTAATTACGAAAGTCTAACAAGTTTAATACAGACAAACAAAAAGAATATGAGTTAAGAGACACCGAAAGAGTTTGAATTACAAATTTAATTCGGAAATTAATAACCAATAATATTTGTCTATAAAGAAAAGAAAGTGACGAGTAGATTTTTGTTTTTTAAAACATCCAGGAGCTCTAAGTTCAGTTTTCTGGCAATTAGACACCTATATTTAAACAAAAATGACTTTTTTCTTGACACTCAACATTTATTCTACACCTAGACAGAATAATAGTATAATAAATCTGATAGAAAGAGAAACATAGAGAGAGAAAATGAGGTGTTGGAGGCAATGTTTTAAGAATCGAGGTAATGGTTGATTCGGTCTAAGCACTTAGTCGCCGGTCTGACCACTAAGTCACATACATAGGGGTATTTAAGATATATGATATGATGTGTTTAGATGTGACTTAGAATTATAAGCCACATCACTCATAAGCACTAACTCACATACGTAGGGATCACTTAAATGTCACTGCTGGTACACATCATTCATTTATAATTTTTAAATGTTAATTCCTAATAAACACTCAACCTCTCTGACGCTGCATCTCATAAAATTTACTAAATTAATCCCACTAATAATTTTATATGATTTCACTTCATAAGAAATCAGAGAGAAAATAATAGATAAATTTAGTTTTTAATAGTGGAATCTGCATAGAGAGTAGCTATAAAAGCACTCTCCCTTATTAAAAATTACTTTTATTTTCTCTATAATAATTTTCCTTATAGAAAATTCTTCTTAATAAGAAAAAATAAGTTTTAAAAAACAATATTGGGATGGTTTGCTCTAGCCGGTTGCACCATCGGCTCTAAGTTCAAGCCGGTTTATAAAATATTGATTTGAGAGATTTTAGAGATTTTAGGGTGTAAAAAAATCATTGATATTTAAAATTCTAAATTATCGAACCTTTCACATCATTGCATCACAATCTTAGAAACGTACCTATTGAGCTCACGAAACAAAATAAAATACAAATATACAAATTAGCAAATCAAAATCAGAGTAGGGTTGTGGATATTATAGGTTCGTTAACTTGGTTAGTTATCTCAAGCTTTTAAACTGATTCAAATCTAGTCTGCTGACTAACAAAATCTTATATTTTTTAAAGGAATTATTACTAATGACTTAATATAATACAACAAAGAGGTATTTAAGATATATGATATGATGTGTTACGATGTGACTTAGAATAGTGGAACTTAGGCTAGATATCACGCGAAGGAATTCAGTGTAGATATGATGTCTTTAGCTCATTTTGTGTCTTTGTCTCTCATCAATTAATTTCTTTTTCATCTTATGTCATTTTTTCGGCTTTTAAAAATGCCTAAAGTCACCTAATCCAAATCCAATATCATCAAGATGAAAACTTGCAAACACTTTGTCCCCAGGTCAATGCATGTATGATATTATGGAGTATATGAAATGAGAACTCACCAAGATTACAATTTGCGACATATATTTAGATGGAATCGGATCCTCAACAACAAATTTTCTACGGCAGTCTCTATTGCATCAATCGTGACCATTTGAACAATCCAACGATTAAGAGTAAAAAAAACAATAAAATAGTAAAAGAGTAAAAAACCGCACAACCTCGATTATGAGAGAAATTGTTGATGTACTTTGTAGAGAGAGAGGATGCACACTGGTGGGCTAGCCGCCTAGGCCTACACACAGTGGCAACATGATAGTAGACTTGGAGGCGATTTGATCGAAGTCTGTCCCAGGCTGCAACTCACGACTTCAAATTTCAATTTTAAACTTTGAGGTTGAGTATTTTTAGGTATTGGATTTGTCTTATTCCAAAAGTGGAGAAGCCTGGATTTGTTAACCAATTCCGACCTATATCGCTTTGCAATGTTAGCTGCAAAGTCCTGACCAAAATTCTGGTGCATAGATTGAAGTTTTACATCCTTGATATTATATCCCCTTACCAGTATGGATTTGTTCCTACCAGAAATATTCATGAAAATATTGTTGTGGCTCAGGAACTTGTCCAAAGCATGAAGAAGATGCGGGGCAAGACAAGGTTTTATGCTATTAAGGTTTATTTGACTAAGGCTTACGACCGTTTGAAGTGGTTCCTTGTGTTGGATGTGTTAAGGGAAGTTGTCCTACCTCATCATATTAATGTCATCATTATGAATTGTGTGACTAGCTAGTGTGCAAACTTATGTTCTTTGGAATGATAAACGCTCTAATTAATTTAAACCGGGGAAGGGAATAAGACAAGGCGATCCTATGTCTTCTTACCTTTTTGTCCTATTTATGGTCAAACTCACTCATCTGATCCATGATGTTGTTGACAAAGGGGACTGGATTCCTCAAAAAGCTGGTTGAAACGGTCTCTAAACAATTTTTGGAAAGGCCACTGAAGAGTGCTTCCAATGGGGTAACCGCACTCTAAACAATTTTTGCTCCATGTTTGGGCAAGTTGTCAGCATAGAAAAAACTAATATTTTGTTCTCTAAAAATGTCACTCGTCTAATGTGAAGGAAGATTACTAGATGCTCTGGGTTTAGAGAGACTACTAACTTGGGGAAGTATTAGGGTATTCCTCTTATGGAAATGCCCCTAAGAGAAGTGACTTCCAATACTTGGTTGATAAAGTTAAAGAAAACCCTGGTTGGAAGGCTAGCTGCCTCTCCTTTGCAGGTAGAGACACTCTCTCCAAGTTAGTTATTCAAGCTATTCTGGTTTACTGTTGCGTTAAAAACACACTTAGAGTAAGTGTACTCTCTCGCAGAAGTAGTATAAAAGATATCGTCTCCACAGGAATTAAGTAACAAGTACTAAACTAGTCTAGATTTTATATTGTTTAGACGAACAAATAATTGAGTGTTATAGAAACTAAAATAAAAAGAATTAAATAACAAAAATTAAAATACTAAATTTAATTGCTGGAGAGAGGTCTAGGATCGCGGTTTCACTTACAAGCTTCGATTCCCCTGCGTCTAATTCTACCTGAATTCCCTTGTTTTATTTAATTACCAATCCCTTTACTAAAGCTATTAATCCATTTGGTCATTCGCGATTGATATTCTTTTTCCTAAATTAACCCTAGTTTGCTCATGCTAGAATTTAAATTTAAGAAAAACATAAAGATCAAAAAGGTTAAATGATTGGAAGACTAAATTAAAGTTTGGTCATTCATTAATTATAGCCCCAACTATCCTATAGGTCAACCAACTAATTGCAGTACGGTCGCTGATCAACTAATTGATTATGAACATGAAAAAGGTAGTTAATCCTAATTATGTGATAAAAGCAATAGGATAATATTAATTAAATAAAAACTAGGAATTCAAAATATAAATTAAAGCATACAAAGGTCTCTAAACTTGCAAGATCCACTTAAGACTCTAGAAGAGGGTTTGGCTATCCATAGTTATCAAGAACACTGAAATAAAATTAGAAGTCATAAATTACAAAGATAAAAATAACCCGGAATAGAGAAATTTCTGATCTTCGGTATTTAGTCTCATTTTTCTGCTCCAGAGCTCTCTCACGGTGTCAAGAACAGGTACGCAAAACCTTCTCCTCTCCTTCCGTCCGTGTTACTGTCTGTGCGGCTCTTTCTGTATTGATATGCGGCTGCCTTCAATTTGTGTTATGTACGGCTCCCCTCTTATAATTCATGTGCAAGCCTTTTATGATGTGAACATACGGTAACATGCATTCCATTCAATCATCCCTTGGATCTCTTCCTTTGATGTGGGCCTATTATCTCCAGCCTTATTTGCTCACGGCCCATTATAAATCTGTTGCCTTGAATTTGTGGGTAGGTCCACTTAATTGCCCTCTAACATCTTCTTTTAATTGTCTTTAAATCAGATTTTTATTCTTTTTATCTTTTTCTTCATCCTACAAAATAAAGAGCAAATTTAGGTTAGTGATTTAGATAATTAGTATTTAATTGCTCTAAAAGTAACCCAAAAATATCTCTAAAAATGCACTAACTTGGAGTTGATCATTTACTCTATGATGACTATCCCAGTCCCAAAGACCTGCCTTAATGAAATTCAAAAGCTTCAAAGGAATTTTATATGGGGGGTGATGAGAACAAGAGGAAGTTGCATATGGTCAATTGGAACATTATGGCTCTTCCTAAAATTAGTGGGAGGGCTCGCTATCAAAAACTTGTCTCTCATGAACAAGGCTTGCAATATGAAAATGGGATGGGCATTACGCAATGGAGATAACAACCTGTAGTCTAAGTCCTGAAAGGAAAATATGGAAGGAATACTGTAGATTCTGGAAATATTATCACTAAGCCTACTACTCTTTCATTTGGAGATGGGAACAACATCAGTGTGTGGAATAATATATGGATTGATCAGACTACTAGACTTGTGGATATTGTGGATCACATCCCAGTGGAATTACTTCAGCTAAAGATATCAGACTTAAAAAACACAAACACAAATGGGGAGTGGAATTTAGAGATTGTTTCTTATATTGTACCCGATGAGTATTTGAGGCTGTTGAGAGTTGTGCCTCCGCCAGATGCTGCTGATGGGCCTCAAGCACCAAGGATGGTTTGTTTTCCACTGCCATTGTGCATTCCATAATAAGTGGCTTTGTCTTTGGAAAATTGATCCACCTGAAAGGGTTCGTTGCTTTGCCTGGCAAACTGCTCATGGGCGCCCGCCTTCCAACCAAGAAAATGTGAAGTAGATGGGGGAAATCAAGCCCGAACTCTAAACACTGCGCCAATCAAGACGAAGACATCATACATGTTCTGTGGGATTGCCCAAAAGCCACATTTGTGTGGCGCCACCTACTGCTAGTGAGGCACTCTCTTGCTTTCTTCGGTGGAAAATTTAAGGATTGGGTGCTCATGAATTTCTTTCTAAACTGCAATAACGACACCCTTATCCCTATCACCTTTGGATGCGAAGAAATCGCGATGAACACACTCCCGATTTCAAACGCCCATACAATCCTGCTCAGGTAGTGTGTCGAACTATGTTAGACCTTACTTTGAAAGGCAATTTGGCTTCAGTCCCTCTAATATACAGTCGTACTCCCAAATCCATGTTTGCTGGTCTCCACCGGCGCTGGGTTGGGTAAGCTTAAACTGTGACGGTGCTTCTAAAGGTGCTTTGATGTTGCTGCCTATGGAGGTGTGATTCGCAATGCTCATGGTAGGTGGGTTGTTGGTTTTGCTCGAAATCTGGAAAAAGCTACGCCTTACGTGGCCAAGCTGTGGGGTGTTCTTCGGGTTGAAGACAGCTCTCGATCTAGGGTTCAAACATGTTGAGCTCAACTTGGATTCAGATGTGGTTGTCAAATGTATTACTGGCAAGGCAAATAGTAGCTCTCAAGGAAGACATTTGGTTAGAAGAATTTGGAGGTTGATGGCCCTAGACTGGTCTGTCAACATCCAACATACTTACAGGGAACAAATAAGGTGGCTGATGGTCTTGCAGACCTTGGTTGCAGCCTCCCTAATGATAATTTGTTTGAAATTTTTTCTTCCTCTCATGAATATATTAGGCATCTTGTTGTCTCTGATACTCTTGGTCCTTGGATTCCTAACTCCTAGGATAATCCCTGTGTAATTTCTTATGGGCTCCCTGCCCCTTTTATACTAAAAAAACACTATTTCACTTCAAAAAATAACCAATAAATAACACCATTAATTTCAGTCAAAAGAAATATTATTGTATTTGGGAATTAATTCTCGTGCCCTCTTCCGCTTTACCGACTCTGTCATTAGTGGAAGAGCCATGATACTTAGTACGATTTTTTTTAACGAATTGTCAGAAACAACATGTATTTAATAAGAATACATGTTGGTTCGGTGATAAAGGTTACAACGGATTCTTACATTTCTTTTCGTACCTTTTAGTTTTTCTCTTAGTTTAAAACCTTACATAAAATCTCAAAGATAAAATCTCAAAGATTGAAATTCGCATCAACATAACTGCAATCAATGGTTCACAATTTAGGTGTTGAGGCTTCGTATCAGCAGGAGGGGTATATCTCAAGGGAAGATTTAAATCGTTATAGCCATTTTGCTGATGAAAATTTCACCAGACTTCTAAAGGTGACTTTTCTTTTCATAATTCATAACTATTTATTTTCAAGATCACCTTGTTCTCATATCACAACATGCTCATGATTTATTATTACTTATCGATTGTGATGATCAATTTCTCCATTTTTCATTTTTGTTTAATATTCGTATGATTTGGAGTAGATACAACTTTCTCGAATTTTTTTAGTGGTCTTCAATTTAAATCTGAACCCTTAGTTTTACCGCACTTGTGATTCCAATCGACTCGAGAGATTAGTTGCATTAAAACTTTTAACATAGAGAGTTTTATCATACTCATGATTCTACTCGGCTCTAGGGTTTCGTTGCGTTAAAACACTCAATGGAGTTTTATCGCATTCGTGATTCTACTTGTTTTTAGGGATTAGATTCTGCGTGTGAAAATGGTATATACAAAAATAAGGTTACAATTTAATGTTGAAATATTTCAGTGTGGATGAGATGATTTTGCACAATTCTCAATTGAATTTCTTATTTATTTATGCTTTTTTTTAGTTTAATTGTTAGGCACTATCGGCGTAAACCTTTTTACAATCACAACTAATAACAATTCATGATATGATTCACATATAAGTTGGTTATTAATTAACTAGCTTCTTTTTAACAACATATCAACTTGTAATTAGTAGATAGTGTATACACCTATTGTGTATATAAATTAAATCCTTATTTTTTCTTCTTTTTTGCGGTGTTTCTTGTCTCAGCAGTACAAAAATGAAAATTGGTTGCCAATGAAGGTTGACTCAGTTGGTAAGCAGTTGGCTCATTTCCCAAAGGGGGTGGGTTCAACTCTCGTTGCCGATGTGATGACCTCTTTGTTGGGTGATCTGTAAGTACACCTCTGTAAGCGCTCAAAGAGCCTTGAGGCCTTCTCTTACCCTGATAAGCCCCCGAAGCCCAACTCACCTAAACGTTTTGTAAAAAAAAAAAGAATAAGCCAGCGAAATATTAAATATTTTTAGGTTAAATATTTAACAAACCATTGCCTAGATGTAAGCTTTCCTCTTTCTTTTGCTCTTATCATTATTTTTAGGTTAAAAAGCAGAAATTGGCTAATGGTGTATTAATTCTGTGAATGGATTACCTTGCGCTAACTAGAACACAAGTTGGCTAATGTTTAACATTTTGTGAAGAGCTGATTTGCTGCTATGCAATATGCATTGATTGTTGCGAGTTTGATTTAAATATAAAAACATTATCTTGGGTGCAGATTGAGAAGAAATTGGATCAAGTTGAACAATTCTACAAATCAAGTGATGTTCAAGCTAATGATTCCAAAAACAAAGGTAAGTCTCCTATTACCGCTAAGAAGCCACCCTTGTATCGTGCTTCAGGTAAGGAACTTACTGCTTCAGAAGAAATGCAAGAGGTCAATCGCCACTTTTCCAAAATATTCCATCAGGCAAGTGCAATTATTATTATTATTATTATTATTATTATTATTATTATTTCGTATGTCTGTATTTGCTTCTTAGTGAGCGGCACATTTGCTTTTTCTCAGTTGACTCAGCATGAATGGGCATGGCCTTTCATGGAACCTGTAGATGTTGAAGGTCTTGGGCTGGATGACTATCACGAGGTAATTTGCTTTGTTTTTTCATTTTAAAGTTATTCTATTGATGACACTATAATTATCTCATTTACATAAATGACAAACTTGTTTGAAAATTACAATTTAGATATTTGCTTGGTCAGTGTTTCTTTCTGATACTGGTACAGTGGTACTGATGGCCCTTTATCAAAGTTCTCTAATTAAAATTTATTTATTTGTTTTTCTTCTCCTAGATTATTGAAAAGCCTATGGATTTCACTACAATAAAAAGAAAAATGGAGGCAAGTGATGGATCAGGTTATAAAAACGTGTGGGAGATGTATGCTGATGTCAAGTTGATTTTTACAAATGCAATGACATACAATGATGAAGATCATGATGTCCATCAGATGGCAAAGTTCTTGCTGGAGAGATTTGAGAAGAAATGGCTAAAGCTTTTGCCTAAAGTTAATAATGCGGTAAATAACAATGACAGAACTTGTATATATATCTTTAGATTCTGCAATTATAAATAACAATGATTTACTATATTTACCTATTTGATTATTTCAGGAGAGTGCACTACTAAAGGAAGAAGCACTTGCTGAAGAAGCCAATTATTATGCAAAGACGACTAACGAATTAGGCGTTGCGGTTGGTTGATTTTATTTTGTTGTTAGAGTGTTGTATCTAGAATTGAATTGCTTTTTAGTCAAAAAAAAAATTGAATTGCTTTTATGTTACTTAGAAAGCTGTCAGATGGTTAATTAATGGATTCAATTTCTATTGTTTCAGCTGTCTGAAGTTGATAAGAACTTGAAGAATATCAAAGCATTGATGATTGGAAAGTGTAGGTTCGTGAAAGATTCATCCCTTCTTCTTCTTATTATTATTTGGTGATCAAGTTCAAATTGCAAAAAGCTAGTGTCACATGTCATATTTTTGTTTAGTATTTAATCCCACAATGAGTATGAATTGTAGGTGTTTTAAAGTACCTAGTTTCCCTTTTAGTTTTGACATTTAGGGTTTCAAAGTAAAAGAGTTTAAAATTATATAGTCACGGTCGTGTCGTAATCTTTGATATTGCAGAGAAACACAGTCAAATATAGCTAATGTAGCCTCAATTTCAGTTGCTTTGAGATTTCAGAAACATCAAAAGAACATGATGTTGCAGCCTAGATCGTGGTTATGTTATGGACTTTTGTTGATTACTCATATTAGATATTGTTTTGTTGTTGACAAAACCATAGGAAATTGTCAACTCTGGAGAGAGTAAAACTTGGGGAGAATTTGTCCAGATTGTCTAGTGAAGACCTCAGCAAGGCATTAAGGATAGTTTGTGAGAATGACCCAAACTTCCAACCTCATACTCATTTGTTGGACGTTGACATTGACCTTGATTCTCAGGTTTGTTATGTTATCTATATAGTATAGCTAGCTACCTAGTAGTAATATTTGATTTCCATTCATTTTCTAATATTGCATGGCTGTCTTATCTTAAATTTGTTATTATGTTTAGCAAGTATTTTGGAGCTACTAAATTAATTTGTTAGTATATTATTACAGAGCGACTACATAGTGTTGAAATTGAATCATTTTGTTAAGAGTACACTAGAAGCTCGGGAAAAAATTGAGGGGGACCCAACAAATGATAACAACAACAACAACATCAATATTGAAGACTGTGAAAACAACAACGCCAAAAAGAGGAGACTTATCTGATTCTCTTCCCATGTAAAAAGACTATAAAAACCTTTCTTTCTTTTTTGTGATTCACTTGTGCACCAACATATAAGTTATTGTTTTCGTTTTGATTGAGTTTGATGCTCAAGAACCTGTTCTTTGGACTAAGTAGGATAGGGTCTTTCTGAAATGAAACCTTTTTTTATGATATGCTAAAGGATTATAAAAAAAAACTCTTCTTGTGTGTTTGTAATTGCTTTTTGTTTAGTTTTTCATAGCTAGATGCTATTGTTGGAGTGTAAACTTGATTTGGCCCATTGGACTAATCAAGTGTTAGGCCCATTTGGTTTTAGTGTTTTAGTTTATAGAAAATTCTAGAGAGTAGTAGAGAAAGTTAGAAGTGGAATATGTAATATTAAATAAGTAGTTGAGAGAAGTGTGTAGAACTCTCTCACTTGAAGTGTGTAGAATGTTCTCTAGATTGATGTAGAACTCTCCCTTGGAGCCTATAAATAGGGGAGAGCTAGTCATTTGTAAACCAAGCAAAAAATAAGTCAGCAAGTTAGCAAATAAACATCAAGTTCTAAAGAGCAAAGTATCCTCTCATTTTAAGAAACCATAGTCTCCTCTTCCCTTCCTCCCAAAGTCTTCCTAAAACCATTCTACTTTCCAACAAAGTGGCATCAGAGCTAAGGTTCTGATTAGAAATCCTTCCATCCAAAGTCATGGCGAGCAATGGTGTGTCATCATTTCAAGTTCCACTTCTAAAAGGGAGCACCTATGATAATTGGTGCATCAAAATGAAGGCTCTTCTTGGAGCACATGATGTTTGGGAGATTTTTTTGAAAAAGGTTATAAGGAATCACAAAATGAGGATTCCTTAACTCAAGCACAAAGGGATATTTTGAAGGATTCAAGAAAGAGAGACAAGAAAGCTCTCTTCCTCATCTACCAAGCATTGGATGAAAATGAGTTTGAGAAAATTTCAAATGCGACATCCGCTAAGGAGGCATGGGAGAAGCTTCAAACGTCTTGCAAAGGAGAAGACAAGGTAAAGAAGGTGCGTCTCCAAACTCTAAGAGGTGAGTTCGAATCCTTACATATGACTAAGTCAGAGTCTATTTCTGAATATTTTTCAAGAGTAATCGTCGTGTCAAATCAATTAAAAAGAAATGGTGAGAAGTTAGAAGACGTAAGGATTATGGAAAAGATATTACGCTCTTTGGATACCAAATTCGAGCATATCGTCACAACCATCGAGGAAACCAAAGACTTGGAGACCATGACGATTGAACAATTCCAAGGATCATTGCAAGCTTATGAGGAGAAACATAAGAAAAAGAAGGAGATCACCGAGCAACTCTTCAAGATGCAACTAAAGAAGAAGGAAGGAAGTCAAGGAAATGAGAGAGGCCTACAAGATCAAGGTCGAGGTTTTGGCCGAGGACAGTTTGGACGCCAAACTAATGGACGAGGTGCGAATTTCACAAGCAACAATTACAAGAAGGGAGAAAGGTCAACAAGAGGGTGTGGACGAGGATCTCAAAACACAAGGTTTGATAAATCTCAAACTCGATGCTATAGTTGTCAGAAGTTTGGCCATTATGCCTCAGAATGTAGATTTTCAAAGAATAGAGTAGAAGAGGAGACAAACTATGTGGAAGAGAAAGACCAGACGATTGGAACAGTGCTTCCAGCACGTAGAAGTAACGAAGGAATCCAAGAAAACATGTGGTACCTTGACACCGGTGCAAGCAACCATATGTGCGGAAAAAGAAGCATGTTCGTGGACCTTGACGAATCAGTGAGCGGCAATGTCTCATTTGGTGATGATTCTAAAGTTCAGGTGAAAGGCAAAGGCAAGATCTTAATCCGCCTAAAGGATGGAAGACATGATTTTATTTCAAATGTCTACTACGTCCCAAATATGAAAAACAATATTTTGAGTCTGGGACAACTCTTAGAAAAGGGCTATGACATTCACTTGAAAGATTCCAGTCTTTCCATCAGAGATCAGAGAAACAATCTCATCACCAAGGTACCAATGTCAAAAAATAGGACGTTCTTATTGAATATCCATAATGACGTGGCAAAGTGTCTCAAAGCTTGCTATAATGATGATGCATGGCTTTGGCATCTTAGATTTGGGCACTTAAATTTTGGAGGTTTAAGTTTGATGTCGAAGACGAATATGGTGAGAGGGTTGCCGTCTATCAACAAACCCGGTCAACTCTGTGAAGGATGTTTACTTGGAAAGCAATTTAGGACGAGTTTTCCAAAGGAGTCAAACTCAAGAGCCAAAAAGCCACTCGAGCTCATACATGCTAATGTCTGTGGACTAATCAAGCCAAATTCACTAGGTAAAAATAACTACTTCCTCCTATTTATTGACGATTTTTCAAGAAAGACATGGGTATATTTCTTGAAGCAGAAGTCAGAAATCTTTAATATTTTCAAGAAGTTTAAAGCTGCAGTGGAGAAAGAAAGTGGACGAGTGATTAAGGCTATGAGAACTGATCGAGGCGGAGAATTCACTTCTAAAGAGTTTCAGGAGTTTTGCGAAGAGAATGGAATTAGACGTCCCTTGACGGTTCCAAGATCCCCTCAACAGAATGGTGTGGCAGAGAGGAAAAATAGAACAATCCTCGACATGGCTCGAAGCAAGCTTAAAAGCAAGAAATTGCCAAAAGAATTTTGGGCTGAAGCAGTGGCGTGTGCAGTCTACCTGTCAAATCGATCTCCAACAAGAAGTGTATGGGGAAAGACACCACAAGAAGTATGGAGTGGAAGAAAGCCAGGTATCTCACACTTGAGAGTCTTCGGAAGTGTTGCCCATGTTCACATACCAGATGAGAGAGGAGCAAAACTCGACGATAAGAGTGAGAGATTCATCTTTGTCGGTTATGATCAAAACTCAAAGGGTTACAAGTTATACAACCCGAACAACAAGAAGACGGTGGTCAACCGAGATGTAGTCTTCGATGAAGAAGGACAATGGGACTTTGGACCTCATGAAAAGGAGTACAATTTCTTTCCTCAGTTTGATGAAGAGACATCTGGAGAAGTTCAAAAAGGGGTCACATCACCAACAACATCCACTTTAGAAGACATTGGGAGTGAAAAGACAGCGAAACGTACACGAAGTCTCCAAGATGTGTATGATAATACAGAAGCTTTTTCACCGCGAAGGCTTGAAGATCTCTATGAGGAAGTCGAGGCAACGAATAATCTCACATTGTTCTGCCTCTTTGCAGACTGTGAACCTATGGACTTTGAAGAAGCTGCGCAAGATAAGAGATGGAGGGATGCAATGGACGAAGAAATTAAAGCCATCGACAAGAACAACACTTGGGAACTCGTGTCTCTTCCGAAAGGGCATAAAGCTATTGGTGTCAAGTGGGTGTATAAGGCAAAGAAGAACGTCAATGGAGAAATCAAAATATACAAGGCAAGGCTAGTTGCAAAAGGCTATAGTCAAAAGGCTGGGATTGATTATGACGAGGTGTTCGCTCCAGTCGCTCGCTTGGAAACCATAAGACTAATAATCTCTCTAGCAGCCCAAAACAAGTGGAAAATTCATCAGATGGACGTGAAGTCTGCCTCTTTGAATGGAGTCCTAGAAGAAGAAGTGTACATCGAACAACCTATGGGCTACAAGGTGAAAGGTCATGAAGACAAAGTTCTCAAGCTAAAGAAAGCACTATATGGACTGAAACAGGCACCAATAGCATGGTATAGTCGGATTGATAACTACTTCAAAGAAAACAATTTCACGAAGTTCCCACACGAGCATGCCCTATATGTCAAGGTCAAAAATGGAGATATCTTGATCGTGTGCATATATGTGGATGACTTGGTGTTCACAGGAAGCAATCCAAGTATGTTTGAAGAGTTCAAGAAGGAAATGGTAAAGGAGTTTGAGATGACAGATATTGGATTAATGTCATACTATCTTGGCATTGAGGTAAAACAAAAGGAAGATGGAATATTCATTTCACAACAAAGATATGCGAAGGAGATGCTAAAAAAGTTCAAGATGGATAGTTGCAAGCCAATCAGCACACCAGTAGAGTGTAAAATGAAATTATCAAAGTACGATGAAGCAGTAAAGGTGAACCCTACAAATTTCAAGAGTATGGTTGGGAGTTTGCGGTATTTGACATGCACAAGACCTGACATTTTGTATGCTACTGGACTCATCAGTCGATACATGGAGAATCCGACCACAACTCATCTCAAGGCTGCAAAAAGAATTCTTCGCTATATCAAAGGAACATTAGACTTCGGCTTATGGTTTTCATCAAATAATAATTATAAGCTTGTTGGTTACAGTGACAGTGATTGGGGTGGAGATGGAGATGATCGGAAGAGTACTAGCGGTTTTGTGTTCTTCATGGGAAACACAACTTTCACTTGGATGTCAAAGAAACAGCCGATAGTCACACTTTCAACTTGCGAAGCAGAATATGTAGCAGCCACATCATGTGTTTGCCACGCAGTCTGGCTCAGAAATTTGTTAAAGGAGTTGGGGATGTCGCAAGAAGAGTCGACCAAGATCTTTGTGGATAATAAGTCAGCTATAGCTCTAGCAAAGAATCCAGTCTTCCATGATCGGAGCAAACATATTGATACTCGCTACCACTATATAAGGGATTGCATAAAGGATGTGCAAGTCGAATATGTGAAGTCTCAAGACCAAGTTACTGACATCTTCACAAAGCCCCTCAAGCATGAAGACTTTATCAAGTTGCGAAGCCTACTTGGAATGACAAATCAAGTTTAAGAGGGGGTGTTGGAGTGTAAACTTGATTTGGCCCATTGGACTAATCAAGTGTTGGGCCCATTTGGTTTTAGTGTTTTAGTTTATAGAAAATTCTAGAGAGTAGTAGAGAAAGTTAGAAGTGGAATATGTAATGTTAAATAAGTAGCTGAGAGAAGTGTGTAGAACTCTCTCACTTGAAGTGTGTAGAATGTTCTCTAGATTGATGTAGAACTCTCCCTTGGAGCGTATAAATAGGGGAGAGCTAGTAAGCAAGTTAGCAAATAAACATCAAGTTCTAAAGAGCAAAGTATCCTCTCATTTTAAGAAACCATAGTCTCCTCTTCCCTTCCTCCCAAAGTCTTCCTAAAACCATTCTACTTTCCAACAGCTATTACTACTAAATCTCTACTTATAGGAAAAAAATCTCGTACTCACTCTATCTATTGTTACTTTTTTTATGTGAATGGTGTGGAAGTTAAAAGATAAAGTGTGTTGCTAGTGTACTTCCCGCTAAATAAACATAGTAGTTGTCGCTCACCCAAAATTTTAAGTAAGCTCCGCCACTGGATGTAGATAGAATTCATCCCTAAAATATTGTAACAAAGGATGTAGAACTATACGGGGAATTGAATTGAACATGAAGAGTTTGAGTGAAATTATAAAAGGACTATTGTGGTTGTGTTAATCGATTAACTGGAGAGTTAAGAGGGTGCATGCAAGCTAAATTTCATGGTTTTAAAGGAAATCCAAGGGCTTCTTATAAAGGCACAAGAGAGCTGTAATACAGCTCTACAACCCTAGGTTCTCACACACACAATAGAGATGAAGATCTCTGAGGGAGTAAGAGAATTGAATAATAGAAAATGGTGCAAAATGAATCTGATAGCATTTCATTAGTGCGTTTTGTAATTTATATTATCAAGTAAAACTGAATCGTTAAGTAACTTCTAACCGTTTGAACTTCTAGAAACTGAAATCAACAAACTCCTCTAGTAGTGAGACTAACATCCAGAGACAAATTATCATCATGTCTTTCTCTATGTTCACACCATTACCTCTAGTAGATGGACTGAACTGTTATGTGATAAGCTGGTTTTTTAGAGGAGGAATGTACATGATGCGCAGGGATTGATTCGTGCAGTGTGCTGGAGGGACTTCAATTCCATTTTTTATGCCCTTGTTTGATGTTGTGTCTGATCCGATCTGAAGAGGTCTCTTCTAGTTCCCTTTTAACTTATTTAATGGAGAGATTTTAAGGGGCAACAGTGTTACGTTTTTAAAAGTTAAGGGACTTATTCGTTACAAAAAAGTTAATGGACCTATTCGTTACAAATAAATAAGTTAAGGGACTTATGTGTTACAAAAAAAGTTAAGGAATCTATTCGTTACAAATAAATAAGTTAAGGGACCTTGGGGGAATATTTTGCCTAAAATAAATAAAGAAACGTGATTAGTAATGTGTACTATAGATACACAAAAGTTAGAGCTTATAATGTACACGACCCACTAGGCCAGCAAAAGAGGATGTGGAGCGCATAAAAGTGATAAGATGGTCTCTCAATACCCTTATGATTCTAGTCACTATTGTATCTCCATCCTATAGTTGTTGGCCAGTACAATGCTTTGTGAGGAAACCGTTCACGTGGACTGGATACAGACCTTAAGAGATCATAGGGTTAGTGATCAGCATCTCCTATTCACTTCAAGAGGCAAACAAATGAACCTTCTTCGTTAAATTTTTGTGCTCACGCATCCTTGACTAGGGGTTAATTCTGATATGAGGTTTGGACTTTGTTAATGGTCGTCTCGTAAAACCCCAACACTGTGAAGTTCAGAAGAGTTTTTTAAGAGTAAAATAGAAATTTAGGATGTGGAAACGTGATTCTAACGTTAGTACTAAGGAAAGTATGCCTAAGATTGAAATGGTTGATACAGGATGTAGAAATATGACCAATGAAATAGAACAAGATCTTGAGTGAAATTCAAAGTCAAATGTACTATTATGGTTGTGTTAATCGATTTAGTAGAGAACAAAGATGAAGGAAAATTAAATTTCATGATAGTTAGTACGAATTACTTTTGATGAATTGTAAGAATTTCACTTAAAGCGGGTTTCTACTATAGATTTATACCAATTAATCTCCAATGAAATTACCTATTGGCTCATTTGAGAAACATGACAAGTGTCAAAAATGAGAGTAACATAGTAACTTACATTTAATCAATTATTTCTTTTTATCTTTCTTCTTACCCTCTCTTCTCTTTCCTCCTTTTCACTTTTCTCTTACACTCTCTTTCTTCCTTTTTTTTCTCTTTCTTCTTACTTTCTCTTTCCTCCTTTTCACTTTTTTCTTACACTCTCTTTCTTCCTTTTTTTTACTCTACTTTTATTTTTCCCATAAACAATTATTCTTTTTATCCTATCATTTCTCACTTTAGTTTTTTTAACTAAATTTCTAAACTTATACAAATTAGCTATAAAAATGTAAATTAGTCACACTAAATAAAACTATCACCTTTTTAGAAAAAATTGTCCCGTTAAAATTTTAATTTTCTCTCCGAAATCTGTTTTCACTCTTTTGTTTACACTCTTATTGATAATCTATTAACACCTCTTATTGATAATCTACTATTTATTTTTTACTATCTACTATAATCTATTAATCAACTAAAATAATCAATTAAAACTACAAGATAACTGCAATGATATATAAAAAACACAGGGATAATTGTACTGATATATAAAAAAAAACACGACATTAATATTTGTCAATGATAATTATTTTTTTTTGAAGACTACTACTACAAACCTACTATCTAAAAAACAAGAAGACTTAATGACTATTTAAACTACTAATTAATATTTAAAACAAATATTTCTTATTGAAAATCTACTATCTAACTTTTACTATCTACTATAGTCTACTAATCAACTAAAATAATCAATTGAAACTATGGGATAACTACACTGATATATAAAAAATCACAGGATAACTGCAGTGATACATAAATAAAACACAGGATTAACATTTGTCATTGATAATTATAATTTTTGAAGACTACTATAAACCTACTATCTAAAAAAACAAGAAGATTTAATGACTATTTAAACTGATTACTATTTAAAACAAGGGATACATATTTTTTATTGATAATCTACTATCTACTATAGTCTACTAATCAACTAAAATAATCAATTGAAACTACGGGATAACTACACTGATATATAAAAAACACGGGATAACTGCAGTGATACATAAATAAAACACATGATTAATATTTGTCATTGATAATTATAATTTTTGAATACTACTATAAACCTACTATCTAAAAAAACAAGAAGGTTTAATGACTATTTAATTTGATTAATATTTAAAACATATACATATTTCTTATTGATAATCTACTATCTATCTTTTACTATCTATTATAATCTACTAATCAACTCAAATAATCAATTGAAACTATGAGATAACTGCACTGCTATATAAAAAATACGGGATAATTGCCGTGATACATAGAAAAACACGGGATTAATATTTGCTATTGATAATTATAATTTTTGAAGACTACTATAAACCTACTATCTAAAAAATAAGAAGGTTTAATGACTACTTAAACTGATTAAATTTAAAACATGGGATAAATATTTCTTATTGATAGTCTACTATCTATCTTTTACTATCTACTATAATCTACTAATCAACTCAAATAATCAATTGAAACTATGAGATGACTGCACTGATAGATAAAAAACACAGCATAATTACACTGATATATCAAAAAATACGGGGATAACTACTATGATATATATAAAAACACGAGATATATAGCTGCACTGATATATAAAAAACACTACATTGATATAAAACTCACAGGATAAATGCACAGATTTTTTTAAATGACACTTTTACATTTTTAGATTTTAATATTTATCTATTTTTTATTTGAAACTCCTTTTAATTTTATTTACTTTAAATTTGTCTTTATTTTCACAGGATAATGTTCAAACTATTTAAATACTGTGTAATTCATTCATAAAAAGAACACGACACCACCCGTGTGTATGCACGGGTATCCTACTAGTTCATAATAATTCGCCTCGTAGCTTAAATGATGAAAGCTATTGTGTGACTATGCCCTACTTTTCGTTTCGCGCCAGAAAGTATTTCTCAAAAATAAATTAAAGAAGAGAAGAAAGGATAAAAAAAACAAATAAACAGAAGAAATAACCAGAATTTAAATTGAAAAAAAAAAATAGGAAGCGAAAAAAACGGTTATACATACGAATCTCTCACTTCAGCGCCCCTATTTATAATCAACTGATTTGCTCTTGAAATCTGATATCGTCAAATACTCTGACTGAATCTGAGGCATCCGCATATTTTTCGAATTCACCCTTTTCCCTCTCGCATTAGAATTTCACTTCTTATTATTCCAAAGAAAGATTGGAATTCGTATATCAACATGAAGCGATCAATGCTTTACAATTCTGGTGTTGATGAGGATGAGGAGTACATCTCAAGGAACGATTTAAACCGTTATAGTCACTTTGCTGATGAAATTTTCATCACACTTCAAAAGGTCACTTTTCTTTTCATCAGCATAAATTCATAACTGATTCGTATATATGATTTTGAATAGAGACAGCTTTCTTGAATTTTTTAGTTGTCTTGAGTTTGAATCTAAACCCTAAAGAATACAATTGCGTCAAAACTTTCTCACCAGAGAGTTTAATCGAATCTTTAATCTTTTAATACTGTTCTTTTAAAAAGTCTAGGGAATCTTTGATATTATGTCAAGAGCAGATTTGGTGTCATGCATTGATTAATAGTTGCAAGTTTGAATTTTGAAATTTGATTTGGAGAAAAAAAAACATTATTTGTGTTGTGTTTTGGGTGCAGCTTGATAAGCAAGTAAATGAAGTTGAACAATTCTACAAATCAACTAATGTTCAAGCAAACAAAGGATGTGAGAAGCCTCCTTTTAGCAGTAAGAAGCCACCGCTATATCGTGGTCCAAGTAGGGAATTTACTACTTCAGAAGAAACACAAGAGGTCATGCGCCAGTTTTCCAAAATATTGCATGAGGCAAGTGCATGTATTATTGTTTCAGATGTCCATATTTTTGTGTTTCCTTCTATTTGAATTTTATTTTTACTGAATTCTTGAATTGGACTTAGAACAATGACTTTGATCAACTTGGCTTTTCTATTGTATTACTGATAACTGAAACATGCATTTTTAACATCTGAAACTCACTTAGGAACTCATCATCCTACTTTTTACAACCAACCAGCTTCAATGTACTTTGATTTATCAACTTTCAATGGTAGGCAGCATTGAAAGTCTTCTTACATAAATGACAGGCAGCATTTATGTATCATAAGAACATTGATCAGTTTTCAATGTTTTATTCTTAACATATTTCATATATGAGCAAGTTATCTTATCTAAGGTTTAATCTTTAAATGTATATATTTAGATTAGATTAGAAAACTCGTTTATCCTGTTTTTCTTGAAGAGTTGAAAGGCATGGATGATGCATTTCAATTTGCATGCTAGTAATTATAATCGCTATTAAGCACCTATTTGTCTACTGCATTATCTATATATTTCTTCTGCTTTATTATAAAAAAATATATTACTTTTAAAAAAGAATATCTTCTACCATGTTACTTCCATTGAAAATAACAAGCAATGATCACTGATCAGTTATTTATTCACTTTCCATGGATAGTCTCCATGTTTCAGTTGAATTTTATGAACTACCGGACCTAATTTTCTGCTAAAAACCAACAGTAATGACACATTTACTTTTTCTCAGATAACTCAGCATGAATGGGCATGGCCCTTCTTGGAACCTGTAGATGTTGAAGGTCTTAAGCTGGATAACTATTACCAGGTAATTTGGTCTGTTTTTTCATTTTAAATTTGATCCATTGATGAGACTATAATAATCTCATTTAAATAAATGACATTTGAAACTTTGATAATTAGAGTTTAGATATTTGCTTGGTCAGTGTTTCTTCTGCTGGTAGTGATGGCCCTTTAGCTTGTTAGTTATCTATCTCTTTAATCAGAGTTCTCTAATTAAAATTTATTTGTTTGTTTTTCTTCTCCTAGATTATTAAAAAGCCAATGGATTTCAGTAAAATAAAAAGAAAAATGGAGGCTAGGGATGGATCAGGTTATAAAAACGTGCGGGAGATATATGCGGATGTCAGGTTGATTTTTACAAATGCAATGAGATACAATGATGAAGATCATGATGTCCATAACATGGCAAAGACCTTGCTGAACAGATTTGAGAGGAAATGGCTGCAGCTTTTACCTAAAGTTAATAAGGCGGTAATTTGTTTCTCAATTATTTTCCTCTCTTTTGGATGAATTAAACTTGTATATATATTTTCCAATTCTGCACTTATAAATAACAATGATTTCAATTATCCTATGTAGTATTTTACCATATTGACTTATTTGACTGTTTCAGGAGAGTGGACTACCGAAGGAAGAAGCACATAAGCAATTGGATAAGCAGCAGGAAGCCAATTATGCAAATACGGCTAAAGAATTGGGCGTTGCGGTTGGTTGATTTTATTTTGTTGCTAGGGTTGTATATGTTACTTAGAAGTCTATCAAATGGTTAATTAATGGATTCAATTTGTACTGTTGCAGCTGTCTGAAGTTGATAAGAACTTGAAGAATCTCAAAGCAATGATGATTGGAAAGTGTAGGTTCGTGAAACAGTCATCCCTTATTATTATTTATTTAGTGATCAGGTTCAAATTGCAATAAGCTAGTGTCACGTATCATATGTTTGAGAGTATTTAGTCCCACAATGAGTCTGAACTGTATAGTTGCACTTGTCTCGTAATCCTAGTTTCCCTTTAGTTTGGACATTCGGGTTTTCGAATTAACATGGTTTTAAACTGTATAGTCGCAGTCGTGCGTAGTCCTTGATATTGAGAGAAACACAGTCAAACACGGTTAATGTGGCCCCAATTGCGGTTATTTTGCAATTGCAGAAACATAAAAAACATGATATCAAAACCTAAATTAATCGTTGTTGTCGTAGACCATTTTTTAAAACCACGTGACTTACTTGCCTCTATGGATTTTCTTTTGGTTATGTTATGAAATTTTGCTGATTACTGATTACTCATATTAGACATTGTTTTGTTGTTGACAAAACTGTAGGAAATTGTCAGCTCCGGAGAGAGTAATACTTGGGACAGCTCTGTCTAGATTGTCTGGTGAAGACCTCAACAAGGCATTAAAGATAGTTTGTGAGAATGACCCAAACTTCCAACCAGATACTCAATTGTTGGATGTTGACCTTGATCTTGATTCTCAGGTTTGTTATGTTATCTATAGTATATCTAGCTAGCCTAGTACTAATGTTTCATTTTCTAATATTGTCTGTCTTTTCTTAATGTTTTTATGTTTGCAACTATTTTTGAGCCACTAACTAAATTTGTAAGTGTATATTACAGAGCGACTACACAGTGTGGAGATTGAATCATTTTGTTAAGAGTACAATAGAAGCTCGGGATAAATTTGGCGAGGACCCAACTATTAATCATATCAACAACAACATTATTGAAGAAATTAAAAACGACAATGCCAAAAGGAGGAGATTTATCTGATTCTCTTGCCTAGGACATATGAAAACCTTTCTTTTTTGTGATTCACTTGTGCAGCAGCATATAAATTATTGTTTTTGATTGGGTTTGATGCTCAATAACTTTTTTGTGATTCACTTGTGCAGAGAGAATCGATTATGGTATCTCTTCTCCCTGCAACCCCCCTCTTCCTCCATAGACCCACTGCATTACTGCATTTTTTCTATTTTCAAGAAAATATATTTTTTGTAGGAAAAATGAACTATTGGTAGGTTAGATTACAGTAGTAGTCGCAAAGCAAACTCGAACTTACTGAACACACTCCATTTTAATTCTGAGTAACAAAACTAAATATACAATTGAAATATATCTATTACAAATTAGGTATATTAATCATTCCGCTTAAAAAACCTACCAAAATACAGAATAATTTGATGCCAAGGTCTAGGAGCATCTTCTGCTAAGTAACAAAATTTTGTGGATCTAGAGGTCTTGACCCCGCTCCGGTGTCCAGAGAAAGGGGTCCTGACTAATTTAGAGTTCGGTCGGGATGTAAGTAAGTCTGCCACCAATTTGTTCCATCATCAGGAATCAAACCCTGGTACTAGCAGAGTGATAAGTAACGAAATAATTACATACGAAAAACCTACCAAAATACGCACCATAAACGGTGAAAATAATTTGTTTGAATATAAATACCGATAGGGTCCTACTTAATGCCTATAAAGAGAAAAATAGACACAAATTTCACATGGAAAAATCATGTGAAATTTTAACGAGGGGCAGTATTTCCCTAAGCAACACAGTTGTTTGATAGTGACACACTAACCTAATGAATAAATTTCTTGCATTCATCTTCTACCACTTGAGTAAATAACAATTTCAATGACATGATGCTACCTGCATCTTTGTCATCCTAAAGTATCCCACCCTGAAAGAAACAAAATAAAAAATTAAAAACTAGTTCATAATGCTATGTTGTAAGTTGTAACTCATCCTGAACATAAATCATGCCAAAAGCTCCAACAAAATATTTGCATTTGTGACTCCTTGTTACACCCAATGACAAAATACAGGTGAGGAAAGAAAACAAAATCAGAAATTAAACTTTTGTTTAGGCTTTTTCACCAAAGAACATCCAGGGTCCTCAAAATCCTGAAGCAAAACAAACCTAGTTGTTTACATTGTAAGAGTAAATAGGAGAATAACCAATCCCATTAACTAATAACGACCTTTTGTTTTTTATTTTTCTTCTTTTCCTTCTTGTTCTTCTTTTTATTTTTCTTCTTGCTTTCTTTTACCACAGGAAGCTCATTCTGTTCCTCTTCACTAGAATCCTGCCAAGATGAGAAACAAATCTGAGAAAGTGAAAAAGGAAGATGTGTCACTTACAGTTCGGACACTGAATTAGGCAAATACCTTATAATCAGAGTCACCAAAGGAGTCCACATGCCGAACATATCTTTTTGAGTTAGAAGTGCCACCTAAAATCGAAGAGAAAAAAGAAATACACTTGGTGACTGTTTTACAAATTCAATCGAAGAGGGTCACAAAATATTACACTTCAAGAATAACATACAAATTTGACTAAAGATGTGGGTAAACTAAAAACAAATATCTGACAGAAAAGCTTATGTGTGTTAGAAGTGAAAAGGGAGACATAAGAGAGGATGCATGTAAGTTGTGGCTCTAATATAGCTCTAAGGGAGGTTGTGTGTGTTGGATTTGCAAAAAATACTCTTGTAATGAATCTAGTGACTCTACCCGATTGGAGCGATAAATGTTGATCAAGGCCGGGTTTGCTGCAAATATCGATCCTTGCCCCATCCCCCCGATATCCCAAACATTGTTTAGCAAAAGCACGAAGTCAGACAGCAACTTCATAAAATAAGTACACAACCGTCCATTGGACAGAATCATAGTACCCTACCCTGACAATGGGTTTCGAGCAATTGCATCATATCACAACTTTTCTGAATTGTCAACCTTAGACCACACCTCACAGGTCCCTATAACATTCTTAGCTGCATATGAAGCACTGAAGAATAGAAACAAGGGAAAGAATTTGAAAATGAAAATAAATAAAAAGAGAAAAACTAGGGGTTTGTTTACGTCCCGTGTTTTCTATTTTCATCTCCACTAGATCTAGTATATCCCTCACCATTTTCTTTTTTCAATTTTTGAAAACAGATTGAGTATTTGTAGACATATTGAAAATCCCAAAAAAAAAATTCATTGTTTCCAAAAATGTATTTTCAGTCTTTACTTGTTAATAACTTATGAACATAGATTTGACAAAAAGAAAATTGAAATTTTTTTTAGAAAGTAAACAGGCCAAGGTATCGGCAGGTGGGATTATGGTTATCGCAAAGCTATTGATACCTTGTTAAAGGTGAAGTGGGAGAGAAAAAAACGATGTGTGTAAAATGACTCTAATCTGGATTCTGGATTATAATTCTAAATACTACCAACAAGTGACAACCAAAGCTGACAAGGTGAACCATGAAACAAGAAAAATCACATTGACAACTGTAGTTAACACATCTTCCCGAAAAAACAATTACACTCAAAACCAATTCACTACTACCCTTTACATCACATCAACAATGAAAGGAGCTTGAATCCTTTAAGCGTGTTATCCTGGTTGAAATTCTCAAATATATTTGCAAGAAAAAGTTAACATTGGGAGATGCCTCACTCTCAGTATTTGACACCCAAAAGATTAGTCTCTCAAAGATACTCCAGGATACCAAGTAATAATAGTGTCTCTCTTTCTATTAAAGTGTTCTACTTCTACCAAAGGATGATAAATATAAGCATAAGCATCAAATACAACCCAAGCCAAAACCAGCACTCCAACAATTACAATAACAGAAAAACACAGCTGATGCCTGATGCAAATAATTGCATTAACCAAACTCTAATTGATCATAGCATCATAGTAAACTAAATAAAAAAAGAATAGTTAATACACAAAAGAGGAAAGAGAGTTGCAAATGTTACTTGCATAGAGAGTCTGTTTGGCATTATTGACAGCAAGCTCAAGAAGTTCAGGATTAATAGAAGTTAATCCATTAGGGTCCTTCCGCTTCCTCTCCAAAAATTTAGCCAAAGCTGCTGCTTTATTCGTAGCCAAAGGTCCACCGGGATGAGCCAACCTACCCCACCAATCAAAAATTCACGTCAAACCCAATAAAATTAAAGAGATGAGAAAGGAATATGTGAATTCAAAATCAAAAATTTATCAATGAAGTGTAAAATTGAAGGGGGCAAAAACCCTAAAAATAAGGGGGGAGAAAGAAGAACCTGGGTTTGGATTGAGGAAGGGAGGGAAGAGGGGCGAATTTGCTTCCACGAAGTGCACGTCTTTCATCTTCTGTTAAAGTTTCGATCTCTTTCACCATTTCGATTTTTGGGGGGAAAATCCCCTTTGTGCGCAGCACAAATCAGAACACCTCTGTTTTTTGATTTCAAAATTCAATTTTAATTTAGAGTATATAGTCAAATTGGTCAGTGGAGAACATTTATGATAGAGAGATGAATCTGTGAGGAGAAAAACTACTCGTACGTTGGATCCACCAACTCGTGATGAAAATCTAATAGCAAAGGTGATAGTAATTCAGTGATGTTAGATACAATAGAGATCGGAGTTGAACAAAAGAGAGGGAAAAAGATCAGCGTTGCAATTTTAAGCTAGGAAGGAAAAAAAATGGAAGCCGCATTGAATTATCAAAGCCAGGTTTCGATCCTGGGACCTGTGGGTTATGGGCCCACCACGCTTCCGCTGCGCCACTTTGATTTGCTGATATGATTATGTTTATATAATATAAGTTCTGAAATGTATTGTTGTGCCTGTCTTCATCGTTTCATAACGTTGAATATGCATGCGGATTGAGTCTTTGTGTGTGGGCTGTGGAGTATAAAATGAATCAACTTACATATAATACTATTGCTGGTTTTGACAGCAATGCCAATAACTATATTGTCATTCATGTGCAATATTATATAATAATGAATATACTTTTTTAAAATTTTTTTTTATTTCCTACATAGAATTTAGCTTCTTTATTTAATGTCCTTTACTCAAATTATTATTTACGTCAGTGCACATGTTGTTTAAAAAATAAAGCTAATGAAATATTTTTCCTTCTTTCGATGTTTTTTCTTTTCTTCATTTATTTTTGTGTTTAATAATGTTTTTCAGACTGCTACCTTAATAAGAATTGTGAGTTAAGTAACATCATTTCATTGTTTTCTCCTATGTCAAGGTACCATGTTTGGAGTAGGTCCATTTTAGAGGGTCTCTCGATATCAATTTTTCCCTTTCTCAATATTTGATCCAAAAACTGAATTTGGCAGGGCAATTTTACTTCAACAAACAAGGATTACTAATCAACAAATATCTCAATCGTCATCCTCTCATATAATGATTTTTTTTCCTTTCACAACAAGTAATGATTACAGATTTTGTGTTCCCCCACCTTGCTGGTATATGAATTAGGGGCACAATACATTTGAAGATAATCCAAATGGGGAGATGAATAAATTTGGGGCAATCAAACACTCTTTCTAAATTTACAGGCCTCTTTCTCTAAGCCTAAAATCTTAAAACAAGGCAACAAAGCAAGAAGCCAATCTAATAACTGTATTACAATAAAATGGGATCAAATGAAACAAATCACAATGTAAATAGCATTGAAATCTCTCTTGAATAGCTGGCCAAGTGATGGTGGACTCATCTCATTTCTTCATTCACCAAATCCAAACTAACCGATAAAAAACTTCAATATGTCACTCAATGAGACAATGCCCTCTACACGCTTACTGCCGGCTTCAACAACAACAAGCCGCCTGACACCTGAATCCAATATTTGGCAGCACAACAAATTTCAGAATGACAATCTTCAAAATGAAGGCAATGGATATTGGAAAAACTAAAAATTATCTGCTAAATCAAGAATACAAATAAAAACTGAAAAATAGTACAAATGAATGTTACAAGAAATGTAAGCCAACTCTAGAAGACAACACCTGATGAAAACTGAAATCAACAGACATGTAAGCCTTGAATTAATAGGTTCCTTAACTATTGAGAAAGAAATCAACAGACATGCTTCATCTAAATAAAGGAAAACAAGCCCACCTGGATTTGCCAAACGTTCCATGACTTTATGCAGCGAATCAGAACGCAAACACATCTGACATCTTTGACTTCTAAGCTCGTAGGGACTGCACGCGTCCTGGCCCAGCTGCAAAGCCTGGACAACAAAGCATGGAAGGGATACTATGATCTCAAGAAGAAAATCACTAAATAAAAACAAGGCAATCTATATAAATAGATAAAACATGCAACCTTAGCTTAGACTACAGATTGCCAAGCTTAAAAAAATTGTAAAGCAACATATATGTATTCAACAACCAATGACCAATTATAACGCAAACGAAAAATATTTTCAAATATCATTTTTTTTGGGTGGAGATTTTCAAATATCATTTAAGATGACAGAATTATTTCAAGAATGAAGAAAATTTTATACTAAAGCAAAAGACACGAAATCAAAGTTTCTCTGTTCTAGTTGACCTATGTAGTATGATGCCAATTAAACATGATTTAACAAGACAAAATTTATCAAACAACAAAACTATTAATTCTCAGGATCATCCTCAAGTGTCCCCGAGGCTCAGCAAACTGCTTCATTAATAAGAAGAAGGTGCAATTAGAACATATTTGTATTAACAATTTCAAAATATAAATTTTCAGAAGTTAGCTGGTATGCAAAAAATAACTACAAAATTACCTGTTGAATAGTCATTTCATCAAGATTGATATGCGTATATGCTCTATCCTTTGCCAAAGCCGTTATATCACTATAAACATGGGGTGGAGAATAAAAGTGAGAAGCTTTTACAAGGCATTTGAACGACCAAAATGCTAGGAGGACAATTTAGAGCATGAACCATAGATTGACTTTATAGTGTGTCAAACAAGGCATAAATATGAATAATAATGACATAAAACACAAAAACAACATCAAAAATACAAACCTCCGACAATATATATCCAGCAATGAGTCATTATTATCAACTATTGGTATTGAACCCACTTGGGCTGCAAAAGCAAAGGACCATTAGTAATTGGTAATGTAAGTTTATGCTCATCTTTAAAGAAAAAATTTCTTTTATATTTTATGCTTGAAACAGAAAATGGCACCATCTCGTAAATTTCATGTTCTCTTTTGATGATTAACCATTATCACAAATTAATATGCTTCTCAAATGGGAGACACTGCCCTCTATCATCAGCCTAATACCTCATAAGTATAATAGGAAACCAATTTCTTCATTCTTTCTCTCTTGCATTTCTTTTTGATACACTATGTTCAAGGTCAGACAAAAAGTTCACACCTTGAACTAATAAATTTAGGGCTGAAGCAAGAGAAGAGCTTGGTCTCAACATTGCTAGAGGCCGCCGATTTGATTCCCCGATTTTGGGCACCCATGTTCCCACTGGTATTGCACATATTGGAAGTTGTAGTATAGGCAATGAACTAGAGCAATGCCTGAAGTACCTACAAATGCCTGGAAAATCAATTTGGTAAGACTAAACATACTTAATAACATTATAAAGAAAGCTATTATAAAAGCTTACATTTGAGTACTCCTGAAAGTGTTGCAAGATGTAGTAACTGTGGGAAAGAACCATCTTCAGAAGGTGAATGGATAATAGGAACTGTTGAAACCTTCTCTTGCAAAATCATCATGGCGATATCTTTCAAATTATCATATGGCCCTGCCTGCATCATAAAAGAATAACCAAAAAGTGTGTCACACATAGTAAGTGAGCTAATAGTACAGTTGCTGAAATAGAGAAGCAACGTTAATTAAGGCATAAAACAAGGAGGCATGGATCCAAAATCATTTTAGTAATGCTCAAGTCAAACTCATCCAACCATTTCATGATTGAGAGTACGTTTACACAAGCCAAGGCCAATATAGGTTTTTAGGAAGACTGCTAAAGCAGCTTTCATCTCAAGAAATTCAACATTTAAGATCCTCTGCCTTTCAATTTTGGAAACAATCTCCCTTTAGTCAGCAGTGTTCCATGCTTTGACTGTTAATAGAAACTTGGTATTCAAAACAATCTGAACTTTACTTGAGAAACTCAAAATAAAAAATGCACAAGAGAAAGAACATATTATGGAAGAGATAGTATCCACACATCTAAATTTCTTCTCAACCTTAAATGACACACAAGTCTAGGCAAGATCTATTGCATAAGCTTGAAGATGAATTTTAGACCTCTTGACTATTATTTTCCCATTCCTTTACATTTGTTGTAGACACTATTGGATATCTAACCTATTACCGACAGATAGAATTTTATAAAATTCCAGAGCTATAATTAACTCTTAACTCGAGCTGCTCAATATACACTACAAAACATAAGCATCTTTATATATATATATATATATATATATATTACACACCATAATCTTCAAGCAGTTAAAAACATGAGCATTATGACATGCTAAACCCAACAAAACACTTACATGGATAAAACGTCGAGAAAATGCAGTTCCGAGCCCATTGTTCTGTCTGTTTAGATATGACTTCCCTTCTTTCCAAGCCGATATGGTATGTGTTTCAAGCTCTTCTTCTGTCAGATTAGACCCACGATTCCCCAACTGAGAATAGGGCAATAACAAGTTAACAATACACACATGAACATTAAGGAAAAATGTAAAAGATTAAAGAATATTTGCTAGTTGTGTACAAAGCTGCAAAGGAACCAACGCTGCATATTCGACTAAACCTCAATGCCAATAATATTTTGTTAACACAATTCTTTCTTTTAAACAAACAATACAGGGGAAGAAAACTAAAATTGATAATATCCCATTGTTAAGTAACACTTTTTTCCCCAAGACATTCAACCCACCCTATAAAGATCTTGATTTTCAATTTTTTTTATTTTCTTTTTGGTTTTTCTGTTCCATTTTCGCAGCCTGCATTGGATTAGATATGTTTACGAACACCCCAACTTTGCAGTATCCCTTGTCCCTACTCCTCCTCAATTTCTGCATTTACTACATATCTCCTTAGCACTAAGAGTCTTCATAATACAGAAAGGGAGCTTCTGAACATTATACTGGTTTTTTGTAACTAATTATGAACTTTACTCAACTACTACTATAACTAGTTCTAATCAATTTCAGAAATTACAATTCTAATCAGTTTTCTAATCGGCGAGCTCCAGTACAATTTCTGTTTTTATAATAGAAGCTTTTGAGCATTATTTTTTGTTATCAATCATTTAGATCACAAACTCAAAAAGTTAATTTGAAGCTCATTTATAATTTGTGGTGTGTTATTTAGCATCAGCAGGTTTCTTACGAATTTCATATTTCATTAATCTCATAAAAAGGTTCTATCTTCTGAATATATATATATATATATAACCTTCTTAACGGCCTTTTGAACACCGCAAATATACTCTAATAATCAATCAGAAAGGTTTTTTAAATAAATAGGCTGGCAGTTTCCAAGGGCCACCAATCTATTATTCTTTCTAGTGACACTCTGAATGAACCAGTTCACAAGCAATTCATGCAATTCTAAAGTTATGACTTGGTTTACTTGAAGCTGGAAGTGGGATATATGGTTTCTCTTCACATGATGACTCGTGTCCAATTCCTTTTCATTGGAAAAAATGAATACACAATTTGTTTAAAATTTATGTTATGATCATGATCATTGAACAATTCCTGGGATAAACTATGTTCTGCAACTATAGTTAAGGGATCTGAAGGTTATACAATTTGAATATGAGCAGGTTGGCCATATTTGCCCTTCAATCCTACTAGTTTTTGCCAGGTTTTGTACGTTATATATTAGCCTTTCCCAAGTTGCTTGAAATCCAGACTAACCATCATGAGAATAGGTTTGCGGATTCGGATAACTTGCCAAAACAAATAGATAATTATCTTGAGACCCCTCTGTTAAAACTAAAATGAAATATAAAACGCATACCTCTTTTAAAATTAAGATAAAATCCGAAGCACTAAGGACACCAACAAATTGCCCCTTGCACATGTCCCAGAGAGGAGCCGTGTATATTCCCTGTAAATAATCCAGATTAGAATATTGCAAATGCAAACTTCTAATCAGCAGTGTATGAAGATGCAAGGACACTAAAACTGAAAAAAAAAGTATCATATGACAAAAGAAGGAAAAGATCTAAATCATTGTCAAAGCAAAGCTTCCCTCTCAACTAGTCAACTCCAGAAAATAATTCAAATACATAGGTCTACTCTCTCACCTTTTTATTAGGGTAAAGGCATGATATTAATTGAATGAGTTTTATCAAGATTATTCAATATATACAAAATGGGTTTCGGCAAATTTTCAGAAAAAAAAAACAGTACCTGCTCATGCAGTATATGAAATGCTTGTTTCACTGGCAAATCAACATCCAAGGCAACAACCTGCGGCCAGGAGTCGCTAAATTAATAATTTGTGGTTGTACATTTGATAAAAGCAACTAAAGGTCCAAAATAAAGGGTCAATGGTAAAACATCCAAACCTTGCCTGACTCAGGAAGTAGTTCGTAAGCTGTGTGCATAGATAGAAATGCAGAAATACGCTGACGGGAGATCTGTACATCAGTATCTGATATTCTTGGCAGCACCTCACTCAATGTACCATCTGTCAACCGGACCTGCTGTATAAGCAAGCACCATATTATACTTAGTGCTGAAACAATCAGATTTCAAATGCAAATAAAATACAATGTTAGACATGACATAAATAAATAAATGCAACAAGACATTGTAATGTAAGTTATGAAGGTTATCTCTTAGGATGCGTTTGAAAGATCTTGTTTGGATTTATCTTCTAGCATAAACACGAGCAAGTGTTTGGGAGAGCTTATGAAAATAGCTTATGGCAGGTCTATAAGTTGTTTCCAGTTTATTTGAATAAACTCTCCAAAATAGCTCATACACAAGTACTTATATGATAAGCACTTATTCAACAAGCGATTAATTAAAATGCTTACCCAAATGCAACGTTAAAATAAGATGACAACAACAACCACCATGTCTTTTCCCACTAGTCAAACAATGCCAAAATGCCTTGTCATGTATCGTTCTAAGATACACTATTTACCTCTAAATTCTCATAACAGTTTGATATATAATTTTTTTGGCCTTCCTTTATCTCTTATATTGGAGTACCCTCTATCTGACATGTAAGTATTAGATATCTAAATTACCAATAACTGCAAAGGTGATATCAGGTCTGGCAACGGTGAGATAGTTGAGTCGACCCACAAGGCATCGATAATTTTCCGGCTCTTTCAATGGTTTTCCCCGACCCGAAAGAAGCTTGACATTGGGAAATATTGACGCCTTGTGGGCCGACTCAACTATCTCACTGTTACCAGATCTGATATCACTGTTGCAGTAAGTGTTTTAATTTTAGATATCTGATTCTTACATGACCATCCCTCCTTAATGGCGTTTCTACGAGCCTTCTACACACGTGGCCAAATCATCTAAGACAATACTCTACCACCTGTTCTACACCGGGAGCTACCCCGACTTTCTTTCAAAGGACAATACATCATATCTTATCTAAGTCAAATAAGACAACCAGGAATAATATACTTAATTTGATCTCAAATAGAAGACCCAATAAATAGACCTATGTTGATCAATATTACTAAATTCAAAGGTATCAACAAATAGCAATACATTCTAATAAAAAAAATCAATCAGGAGTACAACATAGTCAGAAGGCAACAAACGACTAGCAGCCATGTCAAGTGTCAACAATGACAAACAATGACAAACAACACTGTCAAGGCATGACAAACTCTTACCATACGCCGAAAAGCCTCGTTATCCACATCCATGTTATTTCCAGGAGCAATGTCTGAAGTTATAACAGGTATGTAGTTGGGATCAGTAGGCAATAAGACAGTGTTAACTATTCCATATTGTCCATGTGCATAAGGTTGATGCTCATCATGCCGCCATTCTCCATCAACAAAAAACTTGTACTGCATTCCAACAAATTCAGAATAAGTATCCACCCGTTTAGAATGAATACCAAGTCCCCCCCCCCAACTAGCCTTTTTTTACCATTCATTTCAACCTGTGAGTATCATAGAAAGGATGAAACAGGAACTAGGATTCTAAACATCTGTAATTAACCTCAACCCATTACACTTCCATATCAATTAGATTTCACAAAAACACCATACATTTTTTAGCTATTTACAGTAATATAAAGCTCCGTCCGTGCTATTACCCTCAGAAGCCAAAGAAATGCATCAGCATTTCTACTGAAACATCCCTCTCGGTAATTGCCAATAAAAAGTATGTAATCCACAAAACCAGACAAACACATATATGATGTAGAAAGACCATGAAACAAACTCCTACGGCTCTATTCAATCATCATCCAGCACTGAAACAATATACTAGTCATTTTCAGCTAGACTGCAATACCAAAATGCATGCCTCAGTAAATCAGCAACATAATCATAAACTTACCTGATGATAACCAGGGGACAATCTATAAATAACTTGAAAAACTGTAGGGCAACCTTCAACTGGCGACATTGGTACAAGCTCAGTCCACCTTTCAAAGAAAATTTACAAGTAAATACAAAAATGAAAAGAAAAAAAAACAGACACAAACGTAAGTAAACTAGAGCATTCTAGCAAAGTGATTAAAATGTTGATGTCTCAATAATGAAAAAAAAAAAACACACCTTGTGAAAGAACCACTGAGAAAAACACTCCTTCCACCATATGGCCAAACAAACCGCATGGGAATCAACACAGTCCCTGCAGCAGCACCTACATCTCTTACAGGATCCATGCTCTGACTAAACATTCAACCTCAAATTCAGAGTGTTCTTCCTAAAATACCCTCCAATCACCACACTTCATCTCAGCATTTCAGCTTGTTCACTTCACAGGGTGCAAATTCCAGTAAATGCCGCACCAATTCAATGCACTAGAAATCCCAAAACACAACTAACAAGAGAAGAAAAAAACAATTCATCCCAAATCAAAAATCCACTGGGAATAAAAAAAAAACTCAGATTTTGATGTTTTAATCAAATGAAAAATCAAAATAGAAAGTACATATTTTTCACTGCATCAAAACCAACGAAAAAGGTGAAGCGTATATGAAAATTAACACTCCCAATTTTTAATTGAACGCAAAAACCATTTACAAAACCCTAGCACTAAATTGAAAATGAAACCTACCAAATTAAACCTGAAAGAGCGACGAATTTGAAAATGGAATCTGGGAAAACTAAAGCACAGAAAGTCTCAAGGGAAAAATTCGAAACCTTGTTGAAATTGAAATATCAGAAGAAAATAGTTGAGAAAAAACGAGAGAGATTTATCCCTGAAAGGGTAAACAGAAGAAAAAAATATAAATTTAATTTATTTTTTTAATAAAGCAAGAAAAAGTTGGAATAAGAGGGTCAATGAATTATGAAAGTGCCAATTGCTAAAGCAAAAAAATTTATAAAAGTGGCAGTTAAACTGTAAAAGGCATCACATCGGAAGTGCACGTGTGGCTCTGCTATTTGATTTTGATTTTATTAAACTTTTATTTTCGTGCAACTCATCATTCATCCCACAGTTCTTTTTTTTTTGGTGAAAACATCCCAAAAAAAATAGTTTGGTGAAAACACTAAGTAATAAATAAAATTGATTTTGAAGAGTGTAAGATAAAAAAACACTGGTTTTTAATAGTTGGTGTTAAAGTTGTCAAAAAAAAGAGTTGGTGTTAAAAAAAATTAATTTCAAAAAAGAATTGAGGTTGGAAAAACTAATTAGTGTTTAGTGCTTATCAAAAAAAATTAGAGTTGTTATAAAAAAATTAGTGCTTCTTAATTATCTAAATATTATCTAATTATAGTCTAAAAGTAAATTTAGAATAATTGATTTTACATTTGTTTGGTTTTGTGGTAAAGTGTCATTTTCTTGCATATCATATGAATGCATTGGCTCTTTGGAAGCTATTGCATCTTTCGAAGCTAAGGCTTGGATCCTTTATTGCAACTCTTTCTAGGCCATTTAAGATTAAATTTTTTAGCAATAGCTTCTAAAGACGCAATAGCTTCCAAAAAGATAGAGATAGAGAGAGGAGAGAAAAAGACGAGGGGGGGAGGTCATGAGATGAGAAGATAGAATAAACACGAGAGGAGAGAGGTAGAGAGAGGGAGAAAGGATAGAGAACAATGATTTAGGAGAGAGAGAGAGAGAGAGAGAGAGAGACGAATTATTGAGTACGAAAAAAAATAGTATTTTGGCATTTCTTTTTAGTAGACAAAAAGTTGCATTATGGTTTTTGAGTTTTGTCTTGTCTCTTGCCCACACTTCTGTCTGGTACCTTGAACAGTTTCCAAATCAAACAGGATACAAGTTACAACTCGTGTTGTCTTGTCTTGTCCATTGATTTTTAGCAAATCAAACGCACCTAAAGAGTATCCTATTGGGCATAGGACCCCCAATGGGGGGAACAACTAAGCATTACACTCTAATTTGACCATGACCCCAATTAGCAAGCCAATAAACACAACGGTTACCCTAACCAAAAGTAATGAAACACAATCTGTTGTCGTTAAACACTTGGATCCTAGCCGTAGAATCGGGACAATTAGTGATTCCTCTTTCTTCAAGCGATTGCGTCGAGTAAGGAACTCTGTTCCTTGACTATGGGTTCCCTAACTCCTCTAAAGAGTCGTTAGGATAGGTGTGAGATGGAGTGTGACTTGAATTATCTACGAAACTAAGAAAGCATAAAGAAAAAGCGATAAAGAAAAGTAGAATAAGTAAAGACTTGTGTATTGATTGATGTGTGTTTTGAAAATGTACAAGTGTTACTATATATATATATACACACACACACACACACGAGCCTTCGTTGGCCACTATTCGAGGCTACATCTGCCCACCGTTGGATTAATCGTGATCAACGGTTCTAGTTAAGCCTACTCCCTAGAAACTCGGAGCCTCTACTCCACGACCTCATTAGCACGGTCAATGGGGCAAAACTCTAGTTGCTCCGCTTTCCACGGGGTCCTCTGCTCCTTGACCTTAACCGCTCCAACGTAATATGTCCATGTGCATTGAATACTTGCGCTCCAAGCAAGTATTGCTTACATCGGCCATAGCCTTCCTTGGCCATGCCTTACTCTTGGCCTTCGGCCGTTGGTACCTCAGCCGAGTCACTTTATGGTCGAGGCACCCTCCAACTGAGTCTTATAGTTCCTCGGTGCTCCACCTTCACTCCTTCGGGCTCCCAAATATCGTATCCTTGTCTGCTCAGCTTGAATATGCCACGTGTTGTGGCAAGTACTTTCTCTTCCCCTATTCTTCTCTTGGTTGCCTCAGCGCCTGTTTTTGCTCTAAACCTTTCTTTTTCCCTTGGCCAACAACTCTTTATTTTGCGTGTTAACACAACCTCCCAATTTACGTTCTCAATTAATATAATCCATAATACGAGCAAATCAGTTGTCATGCCTGCTCTTAAAAGAGCTTTTCTTAACAAACGAAATGATAATTGCATCGTTTAACTCTATCACAATATTTTTATCCCACAACTGCATGTCATATAGGGCCTAAAAATTAGGCCCCATGCTGTATAAGTTTCCCAATGACCAAAGTTCGCTGGTATACCAAACATCTAATATTTAATATTTAACGCGGGTTAAACACAAACGCGGTGACATTTTTGTAAATAAAATGTAATATCTCATTTTAGCGTATTACGGGGATCAAATACAGAGCCATATGTTAGTAAATGTTTGGTAGGATACATTACAAATTTAAAACCTTTACAGTGCTTACAGTTCCATGTCAGTTGTTCCTTAATACCCAATGTGGATTCGTTCGGCAAATTTTAAACGTATAAACGCTGACAATTTGATGTCGGGTGTTTTATAATAACCGGCGTTAATTCCTCCAAAAAGGTTAAAACAGTACCACTTCCACGCCGGGAGTATCTTAACTAATGTGCTATATTATTTACACAGATATTAACGCCAAAACACCATTTATTTAGTTCATTCTCTCACTTTTTTGACCACAACACTCAAGTCATATCTGATGTTCTCTCTGTCTCCCTCATGCTCATCGTTCTCGCTGTCGCTTTTCATTGTTCTTATCGTCGCTTTCACTCTTTCTCGCTCTCCCTCTTCATCGTTGCATTCTCCCTCGATGGATGTTGCCTCCCTTGCATCCACTATGATTTACGAGGGAGACAACAAAGGTTCTTCTTCTCCCCCTATTGTGTATCTATTTTACCTCTTGTTTTCTATTTTTTGCTCGTTTTTTCTATTTGTTTTCTAACATTTACTTTATTTGTTCTTTTGTTTTATGATTTTACAGGGGAAGGCATGGTCTTTTTCAATTTATGCATTTTTTGGTGGATTCGTTTTGGATTCTTCTTTGCAAAGTTATTTTGCTTGGTTCGTCTTCTCTATATGATTTTGTTCATTCAATTTAAGGTTTATGACAATAGCTATATTTTATGGTTTATGTTTTATGGTTTATGGATCTACATATTTTCTATGTTTAATCTATTCGATTTATGTTTTATGTTGTATCTATTTGATTTGTGTTTTCACTTTGAATATTATTGTGATTGCAATGCGATTATGCGTTGTAGAACATTATCGAATGTTGTTTCCTCAGGCTGTTGTACCAAATTGAAACAAGTGGCCCGAGTGCTCATAGGCACTTACATGGCATATAGATGCATTCTTTTTCATGCTTCATCTTCCTACTGGCAAGGAATATAAAAGAATCCATCTATGTGTCATGTTATAGGCCCCTTGTGATGCATTCTTCTTTGCAAGTTACTTCTATTAATCAGAATTTCGCCATGTCTATGTTGGATCTATTTTATATATTTATTTCACCCAAAAAAAATTTATTTTATATATTTAAACTTTGAGTATTGTCCCTTTTTGCAATGTATATTGTTGCATGTTATTCGCAGAAGAATATCAAATTTTGGACCTAGCCTAAGGCTGCCTGTCAGTCTGGTATGCATAAGCGGCTTGTGCGATTTTTGAAGGCGGCACAATCTTCCATTTCTGCCAATAAGTAGGATTAATAAACCCAATTAGCACCACCCAATCTAACCAACAATATAAGGGTGGTTTCTTTACACCGCCTAATTGATCCTTACTCGTGTTTCTTCCAAAACAAACTCAAGAAGTAGATTGGCCTTGAGAAAGTTCTAAAACATGAATTTATATACTGTTAAATTTTGGCATGGATTTTATCATTCATTGACATAAGGGAGATTTAAGAAATTGAACGATTGTCGCCACATATTGTTGGTATCTGTACATATATTCCTATGTAGATTCTAACAATAACTAGCACCTAGATGCTCAAATCCTTATCTCCCCTCAACCTCTCAATGGATAATAAGATTCATGCCAAAATACAACAGTGCATGATAACTCTTAGAAGTGAGAGTTATTGGCATTTCTTTAGTTTAATTGTTGCATGTTTGAGAGTAGTTTGTGTAAGAAAGTATTTAGAATTA
The DNA here is from genome assembly GCA_963573325.1 of Astragalus glycyphyllos. NCBI lineage: Eukaryota > Viridiplantae > Streptophyta > Magnoliopsida > Fabales > Fabaceae > Astragalus > Astragalus glycyphyllos. The sequence continues at coordinate 80,670,357 of OY754311.1, forward strand.
ATTATCTGTTAAATCTTAAATGTGGAAGTCTGTTTGGAACCAAAAGAGCATTCACGTGCTCACCTTTGTGGATTTAATATTTATTTAAAGCTGTGTAGGAATTTGGTGTTGTAGCACCTACTTTTGCACTAAGGAAGAGAGAGGGAGAAACTAAAGGACAATATCTACATTGTAGCCTTGTCCTTTCAGGGAATCTCTGCTGCAATGTGTGTTGCGAGTGGGGGGACCGCTTGCTTTTTGTGGGATGAAAAAAAGACAAAAAGCAAAAGTGCAAAAAGACAAGAGACGTAGAAATTTTCTTTGACCAGCTCCTAGGGTTTTGTCTTAGGCTAATCTTCGGATTATGACTAAGTGTTTTTTAGGATTTGAGTTGTACGCCATATAGCGAGATCGATTTTCTTACAAATTTTGATATTAGCTTTGTACAGTACCCAGTAGCGGATCTAGGACCTCGGGGTCGGGGGTGTCAAATTTTTAAATACACAATTTGCTAAAAATTTATCTATTTGATGACCTTGTTCAAACACACTATTAATACTAATTAGAATTAAGCTAATACTAATTGGAGACTAATACACACTATTAACTTAACGATTTTTTTCTTGAAAAGTTTTCTAAAACAAGTTAAAAAACTAAACAAAGAGCAAAACAGCTTGTTGTTCAAACATTGATGATATTAATGAAATTTCAGCTTTAAATTATATACTAATATTTTCAACAGAATGTTGGTATTTAAAAAGGTCATTGTCAACGACATGAAGCTTTGTATATCCTTCATCCTATCCTATTGGTAGAGAACATATTTTAAAATTAAAAATAAAAGTCACAATGAAGGAATTAAGCAATTAAACAATTAGGGTTACCAATTTTCCCCAAATTAGAAATTAAACAATTAGGGTTTTCAATTTTCCCCAAATCAAAAATTAAACAATTAGGGTTTTCAATCAAAGAATCAAACAGTGAAATAGTGAGAGTCTGAGAGAGAGTTGTGCGTGTGTGAAACCGTGACTGTGTTGTGTTTTGGGTAATATAAATTTGGGTCTATGGTGCAAAATTTAGGCTGCTGGTGCAATTTAAAATATTCAGGTGTGTCAAAAAAATATTTCTATAGGGTGGTAAGTCAAAATAAATAAATTTTGGTAAACCCCCTCATGTGGCTCCGCCACTGATAGTACCTGTAATAAGTTGTGGAAAAAGTTTTTAATTAACTGCAAAATTTGTAAGCTAGTTTAGAGACTATGAGTGCGTTTGTTTCGCTAAGCAGTAAGGGACTGGACAACTCCAGTTGTCCCCTGTTTGATTTGAAAACTGTTCACAGTACCGGACAGAAATGTGGGCAACGGACTGGACAAAGACCCAAATTCCTGTACTTCACAAAACCACAGTATAACTTTCCTTGTCCAGTGCTGTCCTGTCCAGTTTACAATCAAACGGACCTTATGATGCTTGAATAGGGTGTTACCGAGTTCATCTTTCAAATGGTTATGTTTTTTTTTAATAGATTTATAGATTTAGGGTCCACTTGACTTGCAAAAAATAAAAAACTGGACAAAACAATGAACAACAAAAACAAAATAATGTAAAACTTACCTAAATAACATTTGTAATATATTTTATATCTCTTTTGTAAAATAATTTTATATAATATAATTTTACTATAAATTATAATCTGATATATTAACGAGAGATGCTCTAAGCCGTCGAGGAGTGGTGTCCTCGGTCCGTGAAGCTTGCTGTGTGTGCTATTTATAGGAGGAGGAAACTGTTAAACATTTATTCTTTAGCTGCAGTAAATCAAAAGACATATGGAGCAGAACTCTGAGGTGGCTGGACAAGACTTTGTTCGCTGAACAGGACCCTGTTCTGCACTTCTTTGGCTTCGGCCAACAGCTGAAAGGGAGGAAACTAAAAAGAATGAAGTACCTAGTGTGGATAGCAACGATATGGGCGATTTGGAGGGCGAGAAACAAGACTATGTTTGAAGGAATTCCATTGTAAACTATGTAAAATTTGTATGATGGGGGTGGTTTGTAGCTAAGCAAGGGAGAAATATTTCTTTCAATTTTGTAGATTGGCTGAATTGCCCAATGGGTTGCATGGAATCTGTATAATGGAGTACTCTTTTTTCCTCTTTGGGTCTTTTTCCCAAAGAGGTTTTAACGAGCGCCCCCTCCCCCCCAAATGTAAGGGACGGAGCCCCCGGTTGTGCTCCCCGTCAATAAATTGGTTACCTAAAAAAATAATCTAATATATTAACTATTATACTTCGTCAAAAAAATATTTACTATCATATAAAATAATATATAATATTATATGTAATTAAATATATAACTTAAATATCATATGTTTTAAGCTTTTGTTTAAATCAAATTAGGAACACTTAATCTTGTGAAATCTAATCCCTTCATTTTTTTGCAAACCAATCGCAGCCGTAGAGAAAATAATTGATTGATTTTTTCGCTCTGTATACGTGATAGAAGTGATATTTATATTCCTATGTAAGGATATACCTATATTAATTCATTATTTGACTACATTAAATACATGATAATTTGTTTAATAACAATTTTTTAAATTATTACTATGTAATAATATTTATAGTTTATTAAGTACTTACTTTCTTCTTGAATACAATGAATTATTTATTTATTTATTAATTGAGTGTTTTGAATTATTGATATAAGTTTTTAACTTTCGATATTTGACTATAATTATCAATTTTGTATTTATTATAATAAAAATAGATGACACCACACTAAGCAACAAACACATAAAGAGGGATACCCTGATTTGCACTTCTTTTTAAATAAAATAAAACGGCAGTGGCCTCATTAAAAAAAAATTGCTTATAAAAGTTCTTCTTTATAAGCAATTTTTTTTTGTGTGGTCTAGACCAAAAAAAAATTGCTTAAAAAAAAAGGCAGTGCCATGCATAAATAGTGAAGTCTATTAGTGATCAATAATTTTCCAAATAGTTTGTTGTGCCATTAACATGGCAAGATAACTAAATTTTCCCACCTTGGAAAAATGTAGTTATAGCCATTGATTTAATGAGGATTAAAATATTAGTTTAATTGGTCAAAAAAATATTAGTTTAATTATTTAGTAAGTCTTTGTGCTATTTGAGAATATTTAAATAGATCCCTTAAATAGTAATTATTTAGTAGGTCTCTTAACTAATATAGTTTTTGAGTACTCCTCTTACACTACAGTTAGTCAATACTGAGGTGATATTGACAATTTTTAAATAAACTCTGAACTAATTAAAAATTTGGAAATAGACCCCTAAACTAATTTAAACATTTAAAAAGTGATTGTTAAAAAATAAAAAATACGAGGAAAATAGGTAAAAGGTAAGAACTATGAGGAAAAGGGAACAAGTAGCTAAATATAGAAATGCTCATTGCTTTGGGGCAATCTAAGAGTACTTTGAGGCCATATTTAAAACGTTTTTTGGGGGAATTTGCAAATACTAATAAAAATAAATATGCAGACTTGTGTAAATGAATAATACATTTTCCCATGGTCGGAAAATTCATTTGTCTTCTCATTTAAAACGTCACCATAGTTTGCCCTTCAGTTTGGTTTTTTATCAACATACACCATTTTGGTTTGTTAGCTGACTTTCTCGTTGCTTATGGACCTTCTGGTACAAGGCCGTGATCTAGTTCATGGGTTGAGGTGTCTTGGAAGCTTCCTACTGCAGGGTGGGTAGCTCTCAATGTGGATGGCAATGCTCGACAAGATCCAGTTGTAGCAGATTTTGGAGGATTATTGAGACGATAAGGTTCACTTCATCAGAGGTTTTTATGGTTCGTTAGGGCCTTCAACAATTATGCATGCAAAGCTTATTGCTATCCTTCACGGTCTTAACTTGTGTTGGAAGTTGGGGTACAAGAAGGTCATTTGTTCTTCTGATTCTCTAAACACGCTGAAGCTCGTTGATATTGTTGATCCCGTCTACCACAAGAATGGAAACGAGGTTGTGCTCATCAGGAATCTTTTGTCTCGTTCCTGGAAGGTGCAAGTGCAACATATCTTCCACGAAGTTAACTTTTGTGCGGATTATTTGGCTAAGTTAGGAGCTGATGAGTCTTCTCACTATGAAGTGTGGAGGTTCCACCTCAATCTATGATCCATTTGCTTCATGCAGATGCTCTTGGGCTTTCTTTTGTTAGGCCTTAGTTTTCCTGTTTTTTCTCTTTTGTAACCAAATAAGAATGTGATCACAATATTGATTTATAACATAATATTTGGCGATACAATGAATGATTCTCCTAAGGCAAAATATCTCTCCAAGTCCCTTAAGTTATTTATTTGTAACGAATAGGTTCCTTAACTTTTTTTTTGTAACGCATAGGTCCCTTAACTTATTTATTTGTAACGATTTTTATAATAACGATTCTTTATCACATCTAATTATCAATTCTTTCGTATTTATAATAACGATTTTTCTATACAAAATACTCAAGTTCGAGTCCATATTATTTAGTTAGTAATATTTAAGTCCGATTCATGAAAATTAAAAATATTTATTCTTTCACATTTAACTTTCTAGAGGTAAATTTGCTCAACCTTTCTTTGTGGTCTAAGGTTCGATCCTCATACAATACATTTTGGGTTCAAACTGATTCTTCATTTAAAAAATTGAATTTGAAGAATGAATTTGTATCTGAGTGTACTTCGAATATGATTACATCAGATACCAAATTGGAATACCAAAATTCCAATATTGAATCTGTTCGACCTTACTAACAAGTTAGGATATAAAGACCCAATCAAAATTAGGGTCGAGTCTCATTCATTCCTATCCCTTGTTCCTCACTCATTCCTATCCACAATCATAGTTAGAATCTTCATTACGAAAAAAGTTTACATTTTGTATCTAAGTATACTTCGAATATGATTACATCAGATACATGTAAGAGATGAAAAACAAAGTAAAAGATCTAGATCATCTAAACATAATTGTGTCTAACAAAAACAGAAAATCTATGTATTGTACTTGTAAAAATTCCATCTTATACATCCTCTATATGACTATTAAAAATAATATAAATTTATTTTTGTTTTGACAAAAATATAAGTTTCTTATATAACCTAATTTCGAGAATTAAAAAATAAAATTAAAGGAATTAAAAAAACATGATGAAATTAGATTAAAGTAATAAACAAAATTCCAATACCAAAGACCCAGCTATTGTTTGCTGTGTGCACCCATCAAAAACATAGAGAGAGCGAAGTGAAGAAAATATTTGGAATCCGTTTTGAACTCGCCGTCAAAACTCATTCCAGTGGCCACTGATCGGTTTCGGCGATCTCCACCGCTTCATCTTGTTCACCAGATTGTTAGGGTTGAAGCCAAAAATTGAAATTTTAACGCAAAAGTAATGATTTTTATTTTGGTTTATATGCCCCATCATCATTGAAGGGTTGTCCCATGGCATGATCACGGTGCGTTTCAGCGGATTTCTCTTCTGGGTTTTTCAGGGTTTCGTTTTTGCTTTTGTGGGTCGGTGTTATTTTTCTCTTATTAAAAAAAATAAAAAATATTATTATTTTTTAATTGGGGTTTCTTGGGGGTTCTTTTTGGAACCCATATTTTTGGGGGTTTGATTGAAGTTATGCTGGACTTCAGGGAAGTTTCCAATGTGAAGGGATTACTATTTGGGTATTGGGGTTTTGCTTAGGTGCTAGAAATTTTTGGTGGGTGGTGGGAAGATGGAACATAACAGCACTGAGCTCGAGGAAGGAGAAGCTTGCTATTATAAGGGTGATGATGAAGACAACATTGACCCTGATTCTCTCTCTTACATTGTAAGGGCTAACTTTTCCCATTTGAATTTGCTCTGATTAATGGTTTGGATGATCAATAAAATTCTGATCAGTGTACTGTCATTGAACATGGTCATTTAATGTATCAATCAATGTATTTGGTTCATGGGGGAAAATTGGGAATGGAAGAATTGTGTAATTTCTCATAGTTAAACTTCTCTGTGGAGGGCCTAAACCATTGTAAAACAAACTTAAGACAATTTTTGGCTATTCAACTTCATGGTCATACCCACATTGTTTGTTAATGGCAAATAATTTCATCTTTAGTGAAGTGGTTTGGAAATATACTAGAATGTCTTGAGTTTCTTGTGAACTGACAAGCAGTGAATCAGTTGTTGGAAACTGGCAGCACATTATGAATTGATTTTTTTGAACTAATTATGCTTTAGATGCCTTTCCTGCTGCATCATGAATGAAAAGCATGGTATATCGGTCCCTGAATAACTGTATCGACCAGAACTATCGCCATTAACTAGGAAATAAGTTTATGTGCTATATCATTTGTCCCTGTTCATAATGGTGTTAATTTTGTAGATAGTTCTCACATTGATTCCATGTTGTGCATTCGTATGTTAGCCCTCTGACTAGGTTGGTAACTACAAATCAAATAATAGAACTAATGATAATTCTTACCTACTTGTGATCTGCATGGTCCCCTCTAGTTTTATGGTTCGTATTCCTCGCAATTATTGTTTTTATATATTTTCTTTAAAATCCTATTGGATACATTTTATCATGACAATATTAGGATTAATAAGCTGTTTCCTGATTTTCAAAGGATGAGAGGATTCAAATTCTTCTGGGCCATTTTCAAAAGGACTTTGAAGGTGGTGTGTCTGCTGAGAATCTGGGTAAGTGGCAAATAAAAGCCATAGCTTGTACTGAGAAATGAAAGAACTGTCTTTGCGTCCCGAAGGTGATGTTATCAGATATGAATAATATTTTTCAGGTTCAAAATTTGGTGGCTATGGTTCTTTTCTACCTACCTATGAACGCTCTCCGTGTTCTCGGTCTCATCCAAAGACTCCACAAACAAACCACAACTCACCAAATTCTCCTATCAATCTCCACAAGGAGGTATAACTAATTTTTTTGTTTGTTTGTTTTCTTGTTTGATAGGGACGTAATAAATACTGAGGGTAAATGCTGGCATAGGAATACAGTTTAATTGAGCACTGTAGGTTTATATGTTATTGTGCAGGCTGTGCCTCCTAACAGAAAAGCACTTTCAAATATGCATCCTTCTGCAAGGATTGGAAATGCTTCCCATAGTTCGCATTTAGTTCATGATTTAAGAGCAGCTTCAGTAGATGACTCAGTGAAGAAAGACAAAGGAATTTCTTCCAATGATGTAGCTAAAAGGTGCACTCTGAAAAATGATGCCACAATTAAGACTGGAAATTCAACTGACCAAAGATCACTGAAGTTTAGACTCAAAATGAAACCCAATATCTTACCGCAAAAGAATGCAGAAATTTATAGTGGTCTTGGGCTTGATGACTCCCCATCTTCCTCATTGGGGAACAGCCCTGTGGAAAGCGAAGGCACACCGTCTGTATCTAAAGAGAAAGCTGAAGATCCTCCTACTGGCAGTATTCAGGTAGGGGACCTTTTCTCTTTCTACACTGTTATAATTCCATTAGAAATATTAAATTATTTACTTTTTATTAAATGATATAGGCCATTTGTTCCTTTACTATCCCTGGACGCGTGCTAATATCACCTCTACATGAAAGATTGCTCTCCTTGATGGAAAACAAAAAAGTTAATGGAGACAGGAGATATATTTCTTCTCGTAGTGGTCATCAAGAACCTTGTTCCATGTCTACTGATGAATCAGATTCCTTTGTCGGGGATAGGCATCTGAAGAAGAGGACAGTGAGATTAGTGAGACAAAGTGAAAAGCTGTTGGAAAAGAAGCATATGAATGCCACCCTTTCTGAGAGTGATATGACATTGCAGACGAAGAAAAGGTTAGGAAATAGAACACCAGATCGCAAGGACTTCCTCTCTAATGACCTTAGATGGACACCTCTATCAAGTTCAATTTGCGATGCTGGTGAAACTGCTGAAGTTTCCAAGGAGGTTAATGAGAATGGGGTGCAAGGCAGAATTATTTCTGTTGAAGCGTTGAAGGAGGAGTCATTGGAGTCTATATCTGGTCAGGATTTTAAGAAGATTGAAAAGCGAAATGCAAGAAATGGTTTCGTGAAAAATGTTTTAGCAGATAAACAGGAAATTTCCCAAAAGGACAGTTCCACTGATCCTAAGAATAATGGCAAGTGCAATACTGATATGATTTCCAAAAAGGTTGAGTGTGATGCAATGAAATTTAAGATAGACAAAATGTATGAGACCCCTCCGAAGTTGAAGGTTGTATCCGAGGGGAAAAACAAGTCAAAAGGCGATCAAAGTCCTGGAAAATCTGAGACTGTTGCAAGAGAAGATAGCTTTGGTGTTACTAATAATGCAATGGTAACTGATAAAGGGAGTGCTGGCTTTGGCACAACTAGTAGAAATAGAAATAAAGTGACTAAAACAAAGTCTCTGAAGGATAAAAAGGTCAGAGATAGTACCAAAGATTCATTGAAAGAAAAACATTCAGAACCAAGAGTTGATGATCGTCCTCGTAATAGGGCTGTAAAAAATGCTAACATCAATAATGAAAAGCAGGTCACATTTGGGGTTAAAGCAAAGGAAAGACCAAGTAGCAATAAAGTGGGTAACCGGTTGCTAGCCGAGCCCGAGCCATTCATAAGAGATGCTCCAGGTTCATTTCCTATGGCTGAAAATAACCTTGCTCCCGAAATGATTCCATCAGAAGTAGCAGCAGCTCAACTTCCTGCAGATAACTGGGTTATGTGTGACAGTTGCCTGCAATGGCGCCTTCTACCTGCTGGTATAACGCCAGGGAAACTACCAGAGAAATGGTTGTGTAGCATGCAAGATTGGCTGTAAGTTGCTTGCCAATTTTGGTTGGAATTGTGCATAATAATATTCTGCTAGATATACACTCAGTATAATGCTGTATTATAAGCAATAATCATAGACGATCTTGAGTGATGTATCAGTTACCTTTTTTGCCTTCCAATTTGTGTGTTATCTTTGTTTTATTGCCTCATTGTTTTTCTGTATTTCTTGTTAGGCCTGGGATGAATTCTTGTGAATTCACTGAGGATGAGACGACTAAGGCCCTGCAAGCCTTATATCAAATACCAGTTTCTGAGGGTCAAAATAACATGCAAACCCATGTAACTGAAACTGCAGTTGGATTGACCTCTAATGATGCTTTGCAGTTTGGCTTGAATCACAATAAGTCCAGTTCTGGTGTATTGCTTGATCGTAAAAAGAAGAAAAATCTTATTAAGGAGAAGGCAATGTCAGGAGTTGATTATGATATCCCCCTGCTCTCAACAAACTCTGCAAAGATCAGTGCTCAAGTCTCCAGAAAAAATAGAAGCTTGGATGACATGAATCAGCATCCTACAGATTCAAACCCAATGAAGAAAACGAGTTCTAAACAATCTAGCAGGTTTAGCATGATAGAAGAGAAACATGTGTCTGAAGAGAAAGACAAGCAAATAAATGGAGGTACCTCATTCATTTTAGAGTTGATATATTGTTTCTTCAGATTTATTTTTTTGTTTGCAAATCGAAATTCATAATTAAACAAGTGTTCACACATGTGCAGGTGACAGAAAGCATATTAAACTGAAACGTAAGATTGATGCTGATCAATACAGATCGGGAACTCATAAGAAGTCAAAAACTGAATATTCCTATGCTGACAAACAATTGGATACTGGCATGGCCATTGAGAAGGTGGTTCCCAATTCAAGAAATGGTTTATCAACAAAAGCTGATCAGAAGGATATGAGAAAGTGTGATGAGTATTGTTTACCCGAGGATGTAAAGGACAGGTCACCAGTCCCTGTAAAGAAAGAGGGAGTTTGGGCTCAAGTGTCGTCTGGTGGTGGCTCCTTGGATGTGAAGAATAGCTGTAAAAATGATGGTTTAACGAAGAAACGGAAATCAAAGCAATGGCTGGATGATGAGAAGCATAACGGCGCATACTCTTTGCACGGTGATAAGCCGTATGATGAAGAGGGAAATGTGAATAAATTTAGGAAGGAAAATAAGTCTACAATTTTGAATAAAGAGGCAAAATCAGTAGCTGAAAGTGGTGGTAATAAATTGGGTAAAGGTGGGGTGAGCCCAATTTGCTTACCAGGCAGTAGAGACCAAATGGCTGTTGGTTCCGACGTAAGATATGTTGATAAAGACCACCAGTCAAGGAAGCACAGAAAAATCATATCTCATCAAGCTTTGGATGGTATTGATCCATTGAGAAAGGATTTCAGCTCAGGACAACTTGCATTTGCAGCAACTTCAAGCTCTTCAAAGGTTTCGGGTTCTCATAAAGCCAGAACCAACAACTTTGATGATGTGAAAGGTTCTCCTGTGGAATCTGTTACCTCTTCACCTATGAGGGCCTCTAACTTGGATAACCGTATTTTGGCAGCGAGGGGAATTTCAATGAAGGGTGATGCTACAAAAGACACCACTACGAGTTTCTCTTCAAAAGGTTCAAGGAGAGGTGCGGATAATCGCGAGGGACAGTTATCAGTAAAATTGAAGGAAGGTAGGATTTCATATAATGCTCCTCCTGCAATCCGCAAAGACAATGCCAGGGTTGAGGAAGTTAAAGACAAAGTCAGGGTCCCAGGCAAAACTTTTAAAATGAAGAATAATCATTTGCTTGAAGACAGTGTTCCGGTTGAAGAACATGGAAATCGTGCCAATGTCATGCATCGTGAGGAGAAAGTAAACAAAGGAAACCAGGAAAGCGAACTTTCTGGGAAGAAATCTGATAAGAAAACATCATCTTACAGCATGGAAAAGAATAGAAGGTCTGATTCTCAGGTTTGTACAGATAATATGAAGGTTTTGGCTACAGAGAATTCTTATTCCAAAAAGCCTATCTCCCAACAGAACCTGACTCAGGATGTTGAGGAAGCAAACAAAGCTAATCCTACATACACGGAATTAAGAGATAAGAAATCCAAAGCACTCTCATCTGCTGTGGGTGAAATAAAAAAAGAAACATTAACTGTACCTCTGTATCAAAAGGGAGATATGTCTAATGTACATCCGATACATGACGGAAACAATGGTTTTGCACCTGACCAACAACTCCCTGTGCCAAGTCCCTTGAGAACAATTGCCAGCCAAACTGCTATTGACACCTTGGAAGAAGCTACAAAACTAAAAGATAGGGCAGATTGTTTTAAGGTTAACTGATCATTTCAAAATTTTACTCCACATCTCTTTTGATTGGATCTATTCTTTTGTCGCAACATCTTACTATCGAATCTAGCATTTTCATTTTCTTCGCTGATGGTGTGATACTGTTTATTTCATAGAACTCGAAGTTTGATTTTGAAAGCAATGAAACTTACTTTGAAGCTGGTTTGAAGTTTATGCACGGGGCATCTCTTTTAGAAAGTTGTCCCAATGAGACTAGCAAGCATGGAGAGATGAGCCAAATGCAAATTTATGCTACTGCAGCCAAACTTTTCAAGTAAGTGAAAACATTCTGAAGCCATAAGTAAGCTTATTCGGTTATTGATCATCTTCGCATCTAGTTTGGAATAAAGGTTTGAGAACATCTAATTTGGTTGTAACACTGACAAAAGTCAAGCTAGCTTTTCAGCCTCTACGCATCTTGGTTTATAAATAGCCCATTAGCTAAAATGTTTGACTTGCTTATTAGTAATCTGAACTTTCACATGTTTGACTCACCAGCTCTTAAGCTGGCTCAATATAATTTCTTTTACATTTTAGTATCATTAACAAATAGTTTTGAACTCCTAGCATTATCAACTATAAAACACTAAAGCTATAGTTCTAAATCTGATACAAAGGGTATTTAAAACTACATATTATCTTTTAGAAGTATTAAATCATTAGTATAGTGTTCAACTTTAGTTACCGGTGATATTGAACTCGATAACAAGAGAGAAAAGATTTCCTGAAATGATCACTCAGTCATTTAAAGAGTGTAGATTTTAACACAAGTGGGGAGGGGAGGGGAGGGTAATTCCAATTTCTCTCATGGGAGGGAAGTGTTATTTACTCTATCAATTAAAAGGGCAACCTGCAACGGTTGGGTCCATTACAGATTTATTGTAGGCAGCCTCATCTTGCACTTGCAAGAGGTATCCCTGCATTTCATCTAATTTTTTGCTTAATTATTTTATAAATTTATGTCGAAAAGCATAGGTTTTATTAAGTATAGATTTGAGCCTAACAAATTGAGCCTAAAATAGTCTATTAATATAAGGTTTGATATTAGCTCGGGAGGCTTGGGTAGCTTGTGAGTTCAAGGTGAGCCGAGCTCCAGAAAAAAATGGCTCAATTAATGCCTTATGTTATGAGTCTTGCGGAACTACTTTGCCGAGTTGTTACAATTACTCGGAGTGTAAAACATTTTTTGAAGAGGCACTTAGGAGTGTAAATTTTAAAAGTCTGTTTGGTTTCAGAAAATGATTTCGTATACAAATCTTGAAAATGATTTCTGTTTTTTCTAGAGCTCTGTGTTAACATGCCTTCAATGGTACAATTCCTTGAAATGTTTTTCAGGTCCTGTGCCCATGTATATGAAAGTCGCCAAGAAAGGGCGGCAGCTGCTTTGGCATATAAATGCATGCAGGTGGCATACATGAGAGTGGTTTACTGTAAACATTCTAGTGCAAACAGAGATCGACATGAGTTGCAATCAACCCTTCAAATGGTTTCTCAAGGTAACATAACATTCTTTGTTTGGGAGGTTTAATGGGATAAATAAGCTAATGGAGTGAGTGTGTTAGAGATAAATGCAAGCCTGGTTTAATGATTCGAGTCAATGATGTATCGCCGCATTTTTGCTCTAATTTTTAGGTGATTCTCCTTCATCTTCAGCATCTGATCTTGATAACTTGAACAATCAAGTGGCTATGGATAAGGCTACTTTGCCCAAGGGTACTAATGCTCTGGTACCTGGTAACCAAGTCATATCCGCTCGAACTCGTCCAAGTTTGGCCAGGCTCCTTGATTTTGTAAGTTTTAATTATCAAAGAACCTTGTGTTGATCCCAAAGCACCATTGGTAAACAGTTAGCTTATAAGGTTATAATGCTTGTTTATGATTTTTTTTTAATGGAATGTTGTATGATAGTTTTTGTGATATGACAGACTCAAGATATGAATTTTGCAATGGAGGCTTCTACAAAATGTCAGAGTGCTTTCACGGCTGCTAACACGATGATGGATCAAGCACGAAATAGGGACTGCATAACTTCTATTAAGAGGGTTATTGATTTTAGCTTCCAGGATATAGAAGAGCTTGTTCGCCTGGTTCGCAATGCATTAACAGCCATAAATTGTGCCGGTCTCAGAGGTGCTAGAGAATAACTTGTTCCTGTATATAGTGTTTTTTTTCTTCCTAGTTTTGGTTCTCCACTGAGATGGCATTTTGAAAAGGAGGAAGAAGCTAAAGAATTTCTCCAAAGAGTGGCACTTGGAAACCTGCTAAGTTTGCAGGTTGCTGGCGATCTTGTTACCTTAATGTTGTACATTTGTATAAAAATGTCATTGCTTAGAAAATTTTGGAAGGAGATTTTAATTAAGATTCATCTTAGTAAGGGTAGAACATACAACCTTAAAAATGTATGGGTTAGAAAGAGGGAAGGGAATCCATGTTGTCGAGTGACACAGGATGGATAATTGCGGTTTAGAGTTTCAGTGCTACATTCTTTGCTCCACTTAATTGGAGCCTTAGAAAAAAGAATAGACTGTGGAGAGATGTTAGGCAACCATTTTTGAGGGTTTTGAATACTAATGATAAAGTTATAGTAAGTCTCATTTTTTATGACAGACTTTTACCCTTTGTTGTTATCATTGCAAAGTTTTGAATGAATAGAAATCCTTGTTGAAATTTTCCTTGTGTGTTGTATTTCATCAAATATAGAGTTTTGTTTCTAATTCTTTGTTGGAGTCCAAATGTTCCTCTAGGGGCCGGTTAAAGTGGACAAGCAATAGTTGTGTTTGATATGAAATTGCAGTATCAAACAATTTCTCTACAAAGCTATAATAAACTATCAAGCAAAGTTTTTAAACCGGAATGAAGGCCGAGCCATCGAAAACTTTGGCTCACGGTTCAATCATTGATTGAATTGGATGGCTAATAAATACATTAAAAAAATTTGTAGAAAAAGTAAATAAAGATATAAAAAACTCATATTAAACGATTCAACCTAGTTCAGTTGGCGGTTCAATTGTGATTCAATTTGGTTTTGGGTGGTTTAATTAGATTGCGGTCTAATAAAACAAATAATGAATGCAATAAAATAAAATATAAAATCAGTAGAAAGTTAGAAACTGCAATGAGATTTTTACTTAATTAGAAGATAAAATGTATTTCCGATCGAATTTAGTAGGCTAAAAAAACTATGAATTATAAATAGACTATGGACTCATGTTTCCGATCGGAAATACATTTTTAGTATCCACAAATGTATTTTCATAGTTTTTTTAGCCTACTAAATTCGATCGGAAGTACAATCTCAGAGTTGACAAAAAGCACTAATTATTTTTTGTTGTTTTTTCATTATAAGAAACTGTTGAAAGTGATTAACCATGCCCGGAAAATGCATGAGATGACTATCAGCATTGATTAACCATGTGACATTGCTAATTTCTCTCAGCGAGAATGTATTCACAATGTTCAATGCTGTATGTATCAGCTCCCAAAAGACTCTTGGCATGGTGGATGCTATGCTAGTTGCTGCATCTATTTACCCTCCTTTCGATTGCTGGTTTTTTTTTTTAGATAGGTAAAGTGGTTAGTAATTAGTGTGTTAATTGTTAGAGGGGTGGGGGGAGCGGGGTTCGAACCCCGTACGCCTACATTTTTCCACCAACAATGTCCCTTTCACTCAACCATGTGAGCTACCCTCCTTTCGATTGCTGGTTGATTGTGGTTTTGTGCTATGTGTTCATTTTTATTCTTTTAGTTCTCTCTTGTTTTTCTAGCCATTTGTAAGCTTTCTATCAGTTAGCTTTGGTGTTTGTGCATGGGGCTTCTTCGTATTTGTACTAGGTTATTTTGCTTCTCTAAGCGCAAATGATAGACACCCTCTCAAACTCTTCATAGAAGGTCGGGGACCACACATACGACTCAGTAATTTCTAGCCGTTGGACACCTACAACACTCAGAAGCCTGTTGAACGAGAAATGATTATCATGATTTGCATTTCCAGTCTTTCCCTTTTGTTCATCTACATTTGTGTTTGAATTTTTGCAGTTTTTGTCCTACTCTTGCTTGTAGGAGTGTTCTCGGGCCGGTCTGGATCATATTTGCCTAAATATATTGTCCGAACCAATCACAATTAGTCGGTTTGGATTGGTACAAAATTTATATTTTTCCCTCTAAAATTCAAACCAAACCAATCTGATATTGGGCAGGTTGGTTTGGACTGAGCTCACCAGTCATGCACCAAAATGTTAGTTTTTTAAAATATAAAAAATTACTTTTTTAATAATATTCCAACACTCCTAAATAGCAAAGAAAAATCTAAAATTTTAAAATTACACTAAATCAAACTCAAACTCAAACTCAATAATAGTCTTCCAAGCCATAGTATTAAAATATTATAACCTAATCATTTATTATTGATGTAAAAATTCGAAACAAATAACATCTTCAGCCTCTAAAATTAAAAACTAATATGAGTTAGTTCGGGTTCGCAAGTTTGTTTTTTGAAATTTGTTGTCAAAACCAAACTACTACGGGTTGATATATGAGTTTGTTCGGGTTTGCCCCCAAAACAAAAAATATTCGAACCAAACATATCGATTAGTAGTTTAATTAAACTATATTAACTTACATTAAACTATATTAAACTAAGAAACTTAAGTAACTATATTAACTTAAATTAATTAAACTATTTTATTATTTAGATTAATTAAACTAAAATAAACATAAAAATGAATTATTTTAAAATAATTGTATGTTGTTTTTTTTTAATTAAGGGTTTTAATATATTTTCAAAAATAATCGTCACTTCTCTCTTCTACCATCTGTTCTAAACTGAACCGTACCTCAAGATTCGGCAGATGGGCGGTTGAGGTGTCTGGTTGTTCTTTAAATGTGTAGGTCGGGAGTAGAGCTCAGCCGAGTTGTACCTACAAAGACACTCCGACGCCCAAGTCAGTGGGATAAGAGTGAAAGCAGGAATCACGTATGGTCAAAAGTGTACCTGTCAGTGAGGGGAGGATCTCTATATATAGTGTCAGATGGTCAGCGTTGGACATTGGATCTGTGCGGGTCGATCCTGACCGTTGATCATACGATTGTGGGCATTGCTTGCGTTTTGGGCCATTCTTAATCCGTTTATGGGTGGATTGGGCCCTCGGCCCATTCCAGAAAACCAAACACACCATAAAAGAAAAAATAGTTAGGTGAAAATCAGACAAAATGCTTTTGTTTACAGCTTTCAGACTTCAAAGCAACTAAGGGAATAAGGCATTTCTAGCCTATATATAAGATAAATAAGGAATCCTGAAGTGGGAGAAAAACCAATTGATTCATACATAAAGCAACACTAGGATACTTCAATTTCATGCTTTTTACTTTAGGAATTTCAACGCCCATTAGTTTGGCAAGATAAATACTTAAGTATAACTTATTTAGGGATATTAAACCAAACCAAAAACTTCGTTTTAAAAAATTGATTTTATAATGCATTAACCTAACTTATATATATATATATGTATATCCTTTAAAAACTTAAAAGTGAATTTATACATATAAAGTTGAATGAAGAGCCTCATTTCATGTATATTTAGATTTTTCAATAATATTTGTACTAAATGTCTTTAAGAGCATAATCTAATAACAAAACACAAGTGTTACTGGGTATTGAATCAATCAAATAAGAATCAAGGATTTTTCTATAGATTTTCTAGATTAAGGTATCTTGGAATGTCAGCTAGCCTCATGGGATCATCATAATATATAAACGATTTGTTCATAGTGAAGATTTAAACAAAGAAGATTCGACAACCACTTACTTGTCTGACTAAGAATTATTTATTGGCTTTAAATAAATTCTTCAAGTTTGAAAAAAGAAGAAATCTATAAAATAAGATCCCAGAATCTTACATTAATTAGTAGATGGTTAATGAATATAATTAATTCTATGGTCTACCATCAATCAATTATGTGTCTATCTCTCTCCAAACGGAATCCTTCATTTCTATTGAGAAATGGAGAGGATCCTCACTAGAGTTTTATAGTACCGTATAATTCCTCTTCTTTTGGGGGTCAACAAAAGTGTAGTATAGCAAAGGGAACATGTACTTGAATAACAGTTTATAGATAAGTCAGAATGATTATAAGAGGCCGGATAGCAATTTATCTAACACGATTACAGTATGGTTTAAGAGTTATTCGATGCCTTTCTCTTTTCCTATGATCTCTATTTATAGTCGATCTCTGGCATAACTGCCGAGGTGGTTGCATGTCCCCCTTTGCCTTGCCGGTTACGCGGTAATCTATGTTGGGGAGTTCGGGGGAGCACCGGGAGAAACACCGAGCTATTCAATGAACCTGACCACTAAGAGACTTGGACACCACATCTGCACCCAAAACCTTAAGGTTTTAGGTATATGGGTCTCTCTTATATGTCCTTCCTATAACTCATTCCTAGCCGATGTGGGACTAACCACTCACACTTGAATTTTCAACAATCTCCCCCTCAAGTGTGAGTCACCCACATCGCTAGCCACTCCCCCACAGAGCCGAACCTGGGCACTGATACCATTTGTTGAACCGAGGGCAAACATTCTTTGTTTTGTATGATAACAAATTACAATTTGTTTACTAATGGTTATAGTTGAACCAAAGCACAGGGCGTGAACCAAAGCACAGGGCATGAACCAAAGTGCTTGACATGATATCTTAAAGTGTAGCAGCTCGGAGGAGAAGTTGCTCAAGCGTTCAAGACTTATGTGTTATATTGCTTTGCATAGGACGCGTGTAAGATCCCGTCACTTCTGCTTTATGACTTTTGTAGTTGAGAGATGATCTTTTAAAATAGAACTGTTTTGTTACAAGCATGGAAAAATCTTTTATATAAAAGCATGCTATAAGGTTAAGCACAAATAATGACCAGTTGTTTTAAAGAAAGTAGTCGAATCATGACTTATTGTTTTTAAAAGTGTAGAATCGATTTGTTGCTTCCTTCTTCAAAGAGGGAAATCGATTTTGTGCCTCATTTTAGAGAAGAAAATCAATTTGATGACTTGCCTTGGAAAGGAATAATCGATTTGTTGCTTGATTGTTTTTAAAAAGAATTTGTTTTGGAAAGAAAACAATCGATTGATGACTTTGTGTTTTTAAAGCATTAAATCCATTTTGATCTTGTATTTTAAAGTATAGAAATCGATTTTGAGCTTCATAGTTTAAAGAGAAGAATCGATTTCTAGCCTATGGTTTTTTAAAAAAGAATTTGTTTTGGAAAGAAAACAATCGATTGATGACTTTGTATATATCAAGCATTAAATCGATTTCTAGCCTATTTTGGAAGCTAATATCGAAATCTTCCCTTTCTCTTCCCTTCTTTTAAGCAAGGAATCGATTCTCCACTTGTTTTTTGGAAGCACAACTTGTTTTTGAAGCTAGCAATCGATTTCTCTCTTATTTCATTAAAGCTAGAAATCGATTCCTCACTTATTTCTTTAAGCAAGAAATTGATTTCTATCCGATGTTTTTCAAGCAATAAATCGATTTCTTACTTATCAAATTAGTATTAAAAAGTGCTTCAACGGTCATATTTTTACGATCCCTATAAATAGGATTAGGGCTTTCACGATGGTTTTTCGAACAACCCACAAATCAAAAAGAAAAGAACGCAAACTCTCACTGACACACATATTCTTCACGTTCTTCATCTAGGGTTTCAAATCTCTCATCTCTCTCAACTACATCATTGTTATATTGCTTGAGTGATAGGATCCTAGTTTTCATTTGTAATCGTCTATACTTGGTTGTTGTGAAATCCTGGGAAGTTTTCTTGGGTAATTCAATCGGAGAGATTGAATTCAATCTGATAGTGAAACAGATGAAGAAGAGAAGACTGCCAAAGTTGTTTGTCTTATGGCAAATGACACCCCTAAGGTAATCCCTTCTAACCATAGTTTTTCTGATTCACTTGAACATGACGACTTATTTGATAATGCGTGTAGTAGTCAAGATTTGAGTGAGGCTTTTGAAGCTCTTTATAATGAGCATGAAAACTCTTTTAATAAAATCTAAGGATTTGACAAAGAGAAACAAAAGCATGCTCACTCAAATTGAGACTCTTGAGAAGGAGGTAGCTAAATTGAAGAATGAGCTACATAAAACTAAACCTTTCAACCTTGAGCTTATTGAGCTTAAACAAAATTTTGAAAAAGTGAAAGTTGAAAATGAAAATTTGAAAGAATCCTTAAAAAAGTTTGAGGTTGGTGAAAAGACCTTAACCAAGTTACTTCACTCCCAACATGAATATGTTGATAGGAGAGGTATTGGGTATGAAGGTAATTCCACCTCCTCTGATTTGAAAAAGAAAATGATTTTAGTAGCTGCCGTTTCAAGTGAGACACCTACTGTTTTCTCTTGCACTTATTGTCAGAAAGGGAATCATAGCTCTCATAGATGCCCTATTTGTAGATTGTGTGAGCTTGGTACCCTTATACCTGCTTGTAAGAAACCAAGGTGGATTGTGAAAACAAACCCCTTGAGGACTAACCCCCATGGACCCAATCAAATTTGGGTACCTCGTACTAGTTGTTGATGTTCCTTTTGCGGGTTGGTTAGTCATCCAAGAAGAAAAATGTGTGGATGGTTGACAGTGGGTACTCGAGGCATATGACTGGTGATGCCTCACTATTCTTGAAGTTGAGCAACAAGGCCAGTGGATCTGTGAAGTTTGCCAACAATGAATCTGCTCAAGTAATAGGTAAAGGTTGTGTGGGTAAGGAAAACATAATCAAGATTAAAAATGCTTTACTAGTTGATGGTGTGAAATTTAACTTGCTAAGTGTCAGTCAATTATGTGACAGTGATTTTGATGTGCATTTTTTTTGTTGATAAATGTGTTATTGCTCATAGGACTTCTAAATTTTATATTACTAGCTTTCGAGAAAATAATGTGTATTATGTTGATTTTGACAATGTGAGTGATGATATTGTATGCATGCCTTCCTTGCTTGATGATGTGAATTTGTGGCATAGACGTCTAGGACATGCTAGTATAGAACTTTTATCTAAGTTGTGTAAGAATGAGCATGTTAGAGGTCTACCCAAACTAAAGTATGAAAAGGGTCAATTATGTGATGCATGTCAGCTGGGTAAGTTGCATAAAACTTCCTTCAATTCAAAACCTGTTATTTCCACTAACAATGTGCTTGAATTGCTCCATCTCGATTTATTTGGTGAGATTGATGTTGTAACTCTAGGAGGGTCCAAGTATGTCTTCGTGATTGTTGATGATTATTCTAGGTATACTTGGGTCATTCTACTTGCAAATAAAAGTGATGCTTTTAATGAGTTTGCTAAGCTGTGTAGAAAGTTACAGAATGGGATAAGCTTAGCCTTCAAGGAAATTAGAAGTGATCATGGAGGAGAGTACGAAAATTCATCATTCAAGACTTGGTGTGAAAAGTATGGTGTTCATCACAACTTTTCAGCTCCAAGGACTCCTCAACAAAACGGTGTGATGGAAAGAAAGAACAGAACCATACAAGAGATGAGCAGAACAATGCTGAACGAGCACAACCTTTCCAAGTAATTTTGGGGGACATGCAATTGATACAGCATGTCATGTGCTCAACCGGGTATACCTGAGGCCATCTCTTAACAAGACGCCATACGAGTTGTGGAATGGTAGAGCTCCAAATATTTCATACTTCAAGGTTTTTGGAAGTAAGTGCTACATTCTCAACACAAAGGACAAGTTGGGTAAGTTTGATGCAAAATCAACTGAAGGTATTTTTATGGGTTATTCAAGTCATA
The DNA here is from genome assembly GCA_963573325.1 of Astragalus glycyphyllos. NCBI lineage: Eukaryota > Viridiplantae > Streptophyta > Magnoliopsida > Fabales > Fabaceae > Astragalus > Astragalus glycyphyllos. Next base: position 80,691,288 of record OY754311.1, read on the forward strand.
GTAGAGCATATATTGTTTACAATAAAATTGATAAATGTATGCAAGAATCAATACATGTTTCTTTTGATGAGACTAACCCGTTTGCTAAGAAAGTTGATGATGAGGATGAAGTGGTTGAAGTGATCAAAGACAGAATGCCTGAATCAACCAGTGAAAGTGTGGAAGAAGCCGAGGTGAAAGTGGAACCTCAAGAAGAAGCTGAAGTGGAACGAGAGCCCCAAGACATCAATGACCACCTCCATGGAAGAACATATGATGATTTGCCCAAGACTTGGAAATCAGTTCGAGATCATCCCATGGAGCAAATTATTGGTAGTCCATCAAAGGGGGTAACCACTCGTTCTTCTCTTAATCATTTATGCTTCCATAGTGCTTTTGTCTCTCAAATAGTTCCTAATAATATTAAGGAAGCTTTATGTGATCCAGAATGGGTTGTGTCAATGCAAAAAGAACTTGAACAATTTGAACGGAACAATGTTTGGTATTTAGTTGAAAAACCTGTTGATAGAACGATCATTGGTACTAAATGGGTTTTTCGCAACAAACTTGATGAAAATGGTGTTATTTTATTAAATAAAAGTCGTTTAGTTGTTCAAGATTTTAACCAAATCGAAGAGGTGGATTTTGAAGAAACTTTTGCTCCGGTGGCTAGGTTGGAATCCATTCGTATCATACTAGCCTTTGCTAGTTACATGGACTTCAAACTACACCAAATGGATGTCAAGAGTGCCTTCCTAAATGGATTTTTAGAAGAGGAAGTATATGTAAAACAACCCCCTGGTTTTGAAGATTTTAAAAAACCAAACCATGTTTTCAAACTTGACAAAGCACTTTATGGATTAAAACAAGCTTCTAGAGCTTGCTATGAGAGACTAAGCAAACATTTAATTGCAAATGGTTTCAAAAAGGGTAATATTGATTCTACCTTATTCCTTAAAACCAAAGGCAAACATATCATAGTAGTTCAAATTTATGTTGATATTATTTTTGGGTCTACTAATGATGATCTGTGCAAGGAGTTTTCTGACATGATGACTAGCGAGTTTGAGATGAGCATGATGGGGGAGCTGAACTTCTTTTTGAGACTTCAAGTGAAGCAAATGAAGGAAGGAATCTTCATCTGTCAAAATAAGTTCTCAAAGGAGCTGCTAAAGAAGTTTGACATGAGTGATGCAAAGGAGATTGGTACTCCCATGGCAACTACAACAAAGTTGGATAAGGACGAGCAAGGTAAACCAGTAAACGAAACGATGTATCGAGGTATGATCGGTAGTCTCTTGTATTTAACTGCTTCTTGACCTGATATTATGTTTGCTGTGTGCTTGTGTGCTCGATTTCAAGCATGTCCCAAAGAATCACATTTAAAAGCTGTAAAACGGATTCTTAGATATGTTAAGGGAACCATAGATTTTGGACTGTGGTACCCGAAATCGAGTCAGTTTGCTTTGGTCGGTTTTTGTGATGCTGATTTTGCTAGATGTACATTAGATAGGAAGAGTACTAGTGGAACCTGTAATTTCTTAGGCCCTTGTTTGACTTCCTGGTCTAGTAAAAAACAGAACAGCGTTGCTTTGTCCACCGCTGAAGTCGAATATGTGGTGGTTGGAAATTGTGTTGCACAAGTTCTGTGGATGAAACAGACTTTAGAGGATTTTGGTTTGTTATATGACAATGTGCCAGTTCTATGTGATAACACTAGTGCCATTAACATTGCTAAGAACCCCATCCAACACTCTAGAACTAAGCATATAGAAATAAGACATCATTTCATTAGAGATCATGTTTCTAGGGGGAGCATAGCATTAAAATTTGTAGGCACCGATGACCAACTAGCGGACATTTTCACGAAACCACTAGCCGAAGCTCAATTTTGTAAGATTCGGAGAGAGCTCGGTATGCTTGATTTTGCCAGCCTGTGATTATGTGATGTATTTTGAGGTGCTATGTGCTTGTTATATTATATGCTATGTGTCTTGTGTGTATTCCCTCCTTTTTGATGAAAACAAAGGGGGAGAAAGACTTGTTGCATTGTTGCTTGTTTGGTTCTATTGCATGTCAGCTGTTTATTTTCATGCTTATGCTTAGGGGGAGCTTATGCCGTTATTTCTTGTTTATCGCCTCCCTATGCATAAGGTAATTTGTTATCATCAAAAAGGGGGAGTTTTTTGAACCGAGGGAAAACATTCTTTGTTTTGTATGATAACAAATTACAATCTGTTTACTAATGGTTATAGTTGAACCAAAGCATAGGGCGTGAACCAAAGCACAGGGCATGAACCAAAGTGCTTGACATGATATCTTAAAGTGTAGCAGCTCGGAGGAGAAATTGCTCAAGTGTTCAAGACTTATGTGTTATATTGCTTTGCATAGGACGCGTGTAAGATCCCGTCACTTCTGCTTTATGACTTTTGTAGTTGAGAGATGATCTTTTAAAATAGAACTGTTTTGTTAAAAGCATGGAAAAATCTTTTATATAAAAGCATGCTAATAGGTTAGGCACAAATAATGACCAGTTGTTTTAAAGAAAGAAGTTGAATCATGACTTATTGTTTTTAAAAGTGTAGAATCGATTTGTTGCTTCCTTCTTTAAAGAGGGAAATCGATTTAACCAATTGTTGGGGAGTCCGGGGAGCACCGGGAGAAACACCGAGCTATTCAATGAACCGGACCACTAAGAGACTTGGACACCACATCTGCACCCAAAACATTAAGGTTTTAGGTATATGGGTCTCTCTTATATGTCCTTCATATAACTCATTCCTAGCCGATGTGGGACTAACCACTCACACTTGAATTTTCAACAATCTTATCCGGTTTGTGAGTCACCAATCCGAGCACACGTGGATTATCCTTTAAGGGCCACCTCATAGTACGTTTATGAGTCACCATGCCGAGATTATATGTCGGTCTTAATGGTACCAAGTCGGCTAGATTTCAGATTTTTATATTTTAAAATTTATTTTAGAAAGGTAAATAAAAAAATTGTTTTCTTATTCTATCCTGTTGGTTTTTAACCCAACTCAAATTCAGGATAAATTTTTTAACTACAGAGATATGATATGATAAGTCATAGGATTAAGTTATCATATTCTGTCTCATTATCGTGACCATCAAACAGTCCCTTAAGAGATAAAAGGTCCCTGTTGTGGATGCTCTTAACTGTCCTATATTGAAGATATTACTCATAATTTTATTAGACACACCAGTAAAATAGCAACATCAAGAGTAAACACAACTCTAATAATCATAAGCTGAAAACCATGTACGGGAACCAATCAAACAAAAGACCACAATTGGGGATAAACTCTGAATACAACTTGATCGGTGGCGGGAGGTAGTCGATTTTTCATGAGAATTTTTTTTTTAAAGAGTGATTTTTTTTATATGCAAAATGAACTTCATATTAAAGGGGAATTAAACGTGTTAAGAGTTTAGTTACAATAACAATCAAGTACACACTGAGTGCTGTTAAAATTCAGCTCCTCTTCTTTTACACTTTGTGTCACTCCTCCCCACAATAAGTAGAGGTGGGCATGGTATACTTTAACCCAACCCAAATCGCGATCCAACTCAGCCCAGCCCACAAAATGTAGGCTGGTTCAGGTAACTGGGTTGAGTTGGTTTAGTTTCAAAATAAACAAACTCACAGTGTACTAAGTCAGAAAAATGAGAACTCAACTAACCCAACCCAATCCATAAAATGTGACCTACGTATATAAATCAAAGTCTAAGACTACCATAAGGGGTAACATGCAATTGTTTATACAAGAGAAAGTAATATTGAAGTCTTTATTGTTTGTAACTCGTCAAATGGTTCCACTAACAACTAATACTTGGAATTCAATCCAAAACTTGTATTATATGTGTCTTACCCGTCACATTGATGATAAATGAGAATTGAATAAAAAAAATACTGAGATTTGGTTTGATTTATGAACTCATTACGTTGATGTTAATACATTAATTTTGATGTTGGTTTGGTTTTTTTTATTTCTCTTGCTATTGGTCTAGTTTTGTTTTTTTTGGTTTTTTTCCTAAAAAATGATATTTTACTAACAAACCCAGTACCCAACCCAATTCAACCCATTTTAGGTTGGTTTGGTTCGAGTAACCTAAAGTTTTGAGTCTAGTTTTAACCAACCTAACCCATAAGTGTTTGATTTGGTTGGGTCCTAAAATGCAAAACCCACCCAACCCAACTCATACCCATCCCTAGAAATAAGTATCACATTTGTAAAATAACTTGTCCAAAAGCAAATGACATTTTTAGATTTTAATGTAATATTAATTATTTTTCGCAATTATACCCTCTAACTAATACTATGTACATCAATATCAGGTTATTATCATTCATTTTGCATTTATCATAGTGATACATGGGTTGGGATTCTCTCCATTTCTCAAAAGAAATTGATGGTCCATTACCTAAGTTTTGGGTGTATATATACACACATTCCTAAAACAGAAAATATATATTAGATATTTATATCTTTTACGCACTCAAAACTTAGTTAATGACCACCCATTTCTTTTGAGAAATGGCGAGGATCCCAACCCGAAATACATCAAGGTCTAATAAAAGTAGTTTGTTTAATTATTTTTCTTTCTCTTTCATATATACTCTTTCCACAATTTATGTGAATCAACCAAATGCAACACTTTGTGAGACAGAAAATATTAACTACATCTATATTAATATTTGTCTATAATTTTTGGGAAATTATAAGCTTTGAAATTATATACTTTTTGGGGTAGCAATAGCTACCCCATCATATAATGAGGATCCCCCCGAAGTTGATTGTCACAAGTACAAAGTGCATACAATGATGGCGAGTGCCAATTTTGTAAGCAAACTACTTTATATAATTGCATATTACTCCCTCTGATTTCTTTTTTAATGAAAAATTGGTCGACAGAGGTGGATGTACTTGGTCCAGATTCTCAACCAAATATATCAACCTCCATTGACGAACATTTGCTTATAAAAGAGAAGGGAGTATTTTGTTGCAGCAAGTTCATGTAATTGCAACTTATTGATGCATTGGTACTCAAACAGAAATTGTCATATATAGAAGCAAAATCATATATGCCTTAAAAATTCAATAACACTTTTTTTTTTACAACAAAAATCCAATAACACTTTGATCGGGACTTTTATTACTAAAAATCAACTAGATCCCTAGCTTATATAAGTTAATATCAATTTAGTCCCCATGAATACAATTCTTTTGTTTATAAAAGAGTATCAATTTAATATTTATGTAACATGTGGTAGGCTGACGCAGATTTACCTTTATTTTTTAGAGTTCCAATTGGGCCCCTTAAATTTGCCATACAAGTATTTAATTGTCAAGTCAGCTCCATCAACACTGTTAACTGATTTTAGTTCACAGATAGACTAAATTGATACACGTTTGTAAAAGTGGAGGACTAAATCACCTATTAACTCTTTTCTTAATATTCCAAGAGACCTTTCTTACTTTTTTTATATATTTTAAAATGGAGATATTTCCATGGAGTAGCCAGTAGCATATGCTGAGGACTTATATCCGTCAAAAGCCGAGTCCAAAGAATATTTTGTTTGTGTCCATTTGTATCATTACCAAGATGACAAAAAAATTGTGGGGGGCGGGGGTGGAAGTTATGAATGTCTGGTGGTGAAGCTACAAATGGTGATGGCATCTTCACTAGTAAAACATGTTGGAAGAAAAAGTAGAGGAGGCGAGGGTGGACAAGAGCATCATGACATATAACACTAGATCTGGTCTGTAGAATGGTGGCATTATATTTGGACAATTGAGAATGAGAATGGCCCTCCACCCCCTACTTCACTCACATTCGCATATAAAGCTCTTAAAATGGGCCACCCAGCCTGGTCCAATAGGCCAAAACTTAAAAGCAGGATAGATTGGGTCTACTTAATTATCCACAGAACTGTGTTTTTTGGTAACTTAGTCCAACCCAAAATATTGGGTCAGCAGACTAGTTCAATCTAGTCTGATTTTTAACAAAGGAAACTATAAAAAGATTTGAAACTGCAAAAAAACGACAAGCCAACTAGGCTAGACTAAAATGGCCTAATTTTTTATAGGTCTCTATTTAGCTAGTCAAGCCCACAACTTTGGGCTATAGGGTTGGCCCATTAGGCTGAGCCAAAGTTGACACCTCTATTCACATATGATAGGTCCTTAGCATGTAGCGTATATGGAAAAATAAATAATTAGTACTGCTATCTTCGGATGAATAGTTAAGTTAAGCACTTATAGCATAAGAGATTATCATATAAGTATTTCTATGTGTTTATAGCATAAGTGGTGGATTTCATAAGCTGTTTTTAAGAACTTGTGGAAATAAGTTAAGGGCCCGTTTGTTACGGATTAAAAATAAGTGATTTTGTTAAATAATTTAGAGCCCGTTTGTTATGGCTTATTTTTAAAAAAAAATCACTTTTTTTTAAAAAATAATCACTTATGACGACATGCTATCAGTTTGTTATAGATTCTTAAAAAAATGAAAAGCTGAAAATAATCTAAAAAATGCTTCATATGAGAAGTTGTTTTGAGTAGCTTCACAAAAAATCAGTTTTTTTAAGAATGCTTTTTTTAAAATAAGTGATTTTCAGTATGTTACACAAACACAAAACAACTTCTCATTTTCTTAAAAATCACTAAAAACTAATCTCTAAATTATTTAACAACAAAATCACTTATTTTTTAATCCGTAACAAACGAGCCCTTAGAGATTAGTTTTTAGAGATTTTTAAGAAAATGAGAAGTTGTTTTGTATTTGTGTAACATACTGAAAATCACTTATTTTAAAAAAATCATTCTTAAAAAACTGATTTTTTGAGTAGCTACTCAAAACAGCTTCTCATAAGAAGCAATTTTTAAATTATTTTCAGTTTTTTATTTTTTTAAGAATCTGCAACAAACGGATATCATGTCGTCATAAGTGATTTTTTTTATAAAAATAAGCCGTAACAAACGGGCCCTAAAAATCGCTTATATAGACATGTCATAAGCTATTTTAATAAGTTTTCTAAGACATTCTAAGAAGTGCTTATACTATTAGATAATATCAAATAAGTCAATCTAAATCTGCCATTAATTAAGCTAATAATTCCATTGTTCTTAATAAAATGCAATACAAGAAACTATTTACTTTTACATGCCCTTTTTCATGCTGGGTTTGTGATGTCATGCATATAAAAGCAACAAAGTAACTGATAGGGAAAAGGGGGCACTTAAGAGCAGAACAAGAGTTCCTGAAAAATAATGCAAGGTTCGTGGGTCAATCTAATATAGACCTCTTAAAATTTATCTAAAGGAGGACATTTATTTTTTTTAGTAAAAGTTAAATTTTGTAATAATAAAATTTGAAAATATATATACTATTTTATTAAAATTCACTAAAAATAATAAGATCCACTTTTAGATCAGAATATCCATAAAGTCAATGTCAATCCCAAGTAGTTAGCTCAGTTGGCGAGCTTAGAGATATCAAAGGAGTACATCAAAGGAGTGCAAGAAGGAGGTCCCGAGTTCAAATCTCGAAAACTAACTTTGTTTAAAAAAATAAAGTCGGTGCCATTATTTTGGGCCATGGTAGCACATAAATATAGTTTAGTGTCCTTTTTTTGACCAAAAATAGTTTAGTGTTATTCATTTGATTAATCAATTATTTCGCAATATTACCATGGGAAAAGAGTCAAGCTTTTAGAATTGTAAAAAAGTATTGGCATTACTTAGTAGTGGCTACCCTATAAAGGAAAGAAGGCTTGGTCGACACAAGCATAAGGTTAAAGGAGCTCTTGTTCTGGGCCCTACATAGCTTATTAATTTTATGTACTGTTACCATTGGTTTCTCTGGTTGAGAACGGACCGAACACGAGTTACGCTATGCAATGTAAATAATAGATCTCGAATGAGAGAAAATGAGTTGGGATCCATTTATTGGCCTCTGGGGCGCTATTTATATTACAATGCTCATTAATGGTAATAAATACGTTTAATGGTCGAGTTGACCATTACATACATGTCGGAGGAAAATCAAGGATATTTCTCTCCGATTGTGCTTCATTCCTTTCTAGGAGAGGAAAATGTGAGATATTTTGGGCCAACCGATCAGTCTTCAAGGAAGGTACTTCAAGAGCCGAGCGGATGTAGGAACCGGCCGGTCCGGATGGGAACATATCCCTTCGAGCGGTGTTGCGTTAAAAACACACTTAGAGCAAGTGTACTATTTCGCAGAAGTAGTATAAAAGATATCGTGTCCACAGGGATTAATTAGCAAGTACCAAACTAATCGAGATTATTTATTATTTAGACGAACGAATATTTGAATTGTAATGGAGCAAACAAAAAAGAGAAATAAATAACAATAATAAAATGCAAGAATTAATTCAATGGAGAGAGGTCTAGGGTCGTGGTTTCACTTGCAAGCTTCGATTCCTCTATGTCTAATTCAATGGAGAGAGGTCTAGGGTCTAGGGTCTTATTTTATTTAATTACCAATCCCTTTACTAAAGCTATTAATCCGTTTGGTCATTCGCGATTAATATTCTTTTTCCTAAATTAACCCTAGTTTGGTCATGCTAGAATTTAAATTCAGGAAAAGCATAAAGTACGAAAAGGTTGAATGATTGAAAGACTAAATTAAAGTTTGGTCATACATTAATTTTAGCCCCAATAATTATCCTATAGGTCCACCAACTAATTGCAGTACAGTCGCTGATCAACTAATTGATTATGAACATGAAAAGGGTAGCTAATCCTAATTAAGTGATAAAAACAATAGGACAATATTAATTGAAATAAAAACTAGAATTCAAATATGAAATTAGAACATAAAAGTCTCTAAATTTGAAGATCCACCTAAGACCCTAGAAGAGGATTTAAGTATCCATAGTGTTCAAGAACAAGGAAATAAAATTAAGAGTCATAAATTACAAAGATAAAAATAACCCGAAATAGAGAAATTTCTGATCTTCGATATTTAGTCTCCTTTTTCTGCTCCAGAGCTCTCTCAGTGTCAAGAACAGGTAACCAATGCGTCAGTTGTGTTCTTTTTGCGTTGACGGCTTGCCTTTTTTTTTTGCGTGAGTGGTTTTTGTTTGTGTTATGGTGTCTAGCCCCCCCATTCACAAGTGAAGCTATCCTTTTATATTAGTTCCTTTTCTTTCTCTCCAAGCAAAGGATCAAGTCAAGATTGCTTCCACTTTTAATTGCAAGATATGCCAATCCCTAAATATTAGGATTTAGATCATTCCTAAATATGTGTTGCTTGCTGTCCACTCCATGCCTCTTTCTTTCTCTCCAAGTCACATGTGCATCACTTTTAATTGAAATCTCCAAGAGGATCTTCTTCTTTTTATCACTGTGGTCCTTCTTGCATTAATGGGCTTTGGGTTTGTTTTCTTTTATTTGTTAGTCTTTCTTCTAATTTCAGCCCACATTTATATTATTTTCTTTTTCTACCTTCCTGCAAATATAGAGTAATTTAAGTCAGTTATTTATTTAATCAGTATTAATTACTCTAAAAACAACTCAAAATATCTCTAGTAAATGCACTAAGTTAGAGTTTATCAAGCGCGGAGCGCGAAGTCGTTCAAACAAGTGGAGCTCGGCTATATCATAGCCCTTCAGTCATCGAAACTTGGTGTTCGGTGCTCAGCCCTTCGGTTCAAGTGGGAAGGCTCTGAATGTCCAGGTTCTTGGCCGGTAGTCGGTGTTCCTCTATTTTTCTGAAGCTGACTCATTGATTAGACAGACGGTTGATTTGATGTTAGGACCGTTTGACCCTTGACCCTTGACCTTTGACTACATCGGTTTCTTCACTTGACGTGTCGTTTCTTGTGCCCTCATGAATGCTGGGCTGGCAACCGGCCCCAGCTCCCAGCTATATATAGCGTTTGGGTACCTTGTGCTGAATGCTTTAGTGGCCCCTTCTTCCTTGCTCCCGTTTCTTTCATGCTTTTCCTATTTTGCTGGTGTCGTTGTGATCTGGGGCAAGGTCGGTGGTCAGTCTGGTGGAGACCCCGCCATGCTTGGTGGTTGTTGGAGGTGGCCGAAGCTTTGGCTCCTGATCTTCAATGGTGCATCTCGATGGTAGACTTCTGTCGGGCGCAGAGGCTTCTTCCTCGGAAGTACTCAGTGAACTCGAACGGCCTTCTTCGGTGAAAATGATTTTGGGTAACTAGTGGGGGAAAGGTTCTCCGATAGTGCCTTTAGGCCGACCCACTGTTCCCAATGGAGAGAACATTCATTTTTGTGCAGCTCCTCTGGTTCGTTGCACACAGTCTTCTTTTGTTCCTCTTGTTTGCCATGAGCTTTCCTGCCATGTGAGACCCGCATTTAAGATAAAAAAAGCACCAAGGATGGAGGGGACTCGTTAGCTCATAGGACAAATGTAGTGTATGTTTGTGTAATTTTGTATTTTCCCCCCTCTTGTGGGTGGATTCGGATGTAATATTTGTTTACGATTAATGTTATAACTGTCGTTTTTGCCTTTGTATTTTTTGTTCTGACGCTCGAGACATCGTTGTATCTCGCTTCGGTGTCGCTTCGAGAGTTTTGTGATTAGAATGCCCGTGTTTCCAGCGGGGTGCGCTTTTGCTGTTTTTTTTATTCTTGCGGGCTTGTTTGCCTCGCGTTTGATGCCCGAGGGTGCACGTCGGCTTTCGCCAGTCTCCACCTGTCGGGTCTTTATAGTTTCCCTCTTAGAGCAACATCACTGTTCGGTCGTGTTGTGGCGCCTCTCCCGGTTTTTCCTTTTGTCTAAAAGGATTCCTTACGGTGCGACAAGTACGTCAACTTTGCTTTTTCCCGTGAGGTTCGCCCAAGGGTGGGGCGGAGGTTCGTCAGCCACGTCTACTGACTGTCCGGACTTGATTCTTCTGCCCGAAAGTAGCATCGAGACGTTGCTCAATCCTTACCGATTCAGGGCTTTCGTCTGGGATTGTTAGGCACATTCTAATTTTTGCTTTTTGTTGATCCGACGAAAGTGTTTTGCGTATTTCATTGATGTTTGGGAAGTACAAGATTGCGACCATTTTTGGCGTTACAAAGAAAGTACATTTTATTCCCAACTGTAGTAGAATCTCAGGTTTGTGGAGTTCCATGATTTGGGAATGTTCCATCCATCCAGCTTTTCGAGTTTGTACGCCCCTCTTACAGTTGGGAGTCGTCCCAGTTGGGGGACAGTTTTCCTGCTGCTCCTGCTCTTACTGTTTGCTTGAGGACAAGGTCACTCGGTATGAACTCCCGAGGCTTAACCTTGGTGTTGAATTTTCTCATTGCCCGTTGCTTGGCGGTATCTTCTCTTATCTTTGCTAGCGCACGGACTTCGTCAAGGAGGTCGAGGTTGGTCCGTAGTGGTTCCTCATTTGGGGCTTTCTCAGTCAGCATTCTTCGTGGGCTGGGCTCAAGTATTGCTACTGGCATCATCACATTGCTCCCATACGTGAGGTCTGAACGAGGTTTCTCCAATTGCTGATTGCATAGTAATGTGGTAGGACCAGAGTACTGATGGGAGCTCTTCGACCCAATTACCTTTAGCGTCATCCCGCCGCTTCTGCAGGCCATTCAGTAGGATTTTGTTTGCTGCTTCTGCTTGTCCATTCTCCAGTGGGTATTCCACTGATGCAAATACCTATTCGATCTTACAGGTCTCACAAAAGGCTACCAGCGCCTCCAAAGCGAACTGGGTTTCGTTGTCGGTTATGATTGTTTCTGGGACGCCGAACCTGCATATTAGTTTTTTCCAATAAAATATCTTTACCTTCTGGGCGGCATCTTCGCCACTGGTTCGGCCTTAATCCACTTAGTGAAGTAGTCGACGACTACTATCAGGAATTTCACTTGACCGACTACAGGAGGGAATGGTCCCAAGATGTCGACTTCCCAGGTGATGAATGGCCATGTAGGTAGGATCTCCTGCAGGCTTGTAGGCAGTGCTCTAGGGATACTAGAGTGGTGCTGACACTTGTCACATTTTCTTATGAACTCTATGGAATCTTGTAGGCAGCTGCTAGTGTCACTTCTGCTATGAGGGCTTCTTACTCGGCTTAGTTGTTACTGGCCTTCCATCCTAACCTAATGGATTATTCTAACAGTACTCCATTTGGCCCGTCGAGGGTTATTTCAGCGCCGCTTCCCCTTAGGTTGGAGGAACTGTCGATGGATAGTACCCGGTCTTCTGTTTCTTTTTCATCTTGGCCCCTTCTCCTACCAATTCAGCTGCAAAATTTGCTAGTGTCTGTGCCTTGATAAGGCCCCTTGGTTCGTACTGGATGTTGTATTCTGATAGTTCAACCGACAATGCGACCATCCTTCCAGCCAAATCGGGTTTGCCGAGCATTTTCTTTATTAGAAGGTCAGTTTTGACTGTCACCTGGTGACTATGAAAGTATTGTAGCAGCTTCCTGGCGGCTAAGACTACTGCGAATGCCGCTTTTTCAATCTTCTTGTATCTGACCTTCGCTCCTTGCCATATTCTGCTTACATAATAAACCGGGGCTTGTTGTTTGCTTTGCTCTTGGATTAGCACCGCGTTGCACGCATTTTCAGATATGGCTACTTAGAGTACTAGCGGTGCCCCTTGTGAGGGGCCCCTCAGAATTGGGGGCGTTGCTATGAACCTCTTGATTTCCTGGAAAGCTTGTTCGCATTCTTCGGTCCATTGGAAGGAAGTGTTCTTCTTCTTCAATAGTTGGAAAATAGGCCTCACCTTATCCATCGATCGGGCCATAAAACGAGACACGTCTGCTTTTCTGGGCTCCTCATGCCTATGATCGCTCTGCATTTGGAAGGATTGTCCTCGATTCCTCTGTGTGTGAGGATGAAACCTAAGAACTCTCCTTCCTGTATACCAAAGGAACACTTGTCCGGGTTGAGCCTCAAGTAGTGCTTTTACAACAGCTGGAAGACTTTGGATAGGTTGTTAAGGATTGCCTCATCTGTTTCTTCCTTTACTACCATATCATTAACATAAACTTCAATCGCTTGGCCGATCACCTTCTCAAAGACTCTATCCATTAGGCGTTGGTAGGTCGCTCATGCGTTCTCTAGGCCGAAGGGCATGACTTTGTAGCAGTAGTTTAAGCGATCGATCATGAAGGTTGATTTCTCTTCATCTATGGGGCTCGTTCAGATTTGATTGTATCCGGAGTAGGCGTCCATGAAGCTCAGCACCTTGTATCCCGAGGCTCCATCGACCAGACTGTCAATGCTTGACAGTGGATAGGAGTCTTTGGGGCACGCCTTGTTCAGGTCAGTATAGTCCACACACATCCTCCACCTGCCATTAGCTTTCCTGACCATCATCGCGTTTGCCAGCCAGGTGAGATATTTCACCTCTCTGATAAATTCAGCTTTCTTGAGCTTGCCGGTTTTCTCTTTATGGAAGCGGGAACTTCATGCAAAGTTGGGGGTATGATATTGCTGTTGCCAAGTCGTTCAGGGCCGGTCGGCCGAGTATCATGTTGTATGCTGAAGGAGCACTGATCACCATATACCGAAGTGTTTCCGTTTTCTGTTGTTCCGCTTCCCCGAATGTCGTAGGCAGGTCAAGATAGCCACATACCTCCGCTTTATGTCTGGAGAAGCCAGTCAGGACGCCAGGGTAGTCCTTTATGGCTTCGTTCGGAACTTGTAACTGCTCCAAGCATCCCAAGTACATGATGTTGGCGGAGCTGCCACCGTCGACTAATACTCGCCGAATGTTGACACCTCTGATCGCAGTGGTTATCACGAGGGGATCACCTTTGTGGCAGTGGTGACGGCGGCGATCGTTGCAATGTGCTTTTGCCCCATCGTTGCTGCCTTTCTTTGGTGGCGGCGAACTTGCAGCATAGTACGATGAAGTTGATGGTTCGCTTGGTGAGCCTTCTCCTGGCGCATTTCCTCCTGTTGTTGGGAGTCTTCCTTTAGGATCTGGGCTAGTTTTCTTGCATCGTTGAGGTCATCCTGCAATCTCTGTATCCCAAGCTCTTGGATCTGGATCTGGGACGCCAAGTATGGCTTTCTTCTTCCTACTGTGCACTTTGAGCTTGCAGGTTTTGTTTGGATCGTAGGAGGTCCTCAAAGCTACTGTGGTTTTCCACCATTGATAGTGATTTCTTCAAAGGTTCTGTGTGGGACGTGGGAGAGGTTTTACCAAGTCGAACGATGGGCGCTAATGTTACGATCGGTTTCTCTGGTTGAGAAAGAACCGAACACAAGTTACTCTATGGAATGTAAATAATAGATCTCGAATGAGAGAAAATGAGTTGGGATCCACTTATTGGCCTTTGAGAGCGCTATTTATATTACAATGCTCATTAATGGTAATAAATACGTTTAATGGTCGAGTTGACCATTACAGACAGGTTAGAGGGAAATCAGGGATATCTCCCTTCGATTGTGCTTCATTCCTTTCTTGGAGAAGAAGAGGCGAGATATTTTGGGTCGATCGGTCAATCTTCAGGGAAGGTCCTTCGAGAGCCGATCGAATGTATGAACCAGCCGGTCCGGATGGGAACATGTACTCACCTCCATTTTGTAACTTTTAGGTAGACAGAGTGATGAATACTACTCGAAACTTATACATACAATGGTGAGATTTCGGTTTCAAACTCAGGACATAATTATCAAACTAAACAATTTTAACATTTACCAATTGAGTTAGGTCTTACGAGTTCCATTTTAATTTTAACCAAAAGGCAAATGTTATATACAGTCACTTACTTCGACTTCACAAATTTAGCATATGGAAAAGTGACTCTCATGTAAAACTTGAATTCTTTTATAATGTATCCTACCTCTATTTTACTAGGAATGTTAATTTGACTCATACCCATTGTACATCCGCATTCATGATGGGTGGGTAATTATCTCCACAACTGGGTACGAGTTGGGGAATGAGTAATTTCCAACAAATTTGAATGGGAAAGGGCGCGAGTACAGGCACTACAGTGCCCACCCCGCCTCGCACCCATATTACTAATTACAGACATTAAAATTTTAAGTATATGCAATTCCGAAAAAATGATTTATTCATTAAACATTATATCTTTCTACTGATATTTAAATGTTTTTATTTCGCTAAATACTGTCATTTGTAATATTTAATAAATTGATTTGAAAAACAAAAATTGATCACTATTTTATTTTAATTGAATTATGATGATGTTTATGTTTTTATTTGATCTACAATATAAGAAACAAATCTCTACATCACACATACTAATGATAATGAATGACATTGAAATTAGCTATTCTCATTCAATAAGGCTACAAGTTTAACTTCTTTGCAAAATTGTCATTTTCATAAAATGATGAATCAAATCCTAATTATCGATATCACATTTAATTACAGAATTTAAAAAGAGAAAAGTTGAGATCGATCATTTAATATATCTTACAAATAGAGCTTGTTTCTTATATTTTGGACCAACGAAAAACACTTTTTGTTTTTTATATTGTGTACGATGAGTAGTATTTTTTTAGAGTTAAAGACATGTAACAAGTGCTGGTATAGGCACTTGCCCAAAGTGCTGGTATTTTTTTTATATTGTTACTTTTTTCAAATCATGTTAGGGACGGACACTATACCCTCGTTAACCCCATAGGCTATATTCCACCTCTGTCATTTTATTTATTTATTCTCATTTTGAAGTCATGCTATGTAGTACGCCAGGCCAGATTACAATCATGTTAAGGACACACATTATTTTATTAAACTCATGGATTCATGTGTGCCTATAATGCACAATTATTACTTTGCATTGCGTAGGCAACATTTCTTTTTGAAATTCTAATGCAAACGTCACAAGGGCCTAATTTCCACTATAAATACAACCTTAGTTGAGAGGGTGAAGATATAGAGTAATCACTTTGAAAGGAAAATTTTAGTTAGTTCCAATTCCAAATTCTGTTTCCATTTTTTCCATGGCTCCTGTACCCATTTCTACCATCAAAGTAGGTTACATTGATGATGTCCAAGAATTAACAAAAACTAAACCAAAAACAATTCCTCAAAGATTTGTAAGAGACATGACAGAAAGACCAACAAATCTTATAAATCTTCCCCCACCTAACAGTGACATGCCTATCATTGATTTCTCTAATCTTAGCAAAGGGAGCAAAGAGGAAGTCCTTAATGAACTTTGCAAGCTTTCAACTGCTTGTGAAGAGTGGGGATTTTTTCAGGTAAATTAATATTACTAGTAATGCTCTCTTAAGCTTTATTATTTGATTACTACCTCTGGTCCCTATAAGAGAAAAATGCAGTTTTATGTTAATTAAATAACTGATGTATCTGGTGTCCTTATTAGGTGATTAATCATGAGATTGACATCAATCTATTGGAGAGCATAGAGAATATAAGTACTGAGTTTTTCATGCTACCTTTGGAAGAGAAACAGAAATATCCTATGACTCCAGGTACAGTCCAAGGGTATGGACAAGCTTTTGTTTTCTCAGAGGATCAGAAGCTGGACTGGTGTAACATGTTTGCTTTAGGAATTGAACCTCACTATATTAGGAACCCAAATCTTTGGCCAAATAAGCCAGCAAAGTTCAGGTAATGTATATATAAATGTCACTTGACTATTTTATTTATTTAGTCTAGTGCAAGGTTTTAAATCGCGATCATAGTATCGGTAACGGTCTTGACGTCACGACTCAGATCGTGGTCGCAGACTTTTTTTAAAATCTTTGTCTAATGTTTTTTGCTTTGTTAAATGCAGTGAAACAGTGGAAGCGTACTCGAGAGAAATAAGGAAACTATGCAAGAATTTGCTAAAATACATAGCATTAGGTCTAAATTTGGAAGATGATGTATTTGAGAAGATGTTTGGTGCAGCAGTGCAAGCCATAAGGATGAATTATTATCCACCATGTTCTAGACCTGACCTTGTTTTGGGTCTTAGCCCCCATTCAGATGGAAGTGCTCTCACTGTTCTGCAACAAGCAAAGGGAAGCCCAGTGGGCCTTCAAATACTTAAGGACAACACATGGGTCCCTGTTAAGCCAATTCCAAATGCTCTTGTTATCAACATTGGTGACACAATAGAAGTAAGATAATTGCACTTTTCTCTCTTCCTTTTACATCAAGTTGAAAACGTGTCCGGTGTCCAACACGTGTCATGTCGGACACCGATACCGACATTGGCACTTCAGTTACTTTCATTTTTCAAATTATTATCAGTGTCTATGTGTTCGTGTCAGTGTCGTGTCTAGTGTCCGTATCTAGTGTCTGTGTATGGGTCAGTGATTCTTCTGGACAACTTGATTCTAATTTACATTATGCAGGTTCTTACAAATGGAAAATACAAGAGTGTGGAGCATAGAGCTGTGGCTCATCAAGAGAAAGATAGACTCTCAATTGTCACATTTTATGCACCTAGCTATGAAGTTGAGCTTGGACCAATGCTAGAATTTGTGGATGAAAGCCATCCATGCAAGTATAAAAGATACAATCATGGGGAGTATGGTAAACACTATGTAACCAACAAGTTACAAGGAAAAAAGACATTGGACTTTGCCAAGGTAGAAATAAGAAATAATTCAATTTAGGAGGTTTCATTAAGTTCTCCAATTAGCTAGGAGTACAATAATTAGACTATAATATGAATATATGTAAAAAATCAACTACATATAAGTACCAAGGTCAAGCTGCTGATTTTCTTTTTATTGAAAAAAAATAGTCAAAAGAATTAGTTGGGTGAGACTCACTATTCTTATTCTAAATATGTATATTCTAGCTTTGAATTGAAACTAGTGACATAATATTTTATAAGCATTATTATTACCAAGTTGTTTTTTTTTTGACAACACCAAGTTGTTTTGGTATGTGGGCATCAATGGTCTAAAGCACATTAAACCAAGAATAAAGTAAATTGAATGACATCACTACTATTCTCTCTATGATATTTCATATAAGGAAAAAAGTAAGCATTAAGCAGTCATATGGAGCACTTCCACACATATTGATGAAAGAATCAAACAGGAAGTGGACAAAATCATTGATTTCCTTATTGTTCTTAAAGAGGAGAGTTTTTTCTTTGTGATTAGAGTGAAGGGAGGTCCACATGCCATTCCTGAAATGTTTTAATTATTCATAAATTGGAGAAGGAACCTGGGGAAGCACCAATTGACCTAAGTTGTGATGGTTCTTGGTGATTATTCTAAGCTGATATGACATTGAGTGCCAATTAACAATTAGTTTAACAAGCTAAAAGCAAAACGCTTTTTTAGCAAACAAAAGGAAATGAATCTCGTTAAAATCTTCGAATGCAAAAATTCTCCTTAAAAAATCAAGAAAGAAAAAGAGTTACATTAGAAGAAGACACTCTCCGGGATCAGAGAAGATCACCGCTTTAGCGAAAGATTTATCGTAGAATTTACATATTGTCTAACAATAAAAGATATTTGGGAATCGAACTCAAGTCACTGTGTGTAGAGCTGTCAAGATGAATCGCCTAGCCCGAACCACCTCGGTCCACCAGGCCAAAACGTAAAATCGGGTTGGGCTAGGCCAACCCAATTGTCAATTGGCACGTGTTTTGCGTAGTCCAACCCAAAATACTGGGCCAGTGGGACGGCCCGCGACCTAGTTTAACATTAACAAAGGAATCCGTAAAAATTGTTCAAAAAAAAAACATAAAAAAGTAGGGCCAATTGGGTTGGACCAAAACAACCCGATTTGCTTCTAAGCCTCTATTTAACAAGCCCATCGCAGTCCAAAACAGTGGGCCATTGGGCCGGCCCGTTAGGTTGTGCCAAAATGACGACTCTAACTGTGTGTGAGTGTGAACCTTGATCTCGATCTGATGCGTCAACCCCTATTTCCACTCATTTTCCTTTCATCTCAATATAAATTGGTACACTTTAATTAGTGGTGAATGAACTTTAATTGGTGCTGGAAAAACAAATCATTCAAATTAGCAAAAGATGGACGGCGGTTCAGTCAAAAAATAGTTAGAGTTGGGTGGGATTGCATATTAAATTCCATGCGTAGTGAATATTGAGCTAAGCAAAGCAACTTGTAAAGTGTGTATTGTTGTAGAGCATAGGTTTGAGGCATGAAAAAGTGCCCAATAAAAGTGTACCATAAAATCTCAGTGAGCTTAGTGGGTAAGAAGAAATATGTGAGTGCTGAGTGATTCTATATGGCCCCTAGTAAATCAGGTTCTGCAAGCCTGAAACCAAAAACCAGCTGCTAGAGTCATAATTATATGATTCAACTTATTTAAATAAAAATTGTAGCTTAATATTAGTTTTACCTAGAAATAACTATGATCATTGGCCAGTGGCATAAACTACATGGACATATGATTTACCTGATAATTTCAAGCTTGATCTTTGGTGTGGACGATCCGTGGTTTTTACCCTTGTTTTGAGAGATTTTCTATGTTAAAAATATTGGTGTTCATTGTGCATTTTTATTTGTTCTACTTGTTGCCATATATATATATAATTCGGTATCGCTTCTCAAAGGTTTTTTAAGTTTGGGAAATTTTATTCTGCTACAAATTCCTCTGTTTTATGTAGAATAAAGCACCCAAATCAGATGATTACTATTAGATATATAGTTAGTTAGAAGTTAGGGAGATAATTAGTTAGTAGTTAGGGAGATAGTTGGTAGTTATAAGTGAGTTTGTTATTAGTTGGTACATGCCTATAAATAGGCTTCATGTAATCATTTTAGAAAAACTCTTATCATTTGTATCAATTCACTTTGATGAATATTAGAGTCTCATAATCTTTTCTCTCTTACCTTCCATGGATGCCATATTCTTCAATATTATAACTACCAACTATCTCCCTAACTATTACTAACTATCTCCCTAAATTCTAACTAACTATATATCTAATAATTACAATTATTAATTTGTCTGTCAAAATAAGCATGCATAATCATATTAGGAAATTTGTATTAGGTGAGTTTGTAACTTCAATTCTAAAAAACATGCTGGCTCAATGAAGATTGAAACTATCTTCCTTGTAGATTGTACAACTTGTTGATTCATACAATTTTTCGAAACGTGGAAGCCAACACCCAGTTTATTATCATTTGTAAGCCCACTTAGTTCCCAACTTCCCACCCCACCTATGAGCATGAGAAAATCATTTACAATTTGACTTGACGCCATCGCCCGATGTGTGAGGAACGTGGAAATAATTTGGCTGCAAACCTTGAGTCATACATACCCACTAATTGGTAAATTATTAAGTACCTGAAAAATTTGTTGGGTAATTGTACTCGTATCAGGTAAAATAAAGTAAATGGTAAAAACACATAGAGTGCAATGTTAGTCGTAGGGGTGTTCAAAACCGAACCAAACCAATAGAAAATTGAAAACCAAACCAAATTGAAAACCGCAAAAAACCGCTTCTTATTGGTTCTGTTCATTTTTTATTAGAACCAAACCCAAACCGCATATATTTTAATCTTGCAGTTTGGTTCACTTTTTTGCTCAAAACTGAACCAAACCGCACCGCGAAAACCCCTAGTTAGCCGGTTTCCCAATTTGAGTTTTCATGCATTATTGAGGTAAACTATGTTTAGAATCATATGAGAATGGATTCTCTAAGCTTTCCCTAATTTTAAAGTTTGATTTTGGTGTTGTAAATAGCTAAAATTGTTGGATTAATTTCAATGTGGATTCGTGGGTCGGGTCGGAATGATCCTATTGAAGGTGCTAAGACAAAAATTATGCCGATATTTAACGTGCACTTACATTATAATTACAAGACGGTGTTCATGTTTACTACTCGAAATTAATGATTGTGTTTGGTGGAGAAAATACAATATCGAACGAGTCGGAGATGTGGAGAGAGTGGAAAGAGGTGTGTTAAAAGAAACACCCAACCTAATTTTATCATAGACTTAAATACACTATTGGCCCCATATTTTATCAAATCCGCAATTTAGGTCATCCTGTTTTATTTTTTTGCAATTTTAATCCCCTAATTTTATCATTTTCGCAATTTAGGTCCCCTTATTTTATCAATTCCACAATTCAAGTCCCTTATTTTATTTTTCGCAAATTTGATCCCCCAATTTTATGAAATTTGCAATTTTAGTCCCCCTATTTCATTTGTCACAATTTTGAACCCTCAACCTTATCAAATATGCAATTTTAGTTTCCCGATTTAATTTTGATAAAAAAAGTCTCCCGATTGAATTTCCATCCAATTTTTGAAGGCAATGTTGTCGCGTCAATAAGGTAGTGACGTGGCTGGCGGATGTTGTGCTACAACACTCAATGATTACGCTAGCACTAACGTGTTTGCCAGGTAAGAATTCCCGTCGAAAATTGGCTTGCAATTTAACAGGGGGCTAAAATTGCGATTTTGATAAAATTGAGGGACCAAAATTGCAACAAATAAAATAGGGGCGCCAAAATTACGAATTTGATAAAACTGGGGGATTAAAATTGCGAAAAATAAAATGAGGACATCAAAATTGTAAATTTATTAAAATAGGGGGACTAAAACTATCAAGATTTCAAAAATTATGAAAAATTAAAAACTATAAATGAAATATAATATATTTTATCCATCAACCCATTGTTCACATTAAAAAAAATTACTGAGTGCTTACGTAAGGTTTTGTGCTACTAGCATGATATTTAATTTCTAAACACTCTTTTGAGGCCTCAAAGTTTGAGGAGCTACAAGTGGAGGGGTTCCAATCCCACTGTCCAAATTTGAGGAAATTTGTGCGTCACATAAAGCAACAATAATGATTGAATAATTTGTAGCATGAGGGATTTTAGATCATGTACAACCGTTGGAAAATTGTAGTAGTGCTTATTGCTTAAGCTTCAGAAGGAATAATTTTCACGTTCGTTAATGAAAGACATTGCTACCAGTCTTTGCTTGTTTAGTTACGCAAGCGAATGCAACCGTTTATTTTGCTTTATTCACTAGACAAGAAGTTGCCACCAAATCTTTATTTGACACAAGTTTGCATAAGTTCAAAATATCATTTGGAATTTGAAATGATTTCTAGCCAATACGTACAATCCTCACTTTCACAACAAAAACAAGTGGTTCTTTTCGATCTCTTCCCACCTCTTTATGTTCCCTACAATTCCCTAGTAGTATTTCTAAGGATTGATATATGTATCTAAGACATAACACAATCGATTGTTAGACTCGACACTTTCTATGATTATTCGGGTTTGAGACTATGGCATCTCCACTTTGTGTGTGTAAACTTACGAGTGGGGTTGTTATTCCGTCTACAGACTAAAAATGAAGTCTTCAATTTTAAAACATCTTAATTTAATCTAGTAGTTGTTCAGTTTTAAAGCCCATCTCCCGGCCATGTAAAACATATAAAAACTTCAAAACCACGATTGTTTTGACCAAAAAAAAAAAAGATTTTAAGTGACGTCTTGCAAGTACTGAACCTCCTTGATTCCAAGGGTAGGAATAGACCACGCATAATATATATTTCAAAAATTGAAAGACTAATATAGGACGTTTTAAAAGACTAAAAAAATCGATTGCCACTAAAGAATTGGGATAATTTTATGAGAGATTTAGAGAAGTCCCACTTCTAAATGGTATATGTTGTAAATGGTAAGTAACAATAGTAATTTTCAGAATCACCTCCATCACATTATTAATGGTAAAATCTATCGAAAACTATTACTGACGGAGTGTCCGTCAGAAAAGAGAGGCAGTTGATTACCGACGGAGAAGCCATCAGAAATTAGTGATCGGGAATTACTGACGGATAATTCAGTAGGTAAGTTACCGATGGCCACATCAATCGGTAATTAGCTACGGCTTTTTCCGTCGGTAATTATTGACGACCCTCATGAGAAACAATTACCGACCGACCCATTTCCGACGAACCGTCCATTTTCGACGGGTAAATGTTGATCGATAATCCATCGGTAAATACCTATTTGTGATGGATTTCTTGATGTACTGGCAACTTTTGGCAATCAGTTATCACCAGTTTTATGATAGAGCCAATAGGTTAACCTTTTAGACCCATGGGGCTTTCTAAACGGCCTTGATCGAAAATAAAAGAGCTGCTTCTTCGAGAAGCCCTGGTGCTGCTCTTGTGCTCAATTTGTGCACTTATGTTATCTAGTTACTTTAAGTCCTTGCTAGGGTTAGGATCCCGGTATGACATATGCTCATTATTTTTTTCTGCTGTGTGGGCCAGGTTTGGTCTTATTGTAATGTGGCCTGTTTCTTTGAATTGGAATCCCTTGCCCAAAAAAAAGTAGGGAAGATGGTCAACTTGGACGGTGGACCGCCAACTGGGGTTGTTTCATCCAATAGATAGGTGATTACATAGGTCATGGGCATCTCACGTGTTTATGGTTTATCGTGTTCAGCACCCAAAAGTGGGTTGCTACACCTCATGTAATATTCATGACTTATGCCAATCAAGAATGAAATATTTCACTCTTGATAAGATATCTTGGCATTCATATTTATGTTCAGGAGAAAGGGATGGTAGGTTTCAAAAACGGGGGGAAAATGTTGAGTCTAAAATTATTCGGATGTCCATAACTATTTAATGTAGTAGCAAACTAAACACCTAACAGTAAGCGTAATTCGGACTTAACACAAACTAAACAATGAAGTAGAATCCTTCATTGTCATGTCACCTCGAAATATGATTATAGACAAACAGTGTAAAGCACCATAGAAGTATGATTTGGATTCAAATGACATACCCATTCATTCATATGATGGTTTCTAAGATGACAATCAAAATACAATTTCACTGAAACTAGAGTTACTCAATACCTATTAACTAATAAAGGGGTTGGGAGAAATAAGTAACTGGCAGGCACCAACTAAGTCATTAGATGGAAATGCAGTAAAGGTACCAATAAGCTGGACCAACTCATGGAATTGAATACAACTTTTCCAACATGAGAGCACATTTACAGTAGCAGTCTATACCTGGCTATAGAGGCAAAATTTACAAGCACTCACAGCTCCTCCTTTCAAAGAAATTACGACTATGACGAGGAACTGATTTGAGTGGGTTCAAATATGATCCTCTCGTTTTGCTTTGCTATTTGCAAGCAACTGCATAAACACTTCATTCACGAAGTCATCAAGACTGCATCATGCCAAGTACCTGAACAAATTTGCATTATCCTTGTCTCTTTCCAAGTAGTCTCGTGAGATTAAATCTTCAATCCGCTTCTTAATTGCCTTGACATCAGGCTGCACAAATATATTACTCCATATCAACTATTGAGAGTTTTAGAAAAACAGACAAACAGGGAAAAACATGACAAAAGGGGTTAAAGACGAACCTTGAACATGCGACCTAACTGCTCAACACACTCCATAACTAATTGTTGGTAATTCAAAACTTTCCGACTTTTCATAATACGCACAATTGAGGCATCAATAGCATATCTTCTGTCCTTGTCAACATCCTCAATTACTTTTTTCTTTTCATCCACAGGAGGAAGAGGAATCTGCAAGACAAATTACAGGTTAAATCTAACTCAACAGTCTGTAAACCAGATAGAGGAAGAGATTAAGATAACTAAGCAAATCGAAATAGAGGATAGACTAAAACAATTAATTTTTGACATCTGTACCTTGATCCTCCTCATTTTGTCTGTAAACTTTGAATTGAATTCAAAATAATCAGTGGGAGTTATTGTTTTTGTGTTTGGTTCCTTGTTAAGAATCTTGTACTTAGCACATGATAGAGAGTGAAGCAATCTAATAAGATCATCGTCAGATAAATTTAACTGAGTCATTATCTCCGAATAACTCAGCCTATCTGAAGAATTGAAAAGAAGCAATGCTGCAGCCTATTGAAAAGCAGAAGACAAAATCGGGTAAGTAGAAAGAAATCCAAAAAAAGATTCGTGGACATCACAAAAGTTAAAAATGAGGAATTAGAGGCATAAAAAACACGCTTCTAGACATAAGACGCGTGCAGTAAGATATATTACCTGGTATGTTGTCACAATCAGCTCCATAGTTTTTGGTTCAAATTTTCCACTTATATTGCAGGTACCCAAGGAATAAATCCAAGTAAGTTTTCTGTGACTAGTTTTTGTTTGATAAAATTCCTTGAAAACTTCTACACACCTAACCTAAAATATAAAAAGAGAAAATTGTTAATTATAAAACAAAATGAACTAATCTATAGGTTAAACACTACCAAACATTCAGCAAAAATGTTCTGGGTTAATATCAAAAAAATCCAGATATACCATTTCTTCAGGAAGATTGAGGTCAAAAGATTTGTAACTAGGCCAGAAACCAGTGGTCAGAACTGTAACTGTCAAGTCAAGTCCAGGGTCTGCCTTGGGATTATTGCTTAAATATTCCTCAAAGCTTGTTTGATTCTCCTTTGCCAGGGTCAAATCTGTAACCTGATAGAAGCCACACAAACAATTAAATTTTCTTTCATAATTCTACATAGTGAAATATAGTATCAGTTCCATTACAAAGGTTTGAAAAAGACCAACCATTCCTTCCATCTTTGAGGTAAATTGACCACCACATTGTTGTTTCAATTTTGTCAAAATACTCCTCTCATGGTCATCATTGGCACTCTTATCAAAAAGAAGCCTTCGAGCAAGCTTTTTCCTGCAAGCAACCAGGCAAGAAGATGCATGAATATTTTTGATAGTATACTCCATTAGTAAAAAAGAGGGTAATTTTGATAATCACTCGAAAAATAGCCACAGAAAACTGCACTTCAATGATGGACTACAAGTCTACAAGTGTAACATTGATCATGGCATAAAGATTCGACAAAGTTTGTGCAGCATAAAATACAAAAGGACAACCCAGGAGGAAGGGTTTGGTATCCATAATCCTCACTATTAATTAATAAAAGGCAAAACATTCCCCATTTTTCACTTTTTTTTTCTAAAAACGCTCAAACTAACAAAAGGCATATGGTTATAAAAAAAATCAAACTAAAATACATTTATATTTCCAAATAAGTGTAATCTACTTTCTCTATTCATTTTCTTCAAATCCCACCAGTATATAGTATTATTTTAACCAAGTTTTTATCCAATCTTTAAAGTTTTCCCAAAATAGCTATGCACTTTCTAGTAACATAAATTGGAAAAAAAACTTTAGGGGAAACACCAAGTTTTGTTTTCAAAAACAATCAAGAAGCAATAATAGAAATTTTAATGAAACAGTGGCCAAAAAATTTATACAACACCTGAAACAACCGCTCAAGAAAAACAAAAGTGACCTTGAGAAGCATATTATCAAACATGTATTTGGTAGACATTTCTAACCTAATGACCATCATAGATATTTTCCTTTTATTGTTTACCTATAAAATTCAGCAAACAAATCTTTGTCGCTAATATAGGCGAGCAACTTGACGACCTGCAAATGGATCACAACAAAACTAGTTTCAGAACCATGAGCATAAAATTTATAAAATATATGTTGCAGACCTTTTCAAGAGTTTCTTCAATTGCTTCATCACTCAATTTTTCACTTCCTCCTTTCTTAAGAATATTATCACAGAAACTGGCAAGCAGTTCTGCACTTGAGTTTCCAGAAACACCCTTGTTGCAAAAGATCTCAAAAGCCTCCTTAAGAGCCTGTACGATCAAAACTTTTAGATAACAAACTAATGTAGCATAGCAATTTTGAAGGCATTCTTTGATCATAACCTTGTGGAATAGAGTATGATTTTGGAAACAATCATTCACATATGCTAGGTACTTGTCATGCAGCTCAATCACCTTCCGAACAAAAACCTGAAGACACAGGCCAACTTCAGTTTTTCCACGAATGGATAAATTGCAGTCAAACTAGAAAATTAGAAAATGTTGAGATTACCTGCTCTTGTGCACCAACAATATCCCTTTTCTCTGCCTGCAGACATTTTAATTAGAAAGGTAACAAAAAATGTCAGCAGCAAACTTAAATTGTTTCAAAAGTATGGCACCATTTACAACTTCACAGTAAGTAAATTGTTTGTATATGAGGAGATTGAAATTTGAAACAAAAGTTTGTCTGAAAAGTAACTTCAAATCATGTACAACCAGTTGTGAATATAATCTGAATGATGGTTTCACAAGCTCCATATAACAGGCCACTCTAGGCAAACAAATTTGAACAGATTTCAATACCAAGACTTAGGATTGAAAATCAAGCATTAGTTTTCCTCAATTATTGCAATAGAGAAGATAACCCCTCAACCAGAAACAAGAAAAACTACAGAATAACTAATGAAAAATATACCTTCTTGTTATTTGCTGCATCTTCAGCCAGCTTCACCAATGCTGTACCTTCTTGAGTAACATGCTGTATTGTAGAAGGAAAAAAGAAGCCATCAAGAATGAAAGGAGTAAAAACGAGACCCGAGTTTTGATAAAAATGAGGGATGAAAATTAACCTGCTTAAATATACTGGAAACAGGATCCAAGCCTTTAGGTATTTTAGAAAAGAGCCTGAACATCCTTGACAAGTCTTCAACCTAAGCGTTTAAAGGAGAACATGCAAATAAGTTTAAACTTTAAGGCAAGTTTAAAAAACTTGTGAGCATAAAATGTTTAAATAGTACCTTGTCATCTCTAAGTAATGCATGACATCCGGAATGTTCTTTTTCAAGGAGTTGGTTTGCATACACGGATAAAAGCTCATGTTGTACTTTCTAAAAAAGAAAATTTCAAAAATATAAAAGGTAGAAAAGGTCATACACTATTCTCCAAGTAGCAAGGCAGTACTCCATTCAACACAGTAGAAGATCAAATAGCAGGAATAAAAACAAGAACTAAAGAATAAACCTCTAATAGCTTTGGCTCACTACTAGTATGCAAGTAATGAGCAACCCTATCTTTCTCACGTTTCAAGCACTCCTCAGCCTGTAATGAAAATAGAAGCCATGTAATATTGTACTATTGCAAAGAAAATCATAGGGACTAGAACCAAAGCCCATGCAATAAAACAAAAACAAAAATATACGATAAAGGAATTATACCTTGAGCATATAATCGGGACAAGAGTCTTCTAGGATCCAGTTCGAAGCCTTTCGAGAATAATATGCAGAAGTGTCTTTGAGTAGGGCAGCTTCAAAATCATTCTCATACTGTTCCATTTGTCCCATTCCAATTTCAACAAAAATATCTAATACATTTTTTAATAGAGCTCGATCAATCTGCTCTCCTTCGCGTTCTTGATCAATCTTTAACAAAAATGATGGGTTAACTAATCTATATTTATAAACACTGCAAATCATGTATAATAAGGAAGAAAAAAAACATACAAGAGAAATTACTGCATCTCTAACTTTCCCCTTTACTTCCTTGTAAACCTGGAAATGATACGAATCACACATTTTTCTTGTAAGGAAGCAGTATTGAAATGAAATGATAATATGAAGAGGGTTTAGTTAGATGTATCACTACACAACTAGCTGTATTTATCAGTTATGACAAACAAAAAAAATTAATAAGAATTCACATTTGACACAGCATCAGCTATGGTTCAGTTCTAAGTTTATAATTACATCATTTAAGATAAAAGGTAAATTACCAAATCACGGAAGCAAATCAACCCAACTTCATGAAGTGGCGGAAGTGACCTCCGTGCAATGAAATATCTATCCAAATAGTGAAAGAAACGAGAAAGCCACCTAACCATAATTTTATGGTTTGCCCACCTCTTAACAAGTTCTCGCAACATAAATTCATCATGCTTCTCTCTCAAAGAAGGTAATACCTGATTATGGAAAAAAAAGTTGAGAACAAAAACTAATAACAGACAAAATCATCAAAATTAAAGAAAATCGATTTTAAGTTTTAAGGTTAGAAAGTAAATTAAGAAACACCCCTAGTTTAATCATCATTGTCAATGGATCTGAGCCTGCCCACAACTGCTGCTCCAAGTATTTAATCCCGGGCAGTGGGCTGGACTGGACCTCAAAACCACTAAAGCAGTATAGCGGAAAGTGGGATAACCGCTATTGTTAAGTCTAGGATGCAGTATGTATAAATCCCAGGCAATATACATAAATACTCAAAAAATTTAATAAAAAAAACACAAAATTAAAGGAGTAGTCTAGTCATACACTCATACTTAATAATCTTATCTATTCTTTGTAATTTGTTACTAACAGTCAAAATCAAGTAACCAACAACAACATAACATAAAAAATAATTAAATTAAATTGATACATTAAATAGGATCAATATCGTCACTTCCAAGCTATACAGAGAAGAACAGAGCAGAGTAGAAGTTGCAGAATGGAAACAAAGCAGAGCAGAGAAGCAGAAGTTGCAGAGCAAAAACAGAGCAGCAGAGTCACACCAGTAGAAAAAATTAGCAGAGCCACAGAGGAGAAACAGAAGTTGCAAAACAAGGAGCAGGGCATGCTTTAAAATTTGCAAGCACAAGTTCCAAAATAGTCTCAGAAGAGAATGGAGAAGAAGTTGCAGAAGAGGACGCACACAGGAAGAGGAGAACGCATGAAAGAGTGGGACGATTTAATCATTAATGCAATATTTAATTACCTTAATAATATTTAATTACCCAAAAACCCTATTTATACATAAAAAGGGTCAATATTATGGTTAAAAAGGGACTTTTTTCACCGAATCAAGGATAGCAGCCGCAAACGCCGCAATTAGCTGTGACCTCGCCACGATTAGCAGCCACAAACTGCGCTCTGGCATTCTGCGACACTCCCTGCAATCACCTTGCAGCAGGGGTGGAATCTGCTCCGTGATTCTGCGATTTTCCGCTTTAGCGGCGATTATCTACACAGTTACTGCTACCTACCACTTACTGTTTTGAAGCAGACACCTCTTATCCCTTGAATGTCGGACCATGTTATGTTCTTGGTTTTGTGGCTGACACAGTTCTGCATCCTTTAACTCTAAAACATTCACTCCTTGTCTACTTACTCAAAAATTAAATCTATAATTATCTAGCCAACCTGGAGATTGAATGTTCCAAGACATTATTTGTTGAGGAGGGACATACAAGAACTGAGCACTTGGGCGGGCCAGATTAAGCTGCCTTTTCATTTTTATTTGTTTTTGATTGATTAGAAGCACCTTACATTCTAAGAACTACATGATTGATCATAACCTTCAAGGTAGTTAAAGTCGATATTTTACCTAAGCTCGGGAAGGGATCTATGCGTTGTAACTCGTTGAATCGTAACACAATTCGTAAGAGTCTACACATTTATAAACTTATATATATATGTGTGTGTGTGTGTGTGCGCGCCCATATAAATTCATATTCATTTATATACATATAAATGAATTTCAATAGAAAATATATTAATATAACTAATTAATAGTATAAAATACCAAAAATATTTTATGTTTGATAGTTATTACTTATTAATATAAAAAGAAAAAATTAGCCTAAAAGGAATTGGTTAAGTAGCGGCATAAGAGGGGGTGTTATAATTAATATGTGCCTTAATATAAAACCAATGTTGTCAATGGCGGATGGCGGTTTATGGCGGCGAGCCAAAAATCCGCCATTTTAGGCCGCCATAACCGCCATCATTCACAAATTGGCCGTGGCGGTTGTCAAAAAATCCTCCACCGCAATCCGCCATGGTGCCGCCATGGCCGATATTTGACAATACTGTATAAAACCCAAAGTTGTTTGAGCCCATAATATCTAGGGTTTTTCTTTGAGCGAACAAAACAGAAGGCTCCTCCTTCTTGCCTCTTAGCCGCAGAAACAGAGATATTTGGGGCTCGTGGTCGCATGAGCAGATAACTCAAACCAAGAACGCATAAGCAGGGAGGGGTTAATTGGAAATTTAGTTCCTAGGAGGGGTTGATTGAAAATTAGGTTTCTCACTTTCTGATTCGTTTTTTGGGCATTTTTGGCAAATACGGGTCAAGTATTTGATCCATGCTCAATCAACCGCTTCAACGATTTTGCTCGACTATTCCACCACACGAACTTAAAAAAGATCACGCATGTGATCGAACTCGCAAAGTGGTCCAAAACTCACAAACTCATGCGAATTTACAAGTTAGGGCGCGATTTAACTACCTTGGTAATATTTTCCTAAAATGAATAAAAGATGTTTCATTGCCATATCATAGAATTCCTAGACCATTGAACACAATCATAAATCAATTACACTGTTCTTATTCAACTTAAGTCGATAGCCCTATAGAGTCGAAAATAGACATGACAGTAAGATACTCACTAGTAGTAACTAAAAACCCTGGTATGAAAGTGGCAAACAAGAAATCACTACATAAAGCATCAAAAAGAATTTCAAATATATATATAAATAACCAAAAAATAGTGCCACTTACTGTTGATATTATATACTCTTCAAATGATTCCTTGTACTTGTCGTACAATTGTTGAGAATAGTCATGAGGAGGCTTTTGAGTGCACATATTGTATATGGTCCTGCAATAAGATTTAAGGAAAAGTAATTTCAAAAAAGGAAATACTCAATCAACTGAAGCAAAACAATAAAATCTGAAACAAAAACATCTCAAAGAAGGTTACGTGTATAGCATCATATAGTCCTCAGAGCTGAACTGAGGCTCAGGCAGCCCTTCAAGAATATTCTTCAGCTTCAATATTCCCTTCTGCATAAAATCCCATCCTTGTTCCAAGTCGATAGTCTTGCGATCAGTCATGGACATTCCTCGAGCTTAGACACCAAAATCTGCAACCAAATGTTCATAAATCTACATGTCAAAAAACAATTCCAGATTTCAACAAAACAAAGAAAAAAATTCCAAATTCCAAATTCCAATCAAACAATTCTGACTCCCATAGAATGAACTCAAAGTAAACAGCATTAAAATCCCCTCAAACTAAGCCTAAACTGTTCATAACAAAAAAAAAAATTAATTTCAAAGCCATTCTTGGATTTGCCCCAATCCATTCGTACTAAACAAGGAGCGCATGAAAACAATCAGAATCATGAAATTCGATTCTGCTTAAGCAATCCCTAAGCTACTAATATTTGCCGCACCGCCATAGGCAGTCGGAGAAGAGAATGATTAAGGAGCAGAGAATAAAATAGGTAGAGATCGATGATGAAGATTTAAAGAAGAAAAAGTGCGTACCTTGGAGAGATAAGGAACCGTGCGCGTTGCTCGAGGAAGAAAAACCCTAAAACTGGTTTTTCGGTGAAGGAAAAGGGAAGAAAAAGAAAATGAATGAGTGAGAAGACGATGATGAAGGAGCTCCTAAAAACACCACCGCATAGAGAGCTTATGAAGGGAAAAGGGGGAAAACAAATAAGGAAGGAAAAAATAAAAACAGGAAATCACGCAAAAACTTGGGAAAAAATAATATTTGGGTTATGAATTCGGATCCTTTCTGAAAAAAAACATGCATTTGGATTTATTTTTTTTACCAATATTTGGATTCTTTCAATAACCTTTTATATATACTTTTATTAAATCGTGCATTAATTAATTAATTTATGTAGCTATTGTTGCAAGAGATCTTTTACAACCTAGGTTATTCACGTAGTAATATTTCACAAAAAAAAAATTGATTTTATTTCAACAACCTTAAAAATCACTAATATCATAATTTGTTATTGATTAATGTTGTATAATTATTTACATCAACGATGCAAGCGAATTAAATCGTTAACATTAAGGATTTAATTAGTATTAATTATTAATGTAAAAAAATTTATGTCGCCAACTATTTTGAAAATTGACCGTATAAATAAAAGAACTTTACATCCACGTTGCATATGAATTAAACTCTTTTTTTTTTGTTCAGACCATTGTTTGCTAGTCATAGAGTGTCCCAACACTTTCAAGGAAAGACTAATTTGCGCGCTCGTGCTTAGCATTTCACACTGCCCAACATTGAGTTTGTCCACCGCGAGAATCGAACTTGGGATTGCACTTTATGTTTACTATTTTTTTAGAATATTTTCCATTGATCGTAACTTTTTTGATTTGATTTGATCATTATGTTTCAATCACTTATTCTCTATTGTAACAAAAAAAGTTATTCTTTATTCCTATGATTTAGGCTAAATTATTTGAATTTCCAAATTCATATTTGTCTGTTCAACTTTTATCCATAATGCCATGTGATCAAAGAACAAAAAAATCCTTGTCATAAAAAAGGAAGGAAAAAAAAAGAGATCGTGATCAAATTACTTATTTGAATTTTTTTGATTGGATTTGAATTTTTTTTGACAAACTGTGGTTTCATTCTTTCTTTCCTATATAATTATTGTTTTATAATATAAGTAAATCAACAATATATTTACCATTTTAAATTATATTAAAAACATTTTAAGTTCCTTTTTTTATGAGAACATTTTAAGTTCCTAATATATTATTTAAATGTTTAAATTGTATTTTTAACCTTCAACATTCTTAATTTAGCAAATTTGGTCCCATTTTATTTTTGTTGATTTTGGTCTCCATGCTTTTTAATTGCACTTTGATTGGTTAAAATATTGAATTTATGTACTTTTATTATGCAAGTACACTTGAATTCTGGGAAAATGGGAAACAAAAAAATGTGCACAATTCAGGATTTTTTGGGACTAAAAATGAAATTAAAAGATATACCACCCAGAATTGATAAATTGAGAAAATAAAAATATTCAAAAATATAATAGAGAGACCGAAATCGTCGAAATAAAAAAGTTGAGACACAAAAGTGCAGTTAAAATTTTCTTTCGACAATAGCTAAACCTATTTAAATCTATAGTTATCATTATAAATAATTTTATATTTATTAAACAAATATAAAAGAAATCAAACAATTATTTATTTAACAAAATCTTATTCCGGAGAGTATCCGAATAAAGAAAGGGAGGAGTAGTATCCTGGATTTGACCGATAAATCCTTAACGAATCAATGACAATATCAATCTTTTATATAACTAATATAAATATAAATATAACTAGTTTTCAATCAAATTTGATCGACTAATCACCAAAATTTTCAAAAAATAAAAAAGACTAATCACCAAAAAATCGGTAACAATTTCAATATTTGTTATATTATTTTTTTCACAAGAACAGTATTATTAATTATTAGTAAAATAGAATTTATTTTTCGTATAAATTGGGTAAGGCTGGATTCAAACCAAGACATTGGTTAAGCTAAAAGAGACCCCTATCATTTCATCCAAGTGTTCTTGGGTTCAATAGAAATTTTGGTGAAACAACTTTGTGTAATAACTAGTCAAAAAATTCTCTAGAATTGAATTCTCATTGGAGAGGGAGGACGAGTACTCTTTTAAAAGTGTTTACTGTGTTTGTGATTAGAGGTTAGTGAATAGTGTTAACTTCTCAATTTCTGAAAGGAAAACTGTGAATTCCATTGCAAAATCAGAGAGGGAAATGAAATCTGATTAACTGAATTGTACAGGGTGAGAGAAGTCCTTAAATACACTATTTAGGGCCTGAACTAATTAACAGAAAAATGAAACTAACTAACTGAAATCAGTTATGACTAACAACTAATTATTACCACTGAGATAAGACCAATTTGAAATTATCTAAAGTCTAATACCCCCCTCCCCCCTCTCAAGATGGAGAGTATATATCCAGAATACCCATCTTGGAGACCAGATCATAGAACAATGGACGAGGTAGAGCTTTTGTTAGAGGGTCAGCTAGTTGCTTCTTTGATGGTATGTGAATGAGGTTTAAAAACTTGGAGTGCACATATTCACGAACAAAGTGGCAATCAATTGCAATATGTTTAGACCTCTCATTACATGTAGGATTGTGTGCCATTTGGATAGCTGACTTGCTATCACAAAACACCATAACAGTGGATATAGGTATCTCAAAGACCTGCAGAACTTGTTGTAGCCACAGAAGTTCAGATGTTAGAGTAGCTATTGCTCTATATTCAGCTTCTGCTGAGCTTCTAGCTTCAGTAGCTTGTTTTTTTGATTTCCAACTGATTAGAGCTTGGCCAAGGTAGATACAAAATCCAGTTGTAGACTTTCTAGAAGAGCTGCAAGTCCCCCAGTCTGCATCAACATACGCAGAAAGTTTGAGAGTAGAGGTAGCTGGGAAGAAGATACCTTGAGCAGGGGATCCTTTAATATATCTTAGGACTTGATTTACAGCTTGTAAGTAACACAAGGTTTGTTCATGAATTGGCTTAGTTTATTGACAGAATAAGCAATGTCAGGCCGTGATATCGTGAGGTAAATGAGTTTCCCAACCAGGCGCCTGTACTCAGCAGCATCAGTCAGCAGTTCACCTTCATTTTCAGACAAATTGATTCCTGGGTCCATGGGAATGGTAGCAGGTTTGGCAGCAGTGAGACCTGTGTCACTCAATAATTGCAGAGCATATTTTCTTTGACAGAAATGTATGCCCTTGTCTGACTTGGCAATTTCAAGCCCCAGAAAATATTTGACATCTCCAATGATTTTCAACTTAAAATGGTGTTCAAGCAAGTTCTTGGTGGAGGTAATTAAGTCACTGTTAGGACTGGCAATGATGATATCATCTACATACACAATGAGGATGATGAGATGAGAATCAGACCCTTTTGTGAACAATGAGGTGTCTGCAGTGCTTTTGGAGAAGCCACAGGTCCGCAGAGTGGAGGAGAGCTTGGCATACCACTGTCTTGATGCCTGGCGAAGACCATAAAGGGACTTGTGAAGTTTGCACACCAATTCACTATTATGCACAGGGTATCCCAGAGGTATCTTCATATATACATCCTCAGAAAGTTCACCATTTAAGAAGGCGTTGTTGATGTCCAATTGCAATAGGTGCCAGTGTTTTTGAGCTGCAATGGTGAGTAAGATGCGCACTGTGGTCAACTTAGCCACAGGGGAGAAAGTATCCATGAAATCAACACCTGCTTGTTGAGTAAATCCTCGTGCTACTAACCTTGCCTTGTGTCTATCAATGCTCCCATCAGCTTTAAATTTTACCTTGTAGAGCCATTTGCAACTGATTGGTGTTTTTCCTTCAGGAAGGGAAACAATAGACCAAGTCCTGTTGCTTTCAAGGGCTGCAAGTTCTTCAGCCATGGCAAGTCTCCATTCAGGGAATTTTACAGCCTGATGGTAGAACTCTGGTTCAACAACAGTGGATACTTGGCAGACAAATTGTTTATATGAAGGAGATAATTTGTCATAAGTGACAACCTGCTGTATAGGGTATGGAATGCTGCATGCATATTGACTGAGATATGATGGTGGTCTTGACTGTCTGGTTGACTTTCTAAGGGCAGGAGGAGCAGTGGCAGGAATGACTAACTGAGCATCTGCAGGCTCAGGTTGGGGAATAATCTCAAGTGTTGATTCAGGTTCATTTTCAGTGATGGGAATGGGTATGATTGGTGTATCTGTATTGGTGTTTGGGGAAGAGTCCCTGGTAGTGGTGAATGTGTTAGTATTGGTGGTACTAAGAGGAGTGATAGTTTGAGGAAAGATATTGAGCAAGGTGGCAGAGTTTGGTTCAAGGGTTTTGAAGGGCGATATGTCTTCATGAAATACAACATCCCTTGATACAATGAACTTGTTGGTGGTGGGATTGTAACAATTGAAACCTTTGTACCCACTTAGGTAGCCCATGAATATACATGGGATTGATCTAGGGCTAAACTTGGTTCTTTGAGTAGGTATGGTGGAGACATAACACAGACAGCCGAGGATTTTGAGAGCACTGTAATCAGGTTGTTTGTTGAGCAAGAGTTCATAAGGGGTTTGGAATTTGAGATTCTCGGCAGGAGTTCTGTTAATGACAAATGCTGCAGTAGTGACACAAATTCCCCAGAATTTCAGTGGGATTGCTGCCTGAAACATCAGAGGTCTTGCTACATTTAGCAAGTGTTGGTGTTTGCGCTCCACAACTGAGTTTTATTGAGGGCGATGAGGACAAGAGTATTGATGCAGGATCCCTCTTTCTTGAAGAAAATCAGTCAAGGCCAGCTCCTTTGCATTGTCACTTCGTATAGTTTTGCTGCTTGTTTTGAATTGAGTGTCAACATAAGCAACAAACTTCTTTATATGGTTAGTTGCATCAGATTTATGCTTGAGTAAAACAACCCAAGTAAATCTGCTAAAATCATCAACCAATGTTAGAAAATAAGAGTATCCATCATGAGTATTCTGATGGAATGGTCCCCATATGTGACAATGGATAATATCAAAAGCATTTTTTGAGAAATGATTGTGAGATTCAAAAGGAAGACGTTTGAATTTAGAAATTTGACACACATTACAATCTTTACTACTGTAACTTTTAGGAACATGAAAATGAACTTTCTTGCTAAGGGAAAACAACACTTTATCAGACAAATGGCCAAGTCTATTGTGCCATAGATTTGCAACTTGTACAGAATTACATGTAAAGGAATCTACACAAGAATGAATGTTTGAATGACTAACAACAAAGTTATTTCTAGGAAAAAAAGTGTTTGGGATGCGTTGTGCCTCATATAGGAACAAGCCTTCATTGAGTTTGCTCATGCCAATCACCTTCAGTGACTGCTTGTCCTGTATGGTACAAGTGAAGTCATCAAACAAAACTGAGTATTTTGCCTCTGCTATAATTACCCCTACTGACAGTAAATTCACATGAAAAGAAGGAATATGAAGAACATTGTGAATGGCAAAAAAGGGTGTCAAATAGATAGAGCCTATCCCAAGAACAGGTACTCTAGAGTGATCTGGTAAGGTGACATATTTGTGAGCAAGAGGACTATATGCATAAAACATGCATTTTGAGTGACAGATGTGAGTGGAAGCCCCAGAATCAATGATCCAAATGTAAGGATTTGAACTAACATATTTAAAAAAACTAGAGAAGATCATACCCAAATTGGTAGAGGTGTCATTGCTGGCTTGTGCCATTTGCTGTTGGAGATATGTGATCATCTGCTGATACTGAATTGCAGGAATGTTCACAGCAGGTGCAGAGACTTGGTTCACAGCAGCAGGAGTGCTTGAAGCTTGAGTACTCTTCTTGTATCCAGGAGGATAGCCATGAAGTTTGAAGCATTGCTCAGCTGTGTGCCCTAACAATCCACAATGAGTGCACCGAGGTCTCTCCTTCTTTGAGTGACCCTTGGGCTTGTGATCATGTGCACGAACAGCACAAGCAAGTTGCTGAGTAGCTGCTGCAGACCGAGCATTCCCTAATTCCTGTTGCTTTGCTTCCTGTAAAATCATAGCATACACTTTGTTAATGTTAGGAATTGGATCCATTAACAAAATCTGGCCACGAGTGGAGCTGAAGGATTCATTGAGCCCCATCAAAAAAGCCATCACGAGTTCTTTTTGAGTCTTGTCCTTGCAAGAACACGTAGTTCAAGAGCAAGTCGAATCAGGTTGAACTTCTTGTAGTTCTTTCCACAATGCTTGAATCTTGGAGAAGTAGACTCCAACAGATGAGTCACCTTGAGTGCAGCTAACAAGGTCTCGGCGCAATTGGAAGAGACGAGGGCCGTTAGGTTGGTGGAATTGATCTTGCAAGATCTTCCACATTTCAGCGGCAGTGGATGAATAGATGATGTTAGCAACAAGATCTTTGGATATGGAGTTAAGCAACCATGAGGAGACAACGCTGTTGTTTTGAAACCAAGATTGATACATGGCTTCGTTTTCATCGAGAACGGCCAGAGAGCCATCAATGAACCCGAACTTGTTCTTGGCTTGCAACGCGATTTTCATGGATCGCCGCCACGAAGAATAGTTCTCTTCACCGGTGAGGAGGTGTGAGACGAGCACCGTACCTGGGTTGTCAGAATTGCCGATGTGGTATGGGTTGGAATAGGGATTGGTCTGGTTAGCCGTTGATGTCATCGCCGGAGTTGCCATTGACCCAAAATCGCAGAATCTTGTGATGAGAAGATGAATTGCGATGAACAGAAAGGATTGGGATAGCGAATCCTAGGAGTGAGTTGCGGAAATGGAAGACTGAATTGGAGAATCAACTGATACCATGTTAACTTGTCAATCTCAGAGAAAGGAAAACTGTGAATTCCATTGCAAAATCAGAGAGGGAAATGAACTCTGATTAACTGAATTGTACAGGGTGAGAGAAGTCCTTAAATACACTGTTTAGGACCTGAACTAATTAACAGAAAAATGAAACTAACTAACTGAAATCAGTTTTGACTAACAACTAATTATTACCACTGAGATAAGACCAATTTGAAATTATCTAAAGTCTAATAAATAGAGATGAGGAATGCATATGGGCACTTTTTAATGGCAAGAACAGGTTGACTTTGGGCTCATATGATAGCTGCATAATGAGAAAGCTTAAGAAATTATTACAATCTCTCAAATGTATTATCTATATGTAGCCTTCCTAAATGTATTTTGTTTTTTTTCCTTAGACGGAATGACAACTGTCACTTGAAACTCACACACACAACCTCAAGGTTTCAGGTTCGAATCCGAGACATGATATCTAACCTAACAATTTCACATTTGCCAATACTTGCTCTATGTAATTATTTGTTTTGCTAGGGCGACAAGCTAATGCAGTGCCCTTGCTCTTTTGCTCCTCACAATGAATTTCGCTATATTAATGTTCGCATTTTCCCAATTATAAGCAATGAAATGAGTTGAGATTTATTTTGGCAAATAAAGAATGAATCTCTCATCTTGAAAATGTTTTCTTTTTACCAACCCATCTTGAAATTGTTAATAATCAACATGTTATTCTAAGAAATTGATTAAGTACAAATGAAAGTGGAATTTAAGGGGCTTATAATAGTCGCATATGTGATAATGCTAGCAACTCAAATAAATCAGCTGAGGGTTAGATGATGTGTCATCCCTAACAATAGAAAAAATAGGCTCTTCAAATGCTTTAGCTACGGTTGATACACAAAGATATATATGCACATGTTATGTTCTCTTGACTAACGAAAAACAATTTGATGAATGAAAAAGGGTTTATGTACTCTCATTTGTGATTCCTGTGAAGGAAGTATCTAATGATGTCAAGCATTTTTCATGAGAAAAGAAATTAATATCAATCAATTGAATAAACTCAATCTATTTACTAGTGTTGAAGTGCAACATCAAAAAAATCATATATACATTGTGTGTACGCACATACACACAAACTAGTTTTAAATTGAAGTTGTCCTCATACAAGACTAGAGTTGCAAAGGTTTTAGTGTATAAGGAAAATGGGATGTTACTAGGCATGGCAATTGGGCGGGCGGGGACGGATTTACATTCCTCATCCCCGAACCCAAATCTCATATATTTCCCTGTTCACCTATCCAAATCCGACGGGTTGAATTATTAATCCCCATCTCTGTATCTAATGGGTTCGGTTATCCCCAACCCAACATCGTCCCTGTAGTGGAATCAATTTTTTAAATTAAAAAATAGTTTTTACTTGTCCCCATCCCGAACCCACCCCAAA
The DNA here is from genome assembly GCA_963573325.1 of Astragalus glycyphyllos. Classification (NCBI taxonomy): domain Eukaryota; kingdom Viridiplantae; phylum Streptophyta; class Magnoliopsida; order Fabales; family Fabaceae; genus Astragalus; species Astragalus glycyphyllos. The sequence continues at coordinate 80,731,621 of OY754311.1, forward strand.
CGCGGAATTTAACAAAACAACAGAAAACCAATGCAAGACAACATATAGCTAAAATATCAAGATATGGCCAAAACAACAATGATGTTACATATCAACATATAGCCAAAATATCAATCTTCTAATATAAGAGGGGTAATATTGCAACTTTATATATTCGAGGCGGGTTCGGGGTTAGGGCTAAAAAAACAGCCATTTAATCATAGAGAAATCAAGCCCTAACATGCATTCTCATCTAAAGAACACCTAATCCTTAGAGGTTGAAAATGTGTTTCCAAACTCTCTAAGACTCTCACCTTGATGAAGTCTCCCATTGGCCCAAACATTATATTTTGCCTCCTACTTCTGTAGCCACAATTAACCCAAGTTCCACCTACTCCTATCCATTCCACACAATCAACCGAAATTCCATACAAGTGTAGATTGAGTTTTTAAAAGAACTATTGTTTTAGGAGAAAAATAAAAAAACCAAAACTACCAAAGATTAAGAACAGAGGAGTAATATATTTTGGGCCCTAAAAAATGGCATTGGGCTGAGGCCCTGTACGGTAGCACAACCCGCACATGCCTATGGTCGGCCCTGCTTTTAAGCCTACAAATATTATTTAATTACATTTATATTTATTTTAATGGCGAGATAGCCCGCTGGTGTGTGGAAAAGTGTGCAAGTATACACAGTCACAAACAAGTAGTATAAAAGATCGAACCCACATGGATTGGATTAACTCTTGTAGCTCAAGTTCATAAAAATTAGTGTAAACTATCTACTCACAATTTGGGCTGATGGTGATATGAAAACAGAATGTAAATAAGCAATAAAATGTAGAGGAAATCAGTTGAGAATGATAGTTGAGGTGTCTTTGCCAAATAAGTCACTTTTAAGAGTATTGTGCAGTTAAGTGGTGCAGTTGCACTGGATGCAGTTGCATCAGTTTGTGCTTTTCAGTCACTTTCTTCAGAGTTTCATTACAAGCTTCCTATGTCTAGGCGTGCTAAATAGGTTCACTCCTGCCTTTGAAGTACCCACTGAATCACCCTAAGGACTATGTTATCCTATGTCTAGGACTTAACATGGATTTAACAAAGTTTTCTTTATTAAAACAAGTTAACAAAGACTTAAACACTCACCCTTATTAGTTCTTGATTTCTAGTTATAAACCATGGCTATGAATATAACTCTACTTATTCTAAGTGATCAACCTCAAAATAAGATGGATGTAGTAGTACACAAGAACTAAAATGCATACACCACATAAGCACAACAACTTACTTAAAAGATCATTATAAGGTTAGAACATCTCAACCAAGGAAATTTAGCTCATAATAGGCATTGCAAGACAGAGATAGATGGAATAAAACATGTTGATATAATTGAAATTACAAAGGAAAACAATAAGGTAAAGTTTACACAAATTGGAGTTCCCTTGCATAAGATTGCCAAGCAAAGCAGTTGCACTGATTCCTTGCACTATCCTAATTCTATGTAGAAGTGAAGGGAGAAGTCGTCAATTCCTTCCTTACCTTCTAACAAACTAACAACAAACTAAAACCTAGTGAGAAGAAGTGTAAAACTATATTATGAGTGATGATTTTCAAGTGAGGAATGGGAGCTTTTATATAGCCTTCAAAAGTAAGCCCTTCCTTGGAGATTAAGTTAACTAATGGAATTAACCATGATTACTTTTCAGATCTTTAATAAAGGAATTTGTTATCTTCACTCAAAGGCAAAGAGAGGTCCAATTAGGGATGACCAAGTGTCCCATATGAATGACTCTTCAAAAATGGTCTTCAATTAGAGGCGCCGAAATTTTCACGTGGCATGTGCCCCATGTGATCCATGACTAAGCATGATGTCATCCTTGAGGTGCCTGTGCATTGGTATGGTTGATGGTGTTTCTTGCATTGTACTCTGTCTTCAGTGTAGAAGCATCCAGTGCAGTTGCACTGCTTTAGTCATTTGGTGCAGTTGCATCAAGTGCAGTTGCATTGAGAGCAGTTGCATCCAGTGCAGTTGCACTGCTTTAGTCATTTGTGGAGCAGTTGTACTTGTCTTGTTTCTACCTGTTCTTTAGTGCAGTTGCACCTTGTGCAGTTGAACTGTTATTTTCCGGTGCAGAAGCATCAACTGCAGATGCACTGAACAAACACATCAAACATACCAATATATATACAAAATGCTAAGTTATGAATTCATCCTTTCTTGAAACCTTGAATGTTGTTTATTTTATTCATACAACTATATTTAACACATAATTTACTTGAATCTAAGCAATTATTTAGGTTTAGATGTATAAATAATTCTATATAAAATAGAGTTATCACACCCCCAAACTTAAACCATTGCTTGTCCTCAAGTAATGACAAAAAAGATAACACAACAGAGACTTACGTAATTAAGAAGAACAGATCAGCTCAAATCTTGTCAAAGAATGAATTCTTTAATCATGCATTTCTAAGAACTTCATTTTTTTAGAAATTTTGTCTTTGTGCCTTTGAACTCCAAAACATCCAAAGTTATTAAAACTCATTTGTGTGAGTGTGTGCCCTACTGAGATTCAATCAGTCCCAAAAACTAAGTAAAAAGTTTCTCTTAGCCTTTGAAAAGTTTAGATCACATTTGGTCAAGTCAAAGATTTTTCAAAATATAGATTAGACTAACAACTTCCTCAAGTATTGGGGGGCTCTAAGCACAGCAAAGGGCTTGGATTGAGTATTTCTAAAACTATTGAGTCAATGCACTATTCCCTATTTTTGGTGGTTTTTCTTGATGCAGATGCATTGAGTGCAGTTGCATCACTTTTTTGAAGTGCAGTTGCACCGAACTATATTTTGACGGTGCAGTTGCATTGAGTGCAGCTACACTGATACTACTTTACTGACTTTTGTTGCATACACTGCCTTTCTCACTGACCTCCTTATGCATACTTTTTTCTTTGATCTTCTTTTCATTTCTTATTTTTCTTTCTTTTCTTTTCTTGAATTTTTCTTTTTAGATCAAATGCACTTATTGGAACAGGTTCAGTTTATGACTCAGGCATGTGTAGCAATTTTACATTTTTAACACTTTTGTAGTATTTTTTTGACAACTTATGGCATTGACTACTTTAAGTTTTTATACTCTGCCTTAATTTTCATGGAAACTCCCCCAAACTTAATTCTTTATGCTCTTTTATATATTTAATAAAAATTTAGCTTTGACCTTAGCTTTCTAAAAATCTCTCTTGCATCAAATAGCTCTTTAAATAGCAAGGTTCTTTTCAAAACTCAGCTTTGATGTGTCAAAGTAATAATAAAAAGGCAAAATTACACCAAATGACCTTTAAGTTATTTATTTATAACAAGTTGGCCCTTTAATTTTTTTTGTAACAAATAAGCCCTTTTAGTGATTACTTTAGCTTATGTATTTTGATGTAATGCTACTTTATATATTGTGATTACTCTAGCTTATGTATTTTGATGCAACCAAACATATTTTGGTGTATTTTGATGTAATCAACGATATGACATTTTACTAAAAGGGCCAACGGTGTCAACGTTAGGTAACTTAAAGGGCCTATTTGTTACAAAAAAAACTTAATGGGCCAATTTGTTACAAATAAATAACTTAAAGGTCCTCTGGTGTAATTTTGCCTAATAAAAATTGGTTATTTTAAGAAAAACAAGACTTCTTTTCTTTTCTTCCTTTCATCATTAAAAATTAGTTCAAAGAATGCATTACGTATGTTTTTGAAAAAGAGTGTAAGCTGGTCATACTTCAAAACTATCAAATCTCATTTAAAACATGACTTATGTACTTAAAATAGAACTCATGCAATTGCAACTACTGTTTGTGAAAAAGATTTGTTCATTTTGAAAATAATTTCATGCATTTCATTCTACTTTGTTAAGTAAATCTAATCTTATTTAAAACTATACTATCACATAAAGAAAACACTTAATTCAAACTAATACTGATTCTAACACATACTAACATAGATAAAACACATATATCATAACACACAGATATGTATATAGCACATGCATATAGTCATAAAGTGCTCTTAAAAGTGACTTATTTGGCAAAGACACCTCAACTATCATTCTCAACTGATTTCCTCTACATTTTATTGCTTATTTACATTCTGTTTTTATATCACCATCAGCCCAAATTGTGAGTAGATAGTTTACACTAATTTTTATGAACTTGTGCTACAAGAGTTAATCCAATCCCTGTGGGTTCGATCTTTTATACTACTTGTGTAGCCACCGAAAAATCCGGATGAGGATTCCTCGAAAGTTCAAAAATGAAGCCGCCACCAAAGTTTAGTTTAAGGGCAAACAATGGAAAATCCCATTTGATTTGGATAAGGGTCCTTGAGACCTGATTTGGGTTAGGGAGTCGGTTATGCATGGGGAAGGTATTAGCACCCCACGGCATCCTTCCTAAGGAAGGTTACCTGCTAATTAGTTGTAGGAGAGAAAGTTAATTTTGAAAATATCTAATTTACCCTTTTTATTTTGGACTAAAAGAAATTGAAAGAAAAAGAGTTGATGTTTTTGAATTTTAAAAAAGGATTATTTACAAAAAGACTAAAAAAGGTTTTTATTAGTGCAATTGACAGAGGTTGGCCGCCCTCTGCTCCTACGTATCTCCTGGTAGAGAATCAAATCACACGTAGTTCTTGGTAGAAAAAGTTTGTGTGTTTGTATTTTTTATTATTTGAATGTTTTTGAAATTGAAGGACATTCGTAATGACCAAACAAGTAACTCAGAGTAATTACCACTAATAGTCCGTTTGAAAATAAAGGCGTTCACAATGTTCAAACGAATTAAACCCAGAGTGACCATTACAAATAACTGTTTTGTGATTGAGTGTTTGGAAGTGTTTGCTTAGAAACATGTTCTAAAAAGTTAAGATTGTGTGAAAATGAGTTCGACTCATTAGTTTGTGAAATATGTAATGATGAGTTGGAATCATTGTCTAGTGATACAAAGGATAATGAAAATGAGAAGGTAAGAATGCCAAAAACATGAGGTGTAAATAAATAATAATTAGTTATAATGTAGAAATAAAGAATAAACAAAATGAAGTAGAAAGAACCGTGGGTTAAGGGGTAAAAAGATGTGTGCATAGAAATAATAATAGTAGTTCTAACAGTGATTATTTATTATAGAGAAAAGATCATAAAAAGAGAAGGATGGGGGATGTTACACGGGGAACAGGGGGTGTATGTATCAACTTACTAAACTAATTTTCAAAATCACAACATAACAATAAATGAATAACTAAGAAACAAGAGATAAAACAAATATAAAATAATAATAATAAGATAAAAGGAAAGGGAGTGGGGGACGTGCCATGTGCACATGTGTAGTGGTAAAGAATGATAGAGCGGGCAAAATGGACTGGGCCCGTCGGGCCGGGCTAGCCCAAAATATGGGAGGGCTTGGGCTGCAGAAAATGAGCTCATTTTTACACCCAGGCTTTTTAGCCCGGTCCAGAAAAGCTCGAGCCTGTGTCGGGCTAGCCCGACTGGGCCATGGGTAGCCCGCAAGTCCGTGATTTTTTAAAAAAGGTGCATATTATTGCTGCCCAACCCAAAATCAATAACCCAGTTTCAATTCAAAAAAACCCAACTCCCAAGTGTTCACGTTTCTCACTCTCAACACCTCTTCATTTTCTTTTTAATCTTAGTATTATAAATAAAATAACCCAAATGTAGTTCACGTTCACGTTTTTCACACTCTTAGCCTTCATTTTCTTTTTGATCTTCTTCTTAGTATTATAATATAAATAAAATAGTAACAAAAAAAAAATATAAATAGAATAAAAAATAGAACAACTTTACATAAAACACAACTACACTCATAGTCAAACTCTCTCTTTATTCAACATGCTGGTTTTCTCTGTGTGTGTATATATATATATATATATATATATAAGCCTTACATTGATGTGGTGTTAATTAAAAGATTGAAAACTGAAAAGTGATAAATTAATTCTATGCAATTTTTTTTTTTACAATTTAGTCCATTAAAAGGAAATAGAAAAAAATTGGCGCACAATGCGAGCTAGCCCAAAAAGCCCGCAGCCCGCACAGGGCTGAGCTTGGGCCAAAAAAGTTGAGCCTGAATTGTAATCCGGGCTTTTTGGCCTGGACCGTAAAAGCCCGAGCCCGATGTGAGTCGGGTAGCCCGTTTTGTCGGCTCTAATCAATGATTATAACTACAAAATAAAGAAATAAACAGAGGAAAAGGAAACGTAGGTCGGCTATTGAGTAACAAAAAACAATAACAATAATAAATACATGAAAAAGTAAAGGAAAACCAACTAAAAACCTAATCCCTAAATCAGCCGCTTCAGAAAGACAAACGAGGAGAGAGAAACGTGTTTGAGTGAGAAGAGGGAGAATAGAGGACGCGGTGGTGGTAGAGAGATTACGGTGGTGTTTGTGGGTAGTATTTCGGTGATGAGGGGCTGGTGTGTAGTGGTTTTTGGTGATGGGGAGAGACAGCGACAGTGGCGGTGTTTTGGTGGTGGTCACGGTTGTCGTTGTTGAAGTGTGGTGGCTGGTGGTTTGTGGTTTTGGATGGTGGTGTCTGTTTGTAGGGTGACGACAGTGAGAGGGCGGTGGCGGAGAGGTGAAGGTTTTTATGGTGGCTCACGGTGGTCCACGGCGGCGACCACCACATACGGTGGTCGGAGTCAAGGTTTGGTTCCACTCTCTTTCTCTCTCGTTTTTTTAACAAATCTACTTTCCTCTTCTCTCTTCCCCTAAACTTTTGCTTTTTTATATTTCCTTCCAAAATAGTCACTTGTATCTCTCTAAGTTTTAAGAAAACATTTTCAGAGTAAGCATAAAAACAACATTTTAAGCGAATATATAGAAAAACATTTAATCGGTATTCACATATTGAGTATGTACATATATAAAAAAATGTCAACAATACTTTTTAGATAAACAGCAATAGTATTAAGATAAACATTTTTGAGAGGAATGTAAAACCTAGGATATAATCAATGTTCACATTTCTAGGAAAATAAATAGAGGGTGAAGAGTACCAACTTGACTTCTGTTTGTTGTTACTGGTTGTTCTAGGAAATGAATATGTTGTTGTTACTGCTTGTTGTTGTTGCATGCTGACCTCTGTTTTACTTCCCTATGTCTCTACTCAAGGAAACTAGAACTCATATCTTGAGTCTTAATTTTTGCTTTAATAGTGGTATTTGTTGTCTCTGTGTATTTGTTACCGTGTGTCCATTACTGTTGATATATGCACTGGTATTTATAGTCAAATTTGTGGTGTAGGTGTGGGTGCAAAGCAGTGGATTATTGCTCGAGGAGACCAGTTTGTTGTGGTTGCAGCTGAGGCATAATGGAGCAGCAAGAGCAGCAATGGATGTGCTGAAATGTTTTTGAAAATGGACAAGGTGAAAGGAGGTTGAGTCTTGTAGCTCAAAATATTTTCCACTATAGCAACAGCAAGCAGCATCGCATGCTGTCCTTCTTTTTTTTATTTATGTTTTAAATTTTTGTACTATTTTGCTTTTATTTTTTGTCTACATGTATAGCAAAAATTGTAACTTTGATATATTTCTCATAATAAAAGGACAGTTTGACTAACCAACTTAAATTGCAAATCTCATTTCATTTATAACAAAAATAATGATGATAACTTAAACTAATTAATATAATGATAAAGTAACGACTACCAAAATAGACACTCATACACAACGAGACGCGAACACGTGTGCGCAATCCAATTAGAAAAGACACGCGTGCTCAACGAAAATAAAAACGGGTTCATGATTAGAAACGATATGTGCGTGCAACGAGAATAAAAGCCGCAAGATCGTTAACGAACGCGAATTGACACGTGTTAACCATTAAAACCTCAAAATGCACAATGAGTAATATTTTTGATTTTTCTAAGAGAATTTAAAATTAGCCGGACAAAATTAGGGTATAACAACTTATTTGTGACCGTGTATACTTGCACACACCGAGTTTTTGGCGCCATTGCCAGGGATTGCCAATAATTTTTGTTGTTGGGATTTATAAATTAGTGTTTATTACTCTGGTAGTTTGTTTCTTGGTGCAGATGCATGGTATGCACTAGCATATGCACAGGGCCAGAACACCAGAATATAGTTTAGACTCTAAACCAGAAAGAAGATTTAGGAAGTTGCTGAGACTCCAAAAGCAAAGAATTCAAGGCTGCAGAAACTCAATGTCTCAACAAGGTGAAGGACAAGGCTCAAGACCAGCCTCGGTCAGAGGTGGTCCTGGATCACAACCAGATACTAAAGCAGATCACGAAAATCAATTCATTCACATGGGACCAATAGGTATGATTAATGATAGAGATAGGCCTATGAGGGACTATGCTATGTTTGATCATCAAAATATGCAAACAAGCATAGCAAGACCTCATATAGATGCTGTGCATTTTGAATTTAAACCCATGATGTTTCAAATGCTACAAAAAATTTGTGAATTTCACTACAACATTTGGACCCTACGGCAACGCCTAAAATTGCAACGCCAAAAAAAACCGTTGCCTTAGACACCAATGGCAACGGTTTTTTGACCCAATTGTTGATTCACTTTTTTTAAAATTTTTTCTATTGGCAACGTTTCGAAACCGTTCCCAAAAGGTCTACAGCAACGGTTTTTTGTTTAAACTTTAGCCAACTATTTAAAAACGTTGCCAAAAGGACAATTACTAAAAAAAATAAAAAATTTGGCCGCTAACATTTTATGATTCCCCAAACTTTTTGTCAAAAAAAAATTCCCAAAACTTTTTTCGTGCCAAACAAAAAAACTCAAAAATAAAACACTCCGTTCTCAAAAACACACCCTAATTCCTTTCTCATAATCCATTCTCACCCTCCGTTCTCACACAAACCCAGAAGTTTCAAGAAACAAGCAGCGGTTCACCCTTCTTTCAAGCTTCAGGTTCGTTTCATGCTTCACAGCTATTTGAAGCTGCGATTTCATCGGCGATTTTTAGCATCAGGTTCGTCTCTCTCAACGATTTCAAGCTTCAGGTTCTTCTTTCCAGCGATTCAATCAACGATTGTTAGCATCGAAACAAACCATCGATCTAGTATGAAGACTATTTCCTCTTCCTTTGTTCTTCTTCTTCTTCTTCTTCTTCTTCTTCACTACAAAGCCTTATTTTTCATCTTCCTCTGGTTTTCGTTTTATGACATTTTTCGTTTTCCCCTCTCGCTCATTTATCATTTCATCTCCATTTTTCATTAGATTTGTGAAACACATTTTCCCTTTTTTCTTTTTCAACTGCAGAGACATATAGGTATAATCATTATGTTAGAGTTTTAAGGATCTGAGATAGAGAGGGAAGAAGGGGAAGAATTTTAGGGTTTCATGTTCAACTGTGGCAGTGAAGATGTTAGGTCCGATGGTTCAAGGTATATGATATTCACTTTTCTTCTTTTTTCCTTTATCCATTTTTCCTCTCTTCTCTGTTTGTTCTTTCATTTTTTTCTATTTGCCACTTTTTGTATTTATTTTGTGGCAGAGAACCATCGATCCAAATCATGTCATTTTTTTTATTTGCAATAGTATTATAAGAATGGATATTAGTATTATTTGAAAGAATGGGGAAAATAATATTGGGTCTATTAACTAGGAATCGTTTTTTTGCTTTCTTACCATTTTACTAATTTTTTTATTACTTATTGGGTCTAGTTTTATTGCTTCCTCTGATGCTTTCTAGAACATACTTGCTAGACTTTTATTCTTATCTTCTCTTGAGTTTTGGCAACTGATTGTTATCTTTCATTATTCATTGTACAGTCCTTAATATGATCCCAAAACCTCAATCAACAATAGAATATTTGAAGGTCTTTATCCTTTCTTAGTCCTTTATATTGTCTTGCTTTATTCAAGCTTTATTTTATTTACTGTGCTCAAGGGTATATCAGATAATATATTTTACTTTTAATTCATCTTATATACCAATTTATATGGTAATACCTTTTGGTTTTTGTTAGAGAGAGCATTAGAGTAGAAGGGAGCAGCTTCTGATTTCGTTTCCTGCAGCTTACAAGGAAAATTGAAAAGGCATTGGAGGAAAATTGTATTCCCCTTTGTGTATGCCCTAAAATGGTATGATCTAATCCTCTTAAACTGGTCTTCTCCTCTTCCAATCTTCATCTTTCATTTTTTATTTACCTTGTTTTTGCACTAGCTTCTGACCGTAAAAGGGTTTATTATTATATTTTATTTCTTAAAATTGATTTATATGGGTCATTAAGTAGCCTTTTATTTGATTTTGAATATCCTTCTTTTTGGTTTGATTTACCATTTGTTTCAGTATAATTTAATTAGGGAGGCTGGGTAATAGACTAATAAAACAATGAGGCAGAAATTCGTTTTAGTGCCAGTGAGATTGCGCCAAATATTTCAACATTGGGAGCAGTAATATGATAATGGACTAAATGGTAAGTTTTAGAAGCTCAAAACATATTATAAGGTTTATCCATTGTCTTGCCTTCAAAGTATTTGAATGGATTTGTAATACTTAACATATCTGTCTTAAATTTTAATATAACATGTTTTAACACATCTAGATTGAACATGTTTTAATGATGGGTCAGTGCTCATGTTGCCTACTTT